>CM055881.1:9787593-10387593 GCA_029582165.1 Portulaca oleracea | reverse complement strand
AAATTAACGCTAGATCCTAAGTCACATAGCACACGATCAATGTGCAGGGTGCCAATTTCGCAAGGAATAGTGAAACTTCCAGGATCTTTAAGTTTAGTAGGCAATTTGTTTTGTATAGCAGCACTACAATAGTCGTTTAGGGCCATAATTTCATGTTCCTCCAACTTCCTTTTGTTACTAAGGATTTCTTTGAGAAATTTCGCATAAATAGGCATTTGCGTAATCACGTCATTGAATGGGATAGTAACCTGAAGTTGTTTTATTATTTCCATGAACTTCCCAAAGTGTTTATCATGTTTTGAACTAACCTCTCAGCGTAAGGTACTGTTGGTACATGGACTCTTTGGTTAGCTACTTTTGACTCCTCTTGCCTCTTTCTCCTTCCCTTGTCAGTCTCATCTAGAGGTGGCTTTTTTTTTTTGGCTCAGGGTCCTTATCAGGAGTGCTACTGGTTGGAAGTGGTTTAGTTGACTTACTTTCAGGTGGTTTTCGCTTAGGTTCGTCTAATTGTTTTCCACTCCTAAGGGTTAGGGCACTACAGTCTCCTGATGCGCTATCAGTAAGAGAGGCGGACGAATCATTCGGGTAAGTCACTTGGGAGGCCAATTTTTTGTTCAGGTGAGTTAAGGTCTCTATTTTTTTCAAAAGGCATTTAATGGTCCCTGCTTTTCTTGCTGATTTGACAGAAGGTTTTTCACCAAAATTTCTAATTCTGGTCTTTGGTCGACATGGTGAACCTGTTGGGTTTGGTCATTATAGACTATTTCCTTGGGACAAGCAGAGGTCACATGATCGGTCGAATAACAGAAATCACATGATAAAAGTAAGGGTGCAAGGCGAGTGTTGGTGGTCCATTTTTTTCACTAAAGAATCAAATTTAGCAGTTAAAAGTGAAATAGCATCAATATCTTGCTTACCTCTCGCTCTAGGGCAGGGTTCTGACCACTGCCGTGAGTTGTTTGCTAGATTCTCGATCAAAGTCCTGATCTCTGGTATGGTTTTCCCCAAAATGTTGCCTCCAGCTGCTGAGAGGATGCTTCCTCTCATTGACTCGCTTGCTCCATTGTAAAATGATTGGATTAGAACCCATGGTTCAAATCCGTGCTGAGGACATCGTCGAATAATGTCCTTAAATCTTTCCCAAGCATCGTACAGTGACTCATCCGGCTCTTGCGTGAAGTTTGAAATTTGATTCCTTAGGCTGGTGAGCTTGCTTGGAGGAAAGTACTTTGCCACGAAAGTGCTGGCGAGTTCATCGAAGGTCGTGATCGAGTTTGGCGGAAGTGTGTCAAGCCACTCCCATGCCTTGCCTTCCAACAAGAACGGAAAAAGACGTAGTTTGATGGCGTCCTCCGATACGTTGTTGGCCTTGTAAGTGTCACAAGCTTCACGAAAAAATCGCAGACGTTAGTTCGGATCTTCGTCAGCCAATCCATGGAATGGTGATTTTGACACCAGGTTGATCAAGGACTGACGTAATTCAAAGTCGTTAGCTTGGATGGTCGGAACACTAATAGCTGATTGTGGGTTGGTGACATTGGGAGTCAGATACTGCCCGAATGTCCTTGGTTGTTCTCCCATCTCTTCTTCCTGTTCCGATTCTTGCTCTTCTTCGTCCGTTTCTTGGTTTTCTTGCTGTTTTTCTGCAGTCTAGCTCTTTTCCTCCTCTCTCGAAGTGTGCGTTCGGTCTCGGGAACGTACTCGAAGGAAGATTCTTTTTGCATAAACCTGAAAAAGGACCAAAACAAGAATACCAAGAGTAACAAAAAGAAAATAAAGAAAAATAACGAAAATAAATAACCTAGTCACGCAGAGCGCGTTCGTCCAATGGCGATTGGGGGGACAAATCCCCGGCAACTGCGCCAAAAACTTGACAGACCTAAAACGTATAGGTGTCTATGTACCGCAAGTGTAAGGGTCTGTGTAGTAATAAAATATCGTTCTCTCTCAAGGATTTGCGTTCAACCACGCACTGAACTAGTTCGCTACAAAGAATGCTAGGTCGATCCAAGGGTTGTGGTAAGGTTTTCTAAAACTAAACTAAGAAAGCAGGAATTTTTTTAGTGTTTAACCAATTAATTAAAAGCGTTCAGGGGAGTCCACTCTAGTCAATCAATCAAATTATCAACAGTCCCGGTGCAGGTAAAAAGATAATTCAGGGTCTATAATCTTTCTAGGCCTTATCACATCGATCTTTCGATCCGAAGTGAGTTACAGTGATTAAACTAAACATTATTTCTAACTATTTAATCCAATCAAAGATAAAGAACTGATTATAAATTGACCCTAGGCAAGAATCATTATGTCTAACTATTTTCTAAACCTATTCAATCTACTCCTTCCAATTTAAGACTCAAACTGTCTTTCTGTTGTCGAGAATCTAAAACCAAGTAAAAGACTCAAACTGTCGTTCTATTGCCAAATTACCAGGATATACAATACATTCAGATTAAACGAATAAAATGATAACCTAACACCGAGACTGTATTCAAATTCAATCAAAATACATCGAGTTTATCCCCCAAACAAAGGAAATTAGCTACTCATATTCATGAAAGTAAACATTGCAAAAACTAAACAATAACAAGAAAACATGAAAGTAAAATAGAAATAACCGTGTTCGAATTGGCGGAATCGATCTCTTCGTGTCACCTGAATCGATCTCTTTCGTGTTCTTCGATCACAAGCAACAATCTAATCTAATAACAATGTTTGTGAATTAACTGTAAAGAAAGTATCTAAAATCTACCCTAAAAAGCTCTCTAAAAACTAGTCTAAAAGCTACACTCAAACTAAATAAAATTCGACTCTAAAACTGATAAAAAGCGCTCTCCCAAAATGGCGGACTTGAATCCTTTTATAGGGCCGCATTAGGGCACAAAACGCTGGCTGCATTTTAGAAACGCTGGCTGCATTTAGTCCAAAAGGTGGTATTTCTCCGTGTTTGGGCACTGGCAGCGCCCAAAAAGTGCTGGTGGCGTTTTGATTTTGCTCGGCTATTAAAGTCCCTGGACAAGGCGCTGGCTGCGTTTTCAAAACGCTGGCTGCGCCTTGTTGCTCCGTTCCAACTGGGCTGGGCCGTGGCTGATTTGGGCCGGTTCTTTTCCTTTCTTTTCTTGTTCTTCAACTCTTTTTTTTATTTTCTTTGATTTTTCCCATTTTTCCTTTCAACTTTTCATGCTTTTTGATATAATTCCACTAATTCCTGCAAAACACACCAATCTCGCGAACAAGTGTATAAATCACAGAAATTGACATAAAAATACGGGATTTCGGATATAAAAAGCACGAAATTGACATGTTTTAAGCCCTAAAAACTCTATATAAAAACGACTTATCAGTATAAATTTGAAAAGGTTAAAGGAGTGTTTGGAAACTGATTGTTGGTTGTTGGATGTTTGTAGCTATTGGTTGTTTTGTTAATTGTTTGACTTTTGTCTATTTTGTTAGCTGTTTTTGTTAGTTGTTTGTAAAAAATAAGTGTTTGGTAGAGTAAGTTTTTTGTACAATGATTTTTTTGCCTTGATTTCCAATTGTACCACTGGCTTTATTTTGATTGTTATTTTAACATTATGATTTTTTTAATTCATTTTTAGGTTTTTTTTTTGTCTTATTTTAATTTAACATTATGATTTTTCTAATTCATTTTTACATTTTTCCACCCGTACTTTTAATTCATTTTTAGGTTTAATATTATGTCTTTTTATTTCATTTTTAGATTTTTTTTATCACGACTTAGTTTTATAATTTAGTGTAGATATTTTATAAAATTATTTATAGAAATGAAGAAAAAATTGAAATCAAAGAAGAAAAGAAGAAGGGGGTATACCTGAAACGAATTTAATAAAAGAAAAACATAAATAGTGAAATCCTAAATAACTTGGATGGCATTTAGTGTAATTTTTATGAACTAATTGATATAATTTGATAATTTAGAGTACAAAAAGCCAACTGTCAATTGCAAAATGGCCTTTTGGGACCAAAAAGTTAATCTAATATGTCATCCACCAAACACCTGTAATTAACGACAAGTCAAACTGTCAAAAATCTCCAAAAGCCAACGTTTTCCAAAAAGCCATGGAAAATGTTATCCCCCGAACACCCCTAATACAAATAATAGAAAAGAAATGTTAAAAAATCTATATAATAAAAAGGAATGGGGCTTCAGTACTTTTTTTTCCCCTCCCTCATCCCTCAATTCTCACACATTAATCAATAGGTACCGTTGATCTTATATAAAGATGTTATCTCACCTTTCTTTCAACAATACAATTATTTTATTTTTAAAAACATTCTTCTGCATAACTTCCTCTTCTTATTTTCATGGTAACTTCCCATCCCCACTTTTCTATCTAGAATCTTACATAAGTTATCGGTTTCAAAGTCTTTTATTAAAGATAAAAGTTGTAACAAAAATGATAACATCTTGCGGCATGATGGTTGTTAACCATCTTACATTTCATCTAAATCACTTATAAAATTAAATGTAAGTATATTTAAATCATTATAAAGTTATGTTTCATTACTTTGAGGATTATTACAACTTATAAACTGTTAGGGAATAAGCAAGACAATAGCGGGAGCAAAATAAATTGAGATGACGGATATTACGACAAAATTCAGGAACAGAAATAAGAGCGATAAAATCAAACACCAGATTTATGTGGGAAACCGAAGAACTCGGAGAAAAACCCACGGATGGAGACAACCAGAAAATAATCCACTATGAGAAAAAGGAGGAGTACAACCTGATCATTATCACATGGTGTGATGCCATCACCAAAGGAGATTATAATATAAATCTCTCTCTCACGCTCAACTCACAATCTCTTAGGATACACTGGGAAAATATTGGTGAGACTAACTTTCTCTCAATATTTTCTCTCTCTCTCTTGCTCTAGTGATTTTGGTGGAGAAAACTGAACCCTATTTATAGGGCGGCTAGGAGAAAAACAGAGTCAGATTAAAACTCAAATAACAACAAGTAGGATCTGACTGGAAGAGGGAATTAGAATTAGATTAAAACTATATTCTCTGTCGTTTTGGACCTTAGCGGATTCAATGGGCCATAAACCCAACAATCTCCACCTTGGACCATAATCCGAGTTATCGGTCCAAATAAACCCCTCGACTCACACCATCAACACGCCCCTCCAAAGAGCGTAGCCCCGCAGAGCTCTTCACATGTTTAAAACACCAACTAAGTCCAAACAATGTTCGAGCTTAGCTATAGATAGAGGCTTGGTTAACATATCTGCAGGATTATCAGAAGTATGCACCTTCTTCACCACGATCTCTCATGCAGAAATTGTATCTTTAGTGAAGTGATGCTCGACGCTTATATGCTTGGTCTTTGAATGATAAGTGTCGTTCTTGGTCAGATGTATAGCACTCGAACTATCTAAATAAACCACAGTCTCACCCTGTGGTACTCCAAGCTCCATGACCAATCCCCTCAACCAGACGGCCTCCTTCACTCCTTCCGCCGTAGCAATATATTCAGCCTCAGTAGTAGAAAGGGGTGCTATAGACTGAAGTGAAGCTTTCTAGGACACTGCTCCTCCACACATAGTGAACACATACCCTTAAATTGAGCGTCTCCTATCCAGATCTCCACCAAAATCAGCATCAACATAACCTGCAACATCAGACGCTGCAACACTACCTCTATCATATAGGATGCCCTTCTCTAAAGTGTCCTTCACATAGTTAAGGATCCACTTCATTCCTTCCCAATGCTCCTTCCCTGGATTCTGCATATATCTTCTCACCACACTAACTGCATGGGACAGGTCAGGTCTAGTGCACACCATAGCATACATCAAACTACCAACTACACTAGCATAGGGAATATTTGACATCCTCCTTACCTCCAAATCATATTTAGGACAGTTTTCACCAGACAACTTGAAATGTGCAGCTAAGGCCTAAGGGTGTTGAAACTGCCTTACAGTTTCTCTTGTTGAATCTATCCAACACCTTCTCCAGATACCTCTTCTGAGATAGGAAAAACTTTCCTGCCTTTCTATCTCTCTGGATCTCCATTCCCAAAATCTTCTTTGTCGCTCCAAGGTCTTTCATCTCAAACTCCTGGTTGAGTTGAGATTTCAGCTTTTTTATAAGTGACATGTTCCTGGAGGCAATTAACATGTCATCAACGTACAATAATAAATAAATAAATAAAAGACCCTTCAAATTTCTTGAAGTACGCAGAGTTATCATAATGACTCCTTGTGTACCCTTACCCTACCATAAAGGTATCAAACCTTTTGTACCACCGCCTAGGTGCCTGTTTACGTCCATACAAGGACTTCCTCAATCTGCACACCTTTTCTTCCATACCAGGAATGATGAAACCCTCTGGTTGCCTCATATATATTTCCCCCTCCAACTCGCCATGGAGGAAAGTTGTCTTTACATCGAGTTGCTCCAAATCCAAGTCAAATAGAGCAACAAAGGCTAGCAAGGTGTGGATCAACGTATGCCTCACAACTTGTGAGAATACTTCGTTGTAGTCGATTCTCTCTTTCTGGTTGCAACCTCTAACTACCAATCTGGCCTTCCACCTTTCACCCTCTACACTAGGGATACCTTCTTTCTTCTTGTATACCCACTTTGCAATAAGATCTTGTCACCCTTTAGGAAACTCACACAGCTCCCATCTATGATTTTTCTGCAGACTCTCCACCTCCTCTTGCATAGCTCCAATCCAGTTTGAGGCACTTGGACAAGAGATGGCCTCCTGATAGGTAGAAGGTTCAGCACCTTCAGGAGTCTCTTCTGCAACACTCGACGCATATGCAATTATAGCGTCATCTTCTTCAGTATACAGCGTTGGTCTCCTGATCTCCCTCCTGGGACGATTTCTTGCTATGCTTGGTTCTTACTCCACCTAAGGAATCTCAATCTCAGTTTCAAGTTCATCAACCTAAGCTGTTTCAGGAACATTATCAGCAGCTTGCTTCTGATTACAGGTTCCAGTAGCTCCACCTTGTGCCTCAACCCTCTCCACCTCGAACACTGTTCTTTCTGCATCCTTCTCATGATTTCCTGCATCATCAAAAGTACCGGTAGATTCCATTCCAAATAACATAGCAGTTTCATTAAAGGTCACATCTCTAGATTGTATGACTTTCTTCAAGCCAGGACACCACATTCTGTATCCCTTAAACTCAGATCCATAACCTAGAAACATGCATTTAACAGCCCTGGGAGACAGCTTCTCCTCATTCACATTGGCATATACAGGACATCCAAAAATTCTCAAATTAGAATAATTAACTGGATTACATGTCCATACTTCCTTCGGAATATGGTATTCAATAAACGCATGAGGTGATATGTTCAGCAGGTAGCAGGCAGTAGATATCACCTCTTCCCAGAACGATTTGTTCTTCCAAAGCCTTACAATTGAGAGCATGCAGCGAGCTTTCTCCAGGAGTGTCCTATTGATTCTTTCAGCTACACCAATTTGCTGAGGCTTACCCACCAGGGTTCGATGCCTAGCAATCCCATGCTGCTCTCGCAGAACTCAGTAAATTCAAAATCAATTAACTCCAACCCATTGTTTGTCCTGAGTTTCTTTATTTTTCTGCATGTCTGGTTTTCCACCAAAGCTTTGAACTTCTTGAAGTATGAGAATGTCTCATTCTTGTGCCGTAGGAAGTAAACCCAAGTCTTCCTCAAGAAGTCATCCACGAAGATCAACATGTAGTGATTGTCACTCAGTGATGGCACTCTAACAGGACCCCACAAATCTGAGTGAATATAATCAAGGAACCCTGTCGTTGTATGCTTAGCCCTGGAGAAACTGACCGTTTTTTGTTTCCCAAAGACATAGTGGTCGCAAAACTCCAACTTGCCAATTTGTGCGCCTCCAAGATATCCCTTCTTGCTCAGCATTGACATTCTCTTCTCTCTCATATGGCCTAGTCTCATGTGCCATAGCTTTGCATTGTCGGACTCATCAAGATTTAAAACTGTTGTTGCACCTGTCACTGTAGACCCCTGAAGGATGTATAGGTTACCCTTCCTGATTCCTTCATCAGAACCATGGAACCCCTGCACACTTTCAGAACACCTTCTTCTCCTTTATACCTGCAACCGTTAGCCTCGAGAGAACCCAAAGAAATTAAATTGTGACTCATGTTAGGGATGTGACGAACCTCCTTCAGAGTTCTAACGATGCCATCGTGAGTCCTAATTTTGATGCTGCCAATTCCTGGAACCTTGCAGGCTGTGTCGTTAGCCATGATTACGACGCCGGTGTCAACAATCTCATAGGATTCGAACCAATCCTTATGAGAACACATATGATAGGCGCACCCCGTATCAAGAACCCACTCATCTCTAGCTATCCTACTCGATGTGGTAGCCAATGCATCATCCGTAACTACGAACCCATCACCGTCTGACTCGGACTCAAAACAGTTTGAGGTACCAGGTTTGGTGTGGTTATCTTGCTTTTGGTCTCTCTTCTTAGTCCAACAAATCCTTTTCTATATGCCCCATCTTACCACAATAATTACACTTCTTATTCTTGTGAGGATTACTATACTTTGAACGGTGTTTAGAATTTTCACTAGACCCGTTTCCCCTATGATCATTATTCCTTCCCCTTACTATCAAGGCATTGTAGACACCGGATTTTGACACATAAATATATAGGATAATTATATAATACGAAGCAAAAATGAAGAAGAAGAAGAGGCTAGTCGATAACCTAATTCAAACACCGGGTTTTAGGATAGATTTTATATATACTTTTAAATGTATTTTAGTTAAAAAAAATTAGGAAATAAGGGAAGTCGAAGCCGAAGAACTTGCATGCATGCACTCTACAAGTCTACGTGGATATTTGCATGCACAACTTTTTACGTAATTAAAATACTAAATTCAGCCATGCATGGGCTACATAAAAGTAACATGCAGAGGTGCCACCAAGAGGTCTCAAGATCAAAGCCTCACAAAAGTATCCAAAAAAAATCTCATATAGATCAAATAAAGCCCCATCGTCCAAGAGTGTGAACAAGCCAATATCGAAGTCTTCCTTTCACACCTCACCGTCCAAAGAATACATGAAACAATGAGATTCGTCTCCCCTCCACCTGGTGGCCGGTCGGCCTTGATGGTTGACCACACGTGGTTCTTTCACCACGAGCCACCATCCACCCAAGAACATCTCCCTCTTGTTGCCTTGCAATCCATGCAAGTTGACTACGAATGTATGTGATTGAATATGCATGTATGCGTATGTATCTCTTAAGCCTTCCTTCACCTATAAATACTACTCCTCTGATAGCCAAACTCACTCAATCATCCATTCATTCTCTCATCACTCATCCATTCTCCAATTCTCTCATTCTTTCATTCCTCTCATAATCTTTTTTCTAATCTTCTTCCTCTAGACTCTACTACATTCTTACCATCTCCATATCTCCACCCTCCTAAACCTATAATCTCTACTCTTTCCATCCCCCACTCAATCACTCACCAACTCATTCACTCATTCTTCCCCCTACACTCTCATCTTTAATCTCCATTCTTATCATCATTCTACCATCCTTTTTCTATCATCTCTCTACTACATTCTTACCATCCTAATCTCCATATCTTCATCCTCTTAAACCTCTAATCCATACTCTCATACTATCCCCCACCATTCTTACATAAATCTTCCATAAAACCTCACAAAAACACCATAAAACTATCCTAAAAACCCACAAAAAGAGCTCCTTTTTCCTACCTTTCTCCTATCCATTTCCATCAACTTTCCTTCCATTATCATCTCCATTTATCCACCTCCTTAAACCTTTAAATATTCATCTTCATATTATCCCCCCTTATCCCTACATAAAAACCACAAAACTCCACAAAAAGCCTAATCTTTCTACTGCCCAAAACACCACAAAAAGAGTTTTTTTCTACCCTTTTCTCACCCCTTTTTTCATCCCTTTTCTATCCACATATTTGGCACTACTTTGGCATCTTCAAGAGGATGGTTCTAAGCATTCAAAGGAGGTTCTTCAAGGCTAGGCAAGGCTTCTCCTAAAAAAGGCACAATGTAAGCTTTTAAGTGTTTCCCTTTTATGTAAATAAAGTGTTGTATATGTATTTCTTTCTTATAATTCATATTACATGATTCAATGAAATAATTCTATAAAGTCTTTATTTATCTCTCTTCCAAACTTTATCAAAAGCACACTTAAAACTTTAAGTAGAGTCTTTCTTTTTGTGACAGGCGAACTCTTTAGGTTCCTACCTTTCGACTTCGTAGCTTTACCCCCAAATCCATTCTTGAGTTTCGCAGGCGGAGTCTTTCTTGTTTTATTTTCGGTTTTGTCTTGGCTTTTCCCTAAAAAAGTCGGGTGGCGACTCCCATTTCAAACCAAAACACATCGGGTTGCATAAACTATGGTAAAACATGGTTTTACAATGTGTCGATGCAACTTTTAAGTTTTTCTTTGTATATTTCTAAACAATATTTGCATAAATCCCTTTCTTCCTAGTCCAACATTTAAATGAGCAAATTGGTTAAATTTAGAAGAGTTTAGAGCAAGTGGATGTTCACACTTGAAGGTTTAATTCAATGACTCATGAAATACACAAAGTAAAGGGAAAGTGACTTTACAAATTATTATTCCAGAAATGTAAAACTAATCCCTTAAAGAATTTTTTAAAGGTTCAAACCCCAGCACAAAATCACCAAATCACACCCTCAATCCGCATGGACGTTCGGAAGCCCGAACGACGAAGAAAAATGTCTACAGGCATCACTATCCTGGTCTTCACCCTCGGTATCAAATTTCTCCTTACACAGTAAACTAGCCTTTACTTCACTAAGGTTGAGGACACCACGATTCTCATACAACATGATCTCCTTAAATTGTATATGTGATGCATTCAGGGACAGGATTAAATGTAAAGCCTTATCCTCGTCAGTGTGTTTTACAACCATTGATTCTAACTCAGTAATAATATAATCAAATTCATTCAGATGTGCATGCCTAGAAGTACATGTGGACATTCGCAGCCTGTAGAGCTTCTCCTTTATTCGATACTTGTTTGCAAGACTCTTAGACATGTACAGCTCTTCCAGTTTGGTCCAAAGCTTCTAAGGTTTCTCGACATGCATCACCTCTCTCTGGATATGCTCTATCAAACACATCTGAATCCCTGCCAGGGCCTTATCTTCCAACTTCTTCCACTCCCTTGGACTCAGGCTGCCCTTGATATCCTTCTGGAGCTTTTTGAAATCTTCATCGCTCATCATTTCATCAGTCTTCGTGTGGGGATACTCAATCACATCCCATAATCATGCTGAATTAGGACCGCTTTCATCCGCAGTCTCCATATAGTGAAACTCCTCGTTCCATCAAACTTTGGAATATCACACTTCATGATTGAAGCCATCTTCACCTTGCTCTGATACAACTTGTTAGGAAATAAGAAAGACAATAGCGGAAGCGAAATAAATTGAGATGATGGATATTACGACCAAATTCAGGAATGGAAATAAGAGCAATAAAATCAAACACTAGATTTACGTGGGAAACCGAAAACTCGGAGAAAAACCCATTGACGGCGACAGCCAGAAAATGATCCACTATGAGAAAAAGGAGGAGTACAACCTTATCACTATCACAGGGTGTGATGCGATCACCAAAGCAGATTACAATATAAATCTCTCTCTCACGTTCAACTCACAATCTGTCAGGATACACTGGTAAAATATTGGTGAGACTCACTCTCTCTTAATATTTTTTCTCTCTCTTGCTCTGGTGAAACTAAACCCTATTTATAGGGCGGCTAGGAGAAAAATAGAGTCAGGCTAAAACTCAAATAACAACAAGTAGAATCTGACTGGAAGAGGGAATTAGAATTAGATTAAAATTGTATCCTCTGCTGTTTTGGACCTTAACGGATCCAATGAGCCATAAACCCAACATAAACAATATAAAAATAATTATTTTTTTGTATTTTTTCATAAATATAAAACTGTGCATAAAATATGCATTTTCTAATCTGATTGATAAAAATATGCTATTATTTATATTTTTAAACTTGTTAATAAGTATTATACTCTTATAGTTAATAAATATATATAATTATTAGAAAAAATATTATTAAAAGTTACAAAAATGTGAAATATATGAACCATTCAAGATGATTATTAACCATCTTAATTAAAGCAAGATGTGTATCATTGTCCAAGTTGTAAAATTTGCTATTGAAAATGTAAAAGAGACAAATAATTAGCAATAAAAACATTAATTAAGTGGATAAAAGAATAAGGAACAGGGGGAGTAACTTTTATTTAGGTGATTTTCTTCAAGACAACCAAAAAATTGTTATTAGACTAAAAATGTTAAGAATTCAACTTTTGTGTTTCCCATTCAAATAATTCACGAGCTCTTATTTTTGTGATGGTTCAACTCTTAAATAACACTTCTACACATTTTATTTAAGGTATGCACTAACGAGAATAAGTTTGTTTCATCCTATATGATTCATGTTTAGCGCTCCCTCAATTTGATTAAGTCTTACTTGTGACTATTGAAAATTTTGACCATTATCATACAAAATTGATAACACTAGAGATATAATAAATATACTGTTAAAAAGTATGATATTGTTTTTTTTATATAAAAATATATGGAAGTAATTATTGATTAAAATAGATCTCAAAAAGCACAAGAGACAGATAAAAAAAAATAGACGAAATAGCATATTTTGATAGTTCTAGATAAACCATAGGTATATAATATATAAGTACCACTTCAATAGAACTAGAGTGTTGTGTCCTATTTTACTTATTATTATTATTATTATTATTATTATTATTATTATTATTATTATTATTATTATTATTATGACTAGGGATGGGCAACGAATCGGGTTCCCATAAGATCAAGAGGGTTGGACCTAGCTAATATATATATATATATATATATATATATATATATATATATATATATATATATATATATATATAGACCTAGCTAATAAGTATTATATTATTATAATTGATAAATATATATAGTTCTTAAAGAAAATATCAATGAAGGTTACAAAAATATGAAATATGAACCATTCAAGATGGTTAAGAACCATCTTGAGTCAAGATGGTTATCATGGTCCATCTATTAATTAACATAAATTTGAATTGATTGCTCCGTTTATGGGGATGGTTGGTGATCATTCTTGTGTGAAGATGCTTTCTTATTATCTACTAGTTGAACCTATATATGTATGTTATTTGAATTCAAATTAGTTTCACCGAAAATAAATCATAGCATATTGCAGAAATTATTAAAACATTGTTTATACACACATCATATATGTTTTGTTGAAAAAAAATCATAGCATATTTCACCTAAACGAGGTATATATATGTCAGATATAGTATTCTTACCCCTAAATTTTCCAACTTAAAGAGAATGATTCCAATTGACTAGAGTTAGCAAAATTTTGTCCGACCCAGAATATCTGAATTGTCCAACCCCAAAAAGGTTGGATCTGGACATATCTTTTTCGTACGAAGTTTGATACTTGACCGAACATTTAAACATAAAATTTCCCTTTTTCTATTGTCCGAACTCAATTTCGACCCGAAGTCAACTTCGTCCGAATTGTCTGACGCGAAATAAAACAAGGTTTTGGATATAAATTTCTCGTCCCAATTTTGATATGGACCGAACTAGTCCAACCCGAATTAACCCGAAGTCGAATTTTGCCAACGCTGCAATTGACCAAGATCATAGCTTCATAGTGTAAGTTTTTAATTAACAAGATGTGTCATTAGTGAAGCAGTGATGCTGTGATGGGTATGGTCAGTTGAATGACAATGACGTTCAAAGGGCTCTTTTTTTACATAAAAACAAAATTTACATATTCTAATTTCTAACATATACATTCAGAAAGCCATGGTACTCTTCAGATGTATATATTCACACATGCATGTGTGCAGTGTGCAATTATAATGAATGAATACTGCAAAGCATGCGCAACTTTATATCAAAACCACCTAAAAGACATGAATTTTTGGCAGTCTTGATTCCCCATCATCAGTTTGATCAATGGAAGCTTGTTTAGGAAAGTGGGGTTTTCAATTTTTTTCATTGCTCTCTCACCACCTTTTTCTCTAGCTTTCACCATTTTGTTGAATTTTCGTTTTAGTCTTTCTCCTGGAATGTCAAAAAAATTTCACATTTCTGGTTCTATGTTTTACTATAATAATTGTTAGTATGTTACAGCCTTTGAAAATGAACGCCGTATTTCTTACCTTGTTTTACTTTGTGATTTTGATGCCTTGAGAATCTTTTTATGATACTTCTAGATTCTAATATAAACTTCTTTTTCTTCCAGGGTTCAGTGAAAGGAAATTAAAGTGGAAATTAAACAAATTTCTAGCTATTAAAAGCAAACAGTTGAGATTAGTGCCATGAACTAGTTATAGCTTATAATAGATTCCAAAGCAACTAATATTATTTACTGTGGTGTTCATAGTAAAATTGTCACACAAGTTAGGAACTTATATATTATATTGCACTCAACACACAAGCCCTCAACAAAAGGAACAGGAGTTTCTGTCACAATAATTACAAGTGGCCAACGCTCTGGGTAGATCCCTTCAGAGAAGGACTGTTTAGGTATTTTGTATCATACCTTTTCAACCAAAAAAAAAAAATTACAAGCGGTCGACACTGCAACATCACATTTGGGGCGAAAGAGAGTACCAAAGCATGGATACTTGGGTCTTTAATAACTTGACCTTCATGATTTGGTCTCTTCAAGCTTCAAAGACCCAAAATTGGTGTTCATCAACTGGGCAGCTGCTCGAGCAGCTGCTGAAGCCCGGTCGGCAGAAGCAATCGCTGCTCGCGCTTTCTCCAAGATGTCAGATGATGATTGTCGTCCAATATCCTTTGGAGGCTCCCTCATGGACCCCTCAGCAGACTTCTTGTTAGAAGCTGCTGTTCCATTGTTGTTGTTGCGGGTGGAGGATTGAACGGCATGCATACCTGGCTTGGCCTCACCACTTGGTATCGGAGGTGGAGCTGATTGTTTAACATATGGAGTTGATTGGATTGGTGTCGAGTTGATCGTCATTCCGACATTTACAGGCTTTGAACCATCCTAAAAGAAATGTCTGAGGCAGTCAACAGAAAGTCGTATGTGCCACTTAAAAACAGCAATAGTACTGTAACCGAAGAATGATAATATACTTCAAGTCTTCAACTTATATCTAATATCAATGCAAGGAGGCCCCGGGCCTAGTTACTGGGTATAGTATTACCTTTCCAACTCTGTACCAATCATGTAATACAGGAGAAACTTGAAGATGACCGCCAAACGTATTTATTGACCCATATGCCCATTTTCTGACTTTTCTTCATCTTGTTACTTTACGGATGGGAGGGCAGTGGAAAAGAGAAAGAAAGGGGTAGACTGACGCGGGTGACCAATGTATCAAACACTGTTAGCCTTAACCACAAGTAAATTTGTTCTCATAAATTTACACCAGCAATCAAACATTGTTGATAACAAATAAATTTGGGCCTCTAAATCTGCACCAACAATTTGGCAGTTAAAGAATCCTGGTAAACCACCAAAGATAATATGATCAAGGCGAGGAGTGACAAGAATCAGTTAACCACAATGTCAACCGACATGTATGCTCCAATTACCAGATTCAATACCACTAGAAAACATCATGACCATTCTATTCTACTCAGCAGATCACTAATACAACTATCTTCTCCCAATACTTAATCCAACACCCAGCTCAAATAAGCCAGAATGAAAACACCCATAGTGCTAACAAACATCATCATACTAACAAGAAATCAGTTCATACCCAAAATGGTTGAACAGAACACCACATGGATCTATCTGGAAAATATGCAGAAAGTCCAAGAATTTTCCCTTTCTGAGCGAACAAAAACTAAGCCTTGATAGACAGCTCTTTCAAAATGGTGAAGTTACTGACCTATCAAAACCACTCCCACTTTTCTCAAACTATAAGGCACAAACAATTGCAAAGGGGTATATCAGAACATTATCCTTTATTTTTAATGATCACTTTCAAGAAATTTCACCAGAATGGTTATGACATTCGCAGACCAAAAACACTATAGTTTTGGACATGTAGCCAATAGAACAAAGTATAAAGCCATTGCAACTATTTTTGTCTCTATGTTACAGCCTGTGCATAAGACCTCCTGGCTCAAACTACAATTCATAACTAGAAGAAGATGCAACTGCAAGAACATCCTCAACCTCTAACAAAGTTTCCCATTTATCTGTTGCAATGGCTGCATTTTTAGTCTGTAAATCCTTAATAGTAAAGCCAGCTAGAAAATCACTAGCTAGATCCTATGGCTCCATAAAGATCCATCAATGTAATACAATTCAAGCTACATATGTGCCCCAGGTCTTAGCTCCTACGAGCCTTTATACCATGACTTGAATGGACCAACAATCCCCTCCCCTATTCCAATTTTCAAGACCAGTGTATATAAGATAAAGTACTTAGTAACAGTAGCCAACCAAACTTTTAAAACCAACACAACATTCAGCATTTAATCACCACAATTATCATAAAGTAGCAGCTAGCATAGAAAAAGTTGAAGGGTTTCTTTCGTTTCTCTCTCATCCTTAGTTGCGCACCTGGGCGTAAAAAGCCCGGGGCACACCCCCTTGTGATTTTTCACTTCGAAGCCCAGTCCCATGCAAAAAGCCCAAGCTTTTTGGGCTTTTTTGCCATTTTAGCAGGGCGCAAAGCTCATGGGCTTTTTGCACGCTAAGTTATTGCTTGCTCTTGCCTCCAAATAAGTCTCTTTTTATCCTCTTCCACCCTCCTCGTCCTTCCTCTTTCTCTTTCTAACTTGTGTGGCTAGGCTTTCTCTCCCTTTTCTACATATTCCTCTTTCGAGTTCCTCTCTTTTCTCTTTTTTCTCCCTTGGTTGACTTCTTTGTTAACCACATCGCTATCTTTTTTTTTTCCTTTTTTTGCAAATGAACTCAAACTTCCTTCTCTATTTTTTTTTTCAGTTTCTAATGCCACGCCCCGTGTACGAAGACATTGTTGAATCCTAACTAGTCACTACCTAAATAAAGCTTTACACATTCAAATTTATTGCAACATCTTCAAAGTGTGATGGTTAAAAGAAAAGTTGCTTAAATTTCACCAAAATTTTGTATTTTAGTGTCAATTTTAGTGGGGGAAAATAAACATCAATGGCCGTGTTTGATTCTGGGTTCGCCTCTGCAGTTAGAACCCATTGGCTATTCAAGTACGGTTAAACACAATTGAGGAGCTAGGCATGCTAATAAAGCATCTGGTCGGATCTTACAACATATGCACCGAGAAATTTGCCCAAACTGCCCTGTTCTATCTTTGTATAAGTTCTTAACTATGTGTCTATGTCAATACATTGTACTATCTCAGATGACTCTTTAGTAACCCTTGATGTCTTCCATTCCCAATAATCCATAACTCCTAAGTGACACAGCACAAGTAATAGTGTAGTGCCCACATGGGTAATAGCAGTAGAAAGGGGAATCTTACGGAACCATACAGATTAAAATAAAAAAGAGAAAAACAAGTCAGAGATATATCAATTCCTAAAGTCTGTACCTGGTAAAGTTTATAGACACACAGTACAAATGTTTACTTTTCATAACACATGGCATTCAGCTAGCACCAAGCTCAAGCCAGTGATCCAAATTCTGAACACTCAAGGCGATGCCCCCAACAAAACAAAAAAAAAACCAAGAAAGAATTAAAGAGCTCAAGATAGAGGAAGCAGGTGGAATGGACCAACCCAATCCATTGGCTTCTATTCACTGCCCACCTACGATACACTCATGATTGACCGCAATAGTGGTGCCTGCCTACTGCTCAGACCATTGCAACATAGTCATCCATTAATCCTCCTTCCTAGCAATTAGCAAACATATCATAGCAGCTATATCGGGGAACATTTAGAAGCATCAACCAATGCATGTACCAGACCTCAAACATCTCGAGTTGATTTATGAAAAATCTACATTGCTTAGACACCAGTAGGGCATGTCAGACATAGGCATGGATCTGCGTCGGACACGGGAATAAAAGTAAATTGCAGACACAGGGCCCATATCTTAACACAGGTATGAGGACACCAGTATTTCATAGAAATGGGCATACAGATTCAACTAAAACATCTGTATTCCATAAAAAAATTAAAATAAACTAATCCAATATTCGGCCTTAACGCTTAGGATAATTACAATTTGGCTCAGTCTCAGCTAGGATTGCTATGTGGATTTCTTATTTGGATTTGGAAATTATAAAAACAAAAAGATTACAAGTTCTAAGCCCATGTCTCTAAAACAAAAATATGAGCCCTGTCTAATGCCTGTGATAGCCTCATAAGGGGAAGAATGAGCAGTTACAACCCTTGGCCCAAACTTAATCTTTAGCCCCCAAAAATAACAGTAGCCCTTCAAAGAGAGAGAGTAAAAGTACAGCAGATCCAGAGTCCTGCCATTCCTCTTTTTCTTCTCCCACTCCATCAATCTCAGGCATGCTATACACCCTCCTCTTCACCTTTGCATCCCCCCCCCCCCCCTCCCAGTTCTCCATCATTCTGTGTTTACCTAATCACAATGTCGTATCAATGTTCAAATTGACATGTCCAGCTCGGATTCTGTGTTGTATTGTGCTTCCTGGGGACAGCAGGGTAAACTGCCATGTCCAAGTCAGATATGATACTGATACCAAAATATGGTGATCAATCACTGAACCCTAAGGAGAATGAACCAGCATCCATGCCACATCAATCCCCATGAGCTCTCACAAAATATGGGTATAACCATTGTGTCCTGATGACGGATGGGAATACAATTCGTACCCCATTCTATGGGTATCCACCCTTAACCATCAATATTGGGTTACCCAATTGCGACCGGTAGTGGGTAGGGTACTGTTAATTGCCCATATATAAGATGGGTATTTGATGGGCAGTGGTTCCCCATGTACCCAATTGCACTTATTATCTTAGGTAAATAGAACTTCAACTTCAAGTTGGACCTCCATTCATACTTTAAAAAGTTTTAAATATTTTCTATCATATAATCAAGTTTAGCTTGATATTGTTGAGTTTGAATTTTACTCTTAAATTTTAACTAAATAGTTTTACGACCAAAAATGTCGACAAAAGTGGCCATATTGGAGCTCTAATTCCATATCTAAGCATTTTCTTATACTTTTCATCATATGATCAAGTGTTGATCCAAACTATTAGAGTTGAATTATGCTCTGAAATTTCAGCTGAATTGTTTTAGCAGCGGAAAATGTAGAAATAAGTAGCAATAAATGTTACGAAACGAAAGGATTTGGATCACCAAATTCACATTCAAGTCTGTTTTAATATTTTCTACCGCATTATCGAAGTTTGATCCAAGCCATTGACATTCAATGTGCTCTTAAATATCAAATGAAGTGTTTTGTAGCTAAAAGGTGTCCACAGAAGTAGCTATAAATGTTACCAGACAAAAGATTTGGATCTGTATATTTTTATCTCTAAGCTTCTTTTTATATTTTTGATTGAAATTGAATTTACTTTTAAAATTCAACCAAAGTGTTTTAGCAGCAAAAGAGGTGGACAAAGTGGTGATAAATGTTGCCAAATGAAAGATTTTGAGCCTCTAAATTCATATCTAAGCGTCCTTTTTTAAAATCTTAGATATTGTAAGATTAAGTTCAATATAAACTAAGACACAATCCGTGTCGATCCCAACACAGCCCGTGTCAGGCTGGTCTTTCCAAATTCAATGGTTTTTGTCCCCTTTTTGTTACAAGTTAATGGTTTTTCGGTTGTTTATCCATCATCCTCGACCACTACCATTCCAGATTATCATCATCTCTCATCGCCCATACTGCACCGTTCCATCAGAAACAAAGATTAAGAGAGAGATTGATGTTTTGAATATCAATCAAGATTGGCTTTGAAGTTTGAAGGTGCAAAGTCTTCCTCGTTGAGTTGCCCTTCAAGATTGGCTTCACTTTTGGTTTATTTATCAACTTTTTAGGATTTATGTGCTTTTCAGAACAGTCTTTACTTGCTTTGTAGTTATGAACATGAGTAGAGAGTAGTTTCCCTTTAATTTGGGGATAAACTACAATAGTTGTTTAATGAATTGACTTTTGTTGGATTGATCAACTGTGAATCTAATTTAGATGCATTTTATTTAACCTTTTGAGTATGTATGTCATTGCTTTTGCTTGATCACCATTAGCATGGATATAAATTCTTGATGAAGTATCGAGAGGAGAAATTTGAAAATTGGAAAACTTAGGCTAAAATAGTTCTAAAATAAGCTAGACAAAGAGGTTTAGAATTAGGGATGATTGGTAATTTGATTATTAACCTTCTTAAAGTTGAAATATCCACGAAAGTAGGTGATTAACTTAGCTAGGCAATTCGCTTCATTTTCAAAAGATCGTTGCAAAAGTCTTTGTGCGATTATCAATCCTTGAATGTTCCATATTAGGTAATGCATGTTCAATCTGCTTCATTGATTTGTTAAGCAACTTAAGTTTATCCCCTGAATGTTTTAACTCATTGACTTAATCCCTAGAATTTATCGCTTTTCTTAGTTAGAAGTAGTTTTATAGAAAATCTCATCAAAAAGTCGACTACCTTGGCAATCAATTAGAGGGCTAGTTTATTGTGTTGTTGGGCAAGTCCCTGTGGGAATGACTTTGACATATGCTACACATACACCGGTGCACTTGCGGCATATCAACCATCTTCATAAGGTTATCATTTCAATGGAAACAAATCATGTATACCAAAGATTTTTGAGATCCATAGAGGTTGTTAAATGGGACACTTTGGTATAGAGCATCTAATGCAGGTGTTTTGTTTGTCAATTACCAAACAGTCAAAGTTTCCCCCAAGGGCTAATTAGCAAAGACATCCAACAAGCTCCCATATAAGTTAATTGGAGTTCATTTGATCCCTCAAATGATGTTGCCAAGTTGAATTACCTCTGAGGAAGTTATTTTAGGTTTAATGATCATCGAGTTGTTTTGCCCAAGTTACTGGATGTTTGAAAGGCTTGCAAATGTTTTTCCCAATAAGATACAAAGTTTCTTACTGTCATCATTGATGAAGAAGTTGCTTAACATCATTCACTTAGCCATAGAGAAAGCACGAAGATGATTTTGAGTTTTGACAAGGATGCTTCAAATGAAGACACCAAATTACCTGTGTGTATTTCACCTAGACACTTTTTATGTCAAGTTTTCCTACGTAATAAGATTTAGTATCAAGTCCTTGATAAGTTTTACTTACATACTAAGATGCAATTAGGCTTACTTAAGCCAATTTAGATGCTTACATCTCATGAAGAAACTTAAGCAGCAAGAGTGAGGTGCTTGTTTGCTTGCTCTTACAAAGCCTTTTCTACTTTAGTTTTTGTTATGTGAGTTTATGAACATCAGCTTTGAGTTGCTTTGTGAGTTAAGCTATAACCCTCGTTTCTAACTTCTATTTCTTGAATTGGAAGTTCAGCTGGAGATAGCTTAGGCTTGTTTAATTAGATCAAGTAGTGTCTTTGTATCTTGATTTAGCTACAACAAGTTTCTGCCCCTGTGATCCTTTCATTGTGGTCTTTCTGTATCTTTCAAAGCTCACATGTTTATCCTTTTGATTTGTCTTTCTTTCCTTAAACTGAGCTTCACACTTAGTTTGAGTGAATCAGTGAGTATCCATCATTGTACGCATGGCTATATTGTACTCTAATCTTTTCTTGTAACCACGCATAAATCAAGATTCTCTTAAAAGGATATATTATCGCACAAATTCCTTGATCTGCTCTCACTACATTTGAAAGTAGCAGAAATTCTTCTTAAAGGATTTCATCACACAAATTCCTAACAAAATTGAGTTAGATTTGATTATTCTTATAGAAAAGTCACATGAAGTTCACTTTGACATTTCATTCCCTTTCTTACCTCAACAATTTTGGGGACAACCCAAGGCTGCAATATCCTGCTTCAAACAGGATGGAAATATCATCATAATTCAACGAAAAGGTTCACACGTTCAAGTGGTAAATGGATCATCCCCATCCTCAGTCCCTGGCAGGTGGGGTCCTCCATCTAACTTTCTGATTGCTAAACAGCAAACAGCCAAACAATCACTTGTGGATAACTTTTTTCATCCTACACCATAGTAGCTCAATTAGAATACTTCACAAAACTTCCTTTGTTTTCCCAATGGAGTAACTAGCAATTGACATTTTCTAACCTAGAGATAACAAAAATAGGCTTTCCATATATTGAAATGCAATGCTGCCACTTTTGACACCCAATCCTTGCCTTCGTAGAACCAAGTCTAAAGTTTTGGCTTTTGATCTTATTTATCAAATGAGTTCTTTCTTCCTTAAGGTTTCTCCTAGTTTGCCCATTTGCAGAATTATCATGGGATTCCATTCATATAGATAAATTCTTAGGGTGAGCATATATAACTGAACATCAAGTTAATAAAAGAGAGAAGGCAAAAGAGAGCCTACAAGTAGGTCATCATGTTTCTTATTGAGCTCCAATTCAGTTGAAGTAGAATCCCAGTCAACATTGTACTCTTGTGCGATTTCTTTGAGAAGCTTGAGTCTAATTTCTGGAGATGGGGCACTAACTGTAAGCTTTTCAATTATCTGCCATGAAACAAGCCAACAAATTAGATATTCAAACATGTGAGTTCTTGAACAGAAATTTTGGGTTTTGACAACTAAAGCAAAATCCTCTTAACTGTACGATTAACACTAGTATCTGGCCGGAGCTCCGAGACAGCTGAAACAAATTCCTTTCCATATTTTGCAGCAAATAAGTTTTTAACTTGCAGGAGATCTGGCAAATCAGAGCAACGTGGAGCGGCAAATATTATGCTAGCAATAGCCTCCCTCAACTCCGGAGGACATTCCCTACAGTTACATTCCACCAGAAATAAATATTGCAAACTAAATATTAAACAACAACAGCTGCCATCATACACACCTTCACAGAAAACTTGAAGGAGGAGAAAGAAAGACAGAAGGGAGACTGGGAGATAAAATAAAAACAATTCAGACCTTTTAATTGTGGATTTAACAGTGAACACAACAGTAACCAGTTTTTATTATTATTATTATTGTTGGACTTGAAATTTCAAATCTAAACAGTGATCCAAATGCCGCATTCTTAATCAAGCTTTTCCGCCCCGAAGCAAGGAGATGACAACATAAAAGAGTAGGACTTAACAAATACTTTATAACCACTCTAGATTGAATCGCATAACAACAATATTCAAACTTTTAATAAAGAAATCTCTTCAATAGCAGGTTGGAAGGCTACAAAGGCAGTGACGTCAGACTCAAGTGAGGATTGGTGATGCGGGGGTTTCCCATGCTGCTAGTTGAAATTTTGTTTCTAATTATTTGGATAGCTTATTAGCTTGGATGCAGACTGATAACCAGTTCGTGAAAGCTGACAGATTGAAGACATTCCTTTAATCTTTAAGAATTCCTAGTTTGAATATGCATGTCATCTGTCTATGGTTAATTTCACACACACACACACACACACACAATATATAATATTAAAAGAACACAAAATTCAATTCTGCATTTTTGAAAATATATACTTTTAGTTGACGGAAAAGAGTACTCTATCAGGTATTATGATGACATAGATGATGATCTATAATTCATCCAAATTCAAAAGGGGCCACTTCTAATATAGTATTTTGACATAAACATAAATGAAAAGAATGCAATGGTAAGTTACCGTTTAAGGTAAGAAAATTCAGGGCCATCATTTTTCATCTCTCTAATTCATACTACCTCCATCCCAAAATGTTTGTCAATTGACTAAGCTTTGACCATTGATTACTCATAAATAATAATGAGTTACAATATAAAATTAACACCATTGTAATTTTTAGTAAGGTATCTTTCTAATGCCAGTAATTTCATATTTAACTCATTGCAATTTATGAGTAATCAACTGTCAAAGCTTAGTCAAATTGACAAATATTATACATACTATTTTCTCTCCCTCACCTAGACTGAGGGTAATAACAGTAGACATAAACCAAACTGAGTAATAGGAAAGATGTTATAGCCAAAGCCTCCTCACATTCAAATACAACATGAGAAAAACCTGGGTGGGTATCCCAGGCAAAAGCTATCAATAAGTGAGATGAAAATAACACAATCACATACAATTATCTCAAATTGATATACACGATGATTAACTATCCATCATTTTCAGGCTCTCTTTTCCCTATCTTCTACGGTTTTACCCTTGTCCACTTCTCTGCTTCCCCTCCTCATACTCAGTCTCAAAATTATGAACTCATAATTCATTTTGAAACACGTGTAAAAATACAATGAAAACAAATGTATTACCACGGGAATAAATTGTAATTCACCAAGTTCCCTCTTTACATACAACCAATTTTACCAAACACTTCTCCTGCAACAGCTAATCCAAACAGATAATTGTTGACAACTAATCTCAATAGATAACAACAAACAACCACTTGCCAAACTGGACCCTAAGCTACCTCTTATATTTCTTTTAAAGTGACAATTAAATTTCATGTTCGTTTTTATTTTTATTTTCTTTTTTTTTGTTGTTGTTGTTATTGTTAATGTTATTTTCATTGTTCTTATACTATTATCATTACCATCATCATCATATAAAGGGTGGGTTGTTTGGTCAATTATTACCCATTTGTTCATACCCTAAACCTCAATGGACTCAAACGTGCATTTCCAAATTAATAGGGTTTTTAAATTCAAGCACCATACTTTAATGGGACCATACGTGGATAATTTAACTTTGAATTTCAAAAAGAAAAGCTTTTATCTTTTCTAATAAAATTTTCCTTCTTCACTTAAACTGCTCGTAATCAATAATAGCAATAGATTATTCCTACCATTTAGAAATCTTGACAAAACTTATGAGAACCAATCATGAAGAGAGAGGAAATTTCTGAACATAAGTTGTAATTTATCCATTATGATGACCAATGAAAGAGGAAGCAAAGGGGTTAGGGTGTGAAGAACATATGGAAAGAGAGAGTAGAAGGGCAGTTAACTCTTATAGTTGTCCTTACTAATTAACCCTTTTTTATTGAAAAAAGATACAATATTAAAAGAGGATTAAAAAACTAATGCTCAACTAGCACCATACAAAGTTATGTACGACCAAAAAAACAAACTATCTACAAAATCTACCACATCAAAAAAGGATGACCTAAACTTCCCATTCGCCCAAAAGTAGAGACTTGACAAAATTGTCTTTCAGTCTCTGAAGAGGGATTTCAATTCCCTCAAAAACCCTTTGATTCATTTCTTTTCTTTCCAGACAACCCAAAAATCACATGTGGTATAACCAAGGCCTTCTTCTTCTTGGGTTTCCTACCAAAGAAACTCTCCCAAGATAGGAGATGACTCCTAATTGAATAGGATACAACCCAAGAAACACCCAACCAAACAAAGGCTAAAGCCGAAAGTGACCTAGCCAAGTCACAATGAAGGGGGCCTTTTTTTACACCATACTTCCCCTTTCCTTCATAACATAGATATATGTAATGTAATACCTACCCTTATAAAGTAGTGTGTTGACAGAGTTGATCATTGTGAGTGTGTGTCTGCGCGCGTGGGGGGGAGGGGGGTCTTTTTTTCATTAGTAAGTTGACCAACCAATTGGCCCCTTTTCCACAGGCACACTGAGCCGAATATAGGGCGGGGGAAGAGGGGTAACACAAATAACAAATTTTGTCTAATGGAAGTCTAGCCTTAAAAACAGACCCGCAAATAGCCCCAACAATTCCCACCATAGAAATGTAGCTACCAAGATTTGAACCCCTAGTAAGGGAGGTGGACCTCCTAAGCCCTACCACTAGAAGGTCTCCATTGGGTATTGAGGGTTTGGTCACTTTAAAGGGGTCAAGGCCCTTTTAACTTCAACAATGGCCAAGCTTTTGATGGTCTTCGTCATTCGATGGTCATGTGTAGGTCATTTTCATATCAATTTAGGAGTTGTTTTAGCCATGCTACAATGGGTCACTCTCTCTAGGGCTAGGGCTTCTCGAACTTTCCTTCAAATTGATTTCGCCAAATATCCCTAAATCATAGGGACCAATACACCATCAACGAAGTGCTTCCAACTCCAACAC
Source organism: Portulaca oleracea (assembly GCA_029582165.1). Lineage (NCBI taxonomy): Eukaryota > Viridiplantae > Streptophyta > Magnoliopsida > Caryophyllales > Portulacaceae > Portulaca > Portulaca oleracea. The sequence continues at coordinate 10,361,374 of CM055881.1, read as the reverse complement.
CACCGTGCTTTGGACTTTGTTCGCTTCAACTCGACTCCTAGACACTCCTCTATGTACTTTCTAAAAACTCATTTTCTGTTGATTGGAATCATTCCTGGATGCATTTTTTTGGGTTTTCACATCTAGTATTTGTTCTTGTTGTTTTATTGTTGTTAGGTTTTCTAACATTTATGAGTTTCATCAAATATTTCCTACGTTTTCTTCTTAAATTTCGGATAGTATCAAAAGTCTTATAGAACCAACAAACTTGACTTCTATGGTAATGGTGCCATATTGTGTCTCTTACTTTTGGAAGATACTCATTATTTTTGTAACTAGTGGGTGCTCTTATTTTGAAACACGCGGTCTTCGATTGCGGGAAGTTGTATGATTTAGGTAGAGTTGTATGATTATGTAAGGATATGTGAAAAATGTAGAGGGATGAGTAGTTAAAGTGACAAACCACATTTCTGCGAGTTCTAATTTTCCTTTCTCCATTTGTGACTAAAGTGTACGAATATCCGTCTTCATAGGTGTTTTCGCCATCTATGATGAAGAATATATGCTTTTGGGATGCTAGGGCGGGAAGCAATAGAAGGTCGGAGAACCGAGAAAGCAAGTCAACACATGTTGTGCTGAAGAAAGAAAAAGAACCCAACATAGGTTGAGTCGCGCCTAGAAGGCCAGCACAGGTCGCGCCAAACTTGTCGTGCCAATCAGCAATTTTCCAATTTCATGTGTTTTTACTCCCATCGACGGTTAGTTCTCAAATCTAGGTTTTATATTGATCATTTAGTATAGCTCCTCTCTCTACTTTTGAGCACTCTACTCCATTATTATTGAAGCAATTGTCAAAGTACTTTTCAATTACATTGATTCAAATATTTGGTATTATCATTCTTCTTTGTCTCTTGTCTCTTTTTTTTTTCCAGTGCTTGCCTTTGCTATTTCTCCATTCAAATTACTATCACACACCATGAACGTGTGGCTAAAATCCGTCCTTAGGTTCGGGATGTGCAAGTCATATACTAACTTAATCGTGATTTGTGCTTAATTTACTATTTTCGCAATTGTTTGGTGAATTTCCACATTGTCATCACATATTGAATTGGCGCAAGGTTCAAGAGAATCCCATCTTCATTTTTTGTGGGGAATTAGGTAGACTCCGAGAGGAGGCTTAATATAGAGCAACTTAGTGGATGATTGCAACTTGGATATGAAAATAATCTAGCTTGTTATTAGGGGAAGAATCGGTAATCATGTAATTCATTGATTTTGATTTTGAGAACAATTAATTCAATAGAGTTAGCTTAATAACCTTCGAAAGAAGGCTTAAGTGGTTCAAACTATTTCGATTCCTTAATTCATTGCAATTTTGAGTAGTATAGAAGTATCGAATTGAGATTTTTGGTATGCTAGCTTAGTGAATCCCTACCTACAACTTTCTTTATCTGATTTCTTTCTGTGCAATCATGTTCTATTTATCAATCCTTCAAATTGTTACTCTACTTAACCTTACACCCGTGCGAGACCTAGCTCCCAAACAATCGCACTCCCTATAGTAAAACACTACGAAAACGATTGGTTGCATGAAAACCCTAGGGAAGTTGGTCAACTTTCCCAAGTTAACCAACTTTCCCCATGTTTGGTTGTCATTTGTCAAGGAAAAACATTTTACGTGAGGCTCACAATTTTACAATGATCATTGGGAAAAATTTTCCCACCAGGCGGGTTAAGGGAGAAACTTTCACGGTGGGAAAGGGGATCCAAATTCTGAAAATCCCAAAATACCCCTAACATACGAAAACCAATCAATTACAACTACGGTAGTTTGGACATTTTGATTTTTCAAGGAAAATTGCAACTTCAACCAAATACTGTTAAATACACTTTCCTAGAAAAAATTTTGCATGAAAAATTTTTCCAGGAAAACTTCTACCATGAAACATTTCCCTAAGATTCTACCAAATGCTCCCTAAGTCAAAGATGGTGTTATGTTTGAGAATTGGAATGATAAATAGAGGGTTTAATGTCAAATTTGTTTGAATATGCCCATAGCTTTGAGAGAGTGATTGAGTTTACAATCAAGATCCTAAGATGATTATGCCCATGTTTTCTCTTCTAGGATATTGGAAGTTTCATTTGGTTGTTTTATCCTTATCTACTTTTCATGATGGTAGAAGTTGCCTCTCTAAATTGCAAAATTTAGGGGTAAGACTGGTACATCTGACCCCTCCATAGATCGCCTTAGGCGCGATTTCGAAGTATTGGTTTTTTTTTTTTTTTTTTAATTTGCTTTTGATGATGGTATTTTGATAACTAAAACTTTTTTCTAGGAACAATTTGAAAAGTGCAAAGATGGTTGAGGGCCAAGCTACTACTTCTAAGCAAAATTACCATGACAGCCAAAGGTTGAAGAGGATGATTAAGTTGTTCACTGTTGAATTGTTGGTGTTGGTGTTTTCTAAGATGACATTTCTATGTTCTAGATTATAGTTTACAATTAGGTAGTAGAAGAGACGAACCAAGGACTACCTTTTTGAAGTTGATGGCTCTCTAAAATCGTCATTGTCATTCCTATCAATATCAATAGGGCTTGCAAACAGCTCTCCATTGTCAAAATATGAAATAGTGTTCAAATTGGTTGAAGATGGTTTTCTATATTTTTTTTCTACAGGACCAATCATGGGCGGTCAGTATAATTGGCCTATGATCTGGCCTAACCCAACACTTAATAATGTGTCATCATGGAAATGGGACGCCCAGCTCTAGTTAGCAACAACACATTGGTAGGTGTGTTCAACGGTTCCAATGGTTCCCCGAAAAACCGATAAGCCATGGGTTTTTGGTCCATTTCCTTATATATTTCGCTTTCACACGTGGATTCTAATTTTCTATTTCTAAATTATTGTCAATACATTAATTATTATTCTTCGTCAGTATAAATACGGTACTTGTGATTTTATAATTTTTTTATTCAGTTCCATCCAGAATGTGAATTGAAAACTTCTTTGCAATAAATTTATCCGATCTATGATTAGAATTATAGTATAAGGGTGAACACTCGATGGTAAGCTTACTAAATCTAAAAGGCTTGATTTCTCTAATTTTAAAATATTTTCTCTATAATTTATAGTGGTAAGATTAAGAGATCTTAAAAATTCCAAGCTTCATGTTCACTGAATGCTTTTAATTATGGTAAATTAAATGTTTGTACAATAGCATAATCTCCATCTTTATCAAGTCTAGAATTAGATTGTACATGATTTTCCATTGTATCCATTCTAATAAACAATTCTGAGTTTTTTACAAGAATTATTAATTTCTAAAATCTTTTTGTGCTAGAAACACTAATTTAGTGGCAAAAGCTAAACACTGATACTTATTGCGACACAAGAATTTTATTAGTTGTAAAAGATCTTCATCTGAATATTATCACAGTTCCGATTTCAATTATAAATTTTCTAAATTCAATTTTAATGTTTTATGAAACAATTTTTCATCATGTTCCCTATTCATTTTTAATCTGATTATATCATCTCGGACTGTCTAAAGATTTTATAATATATTTACGTTGTTTCTTGAACATATTATTGATAAATTAGCTATAACAAGGTGATTTTTCTGTAAGATTTATTTCACCTTAATCTATTTGCTTATTCTTTTGCTCTTTAGTATCTAGAATCATATCTTTCATTCCTGTTAAATCACACTCAATTTCAATTTTTCGCTTTTTCATATATATTTTTATGTTCCTTGTACGATTCAGGTTTGTTTCTTAAGATCCTTGTATGCTGTGATACCAAAATATTAGAGGGTCTAACTCATGATTTCTTCAAGGAAAAAGCGGCAAAACCTTATTGATTTTTAAACAGTTTCACACAATCAAGTCTAATTAGCTATTCAAAGAAGTAATCAAAATAAAACTCCATAATCGTCTAAGAAATATAGAATTCTACATAATCAAACTCAAGTAAGAGAGATTACACCTTTAAGAGTTCAATCTGTTGTACTTTTCGAACACGCCTTACTTCTCCCTCACTGCGCGATTTAACTACTTTTCTATCTTCTTCACTCGCTCAATATTCTTTCTTTCATTTGAATTTGATTGATGGAAACATAATCCTTTAAACAAAAAGATCACTTAATTTTATTTATGATAACTCTTCTTTCCCCAAAAGAGGAATCAGAACGTCGATAATATCTTACAAACACACACTGGAAAGGCACACTCTGCCTTTCCTTGATTTACAACATCCTATTTATAGAAAAGAGGATAAGTCTATTACATAAGCGCTTACATCATTGAAGCGCATTATTGCAATTAAAGGAGTTCATCATTCTTCTTTTATCGACAGAATCTTGTTCATTGATATGTGCCGGCAAGATCTCATCCTTCTGTTAAGATATCCACCGTATGCTTGTCTCTCTTTATAAAATTGACTGAATTTAATCTTTGCAAGTAAGCTCCCCTTATTGTGGGGCTCCAAGAGATCAAATCGGAAGTCAAAGACTATGTCATCAACTCTTCTCGGAGGCGGTCCTTCATTTGTTACAATTATTTATCGTGTTTTCAGTGAAGAGTATTCATTCTCCTGTAGTCAATCGTCTTTCGATTCGACATTTCACAAACATTTGAAATTTGAACTCTTAACCTACAGGTATTTGAACTTTCTATAACCCAGTCTAAGTCTTATCGAACTTCAGAAATTCCCAGAATCATTTGTCAAGACCATCGGGAAATTAGTAAAGGAAGCTATGTCACCCTTAAGATCTTTTCTGTTGCTCCTAAGAAGGACGAAGAAACAAACACAGTCTATCCAGCAATCCTATTAGTTATTCTAAACAAAGTCAGTAGCAAGCTTAGCGTTCCAGCTAAAGACAAGGAATATGAACTACCCCCCTTTTGATAAATCATAGATGAAATATAGAAGATCCACTAAAGCTCTGGCTGTGCAATGTTGAATTGAAATATTATTGACTACAAGAGTACGAACACTCTTCGCTAAGAACACGACAATAATTGTAACACATGAAAAACCAGCTAAGGAACAATTGATGATACAGTCTTCGACTTCGGATTTGATCTCCTGAAGCCCTACAACTTTAAGGGGAGCTTACCTGTAGATATTAAATTCGGTGAACTTTATAAAAGAGAAAAGACAAGCAGCAGTGGACATCTTAACGGAAGGATGTGATCTTGCTGACACATATCAACGAACAAGATCTTGCCAACAAAAGAAGAATGATGAACTCCTTTAATTTCAATAATGCACTCTATTGATGTAATCGTTTATGTAATACACTCCTCCCCTTTCTTATAGGGAGTGTTTCATTGGGAAACACTCCCAAGAAAGTTAGTTTAACTTTTCCAAGTTAACAAACTTTCCTATGTTTGATTCTCCCTGACGGATGGGAAAGTTTTAATGGTGGGGTCCACTATTTCCCTCACAAGCTCCTGTTTCCCGGGGGGGGCTAGGGAAAATCTTTCCCAAGAAAGTTTTTCTTGGAGAATTCCAGAAAACTACCAAACGCGTCAATAAATAGGGAGATGTAAATCAGGGAAAGGTAGAGTTTGTGTATCCTGTGTGTGTGTTTGTAAGATATTATCAATGTTTTAATTTCCTCTCTTGGGGATAGAAGAGTTATCATAAATAGATTGAGGTGATCTTTCTGTTCACATAATTAGGTTTTTATCAATGAAATTAAAATCAGAGAGAGAATATTGAGAGAGTGAGGAAGTTGGAAAAGTAGGTAAGTTTATGTTTTTATGTGATCGCAGCATCAAAAAGAAAGTCTGAATTTTCTACGGAAGCTGGCTCGAAATATTTAATCTTAGGTGCATTTTCTTCTGGAATATTATTGTTTGGGTACGACCGGACAACTACCGATATCGTATAATATCCTTTCTTTTTCTGTTTTTTGTAATATATATATATCGTAAACTATCGGAGCGGGTATTACTTCGTCTATATCGAACTCCCGATCCGGGCCAGTCACTACTTCTCCTCCTTTTATACAATTATGAACTTTACCTAACTCTTTCGATTCCAACGCAATTTTCAGATGTTCATCCCGCGTGATGAGGGACAAGCGGTGGAAGAGGAAAGTTTCGTCATGGATATAGGTTTCCGGGAACAAGGGATAACAAATTACCATTTTCTAATCGCGCAGTGAAGGAGAAGCAAGACGCATTCGGAAAGTACAACGAACTGAACTTTTAAAGGTATAATCTCTCTTACTTGAGTTTGATTATGCTGAACTCTATATTTCTTAAACAGACAATTATGGAGTTTTATTTTGACTACTTTGAGTACCTAATTCAACTTGATTGTGTGAAACACTTCAAAATTCAATAAGGTTTTACCGCTTTTTCCTCTAAAACAACCACAAGTTAGACCCTCCAATATTTTGGTATCACAGCATACAACGATCTTAAGAATTAAACATAAATCGTACAAGGAACTCAAAAGTATATATGAATAAGCGAAAAATTGAAACTGAACATGATCTAGCAGTAATGAAAGATATGATTCAGGATATTGAAGAACAAAATCGCATTGTTATAGCTAATTTTATTAATAATACGATTAAAAAACAACATAAACATATTGTAATATTTAGACGAATCTAAGACAATAAAATCATATTCAGAAAGAATAGGGAACATGATGAAAAATTATTTCATAAAACATTAAAATTGAATTTAGAAAATTTTTTAATTAAAATAGGAACTGGAATGTATTCAGACGAAGATCTTTTACAGCTAATAAAATTCTTATGTCACAATAAGCATCAATGTTTAGCTTTTGCCACTAAAATAATGTTATTAGCAGAAACATTTTCAGAAATTCATAATTCTTGCAAAAACTCACAATTTTTATTAGAGATGAACAAGAAAAAATTGTGTACAATCTAATTTTAAGCTTAATAAAGATGGAAATTATACTATTGGACAAACATTTAATTCATTTGAATTAAAAGCATACCATGAACAAAAAGCTTGGAATTTTTAAGATTTTCTAATCTTACCACTAGAAATTATAGAGAAAATATTTTAGAATTAAAGAAAGCAAGATATTTATATTTAGTAAGCTTACCATCGTGTGTTCATCCTTATAGCAAATGCAGCATAGCTTTCTTCACCTAGGAACATGTGCCCATGAGCACCGTTCTTCCACGGCCAGGAACTATTTGGAAGGAATGTCGATCCTAAAACGTTGCAGAGTTCCACCCCCCCCCCCCAGGCCCCTTTTTTCTTTTCTTTTTTTTCTAAATATTAACTGAATATTGTTGTTTGACACTCCAAAAAGAAGCGGAAAGAAAGAGACAAAATTATTAAGATAAAATGGGCTTTAGAACAATACTTTAAAGTGAAAAGGCAAGAATGCGCACCTATTGTTGTAGAACAAATAAAATGGAGTTCCAATACATAGGAATGAAGGGTGATATGGAAGTATGGACCCCTAATTGCATTCCAAAAATTGGAATGCCATTGCATTTGCTCTTATACTCTAAATCTAATCAAAGATCAGATAAATTTATTGCAAAAACTTTTGAATTCACATTCAAAATGGAACCGGAATAAAGAAATTACAGAATCACAAATGACTTATTATACTGACATAAAATAATAATTAATCTATAGATAATAATTAAGAAATAGAAAATTACAACCACGTGTAAAAGCGACATATAAAAGGAAATGACCAAAAACCCATGACTTATCAGTTTTTTGGGGAACCGTTAAACACCCTTACACATTGGAGAAGGTAGTTCTTAGCCGGTTAGCCCAAAACACACATTGAAAGGCTGGATGTGGTAAAAATTTAGTTGAGTTGTATCTTGCGGTTTATATTAGTGAACTATACACTTTAGAAAGCATTTTAAAGTTAAAAAAAAAAGAATAAAAGAAAAGAAAAAGTAACCTACCTATTATCCAGATTTTCAATAACTAATGTTCCAAATAACTGACCCTTCGCGAGGATCACAATGAATCAAGGACAACACCTACATAAAACTTTTTCCCTCAACACACACACCCCCCCCCCCCCCCAAAAAAAAAAAAAAAAAAAAAAAACAGGGGATGGGCAGTGAAAGTAGTCAATTGTACATATAGTAACACATTTATCAAGTATCAAGGGCCGCCAAATGAACCAAAAAAGTGAAGGAAAGAAAGACTACTGACCTAAATCAAGATAAAGATAATAGATTTACCTCTGACTCTCAAGAATGGGAACACGAGCAAGAACAAACTCACAGAACATCTCCAAGATCTCATAGGCAGCCCATATGTTTTGTTCTCGTATGACATGCTCCACCTTAGGAAGGAGCCATATAAACAACATATATTACGATACGTCAATACCTACAAGAGAAGGGACCAACCAGCACAGTATAACTGCAGTACAGCATAGAACATTACCCGAATTCTGGCAATGGCTTCTTGGCCAGTCTGCAGAAATTGAGCTATCTCCTTCCGCATCTGTTTTAGCTGACCATCTCTCCTATTCAGCAGCAATTTGATACGGGAAATTGCCAAATTCAAGCATGTTTTACTGCAAAACAGTTATTAAATGTAGGTAAATTAACGGATACACAGAAATTGTTTGGTTATTGATCTAAAATTAAATTAATTTAAAATGATACGGACATTGTTACTAGGAACGCTTCCCGGGTTGTTCGTTCCGGAACGTGGATCGCTAATTTTTGGACAAATTTAGTCTAGTTTTGACTCCGGAACGCTTGTTCCTGGTATGGGGATCGCAGGCATATGTAGCGTTCCCGGTAACTATGGATACGGACTAAGATACTTCATTGCAGTTAAAGACTTAAGACAACCCAACAAATGACAGAGCTACATTGAAAATGACAAAGTTGCACTCTAAAGCTCAAACATCACATATTAGCAGAAAACTAAAGTGAAAAGGAGAAGGATCCTGACACTATCATGAAATAAGGGTTGTAACCAAGGAGCTAAACATTCATAAATGATAGAACCAACAAGGCAACAACTAAACTTAAATTCAATGATAAAGAGTCCAATTAGTTCAATCAAACTAAGAGTTTTAGCTGCAAATCCGATCGAACTAAACATTACTCTTTCCATTCCACATTATTAGTTGCCTGTGGTTTACAGGGAGATACCAAGATAACTTCCAAAGTAAAAATAATTTGACAAATCACAAATGTACACTTGGCTTTAATGGATCAAGAGAGAAATATGAGAGTGAATGAGATGAATTATCAGTGGGTGAAAGAGTATTAACTATCAAACGTAAAATTGGTAAAGTAGATATTGGAATGTAAAGGTGACAAACATTGTGAAACAAAAAAGTTAGTTAAAGCAACAAATATTGTGGATAGAGTGAGTAATCAAATGATTAAGTACTGCTAAGTGCTAACAATAAACAAACTAAGATTTTTCTAATATGCAAGCATTATTATGCCTCACATATCACAATATCATCTTCAGCTGCCTAAACTGGTTGCTTGGTTCAGTTGATTGTCATCCAGCATTTATTACTAATAATGCATAGCATAATGTCATCAAACTTGGTCAAACTTGAACCAACAGACATTATCAAAACAGAACCAAGTTTTAGCTCCAGGACTACGACTCCAACAATAGTTGATGGCAGTTTTGAGTGAGAACATGAACAGTAAAATCCTAAATTGAGAAGGCTCCCCATTAGCGTTAGCAAAAATTCGGGTCTGGGCAAATTCAGACAATGTCAAAATTCGGACGAGAAATTCATGTCCGGACCCGGTTTTATTTACGGGTGGGACACTTCGGACGTAGCTAAATTCAGGTCGAAATCGGGTTTAGACAATAGAAAAAAAGAAATTTTATATCCGAATATTCGGTCAATATCAAAATTTGGATGAAAAATCTATGTCCAGACCTGGAAAATTCCGGGTGGGACAAAATTTGGATGAAATTAGCAGGCTAATAGGATAGAGTGAGTAATCAACTGATTAAGAACTACTAACAATAAACAAACTAAGATTCTTCTTCCAATATGCAGTAGAAATTTGGCAATGAAGCAAATCAGAATTGTGTTCTGGTAAAATTCAGGCAAACGCAGATCAAGTATTTTGGGTTGCAGAGATCAAATACAGAATGGAGAGGAGGGGGGAAAGGTTGGAGATGATGCTAACCATCTAGCGCCGAGGACTCCCCGATTGAAGAGCTGGTTTAACATCGAATCAAGAACCCTAGACAATTAATCGAGGAATCCGATCTTCTCGTCCAAATTCTTGCACTGTTTCTGAGAGGGGAATCCAGGAAGGAACCACAAGGGAGTTGGGAAGGATTCTGGGAGGTGGAGCAGAGGAAGGAACTTTCTCCTTCGCTCAAAAAATAAAAATAAAACTAACATTATTATATTATTTTTGATAATGTAAGTCGCTTTATTATTTCAATATAACATTGATAATCAATTTTCTAAATTTACCTCTTTTATTATTATGGATACAAATAACAAAATTAAAAATTAATCTCTTACTTTTGTTATTTCCAATGTAATTATGATTCTCAATATTATTTTCTTGACTGAAACTCAAATGCAACAAATATTGAAGAAAGGACGGAGTATTATATAACAAACAGAAATTATGCCAAATATGTACCTTTTTCAAAATAATTTCTAAATATTGTGAAGCCAATAATAAATCCCATATGATATAGGAAATGATTATAAGATTGAAAATTTTTATATTCTAATTTCGGTTGTAATTTATAGAAGATCAAAATTTTTTATGTAATGTTGTAGAACCGCACATTAGCTTCCTACTCCTACTATACGCCATGCACTTCTTCCTTTTTGACCTGCCTCTCTTTGCCAATTTGTCGCACAACAAGTTTTATATAAGACTGTCTTATGTTAAATTATCGTGAGACGGCATGCCACATCAGACAGCGAAAATTAAATGACACTCTCTTCCAGCCGTGTTTGTGAAACACATGCTATATATATGTCATTGGTTTCTCACGCCTCACGTCAGTAAAACCTAAAGATATATACTGGAGGAAGCCCGTCAACAAGGGCGACATAGTTCATCGTTCGCAACCCTCCATGTAGAACATAACATTTATAACTATTAGGGGTGTGCACAAAAAACCTAAACCGAAAACCAAACAAGTAAATTGATAAAACCGAACCAGTTTGACAGTTTAACCGAATTAATTTTTGAGTAAAAGCGATTTCGATTAACCAAACCGGTTTGATCGATTTAGGTTTAGATTTTGAAATTTTCTAAAATAGTTAATCAGTTTCGATTAGCGAAAAAGACCTAGGTCTAAGGCTCTATTGTGCACCACCACAATAGTAAAAAATGAGTGGGTTTAAAAAATTTTTTAAGGATTTTTGGACGTCAGTAATACCAACTTTGAGGGTAGTGGACATTAATAATATATATTATTTTCTTGGTCACTAGCAACACCGGTTATCGGTATATTTTTCACCAACAGTACACCACCAATTTGGTCTGGTTTTAGCTCATGGAAAGATGATGTGGCTCCATAATACGTGACGTGGAAGGCGAAGCTTGTGTAGAAAATGTTGACATGGACACTAATCTGTCTTCCACGTCACACATTATGGAGTCACATTATCTTTCCGATGAGTTAAAACCATAACAACTCGGTGGTATACTGTTGGGGAAAAATAGGTCGATATTTGGTATTGCCGGTGTCCAAGAAAATAGTTTGTATTATTAGTATCCAATACCTCCAACGTTGATATTATTGACATCCAAAAATCTTTTTTTTTTTAATTTCAAGCAAGAAACTTGGAAAGTGAATATCTTTTGCCACGATTAACCAGTTTCGGTTTGTTTAGGTTTCAAGATTTCAAATTGGTTAACCGGTTATACGGCTTAATTAGTTTAGGTTTTCAAATCTAAAAACCGCAAAAACAGTTAATCGCTTTTGCGGTTACCAGGTTATGCCTACCCCTGGTAATTATTGCACTAACACAGTCCATCATTCACGATCCATCTAAAATTATGCATAGACAAGTCGGTTAAATCGATTAGTGTTTAAATATTGTTATTAGAACATAGTACGACTTTTTCTTCGTGTGTTTCAGCTAGACAATCGGGAAAATCGAGATAACATAATATTAGTCATTCTTAGATCATACATTAGTCAACTATATTCTAATAAAATTAATATACCTAGTAAGTTTTTTCTGAACGTTTAATTATATAATTGGAATATTAGTCATCCTTAAGTCATACAGTAGTCAGCCATATTCTAATGCAATTAATAGACCTAGTGTAAAATTATGTTTGTGTCATTGAACTAGTTAATTAGAAAAGGTTGAGATATTATGATCTTAAAGACATAATGATATATTTTAAGAGTTAGGCGACTTTAATAATTGTGTCCATGACTATAATTATAATAAAAAAAATCTACATGTATCAACAAGCATAATATTAATCATCCTTAGAATATACATTAGTCACATATATTTTAATACAATCAATAAACCTAACACGACTTTTTCTTTGTGCATTTTAACTAGACAATCGGAAAAACGAGATAACATAGGATTAGCTACCCTTATGGGGCGTTTGGTTGAGAAACTTTCCCATGTTTGGTTCTGCATAATATATAGGAAAATTTTGATGTGGGACCCATTATTTCCCTCACAGCTTTAGTAAAAGGTTTCCCAAGGGGGGTTAGGGAAAGTCTTTCCCGGGAAACTTTTTATACAAGTCAACAATATTCTAATACAACTGTAAGGATCATATTCAAATTTGTTGCCAGTAGTTAGCCTTGTTAGGGTGTAAAATAGAGCAATATATGCAGCAGAAGAAAATATAGGATGATTATGTAATCGAGGATAATAATAGAGAGGCAAGATCAAAGATTAAAGGGAGAGACAATATTTTTACGTGGAAACCCGAATCGGGAAAAAACCACGGGCGACAACATCCACTAGTAGAAAAGAAGATATTACAAGAGGTGAAATTTAATCTCTCATACACTCTCACAACCTAGGGATAAGTAGGGTGAAGATGTGGAAATAACACCGTACCTCCCTCATGGGGAGTTTTGAAGGCACTCACATCTACTACGTCGGTCACATATCACAAGGTGAATAAAGACCTCTATTTATAGGGGTAAATATCTTATAGATCTGCCTGGACTTCCACTCCAAGTACAATAGGTTTTAGCTAGAATGCTATTACAATTGGGAAACTAACATAAATATAATTAGTAAATAAAATAATTTCCTAATAGCAACCAATAACTTGGAGTGCTTATGAAACTTTCCAAATAATGAGTCAAGAGAATTTGGGCCATTAACCCAACAATCTCCACCTTGGAACAAATTCTTCGATTACCGTCAAAGAACCCTGAAATTTATCTTGCCAATGAACTTCTCGACGTCATCCTGTTAACAACACTCTATCACCCCAGATCTAATAACCAAATTCTGACTTCATCTTGAAATTGATTGAACCCGACTCTGAAGGAATTTGACCTGACTCCGGCAGGATTAGAATTTTATTGAATCTGGTTGTACCCAACTCTGAAGGAATTTCACCTGATTCCGGTAGGATAGAAATTTGACTGAATCTGGCTGTACCCGACTCTTGAAGGAATTTAACCTGACTCCGATAGGATCTGAATCTCATGAAACTTAGCTCTGATACCACTTGTTAGGGTCAGATTCAGATCCGTTGCCAGTTGTTAGCCACTTATTAGGGTGTAAAATAGAGCAATATATGCAGCGGAAGGAAATTAAGGATTATTATGGAATCGAGGATAATAATAGAGAGACAAGATCAAAGATTAAAGGGGGAGAGAGTATTTTTATGTGGAAACCCGAATCGGGAAAAAACCACGGGCGACAACATCCACTAGTAGAAAAGGAGATATTACAAGAGGTGAAGTTTAATCTCTCATACACTCTCACAACCTAGGGATAAGTAGGGTGAAGATGTGGAAATAACATCGTACCTCTCTCATTAGGAGTTTTGAAGGCACTCACATCTGCTACGTAGGCCACATATCACAAGGTGAATAAAGACCTCTATTTACAAGGGTAAACATCTTATAGATAGGTTAGACTTCCACTCCAAGTACAATTAGGTTTTAGCTAGAATATTATTACAATTAGGAAACTGACCTAAATATAATTAGTAAATAAAATAATTTCCTAATAGCAACCAATAACTTGGAGTGTTTAGGAAACTTGCCAAATAATGAGTCAAGAGAATTTGGGCCATTAACCCAACAACAACTAATATGCCTATTATGATTTTTTTGTATGTTTTAATTAGATAATTCGAATATTAGTCACCTTAGATAAGACGTTAGTCACCTATACTCTAATACAATTATAGACCTATTATAAAAAAAGTTAAATGATTGAACTAGATAATAAGAAAAAATTGAGATATTGCAATCTTAAAAAAGATAATCTTATGAGGAAACAAGAATCCTTTGGTTTCCCAAACTATGAGCTATGTATGTCAATTATAATTAAAATATCTTGATTTGCATATATCCATCAAGAATCCAAGATATCCAAGATATCATGATTTGCGTGTATTTTGCGAGGGTTGCGGGATTTGTGTTTTGAATACATTTAAAATATACAAGCATTAATTTGTAATCACTCTCCTATAATGTCGATGAGTTTTTATTTTTATTAAACTTGTCACGTAGGTCGTCTCACGGTAAATTATCATGAGACAGGTTTATACTAAAATTTGTGTTTGTTGCATGTATACATGAGAGTACTAGCAGTGGAGAACATCACCCCTGGAATTATGAGAAAATTCCAATGAAAATTCCACAGCTCCTTCACATGAGCTCCACCAATAATTTTTTAATGAATTTAAAAATTAAAAAAAGAAAAAGTTGATAAAACCTTGTGCTGAATTAATTAGAGGTTGCCAACAGTTACTTTTTAAATAAATTTGATAATTTTTTTATTTTGAAAAAATTGGTCTATAAATATAGCACGAGGTTATCATTTCACAATTGCACTCTCCTCATCCATTAGAATTGTAAGTAGTTATAATTTTTATATTTTACAATTTTAATTTTATTATATATAAGTTTCATAATAATTATGTTTGTATTTGTATTTGTGTAGTGTTGGAAATATGGGGAAACACGGTCACTTGTATAAGATGGTGGATCACTTGGGTAGCTAGGAGTCGAGGGCCAAACTTGTCTCCCCTTAATATTTATTCACTAGATTGCGAATAAACTTAAGGGTAAAACCTAACCTCTTGTAAGCAAAGTATAAGATCTCTCAAGAACTCTCAAGAAGTTGATGTAGTTCAACGCCTTAGGAGTTGTATTGAAGCTCTCTAGGAAGATAAATGGAGAAGTTGAGGTGTGTTGGATGAGTGAAAATCATCCAGTATTTATAGGACTTGGAGCATTCAAACTTATTCAAACTTGACAATCAATGTAGCATGATTTAGGGGCTTTGTCTATGGGGTTTTGACCATCATTAAAGGTTAATATTGACTGAGAATATGACTCAAGAATAATCCTAGAAGATGCCCCTACGAATTAATGTCCAGGCTGGAATCAAGGGATTTTGAAAAAGAATTCGACTGGGCTCCAACACGGTCCGTGTTGAGCCAATCAATGGGGTGTTGACCCAGAGAGTCTTTTTCTGACTCTCTGGACCCCATCGCGACCCGTATCATTCCCGACACGTTCCATATTAGGTCCATTTCACTTAGTAATCTCGATTTTGACCTTCCCGATCAATCCTTATCTTATAACTTGATCTCTTAAGCCTGTTAACTCTTTAAATACTCCAACAATTCCCCGTCATTTTAAGAGTTTCACTTGCAATAGCCTGTGATCCCTTATTTGGGTAAAAATATCCCCGCCATACATGGCACCTCCTAGAGAACTTGAACACTCGAGAAATCAAGAAGTTGATATGCGTCATCAAAGTGTCTCTCAACTTGAACTTTCACTTAGTGTACCTAATTACAATTAGTCTGAATGGAAAAGTAGATAAGCTTTGAACTTTTCATCCTTATTTGACTAATTGGATAAATATCACACATAGAACTCAAATCTTGCTTAAAAAATGACACTATTTATAACAAGCCATGTGTCCATTACCCTCTAGAAAAACAATCAAGTCTAGCCCTAGGCTATCCGAAGCGGCCCACTTCACATCTTTGCATGGGCAGACTTTTACGCTCCCGTAATAGAGCTCCCCATCTTATAGATTTCAAAGTCTGTTAATGAGTCATAGACTCAAACCTCCTTATCATTACGATCCTTGAGGATCACTTATCCTTTGGGATGAATCACTTGAATTTGATGCTCCAATTGTCCTACGACGTCGTCGGTCATTGAACTCAAGAATTGATCACATGTTTCAAGTGTGAGTTGGAGCTCCGTTGGTGACAATTTATGAGTGGGCTTTACTCCCATCCCGATTATGAAGGATCACAAGATAATCTTGTGACCTTGCAAGAATTTGATCATAATTCTTTCGAGTGCTCTCCTTACCTAAGATCACTAGATATATACATATCTTTCCATGACCTTACTTATCATGATCATATCTTAAACTAACATTTCTACCCTTAATCATAGTTGTGATTACACCACCACACTATAGGGTTAGATAAGAAATAATTTACCCCTTGTCATAATACGACTAAACCATCGCATTATAGGTTTTGGTAAGATCTAAATATTGTCTTTATATGAGTTCATATTGAACTTACAAACTGAATGCTTTAGTAGGCGGGAAGCCTGTGAACTATGCATTCTTTTGTAATGCTTACAAAATCTTATTAACTCATAACCTTGATTATAACATTATCCAAATAGCATGGACAATGCTCATAATCCTTACAAAGACCTCTTAATAACTATAACCTTGTCCAACATGTTGGATTACTTGTATGGTTACCTTAAGAATGCTTACAAAATCTCTTAATAACAACATAACTATAACATTGCCAAAGACTTTGGACTACTTGCATAGTTACCTCAAGAGGAATGTTTACAAGATCAAAATTTCTTTTGATTTTCCACATTCTCTTCCTTATAGCTATATCTTTGTCCAAACTCCTTGGATTACATAGCCACAACTTATACCTTAGAACAACCTTATAAATCAAATTAACATTTGATTTTCCATGTTCTTTGCATAACTATATCCAAATAACTTTTGGATTTCATAGTTATAACCTATCCCCTTGGAACCTTGTAAATCAAACTAACATTTGATTTTCATGTTCTTTGTATATTGATATCCAAACAACTTTGGATTTCATAGTTATAACCTTTGTACGAATCAAAATGACATTTGATTTTCCATGGAAGAATTCTCTTACAACTTATACTTGAAGAATTACTTAACTCTCATAGAAATTAGAATTCGGTCTTGTGTATAACTTAAACTGTTACACTTTTAACCATTTGCTACAAACTTGAACACCATATGTAATGAAACTATTACATATCTTAACATTGGCTAGGTGAGGATGAACCTCAGGTCCTCCATGATCTTGAATGATCATCTTATAGTTATATGACCTTTTTTCATATGATGAAACATCATTCTAATTGGGGTCATATCTCCTTATACATGATTAGATTCACTTCTTAAATATTAAACGGTGGAACTCATAACCATTCGTCTTGTATGTCAATCGTACTCATAATAAATCACTTAAAGGTGAATGTATATAAGAGCTATTTACATTTTCTTTTTAGCAAAATTGATTGAATCATGCATATCAAACATGCAAACTTAATTCATAGACTATTAGCAAATGAAGCAATGATCACCAATTTTATAACACATGAACTTAGGTAAACATCATACATTCAAAATATATGATCATGCACATAGTCCGCCATGCATATATTATGCAACTTATCTTATAGTAGATACATGCTACTCAACTTAAACACACAAATACATTGAGTCATGATTATCCTTGCATCTTACATAATCATATACTTGATAAGCCTGAACCATATGCCTCAATATGTAGGCCACATATATTAGCATACAAGCCATATAAAGTATGAACTACGAGCCTTCTCATAAACATTTACTTATATCATGAAGAAACATCAGGTATGACAAAGTAAACACTTAATAACAAAAACATCTTGGTCATAACAAGATCATGCATGGAGCATGAGAAGTTTACAATTAATGCACTTACGAAAAAGTTTGTATCTTGTCACTTATGACCAAGGACGGACGCATAGCGGGGCAAGAGGGGGCAATTGGCCCCCTCTAAAAAAAAAGAATTTATAATATATTTAAAATAAATATCAATTTATTTGTACAAGTCAAAAATAAACCCTACTTCTTTTCCTCATTAACCGCCTCTCCGCCTCAGTTACGTTTTACCTTTGCTTTTCGCCTTTTCCCAATTACTCTGATTTGCTACAATGCTACAGCCTACAACCTACAAAGTGCAGACCTACATGGCTACATAGTTGAAGTCTTACAAAAGTAAATAATTGAATACAGAGTTGCAGCCTTTTCCCAATTGGTTGAGTAAGTTATTATATTTTATTCATTCTTTCATTTCAATCTATGTGAATCCCCTCTAATCCTCTCCCTCCCGTATTCTACTACCCATCTATTCATGATATTCATCTATCCCCAATTCCCCATGCCCCATGTGAATTTAATTTAAATTTTTAATCTTTATTATATATTTTTTAAGGTAAGCCCAATCTCATTTTTTTTAATCTATTGACTTTTGTCCATATGCCATGTAAATATGTTTGATGTGAGTTGTGAGTATTTTAACTTTCACTTAGTTTATCTAATTATTTCTTAGTTATGATAGTTAAACAATTAGATAATTATTATTTGTCTTTTTATTCTAATTATTACTTAATTAGTTTATTTATACACTTGCATAGTAAGATACTAAGATAGAAGTATGTTGAACTATTAATAGATGAATTTTATATTTTATAAATATTGATATATATTTAATATTTAAATAATTACTGATTAGTTGAAAATATAATCTTATGTATTTTTATAGATATTTATATAAATAAGATGAAGAGGCAAATACAAGGCAAAATTGATTTGATGTTTAAAAGAAAATGAGAAGAAACTCGAGAAGAAACTATTGTAGATGCATCTATGTGCGAAAATGGGTCAACACCGACCAATGACTATGAGGCAACGCCAAGAAGACCTAGTGGAACATCTAATACATCAACTTGTCCTCCGGATATTTCCTCCCATATTATTGTTGAAAACATTGATGTGCTATTAGAGCGTGATCCCGGAAAAAGAAGACAAATTTGGGAATACCCTGTAGAGTTGCAGGATGAAATTCGAAGAGCTTATATAAAAGCAGGTCCCTACCAACCTGTCAAAGATTTTCCGTAAACTGAGCATGCAGGTCATCTTCGTCAATTTCGGTCTTTCTGGTACAAAAACTATCCTTTTTGGTTAGAATATTCTCCTACGAAGAATGATGTTTTTTGTTTGCCTTGTTATCTTTTTAATAAGGAAGATAATCCATCTGGTTCCAAAGCATTTACAATTGAGAGTTTTCAAAACTGGAAGAAAGTAGGTGGAAAAGATTGCGCCTTTTTAAATCATATGGGCAAACAACCAAACTCTACCCACAAAAAGGCTGAGCAAAGTAGAGAAGACCTATTGAATCAAAGGTAACACATGCCCCAAATATTTAAAAAAACAATCTTATTCAAGAAAATAGGTTGCGTTTGAAGGTTTCAATCGATGCAATTCTCTATTTGGTATTCCAAGGATGTGCTCTAAGAGGTCATGATGAAAGTAAAGACTCTCTAAATCGCGGGAATTTTATTGAACTCGTGAAACTTTTGGCTTCTTATAATTCATGAGTTGCAAATGTTGTATTGGAAAATGCTCCTAAAAATTACTCCTATACATCACCTAATTCTTAAAAGGATATTTTAGAAGTCATGGGAGAGAAAGTAAAAAGAGCCATCCATGATGAAATTGGTGATTCAAAATTTTGTATAATTGTTGATGAACCCGGTGATGTTTCAAATCAAGAGCAAATGTGATGGAGCATCTTCCAATACACCTTCTATATGAAGATGCTAAAGGTGGACTGGTGCAGTATAGGTGGATGTACCCTTTCGAAAGGTAATTAAATATTTGTAATGCATTTAGGACCCGCCTTTTTGTTTGTAGTGTATTTTATTAAACATTTAGGACCCGCCTTTTTCTTTATAGTGTATTTTATTAAACATTTAGGACCCACCTTTTTCTTTGTAACGCATTCCTCAACGCGTGTTGGTTGTCAAATGTTGTAGATTTCTGCATCATTTGAAGAAGAAGGTTGGCAACAAGGCACGCGTTGAAAGCTCCATATGTAATGTGTTCTTAACGGAGGAGATTTCCAACTTTTGTGCTGCATACTTTGCACCGAAAGTGCACACAAAATCAAGGGACCTTCCAAGGAACGCATGCCCCGAGTTGGGTGATGCATCCGACGGCAATGGAGCAATACCTGAGTTGTTTTCATCGAACATTAGGTACTCTCCAGCTGCAGGGAAGAAAAGATTCCTTGACCAACAAGAATATGAGGCTGCACATGAATATGTCCTTTCAAACTCCGATTTAATGACTGAATATGAAAGGTATGTATACAACATAACTTAATTAGATCGGCAGTTCAATTATCAATAACTTATTTATCCAGTAGAATCTTCACCTACGTTGACTTATTTCAGTCAATTTGAGGAAGAGATGGCCTGTTTGCATCCACGTACGCCGCATGGTGAATTGTGGAACAGAAAGAATTCCCCCGTTGGTTGAGAAGAAAGGTTAACATTCAATTGGAGTTGTTTGGTTTTAAATTATTGGTTAACATAGGTTACATGAGATTAATTTCGCAATTATTAAACAACTTTGTAGGTTTT
The DNA here is from genome assembly GCA_029582165.1 of Portulaca oleracea. Lineage (NCBI taxonomy): Eukaryota > Viridiplantae > Streptophyta > Magnoliopsida > Caryophyllales > Portulacaceae > Portulaca > Portulaca oleracea. The sequence goes on along the minus strand of CM055881.1, from coordinate 10,340,475 downwards.
GTCATCCGGTGAAGGAGACGAAGTTGTTACTGCTTTAGAGAATGGCCCTAGGAAGGATGTTTTATCTTGGGCTCATTTCTACATTAACAACTTCAACTTCCATGCTTACCGTGCCGATAATAAAACAACGAATGCAAATTATGGGGTGTGTGTCAAAGGGGTGAATGGAACTGACTTCTACGGGATTTTGAAAGAGGTTATTGAGTTAGTTTATACTGGGCGTAGTAGGGTATACAAAGTCCACTTGTTCAAGGTTGAATGGTTCGACCCGGGTCAAGGTGGCGTAGTCGTGCATGATCATTACAAGCTTGTTGATGTTAACCAAGCAAAGAGGTATAGAGTGTATGAGCCTTTTGTGTTGGCATCTCAGGCTACACAAGTGGTGTACATCCATTACCCAACAACCAAGAATGATAGATCAACATGGACTGCTACACTGACAATTAAGGTAAGGCAAACAATAGATGGCTCGGGAGACGAACTATTTAGTGATGATGAAGAAGGAGAAGATCGGGGTATACTAGAGGGTGTGGAGGACGATGATTTAGAAAGGAATGAAGCATTGGAAAACGCCGCATTTGTTGAGTTGCTTAGTGATGATGATGATGAGTAGGTCGCACGTTTAGGTTCTTTTGTTTGAACTGTCATTTGTTTTTATTACGTTGTGCGATGTAACAATTTAGAAATAATTTTTTTATTTTGTTTGGTTATAATTGAATTTGTTTTCATGGTTGTTATTCGATTACTAGCTAACAGCATGCATCAAATGTAAATTAATTTTAAATTCATTATTTGTGCGGTCAATTATTGGTTATTATAGTGCAGCTAATTAAGAAAACGCCATGTCCCCACCATCCCCTCTATGGAAGATCCAGCCCGGTAATCCTCCTGACCCATCCGACCCAAGGACCCCCCTCATTAGGGGGGAAGACTGGTATGTCAACTTTAATTTTGGTCAATACATAATAATTAATAAATATTGCGACTCTCTCACTTGTTGCTCGTTTCTTGTAGGATCTCATTGCCTGAGGTTACTAAGGTTGTGTCGGAGAGTCTAAAATCTCATTACCAAGGGGAGGCTCTTTGCGCCGGTGATATGGAAGATCCTGACAAAATGGTTTATTGGTCGTATTTCTATGTAAGAATACAATCCTTCAGAACCTAATTATTTTATTTGGATTTCGTTAGTATATATGGGACAGTAAATATGTGTTTAATTATTTTAATTGTTATTGTATAGCAACATTTCGAATATGAAATGGACCTGGCTCAGGAAGTCTTCAACATGTTGTATAGCAAATTCAGCGACCTCCTTAAGGGCCTGGTCTACCGGGAGAAAAGGACCCCAAGGAATAAACCAATCCCCCATTTGTCATTTGAAATTCGGGCGAGGATGTAGGCTAAACGAGAGGAAGAGGCCTATAAGCGTTGGGTCGAGGCATACACGGCGAATCGGAACAAAGCCCCGGACCAGAATAAGCACTACGGTGGCACGATGTCCGCCGGTAAATACTTGCGGAAACTGGTAAGCCTCCCATCATCTTTTACTTTGACGTTTTTCATCAATACAAATTATAAGGTAATATCTGTAATGTTTCTAAATATATTCCTAGGCTAGTGACGGGATCCATCCATCCCCCGCGGACGTCATAGAGCACTATCATTGTAAGCAAGACGCCCACGGCAACAAGCAATGGACTGACCCGAAGGCGGCCAAAGTTTATGTAAGTCATTCTCTTCTAAAGCTAGTTTAATAATTTATTTGTTGGAATTGTTTTTGAAAAGTGAATGTGTAACTTATGTTTAGAAACGAGCGTGTGGCTCGATAGGATTAATCGGCGTGTGGCCGTATATTGATACTTGATTATATGTGTTGGAATTGTTGTTGGAAGTTGGAATGTGTAACTTATGTTTAGAAACGAGCGTGTGGCTCGATAGGATTAATCAGCGTGTGGCCGTATATTGTTACTTGATTGTATGTTTTGGAATTGTTGTTGGAAGTTGGAATGTGCAACTTATGTTTAGAAACGAGCATGTGGCTCGATAGGATTAATCGGCGTGTGGCCGTATATTGTTACTTGATTGTATGTTTTGGAATTATTGTTGGAAGTTAGAATGTGCAACTTATGTTTATAAACGAGCGTGTGGCTCGATAGGATTAATCGGCGTGTGGCCGTATATTGTTACTTGATTGTATGTGTTGGAATTGTTGTTGGAAGTTGGAATGTGCAACTTATTGTTACTTGCAGGTTAATGTTTTGTATTATGAATTTGGTATAGTCCATATTACAAAGGAAACTCTGCCGAAATTTCTATGTAACTCTCCCTATATTACCTTAGTTGTGGCATCTATTGATAATGTGTTTTGATAACAAACAACATGACCACTTTGCTTTACGTTTAGTTGTGGTTACTAATTACCATTAATGTTGATCATTTGCAGAATGAATATCTTGAGCAAGTATCTGCAGCGGGCGTGGAGCACAATTCTGTGGAAGCCAACGCGGTGTTCTACAATGTCGCTGGTGGGTTCTCGGTCAAGAATCGATGCTGCATGGTGCAGGATCCTCGACGGGCATGTTCTACGAAAGGCCGGCCCGCTATGCACGCCACAATGGTCAGGGATCTTCTTCCTCATCCGCCGCCCCTACCCCATCTGCTTATGCTTCCTTGGTGGCTGAACAACAGTCTTTGAGGAGTTGAGTCTCCCAATACCAGCAACTGTTGAGCCAACTTGAAGGAAGATTGTCCCAAGTAGAACAAAATCAATAGCAGCAATAGGGGACGCCTTCCAATGATCAATTCTCTCCCTCCAACTTCATTAATGACCCCCCTTCTTCGTAGTGTTTGTGAGGACACCTTTAAAAACTTGTCAGATATGTAATATATTTTGCGACCGTTGACTAGCGACCGTTGACTTGCAACTATTGACTATATATATATATATACTACTGTTTGTGACCGTTCATTTTTATATATATATTACTGTTTGCGACCGTTCATTTTGTAACCGTTTGACACTTATACTTCAAATATATTCTGGAAAGATTATATTACCAGAAACCCTCAACAAAAAAATTTTTTTTTTAAAAAATAAAATGGGCGACCGTTCAGCTGGACGGTCGCTAAGTAACGACCGTTAATGAACGGTCACAACGGCTGACGACCGTTCATAAACGGTCATAGGAGGCGGACGACCGTTCATTGAACGGTCGCTAGTTAGCGAGTTCATGAACGGTCGTCCGCTTCTTGCGACCGTTTATGAACGGTCGTTAATTAGCGACCGTTCAAATGAACGGTCGCCCGCTTCCACAAACGACCATTGAGAGGCGACCGTCCCCAACGGTCGTAAATGAACGGTCGCCCGCCCCCCCCGAGCGACCGTTCAAGCTGAATTGAGACCGTTCAGAACGGTCTTATTTTTGTTACCCTGTTGTAGTGAGTCAAGGCATTGTTAGAGAGAGATTTTTCAGCATTGTCCATGTTACAGATATTTCTGCGGTAACTCCCCGAGATGCAATTTACTCTAAATTATCTCTTTATGCCTTTGATATCCAAAACATCCGTGGGCAAGGGTATGATGGTGCAAGCAATATGCGTGGAGAGTGGAATGGACTACAAGCCATTGTCAGCAAAGACTGCCTTTATGCTTACTATGTCCACTGTTTTGCCCACCGTTTGCAGCTGGCATTAGTTGCTGCATCCAAAGAAGTTAAGCCGGTGTACAAATTCTTTTCTCAGTTGAATACCATTATCAACATTGTATTAGCTTCACATAAGCGCAATGATGAGTTAAAGATTGCTTATGCTGAGGAGATTGCTTATTTGGTTGATAATGGTGAGATTGAAACTGGCACTGGTCTTAATCAAATTGGGACTTTACAATGACCTGGAGATACTTGTTAGGGCTCTCATTTGAGATCAATATCAAGTTTGATGAAAATGTTTAGTCCTACATGCATTGTGCTTCTCAAGCTAATTGAAGAAGGGAGCACTTCAACTAAGAGAGGTAAGACAGATGCTGCATATGAACTCATGACTAATTTTGACTTTATCTTTACCATGCATACGATGAATGCCATTATGGAGATCACCGATATGCTTTGTCAATCTCTACAGCGGAAATCCCAAGATATTTTAAATGCCTTGCAACTAGTTTCAAGCACAAAAGTATTACTTCAGAAATTAAGAGATGATGGATGGGATCCTCTTTTGGACAATGTAAAGTCATTTTGCGAGCGTCGTAATATTGACCTCCCAGATTTCAGTTCTACTTATATAGCTAGAGGGGGTCGTGCTCGTCATCAACATGATCAATTTATAGTTGAGCATCATTATCGAGTTGATATCTTTAATGCCACCATTGATTTTCAAATGCAGGAGTTGGAAAGTAGATTCAATAGAAATGCAATGGAGTTACTTCGATTAATGTGTGCTTTGGATCCAAGAGATGAATTTAAGTCCTTTAAGATTGTAGATATTTGCAATCTAGTTGACAAATTCTATCCTGAGGACTTCACATAGGTAGAGAAGAATGATTTGAAAATTCAGCTACGCCATTTTGAGGTAGAGATATCAAGGGGTTCGGATATCAAGAAATTGTCAACTCTTTCTCAGTTGTGCCATTGGCTCGTGGAAACAAAAAAAAAGTGATATTTATCCTCTAATTTATAGATTGATTATGCTTGTTCTTACTCTTCTAATCTCTACAGCAAGCACTGAGCGAGCTTTTTCGGCAACGAATGCTTTGAAGACAAAGCTTAGGAATAAGATGGGTGATGATTTTCTTGAAAATTGTATGTTGGTCTATATTGAAAGGGAGATAGCTAAGAGGTTTGATATAGATTCTATTATAGACGATTTTCGTGATTTAAGAGAGCGTAGAGCACTTCTTTAGGAATTTATTTATGATACATAAACTTGATATTGTATCTGCTTGATTTTATTTAATACCTAATAATTATAGTTGAATTGTTTTTCTTTTATGTAATATCTACTACGATTATTGTTTACATATCTATAGTGTTATTTTTTATTTTTATAATTTGTGACTATAAACTAATAAAGTAAACTGTCGAATGATTCGCCCCCCTAATGTGAAACCCTGGCTTCATCCCTACTTATGACACACCTATAGCTATGCATTATGCTTGTAATAATCACATATATCATTATTATTTCTTATTAGGCCATGCTAAACTAATTGAAACATTCTTGTGCATGAAAACTTAATTACTACTATGACAAACTAAAAATAGACATTTCTACTTGTACTCATATGAACAAAATACCTTATTCATATCTTAATAATAGGAACACATGTTATGACCAACTTATTCATGCAATACAATCATATGAATCATCTTCATCTCATATTTTAAGCAAAGTTAACATAAGTACTTAATTAACATTATATAATTACTCTTGAACTTATCATGCTTCAAACATAAATAAATGTTTATAACATGATTGATTGACAATTTGACATGCATACTAGCATACTTGAAAATTATATCAACCAAGACATTTATCAAAGCATACTTGCATAAGTACTAATCAAAAGGTATAACAACATATATATTTAAATAACTTATAATCATACATGGGTATTAATACTTGTCAAGCACTTATAAACACATGATTGTCAAAACTTTAAGCATCATAAACATAAACTCACATTAGATTTTCAACATGAACAAGGGAGAAACATGCAAAGACTTGAATTAATAATCATACGAGTTTTCATATAAACCATTTTTGCATAACCAACTAATTAAGAATTAGTCACATGAATTCATCTTGAAATAAAATACCATGTATCCATATTATTACAATTTATAAATTTCCATGTCAAACTCATACTTGTCATGAACACTTACTCCTTATTCATATTATGTATACATAACAAGACAAAAAACAAACAAGACAACACAAGTATATATCTCAAAATCATATATACTAATGAAACAAGAACTTCCATGAATGAACATTGTCTTAATCCAAACAAGCTTGTATCTCTAGCGAAGAATAATACTAGTTAGGTACATAAACTTAAACATGTGGATCATATAGATTGTCATAGATTTTTACAAATGTCACAACTAAAAATATGTGTATTATCAACCATTTTCTTCCAACCAATTTAAAATGGTTGGAAAAACCAACCATTTTAGCAACCATTTCATATTCCAACTATTTTTCAAAAAATTTATGTGGGAAAAAGGGTTGGAAATTCCATCCACTTCAGCTAAAATGGTTGGAAATTTTCCTACCATCCTTTTTCCTACTATTTGAAAATGGTTGAAAAATGGTCGGATTACTAACCGTTTTCCAACCAATTTCAAATAGTATGAAAAAAGATGGTAGGATAAATTTCCAACCATTTTAGCAAAAGTGGTTGGAATTTCTAACCCTTTTTCCCACTAAAATTTTTGAAAAATAGTTGGAATATGAAATGGTTGGTAAAATAGTTGGCTTTTCCAACCATTTTAAATTGGTTGAAAAAGTGATTGGTAATACACATATTTCTAGTAGTGTGTACATATATGACTACTTAAACACACATGCTTATCATTTCACCAATTAACAATAACTTGATAAAAAACCAAGTACTCAAATATAAATAATCATGATAAACTTAACCAACAATTATCATGTTTTATACTCAACAAGATAATTCATATGTGAATAACACATATATGTACTTAAACCATGGAAAAACATGTCATATAAACTCATTTAACATGACATTTTTGTGATTTACTTGACAAGAACAAATTAATGGAAGAGAAAGTGGAGGCCTTAGTTGCTAAATTGGAAGAGATAAAAATTGGGCAAAGCAACAAAAAGACAATTATGAAGGAGACGAAGAATCATTTGGCTGATGAAGTGGGTAAACTGACAAAGAAGATAGTTTATTTGAGGAACAAGGTTGAAAAACATAAGAGAAAGAGGGTCAAAGCAGAGCAAGAGCTCCTAAACCTGAAGGCAGAGGTGACCTTGAAAGAGCTGAAAAACTTACAAAGGAGATCCTGAAAGAACCCTAGAAGGGGGGGTGAATAGGGTTATGAAATTTTTTGCAAATGTTGATCACTAGCAAAGGACGTTAGTTCCTTAATCTGTTCAGATTAAGGTTCAACGCAATTCAACAATTGATATCAAGATAAAGGAAAATAGATAGAATATGAATAACCTCCTTTATTTCAGTCAAATGAAATGCGTTTGAAACAACCCAAGGTAAATGACCTTAGGGTTACTAAGAACCAAGCACCTTGCAAAGGACGCTTCAAAGTTTTTTGGAAAAATACACCCACCAAATCTCCCTTTGGTGTTAACACAGATCGATTACTAATTCTATCTAGGATTCGAATTTGAGAGCCTAACACAATTCTAGATCCGTTAAGAATTTGAGAGCACTCTCACACAAAACTCTCGAAAACACTTTTCTTCTCAAACACAAGAACACCCTTTCTTTGTTTGGACACACGATTTCTTCCGTGGAATCGTTGATTCAATTCGAGCTTGGTCTCTTCTATTTATGTGTGTTTGCTGCTGCTTGTATCCGTTGGGAGATGAATCTTCCTTGCTTCGATTTGCTTCTACTTTCCATTGGACCGAAATCTTCCTTCCTTTTTGAGTTTCCTTCTAAATTCCTTTACTGATTTTTGCCTACAAAAATAGATCATATAGTCAGTTGGTCTGGTTAGAGATTTAGATAGGAAAGTTGAGATTCTTGCTTTAATGGAAGACTTCCCTGATTTGGTGCCTCTGTTTGTCTTTCACTTCAAAACTTCTCGAGTGGCTTGAATGACATGAATGTCCTTCAGGTGCTTTGACATTGGTGTCCTTGAGGTGTGATGAATGTCCTTTGGCCTGTATTAAGAGGGTTTCTACAATCTCCCCCTTTTTGAGTGAAAGACAAAACCAAATGTAAGCATAGTATGCAGAGCAGATGATATATAGTAGATAAAGGTCATTCATATAGAGATTCAGCAAAAGATAGTTTAAGTTATTTTATAGACCCTGATGATAATAGACTGCCATACTATGCAAAAATCATCTCCCCCTTTTTGACTTTCATGCAAAAAGGAAACAGGAGGAATGTTTGGCAGAGGAAAACAGAAAGTTCATGCAAAAGAAAAAAAAACAGAGAAGTGAACTTAGGATTGAGGATCAGCAAGGGGGGTTTCATCAACGATTTTGGGAGAGCTTGGTTTTGGGGATGCTGGGGGTGCCGGTGTGCCTGGTGGGATAGCTTCCTTCAAGAGAGATGCAACATCTAGTAGCTCAGTCCTTGCCTCTCGGAGGGCCTTGACCTCCTGTTGAATTGCACAGACCTCCTGGTGAAGGGCCTTGACAGCAGATAGAATGCGAGAGAGTTGATTTTGAAGGGTGTCAGAGGCATCCTTTGCAGCAACAGCAGAGGTGGAGGCTTCCACAGCTTTGATTTCATCAAGATGAAGCCAAGAGCCACTGGGTTGCTGCTCATACCCAAGGGTAAGGAGGAGGAAAGTGCCAATTGTGGGCAGATTGAAGGAGGACTGTTCAGCGCCATCTAGGGGAACACGACAGTGGCGAAAAATTTTAGTGAGTAGGTTCCCATAAGGTAGAGGGCCAGAGGGTGAGGCAGTTGCACGAAGGAAATGCTGAATGACCATTTCGCTAATGTCAAGATGGCGACCATGAAAGACGTTGAGGAGAAAGGTGGCACAAGCTTCGTTTATGGTTTCTTTGTTTGAACCACGGGGCAAGATGGTGCGAACAAGAGTGTAGGAAAGAAAACGAGCCTCAGAGGTCAACCCTGTGTATTGGGTGGTTTTTGATTCATTGGGGCGAGCAAAGAGGCGACGAAGCTCTTGCTTTGGGTCGGATGGAAGAGATAGAGGGGGTTTGGTTGGGTTGGGATTGAGGTGTAAAATGCGGTCGATTTGGGAGGGGGTCAGAAGGATTTCTACGCCGGCAACCATGGTTTTCAAAGAGGGGTGTCTGGTATTGGGGATGAGATTTGCGTAAAATTCAAGAACCAAAGAGGGGTAGACGATAGACTCACAGTAAAAAAAAGGCAAAGCAGCCCATCTCCTTGAGGGTCGAGAAGAAGGGGAAGGCATGGACAAGGGAGTTGGTGTCGACGTTCTCACAACACAGAATTTGACGGTTCGCAAGGTTCTCCAAGCGCTGCTCGTGAGTGACTGCCTGAATGGCAGTTGGTTGAGATTGAATGGCAAGGGCGGCGGAAGATAAAGAGTTGGACTGAGTAGAGACATGAGGATTTGGAGATGACTTGCGAGAGCGAAATCGTTTAGCAACTCCTGTGGTGGGGACGGAGCAACATTTTTGAGAGCCAGTCGTCTTTTCATGGTGGAATGATGACAGAGAGAGGGTGGGGACAGAAGGAAGAAGATGGTGGGGTATCAGGTGATAGAGATGGTGGGGTAAGTGAGGAAGGTGTGAGAGTAGGAGGGTGAAAAGAGGGGGTTAAATAAGGGGATGGTGAAGGTGAGTAAGTAATCGGAAGGTGGGGGTAATTAAGGAAGGAGAAAGGATTTGGGTGAGTGGTATGGGAAAGTGGGGAATTGATTGACGGTTGGGGATTGGAGTTTATGATGATGGGGCGTGTTTTTGGAAAGTGGGGGAGAGAGAAAGATTTGAAAAGATTTTTGGGAAAAAGGAAGGAAAACGGAGAAAGATATAGAGACTATTTTCAAAACTGAAAGAAGAAGAGCGTTAAAAAAATTGTTTTTTTAAAAAAAAGTTAGGTTGATCAGTTATGGAAGAACTGACAGCATAACCACATTGCCAAGGTTTTGATTTGAGATAAATTGAGGCTCAACGAGGTTGCATGACAATAATGTCAAGGACCTTTATGAGCCTATAGAGTATAGAATCCATAAAAGTTGTGCACAACATGCGCCAGCCGCTATGTACTCAGCTTCTGCTGTAGAAAGGGCAACGACATTTTGCTTCTTTGATTTCCAGGATATCAATGATAGTCCTAACATTTGGCATCCTCCAGAGGTGCTTTTTCGGTCAGTTCTTGATCCAGCAAAGTCTGCATCTGTATACCCGATAAAATGAAGGGGGTTGTTGCTGGGGTACCATAGTCCAATGTCCTTGGTACCTGCAAGATATCTCAAAATTCTTTTGACCGCAATCAAGTGAGATTCTTTAGGGGCACTTTGAAATCTAGCACACAAGCATACACTGAACATGATATCAAGACGACTAGCAGTTAAGTAGAGTAAAGATCCTATCATACCTCTGTATATTTTGTCAGGAATGTCCTTACCATTTTGATCATGATCAAGTTTTAGTGTTGAGGACATTGGGGTGCTGCAGTGCTTGGCATTCTCAAGGCCATATTTCTTTAGGAGTTCTTTCACATACTTACTCTGATTAATGAAGATGCCGTCTTCATTTTGTTTGATTTGTTAGCCAAGGAAGAAGCTAAGTTCTCCTACTAGACTCATCTCAAACTCCTTGCTCATAAGATCGGAGAAGTCCTTCACTAGATTTCATTAGTAGCACCAAAAATAATATCATCTACATAAACTTGAATTATGGTAGAATCTTGACCTGAGACTTTGATGAATAGTGTTTTGTCTATGAGGCCTCTTGTGAATCCATTTCTCACGAGAAAAGAGCTTAATCTCTCATACCAAGCTCTAGGAGCTTGCTTAAGCCCATAAAGGGCCTTCTGAAGCTTGTAGACATAAGTTTTTGGATCTTGTTGTTCGAATCCTGGAGGCTGCTCAACATAGACTTCTTCTTTTAGATGTCCATTTAGGAAGGCACTCTTGACATCCATTTGGTACAGTTTCATGTGAGTTGATGAAGTATAGGCAAGAAGTATCTGAATGGCCTCTAGTCTTGCAACTGGAGCAAAAGTTTCTTCATAGTCAATGCCTTCTTCTTGGTTGTACCCTTTGGCAACTAATCTGGCTTTGTTTCTTGTGACAGTGCCATGTTCATCTAGTTTGTTGCGGTAGACCCACTTTACACCAATGACTGGATGGTGTGTTGGTCTTGGGACAAGCTTCCAAACTGTGTTACGCTCGAACTGATTTAGTTCTTCTTGCATGGAAGTAATCCAGTTGCTGTCCTTTAGGGCTTCTTCAGGTCCTCTAGGTTCAATCTGAGAAACAAATGCGTGAAAAGCACAAAAGTTTCTAAGAGAGGATCGAGTTCTAATACCTATTTCCAGACCTGAAAGGAGATTATCAGCTGGATGAGCTGGTTTGAACCTGAAGGTCCTTGATGGTTCCTCAGCACTTGGTTGTGCAGTTTCAGCATTTTGAGGAGTTTCTGCTGGTGAAGGTCCTTGTTCTTCATTAACTGTTTCCTCATGTTCTGAATCTGGTTGTGTGGGATCTTCTGGAGGAGATTCTTCATATTGTTGAGGAGGACCTTGCTGGAATATGCGAAAGGTGTCCTCATCGTCATCATCTTGATGGATTTTGAATTTGATGGAGGACCTTTCTGGCGGAGTGGTGGAAGATTCATCGAAGACAACATGAATGGATTCTTCCACCTTTTTGGATGCTTTGATGTAGACTCTGTAAGCCTTGCTAGATAAGGAATATCCTACCAGGATTCCTTCTTCACTTCTTGGCTCAAACTTACTCAAGGCCTTTTTTCCATTGTGATGGACAAAGCATTTACATCCAATTGCCTTAAGGTGAGCTACATTTGGCGTCTTGCCTTTGAATAACTCATAATGTGTTTTCTTCATGAAGGACCTTATGGTGCATTTGTTGAGAATATAATTTGAAGCATTTATGATTTCAACCCAAAGAAAGAGGGGTAGATCATTCTCACAGATAATTGTTCTGGCCATGTTTTCTAGTGTGCGGCTCTTCCTTTCAACTACACCGTTCTGTTGTGTGGTGTCCTTGGAGCAGAGAAATTGTGTGTGACACCTTCTTGATCACAGAATTTTCCAAATTGATCTTGATTGTCAAATTCCCTTCCATGATCTGTCCTTATAGACACTAGACTGAGTCCTATAAGGACCTTGAGTTGTCTGTATAATTTCTCAAACTAGGGGTAAGCTTCTGTCTTATCCTTCAAAAATAAGACCCAGGTAAATCTTGAATAATCATCAACAATGACTAGTATGTATGAACGTCCTCCTAGACTCTTGTAGGGAATTGGTCAACAAAGGTCCATATGCAGCAATTCTAAACATCTAGAGGTAGTTATTTGAGTAAGAGGTTTAAAGGAGGTTCAGGTCTGTTTACCTCTTGTGCAAGCATCACATACTTTGTCACGAATGAAGTTCTGAGATGGTAGTCCTCTAACCAGGCCTAGATGTTTTAACTTTTAAAGGGTTTTCATGTTCACATGTCCTAATCTACGATGCCATAACCATGTTTCATCTGATGCAACTCTAAGACATGTAAGGTCATTGGTCATAGGGTCACTGAGGTCAATAACATACACATTGTTCATCCGATGACCTCTAAGGACTATATCATGAGACTCTTTCTCTACAACGCATGAGTTCTTATTGAACCAGACTTTGTAACCTCTATCACAGAACTGAGAAATACTTAAAAGATTATACTCTAAACCTTCTACAAAATATACATCATTTATACAATTGATTGAGTCCTTACCGACCTTGCCGACTCCAAGGATCCTCCCTTGGCTTTTGTCTCCAAACGTTACCTTCCCACCCTTATAGTCCTTGAGTTCTCTGAATTTGGTTGGATCTCCAGTCATGTGTCTCGAGCATTCGCTGTCCAAATACCAGAGGTCGTTGTGAGCCCTGAGACATACCTGCACTGAAGGACATTATACCTTTCTTTGGGCCAGGTTTTTTAAGAGAGGATTCTTTCTCTTGAGGGACAGGTATTTTGTTTGGCTTCTTTGGAACCCACTTTGTTCTGGTCCTTGGTTTTGGTATGTTTGTGGGTCTATGAAAAGGTAAGGATTTTGGTTTGGCTTTTGGTGAACCAGGTTTATCTGTAGAGGTTTTCTTCTAAGAGTGTAGGATAGAGTGAACTTAGTTTATTTCTTGATTGAGAATGGAGTTCATCTCTTTTCTGTTTTGCATAATTTCCTCTCTCATACTGACATTGTCAGTGGTGAGGTTTTTGATTATCTCATGCTGAGTTGCTATGGTTTTGGAATTTGTTTCAGCAATCCTAGTGAGGTAGTGGTCAACTTTCAGTGAGGGTTGCAATGTGATGTATCCTCATCAAGCATCGGTATAACACTTAGGGGTTCAAGAACCATGAAGGATGTTTTGAAGCAAGATGGGTATGAGGACGTCGCCTAGATTAGTCGGGAAGGTCATTTACCCTATAGCTATCTCGTTCTGGACACGCATTGAGGACGTTTATTTGGAGCTGGATGTTCTTTTCAACTTGGTTTGTGTTTCTCCTTTTGGACGTCAAGGAAGTTTATTACTAAGCTTTCCTAAATGCCAAGGGTTGATCCATTTGGAGGTCGTTAGCCTTCTATGCAATCTGAATATGCGCGTGAGGACCTTCATCTTGAATCTTCTGGGAATTTAGACGCCCAAGGCCATTCACTACTGAAGGAAGAAACACAGCAGCCTTGTTGGACAATTGACAGCCACTAATTTGGAATCCAAATGAAGAATGATGCTCCAATGAGAAAGCGCCATGTGTGATGTTTCTAGTGCCTTCCAATTGATCTAGAAGCTTCTTATTTTAGTTACATATTAGTTGTTATGATATAATTAGTTTAACTAATTAAGATTAGGACGTTTTCTTTTTGCTTAAGAAACTCTTAATTAGAGTTCAGCTGGGTTTTAAATACCCCTCTGTAATGTCCTTCGGGGAAAAGTGAATTGATGAAATAGATAAGCCTTGAGCTTGCTTTGTTTGTGAGTATCTAACAACTCTCAAATTCTACCTCAGTATCTTGATTTGGCAATCAAGTGGTGAATAGGTAGGACTTGATTTGATCCTTAGAAGGTGTGTCTGTAACTAAGGATTGGATTAAGATTGCCCTTGTGATAATCGATCATGGTGTGTCTTTATTGATTGATAATCACTTGTTGCTATCCTTTATTTTCTGTATTTTCCATCTTCTTGTTGATGCCAATCCATTTGAACCCTTGAGAAAACGCATCTGTTGAGTTTGTCGAGTCCAAGGACTTCTGGTGTGCCTGCATCGCTCTGATTTGGTTGATGCAGGATACATCACAATGTAATCAAGCAGATTAAGCAGTCTTAGTTTCAAGTTATGTTCAGGATATTTAATAAAAAGGTTAGTGAATACCTCTTCATTATCATCTGCTTGTGTTTCTGTAAGGTCCTTTGCCATGAGAAAAAGATTAGCAATTTCCTCAGACTCACTTTCACTTTCACTGCCGTCACTTTCACTCCATGTGGCAACCATAGCTTTGCTGCTCAATCTCTTTCCTCTAAAGTCACTTTGTTCTTTGACTTTCTTCACGTGAGGACATTCTCTAACCAAGTGATCTGTTGCACCACAAGCAAAGCATTTGTATTCATTTTCATCCTTGGTTTGAGTTTTACCTTTGGGTGAAGATCTTTTGGAGGATGATTCTCTTAGATAGCCACGGAATCTGGGATTCCTCCTGTATAGACGCTTGAATCCTTTAGCTAGCATAACCAGGGTTTCTTCATCATCATCCTCTGATTCTTCTTCTAGTTCCTTGGTACTTTTGAGGGCAATGTCCTTTGACTGGGTGCCTTAAGACAGATGAATCTCGTGTGCAAGGAGCTTCCCTATTAGTTCTTTAAGCTTCAATGTCTCCAGATCTTGGGCTTCTTCAAAAGCAGTTACTTTTGGTCCCCATTTATGTCTGGGCAGACACTGAAGGACCTTGTTCACTTGTTCTTCATATATATAGGTTTTCCCAAGTGACTTGAGGTGGTTGGTTATTCTACTGAATCTTTTGAACATTGACTCAATGGATTCATTTTCTTCCATCTTGAAGCCTTCATACTTTTGAACCAGTATATTGATCTTGGTCTTTTTCACTTGATTTGTTCCTTTATAGGTTGTGATCAAGTAGTCCCATATCTGTTTACCTGTATCAAGATTGGACACTCTTTCAAATTCGTTAGAGTTAAGACTGCAAATCAAAAGATAATGTGCATGAGTATTTTTCTTTGCTTTTTCCTTTTCTTCAGGTGTATACTCAGATCTTGGTTTGTCACTTTTTGTCCCATCTTCGGCAGTCTTTTGAGGAGTGGGAAAATTTCCTTCTTTGACTATGTCCCAAATGTCCTCATCTTGATTTCTCAAGAAGATCTCCATTTGGCATTTCCACACTCTGTAGTTGTCACTTGTCAGTAGAGGTGATCTGTTCCATGAACGTCCTTAACTTAAGTCTCCCATATTGTGATCTCCATGATCTTTGCCACAGAGCGATTAGTCTCTAAATATTCAGTGGACCAAGCTCTGATACCAATTGAAAGAACCCTAGAGGGGGGGTGAATAGGGTTATGAAATTTTCTGCAAATGTAGATCACTAGCAAAGGACGTTAGTTCCTTAATCTGTTCAGATTAAGGTTCAACGCAATTTAACAATAGATATTAGAATAAAGGACAATAGATAGAATATGAATAACCTCCTTTATTTCAGTCAAATGAAATGCGTTTGAAACAACCTAAGGTAAACGACCTTAGGGTTACCGAGAACCAAGCGCCTTGCAAAGGACGCTTCAAAGTCTTCTGGAAAAATACACCCACCAAATCTCCGTTTGGTCTTAACACAGATCGATTCCTAATTCCGTCTAGGATTCGAATTTGAGAGCCTAACACAATTCTAGATCCGTTAAGAATTTGAGAGCACTCTCACACAAAACTCTCGAAAACACTTTTCTTCTCAAACACAAGAACACCCTTTCTTTGTTTGGACACACGATTTCTTCCATGGAACACTTTTCTTCTCAAACACAAGAACACTCTTTCTTTGTTTGGACACACGATTTCTTCCGTGGAATCGTTGATTCAATTCGAGCTTGGTCTCTTCTATTTATGTGCGTTTGCTGCTACTTGTATCCATTGAGAGATGAATCTTCCTTGCTTCGATTTGCTTCTACTTTCCATTGGACCGAAATCTTCCTTCCTTTTTGAGTTTCCTTCTAAATTCCTTTACTGATTTTTGCCTACAAAAATAGATCATACAGGTAGTTGGTCTGGTTAGAGATTTAGATAGGAAAGATGAGATTCTTGCTTTAATGGAAGACTTCCCTGATTTGGTGCCTCTGTTTGTCTTTCACTTCAAAACTTCTCGAGTGGCTTGACTGACATGAATGTCCTTCAGGTGCTTTGACATTGGTGTCCTTGAGGTGTGATGAATGTCCTTTGGCCTGTATTAAGAGGGTTTCTACAGATCCTTTTGGCATGTTGGATTGTGGTGGTTGTAGTATTAGTTGCATTTGTAATGGGAAAGAGTTCGTAATGGGGTAGGTGGATGTTAGTATTGTGGTTGAGGGCATCTAATATGATGGTTGTATTTTGTCTACTATGGTGAATGGTAGTTAGGTAGTGGTAAGTGTATTTGGTAGCTATATGGTAAATGGTAGGTGGACATCAAATAAGGTGGTTGTATTATGTCAACTATGGTGAAAGTTTAATGGGCGTATAAAATGGTGATTGTTATCCTTATGTTTCAAAATGTTAGATTCAGTGGCTTGAATTTTTTTATTTATTTATTATTTTTTTATCAAACCAAAGTACTAAAAGAGAACCATCATGTACACTTCATTTGAAGCTAAACCCAAGCAAAGGCAAAAAAGTGCGAATATTATCCTCTTCATATCAACATAAATGAGTACACTTCATTTGAAGACAATTATGGTGTGCTTAACTGGATTCAAACCAACATCAAATTCCCCCATTTCTTCATCTCAAATTGATTTTATCCAAACACATTCTCCACCAGCAGCAACAAAAACCAATCAACCTGGAAAAATCATGCCTAATCACTCACTACTATTAAGGATATTTAACAACCCGCTCCCTAATAAGGGTTGTTAAGGTCAATCTTAACATAATTAAGGTTAAGAAAGGTAAAAAGAGGTACTTAGAAATTAATTTTCAAAATTGTCTAAGAAAAATCCGGCAGAGTTCTGTCTGTAATATGGACGTTTCCCAGGCTTAAAGCCTTATATCCCTGTAAATAAATAAAATAAACCAAAAGTAAACTCAACGGCCACATGTCGGAGTATATCACGAGCCACACGCTCGAAGTACAATCTAAATGCAATAAACAATCCCAAGCATCCCAAATATATTTACAATAGAATTCAAAATACAAGACATGTACTTCCTACATACATAAACGACTAGGAATACTCCGGTTTTGAAACAAGTAGTTAACTCTTGATCTTCATATTGACTTGTAAGGGGGAGGGAAAGAGGGTATGAGCAAACCATGGCTCAGTGGGTAACTTGTACCCTGGAACAACCATTAAGACTCAGGCTATCTATTCAAGGGGTCACCCTAAACTTATATTCACCCAAGAGTAACCATAATATACATGCATCTCCTGTCCACTTAGTAACTCATCAAGTAGATAACTGGGTATAAGGTTTCCATTCAAACATCTACATGTCTTAAGTGAACTAAGTATATAACCATCTCCTCATTTACCTAATGGCAATGGGGTGCATTTTTTAATCAAGAAATGATCAGAGATCTATTATATGGGTAGCTCAAGTCCATTGGACTCCTAACAAGTTATATCCAACCCAATCATAACTCTCCTAAAACCTTAGTGACCAAAAACAAATAATTCACATATACTCGGCATTAAGCATCCAAAAAGGACGGTCAAACAAGATAAGTACCAACTTGATTAAAAGACGCCACCAAAGTACTCAAACATTTCCTATATAAATCTTTAATAACAAAATAAATTCTTTATTTAAATCCTAAGACCCTTTTGAAACTTAGTTTGAACATAATCAAACACAATTCATAAACTTAGCAACTCTCAAGTAGTATACCATTCATACTTCAAAACCTTACTAAGTTATTTTGCATAAGAACATAATACTTTTAGCATTTGAAGAATAACACACACACACACTTTGAAACTGGTATTAAAAGTTATTCAAATTGTCTTTTTTCCATCCATTCATAACCATAATATATAACCGTTTCCAATGAATCAACGGTTTAATATAATCCTTCCTTCTTTCCATTGTACGAAAATACCGATACCATGGGCGTAGAGTACTTTCAGCACTTTCCAGTCGGGGTCGGTTCCCCCTTAAGACAGTTATGTTAATTTCCCGGGAAATCCCTAACGTCAATGGACTTTATATACCTAGCCGATTCCCAACTTTCCAATTAGTCCACAGTACCTAGTGGAATACATCTAGCCCAAAAACCATTTCAATACACGTACATCGCATAAAATTCTATACCATACACTTCTCATCCAAATAGCTTTCCAAAATCTCGTACACATATATATAAATAAAATAGGAATACACCTTTCACTCAAATCAAAATAGTTCACTTGATCATTTTCCAACTTTTCCCCATTCAAGAAGCCAAACCCCCGTAAACAAGTTCATAAACCTTTAAAATAATCAATTACCATTAGAAATCAATAACCAACTTAAAATATACATAAGTATCAAAATCCAACCACTCCTTCGGATAATACCTCAAAGAGTCATTCAAAATTCAAGTGCACCAATAAATACGCGTAATTGAGCCCATAAAGCCCATATGTGTTCAACCAAAACTTTCTTATTATTCAAAATGCATTCAATACTTCTTAGCGTCTTGAAAATGCCAATGTCGATCAAAAAGCCCTTAAAAACTCATTTGAAATACCTTCTTTTAAATTAAGAGCACAGAATACCTTTCAAGTTCGCATAAACTTCAATAATTGGAAAAGTATGCACACAGGTACTTAAATTCACTTACAAAGTCTAACAATTAGTAAAAATTCGAATTACACTACACTAGAACTCGAAAGGCCTAAGCACGACGTATCCTTGAGATATAAAAGTTCCATTCTTTAGTCATATAACTCCTCCAAGTTCCATTTATGTGTACTTTACTCACAAATAACCAAATTAACCACATATAAGTCATAGGACACTCCTTTATGCACATTATACTAATAATCGGCCAAATCTATATTCATTCTAAACTTAACTCATACCTTTGAATATACTAACGACATATTCACATGTATAACTACGCATCCACCACCACAAGAACAGTTCTCTACACAATCAATCAATAATCCATTCTTTTCATCATTCAACCCAATGTATTCTAATTTCACAATTTAACCCGAGTCCCCTCCTCACACACACCATTCCGAACAAACCTCGACGCTCACTATTCATCCCAAATACCAACCAAACTCCAACTCAGTTACATAAGTCAATGCATCCATTACAACACAATTAATAAGTCTAGGCATAAATTCAATATTCAAAATCTGTTAACTAAACCTGAAACTTAATAGTTATTAAGAGGGGACAGAGATTACCCACATGATTCGATTAGTCTCAGACTCAACATTTTAATTTTGGGCTTGAATTGTGCGACCAAACCCGTCCAGAATAAATCGGGGTTTCGTCCTTGCCTCACGTGTTAACAGACCCCGAAGCACAGGGCCTCAGTCACCGTCGCACAGTCGTTACCAATGTCCAAGCGGCGTCGTGCCCTCCGTCACCGTTAATTAATCGGCGCTGCCTCCACCGCTCTACCACCCTGTTCTCTCACTATATTCCTCATTGCTCACTAGAAAGCCATAGGAGGAAGAAGAAGGACCCAAAACCGGCAACTACTGCCAACGAGTGAACGACCACCACCAAGCTACCTCTTTTAACCTCCTTTATAAATAGCCAGCCAACCTCCGTGACCGTCGTCGGTTCTGGTGGTTCCACCAACGTAGGAAAAAACAACGGTCGACATCGCCGCCTGTTCCTCTGCGTGCTCTCCTCTCTTCCGACCCTCTCACTGCAAACTCGCTCCATCTTCCTCTCTTTCTTGCTCGTCGACAGACGGTGAGCAGGCGGTGCCGCCACCGCCACTGCTCTCTCTCTCTCTCTCTCTCTCTGTCTATCTGCATCGGGGTCCAGGGGACAAAAGCCAACACCTCCTCCTTTTTTTCCTTTCCTTTCTTTGTTGTTCTCCAATTCCCTTAATTATACCAACAACAATCTCAATTAAGATAATAAAAACTCCCTATTTGTCCTCTTTCCCTCCTTTCTAAAATCTATACTCTAATTACCAAATAACATAACAAATCGAACCTTCTAATAAAATTCTAATTCTGATAAATAAATAAATAAAGTAATAAAGTAATAATAATAATAATAATATCCACATAATTCAGAACTACAACAATGGTTCCCATAAATAAATAACTAAACCCAAATTAGTTCCTAATCGAGGAAATTACTCTTAATAAAACTCCCGGATCTTACAGGATAATTACTCACTAATTAATAAAGCTGGGCAGTTTAGGACACTCAGATTTTCAAAAGAATGCGTTCAATGATCTGGATATCCAAATATTTGAGTTCAATCCAAATGCATAAGTTCCACCTTAAACTAAACAATCAACCTAAAAAGATATCAACCAAAGGGAGCCATTTAAAAGGGTTACAAAGTTTAAATAAAAGTTCACTAAGTTCAATACAAGTTGGAATCTTAGTATTATAATATTTATAGTTGCTTTCAAAAGAAGGCCTTGAGTTATCTGTTGATATTAAAGACCAAGTTGTTAGCAAAAGTACTAATGAAATAACATCCCAGCAACTCTTCATGTGGGGACATCAAGCACAAGAAGGAATTTCAACTATTCAGAGTTGAGAGCATGTGGTAGACACTTGAGAGGACACCAAAGGCTGACTTACTGGCCCTTTTTGTTGTCTCTAGAAAAGAAAAGTGAATAATTAGCTACTTTTTAAACTCCTATTAGGATCTAAAACTAAAAGAAGATGAAATTACCCTTGATGGTGCTCTTCTCTCACAACAAGAAAAATATGTTTGGACAACAAATTTAAAGTAGCTTGGGCAACAAAAAAATTATTATTGCATTAATTTAAAATAAGGCAACCAAATAATTTTGTGGTTAAATACATTATATGTGGCAACAATTTTTTTTTTTGTTGCAATTGATATAGATTGGGCAACAATTTAGAGAAAAATGGTTGCCTAAAGCTACTAAGGCAATAAAAAAAAAAAATTTGGTTGCCCATCACAACTAACTTGTGCTACCATTTTTACTAATTTGTAGCCCGAACTTTGTGCTTCGAGGTTAAAACTATCAAATCGTGACAATTTGTTTTTGTAGCACCTTATTAAAGGGCAACAAAAATTGGACTAAGGCAACAAATTTTTTTTTGTTGCCCAAAGTAATTATTCTTGTTGTGCCTTTTGACCCCCTGCACTTCCATTTGTGTTTGCTCTTCTTCCTCATCCATTTGTTCTTTGAGGAACAACAGTGACATCCCCAGCAACAACAGTGGTTTGGGGTTTGCTTCTTAGGTCTACTCCTTGGCCTTTTTGCAGGTGTGTAGAGCTCGGGATAGATGTGTTCTTGTCTGGACAAGTCCTCTTGTTGTGGTCTACATTATGGTAAATAGAGCACTCCATCTCCATCCCATGGTGAGTGAGCTTCCCAGCTTTTTCAGGATCTTCATGTGGATCCTTTCGCCTATTTTTCCTTGGTTTACCAGGCATTACTCTGACAGAAGGAGGGCCTAAGGGCTTATCTTTTTGTGGCCAATGCTTCTTTCCAACACAAGGCATGATATCTCCTTCTTGAAGTAAGGGTGGACATGGCTTTCACAGTCTTCTTTCAACCACGAGCAGCAAGCAATAACATGTGAGCCAGGGATTCTAATCAGATCAAACTTCTTGCAAGTATATGTTTTCTTCTCCATATCCACACTGTAAGAATCAAGGCCATCATCCACTTCGAAAACTCTATTGAGTGATGCATTTGTTTCACATTTCTTGGCTTCCTCCCTCTCTTTTTCAAGCTTAGTTCTGACTCTAGAGCATATCTCATCAGTTGATTTGTCCATGAGAACCTTCTTTGTGACAAACCTCTCCATCAAAGATACCCTAATATCTTCAAGCAAAAAGATCAAGTGCTTCGCCCTTGGTTGTATTATATATGCATCAAATGTCTCTGCAATGTTACCAACAATGGTGTCACACTTGTTTTTAGTGCATATGAAAGCCCTACAAAATTTTGTTGGATTGGCCGCTACAAAGTCTTCAGCTGCTTGATGGGAAAATTTCTTCAACTCGACCAAAGCAAGGTTGAACTCTGTTTCATGGTAAGCTCTTGTAATTTTCCATAAATGCATCTTGAACTCATCCCTTTTATGCGTCTTCTACCAATTGGCCTATATGTGTCGTGCATATCTCCTGTGCTCACTCACTGGCAATTCATTCCCCACAGAACTGATAATGGTCTGTCAAACACAATAGTTGTGAATGTTGTAAGCTTTACTCTATTGCATCATGTGTGGTTAATTAGGTTGTAAGAGATTTACTATCCAACTCAAAAAAATAGATGAAGATGTAAATAACTAAGTATATTGTCCATAAGTAAGATACAAATTCAGAGTTAATGTACTAAGCCAATGTACTGTCCATAACTAAGCTAAAAAATATTGACATAAACTTAGTGTACTGTCCATACAAGCAAATTCAGAGTGTATGACTAAACTGTCTAACTAGAAAAAAAAGGGCATTTACTTAGGCAAATTCAGTGCGTATGACATTCACAAAATTCGTACTTTCATGCAACACACAGTAAGCATTTTGAAACAAAAATGAAAGAACAAGCAGATCTAGTTAGGAAAAAGTTAATGTACTAACTTAGTGGACTAACTCAAAGTAGTGCTAATAGTTAGTGATAGTAGTCCATCCATTGCATTTGGAATCTAATGAAGTCACTGTACTGTCCAACTCAACAAAAAAATGGAAATAACTAAAACAAGTAGATACCTGATTTTCATTATATTCAACTCAGTGTACAAAAAATCATAGCCTAATAGACCTTATGTTCATCCGATATTATAGTCCAGCCACTGCTATCACTCGATTGAATGCACTCCTTGATGTGAGTTAAAAACCAACTCTTGTTGTCAATATTCTCCCCTCAGTTTTAGTCCATGTGATAGGGTACATCTGGTTATTCCCGGCTATAGCTACTGCTGCCATCGATAAGCCACCCAAGAAGGTTTTCAAAAAGGTTATTTCAATGCACAACACTGGTCTACAACCTTCCAATAACCCTTTCCGCAAACCATCAAAGTAGACAAACATCCGTTGGAACACAGGGATTCGGTTAGGGACATGTTGATCAGCTTGTTGGCGTGGCAACTCAGTCTTCAACTTGAACATGCTATGCTTGTTGCTTCTCTTAAGCTCCACTATGTATCTGTCAACCTTGTTGTAATTCTCTTTCATCGAACCATGCAACAACATCCCAACAACTGCTCTTATCTTGTACGCCACCCACTTTGTGATCACAAGTTCAAAATCTTTTTTAATCTCAAAACAGATTTCTTTGGCTGACCAATGTGGGGCTTACTTAAACTTCAGTATGTAAGATGCAGCAGCCCATCTTGGTTTGAGTGAATGGTTTCTAATCATGTTCCGTTTGCCCCTGTGTTGGCTGATAACTGTCCTGACCAAATAACTTTCCAACTTTCTATCATAGGAAGCATAAACCCTAAACTTGCAAGGCTCGGTGCAAACAGCTTGCACTCTTATCCTAGTAGGATCTGAAATGTTGAACAACAAATTGTAGCCTTGTGCTAAAGCATAATAAGCTATTGCATCTCTAAAACTTTCATGTGTACCAAAAATCATCCCATTTTTCCATTTAAGCCTCTTGAAGTCAATGTTCTTGTCAACCCTCGGTGGACCATTACTTTTCCTATGACCAATATTTTTAGGATCACTTGGCACATGTGTGTTCATATCCTTAGAGTCTTCATACTCACTTTCCATGACATGTCCACCAGAAGCTGAGGCATTCATACCACCACCATCAACAGTGTTGATATCACCACTATCAGATGTATTGATACCACCATCATCAATTGCATTTTCAAACGCAATCACTTGGCTTAATGTAAGGGTTGCATTTCTGTTTTGCCTAAAACCTTTAACATTGCTTATAGCCACTTCATAATCATCATCGCTTGTCTCAATATCTGGATAGTCTGTATCATCACTGTCCCCATAATATCCATCGCCACCAACTTCAGTTAATATTATATTTGTCATATCTGAAAAATCACTCCCCTTCCTCTCCTCTTTCCTCTTAGCATTTGAGCCTTGTTTCACACTCCTTAATCTCGTAACTTTGTAGGTTGGTACTCCTTGCCTAATGAGTCATTACTGAAATCTCCACTTCCAAATAAAATGGATGTAGGTATAGGGGATTGTGGCATGGGATCTTCCCAATCATAATCCACATATGACTTTTGGGTAAGGACATGTGCATTTTGGGTTTTGGAAGGGGATGACTGGGTTAGGCTAAGGGAAGTTGTTGTTTGAGATCTTGTAACTGTGCTATTTGGTGGTGGGCATTTGGTTGTTGTACTTTCGGGAATAGGGGATTTGGGTACAGATTTTGGGCTTTTGGCTATTGGGGATTTGGGCTTTGAAGTTGGGCTTTTGGGTGTAGGGGACTTGGGCTTTGATTTTGGGCTTTTGGCTTTTGGCTATTGGGGATTTGGTCTTTGAGGTTAGGCTTTTGGGTAAAGGAGACTTGGGTTGTGAGGTTTGCCCTATATTAACACCTGTTGTGGGTTGTGCTACTGGGCTTTCTACAACAATTTGTTCCCTACTCCTAGCCTCCACATTGTCTTCTACCACATGCATATGAAATATGAACTTCTTTCTCTCCAACCAACTTGTTGATCATTAAGGTTGTTCATTATGCGGTTTGGGTTTCTCGAAACAGTGCACCGAATGAAACAGTTTTCTAAAATCGTAAACCGGAACCGGCCAACCCAGTTTTTCAAAACCGGTACACCAGATTAAACGGTGCAGTTTCACAGGTTAACCGGAACCACATTAATTTCTACCAACATTAAAAAAACTGTCATTCAATAAAAAAAATGAGAATTGGAAAAATGAGAATGGAAATTGGGAACCCTAACCTAATTCTCCTACTCGACACTCTTCTTGACTCCTTATTCCCTAATTTTAAATCTCTAAGGGCATGTTTGGTTGGAAGAAAGGGAATGGAATTAGATATCTTTAGGTATCAAGTTCCCAATTTTTATGTTTGTTTGAGCCTTTTAGGGTTTGGGACTTGATACTCAGGGGTTTCAAGTTCCTCCCTTTTGAGAGGAATCCCATATCTCTCATATTTGGGGGGAATGAGATCTAATTCCCAAAAATAATACAAAGATAGAAAAGAAAATATTATCATAATATTCTCACACCCCCTAATGTTTTTCTCTGCCATCAATATACGTCTCTACCTCCTACCAAGAACCCTAACCTTTCTCCCTCATAGTATTGCCATTGCCGTCTGAAGAACAAACCTCGCCGGAAAACCTGCCGGCCATATTACGATAGTCACCGAGTGGTATGTGGTTTCTTCCTTTTTCCTCCTTCTCTTATCCATTAATGGGCTCCTTGTTTCCATTAATTGATGGTCTCCATTGTTGTTCTATTTACAAAAAAAATTGAAATTCTGCCATTGTTGTTCTGTAAAAAAAAAAAAAAATTGATTTGCCATGAAAAAATATTGATTGATGATGATAATGATGGTCGTATTGTTGTTCTGTATAAAAAATATAGAGCAAAAAGGGAAGAGAGAGAGAGAGATAGAGAGAGAGGGATAAAAGAGAGACAGAGGGAAATAATTTGGCAGACGATGACGATGATGATGATATGTATGAAATAAAAGAGAGATAAAATATTGATTGATGATAATGATGATGATGGTGGGAAATGCTGGATATAGAACAACTATGGAGCAAAAAGCGAAGAGAGAGAAAGAAAAGTATAAAACTAATTATTTGTAATACAGAAGTATAAAACATGTAATTTTGGTCGTTAGTATTTTAATTTATATAATGATTCATTATATAAAATTAATGTCGTTAGATTTGTAATACAAAATACTATTAGAAAAGTATAATATTATATTTTGAAAAAAAATCTTATATGAGAAATTATTGATTAAAGATTGACCTTGAAAAACGTAAGTGATAGATAAAAAAAAAATATTACAAGAATGTTATATTAATGGTAATTCAAATAATTAATATTAAAGAAATTTCAATTTTATAATATACAAATAAATTAAGGGTTGATTCCATTCCATTACAGTACCAAACGGCAGGAACTGGGTACTGATTCCATTCTTTAACTGCACCAAACAACTGATTTCAAATATCAAGTTCCATTCATTTTTTCTCAGAAATCAAGTTCCATTCTATTCCATTCATGAATTGGTGAACCCAGCATGCCCTAATTGATTAATTGATTAGGCAGAGAGGGCCAAGACCCAACTCCCAAGTCAACTGTAGCCCACTACTAGCCCATTGCGTGCAATGCCCAAACCCATAGTTATATTGTTCTCTATTTTTTTTAACAGGTTGATTCTACTGTTTTACATTAATTTTTGTGTTTAAAATTTTTTTTAACCCGAGTATCATGTATTTGATTTTGTTAATGGAAAATCTCGTTGATTTGTCCAAATTATATATATATATATATATAATTTGGACAAATCAACGAGATTTTCCATTAACAAAATCAAATACATGATATGGACAAATCAACGAGATTTTCCATTAACAAAATCAAATACATGATACTCGGGCATACCCGAGAAGTCAAACAATAGGACCGACCCAAAGATCAAAACAAGCAATTGTTCCAAACAGATAAGAAACAACTAGAGCTCTCATCCAAACAAAAGACTAATAAAGCCTCAACGATATATCGTTTTTGATAGACAAACACACAAAATCAGGTTTATGAGCACCATTCTGATGAAGCCTCATGTTCCTCTCCCCCAAAATATGATAAATGATGGAAGACAGAACAAGTTTCTCCTTCTTACCATTGAAGCCAGCTTTAGTCCGTTCTTGGTTGTTCCAATTGCTCCAAACAGGAACAGTACCAAAGATCTCAGACCAGATTGTATTACCAACCTGAATTGCATAATCACACTCAAAGAAGACACGTGAGTTAGATTCAGATTGACACTCACAGAGAAAACATATGTTTGCCAACTGCACTCCAAACTTCTGGATTCTGTCCAGTGTTGATAGCATGTTGTTTACAGCCATCCATGTATTGAAAACACATTTAGGAATTCTTGGGGAACTCCAAATCAACTTATGCCAGTGCACATTTTGATTATGGTCTTTCACGTGATCATATCCAAGCTTGATGCTATATATATATATATATATATATATATATATATATATATATATATATATATATATATATATATATATATATATATATATATACACACACACATTAACGGTTCGATGGCGGTTCTCCGCCGTTTTGAATATCCCCAACCGAAACCGCCCAATTTAGCATCTGGTTTTTTTTTTTAGTTTAGTGCACTGAAATTTATAGCAGTTCGGTATTGCTAGTTTCCGGTTCGGTGTGGGGGTTCTGGATTTTTTGAACAACCCTACTGATCATAACTCTTGTTTCATCATCAATTAAAAGTCTAAGCAACCCACCATACTGTAGAAGACCCAACCCATGAACTTTGTACATTAATGTCCATGACCCAGGAACTACCTCATCCACATATGGTTTCAGTTCAAAGTATGAAAGTTGATCCAAGTCAACATTTTGGATGGTTTTGCACTTACCACCCTCATAAACCAACTTCCTACCCATCTTTAATCTCCCCTCAAAATGAATATGGACATCCAACGCCTCCATTTTTTGCACCCTACAATTACACAAACCAAACAGTTTAATTGACATATAATCTCACCTCAAAACCAGAAACGGAAAAAGCAAACCTCACCCCCCCCCCCCCCAAATACACATTAAACAGAAAAAGAACCTTAACCCTAAAACAAAACCCGTTTTTTAAAACTAACAATAACAAAAAACCAAACCCTAAACCCAATAATCACAAATACAAATCACAACAAAATTTCAACATAAATACCTGTAAGTTGAACATTTAGGTCTACGAGTTACAACTCAACCATACAATCAACTCAGGGATGTGACAAACAAAATCGCCCAATACCTCCTTCTCTATATCGTCCTTCATTGAAATCAAACAGATTAGCCTTAAACTAAAGTAAATTTGAGAAGCAAAATGAATGGGGAAGCAAGTGAATCAGTGCAGGGTGAAGTCAATTAGGGGAGTGAAAGGTTGGTAGAAAATAAATTGGGTGGAGTTACTATGACCTAGTTGAACATTAAGGGGTCAAAAAACGAGAGTCAAATGAAAGTAACAGAGGTCGTTGTAGTGGGGTTAAAAAAATTAGGAGTAACGGGGGAAGTAACGAGGTTAGTGGGAGGTTTAACAATGTTACTGTACATCAACCAGTTTTTTTAGTGCCGCTGCAACGTCATCATCAAAATCGGTTCACCGCCCTATTAACCACTCCTGGTATAATAACATCAGCTAGGTATAAAGGTCGGGAATATTACTATCTAAAAATAAAGGTCGGTACATTACGATCCAATATCCTCAAAGGTGGATATATTACCATCCAATTTTCCTTTAAAATTTTCAAGTATGTGCACCTAACTTCCAAAATTTGTCAAATATACCCTAGTGAGTACTTTTGATTGGTTGTTGGAGGTAAACTATATTTTTTTTTCATTTTCCCTTTATTTCATGCTTAAGATTTAGGAAGGGAAAGGGGTTGGACAAAATCAAAATATTTCACTAGAATTTGTGTCATTCATCACTGCTACGTCCTTTTTCTCCATTTCCGTATTTCCTTTGAATCACAGAAACAACCAAATAGCTAGAAGGCATATCAAACTTGACTAGAAATTAGTAATCAGTAAAACTCAGATTTGGGACAATGTTTGGTGGATTTCTTTCTTAAAAATGAACTATTTTTTGAGGGAGACCCTAAAAATAGAAAATTCAACTAAATTTCGTGGGGACTTATTTTCTCTCAAAAAGAAATTTTAAGAGACATGTCAGTCCTGTTAGGATTTTTGTTTGCCTGTGCCCCACCTCCTATCGAAAAATGAGATTTTCGATCTAACCGTTTTAGACGGCTGGATGTCATCAAATTCCATCAAAAGCGCCCAATTTTAGATAGATTTTTTTACCTTTTCCTTCAAAATTCTTTCGTAATAAACCTTTCGAATTACTTGTAGTGAATCTCTATTCGTGCTAGCACACGAAATTGAAGTTGTCCTCTCAATAGAAGTTGCATTATACACATATTATGGTGCTAAGTAATGGCAAATCTAGGTCTTCGCAATCATACGTGGCTGACAAATTATTATTATGCACATGTAAGAAACATATTATCTATAATTTTAAGGGAAATTGGACGGTAATATACCGACCTTTAGGGGTGTTGAATAGCAATATACCGACCTTCACTTTTGGACAGTAATATCACTGATCTTTATAGTTTGGTGACATTAATGTACCTTCAAGGATTTACACCTAAAAATTAACAACAAAACTAACCCCCTAATCCTAAAAATACCGAATACAAACACTCAGCACCCCTAAAAATACTTAAAAATGGCACCAGGTTTTTTTACACCGCCTGCCACGTCAGACCGTCAACCGGTTCGCCGCCCAGAAAATCCTTGAAAGTACATTAATGTCACCAAACTATAAAGGTCAGTGATATTACTGTCCAAAAGTGAAGGTCGGTATATTGCTATTCAACACCCCTAAAGGTCGGTATATTACCGTCTAATTTCCCTAATTTTAACTCAAATTATACAATTTTTATTTTTTTATTTTTATTTTTTTTTTATGTGTGTGTGTATTGTTAAGGGAGGCCATGACCACCTCTACCCTAAATGTAGGTCCGCCCATGGCCTTAAGAAAAGCCTTGGGTTTACTTCCAATGATAAGAGAGGATAACTTCCTAAGAGAAACAATAGCTAAACTAAGGATGACTCCGGTATACAACTAAAAAGTCAATAGACAATGCCTTAAGGTGGAGAATCTGTGTATAACCAAATCAATAGGAAATCGATAGGAAAGGCAACAAAAATTTGGGAAAATACTCCAAATTAGGAAGGGTTATATGCCATAAGAAACTACGTAAGACAAGGTACCTCTTGGCTGATTAATCTCCGACTAGGAGATAACATTTAATGGACTTGGCACTACGACAATTTAAAAAAATGTTTCATCTAGAATAAAAACTCTCTGTTTCTAATTGCCTAAAGAGTTTGACTTGTCGAGACTTTTGCACAACGAAGTCAAACCCTATGATGCTCAAATTGACAGGTCACAATCGTTCGCCAATCCATTGGCGGGATTGACCATACCATCCCCATAGTGTATGAGACAAATGTATGCATTTCGATTAGGATCGTATTCTATGGTTACGATTCTACCATATATGTCTGAACATAAAAACAAACAGATCAGATGACAGTCCCGCAACGAGCGCAACCCTCGTGTTTAGTTACCAACGTTGAGTTTGGAACCCTGAACAGACTGCCGGTGATAAGCCGGAGGAAGGTGAGGATGACGTCATAATTAATACAACAGAAGTACAGGCTATCAAATCTTTTTCCAAATTAGAATCCTTAAAAGGGTTTTATAGAATTTGAAAAAAGCAAATTAATTGGTATAGCCCAGGGTTTGATTTTATATGCATTATAAAGTAAGACAAATTCAGGGAAGAACCAAGATTCCAGATTCGATATGGGACGACTTAGTATTTCTTCATTCATTCCCATCCAATCAAAAACAATGGCTTAAATGGCCTCGGGGATTTAACGTCGATGCATTAGGCTGAGTCATATTGCATTTGTACTCGCATAAGTCCGTGTATGAACTTTCATCTTTATGAATTGAAGTTCACATTTTCTTTAACTAAGCCATTATTATTGTCATTCCTTCATAACCATTAAAATAAAATTAACTAAAATCACTCCTTTTGTGTTAAAATTTCTTTCATCACTTGGTTGTGGGGATAATTAAAAGTTATTGAATTGTGACGGAAATTGTGAAGGAACGTAACAAAGATGCGACAAAATTTTTGAACCATGCGACATAATTTTTCCGTTGCAATTTAGCCTGTCATAAGGCCTTGCGACGAACCTCGATGGACCTTGCGACGGAATTTAGTTCCGTCGCAACATCTCACATAAAATTAAAAACCTATAAAAAAGAAAAATCCTTGCAACGGAAATTTCCATTGCAAAGATTTTTTTTTTAAAAAAAATCCCATACATCACTTTCCTGAATTTGTTTTGCTACAATTTTATTTATAATTTAAAAATTGTATTTTTTATATGTATATATATATTATTATTTTTTTTGCAGACAAAACAAGGCTATATGATTTCATTACTAGACCAAAAAGCCTGTTAATTTACAACCAGTAGCAAACAAACCACCAAGAGGAAACTAAAAAGCAAGGACTAAATCAGTACAACTTTTGTATTTCCTCCCCTGTCCAGCAATTCTTATGGCTCCGGCCCTGACTTCCTCCCTGATGTGTTGAGCAATTAATCTAGGAGTTCGTCTAGCCTTCCCATGCACTATATTGTTCCTTTCTCTCCATGTATGATAAACAATGGCACCATAAATTCTACAAATCAGATAGGTGACGTTGTGAGATAAATGAGTTGCTTCCATCTTCTGTTTCATGTGGCCAAGATTGGCCGAGTCCAGAAACGTGCTACAAGGCCAGTCAGTCATCTCCATGATTATACTCCTCACCAGTTCAAACTATGGAACAACTCGGTGTGTGTTTCATCGTTTCGCCCACAAACTAAGTAAAAAGAACTGCTATCATTACTCCAACAACTAATTCTACTCCGAATAGGGAGACGTTCCCGGAAGCGAAGCCACAAGAAGAAGGCATGTCTCGGAGTAATCATTTTATTCCAGACAAGGTCAGCCCACCAAGGATTGTCTGAGGCGGGAAGAAGCCATCGATACCCGCTTGCAACTGTGTAATGACCAGTTTCAGCCCATTCCCATCGGCGCCCTGGATACGACCCCCATTTGATTTCTTCCTTAATTGCACAAAGATGTTTGAAATAAGGACAAACATCATATGGAGGTTGGTAGCTTCACCAAGAATGATCTTTGATATATTTTGAGTGGATCCATTTGACCCAAAGGATGTCTTTCCTGTCTTGAATGTCCCACACCAATTTGGCAATTGCCGCTTTGTTCCAAGTGCTCAAGTCTCGGCAGCCTAGACCCCCTGCAAATTTTGGCCTGCATGATTCCGACCAAGACACAAAAGGAGGACCTCTGTAATCTGGAGTACCGCCCCATAGGAAATTCCGACAATAGCAATTTATCGTTTCAATGACTTTATCAGGGAGGACAATAATTCTAGACCAGAAACCAATTACACCCATCAGAGTAGAGTTGATGAGGGTAACTCTACCCGCATATGAAATGTTCCGAGTGGACCATAATTTTATCTTGGCCAGAATTTTCTCCACTAAATTATTGCAGTCCATAGCAGACAGCTTGCAAGTAGAAACTGACATACCAAGATATTTGAAAGGCAAAACACCTTGCGCGAACCGAGTTTCACTCAAAAGCTCATAAGGATTTTGAACACCGCTAAAAATTACCTCCGATTTTGCTTGGCTAGCTTCAAGGCCAGTTACCTTAGAAAAATGCCAAAAAGCTTCCATTAAAACTCCAATGGAAACTTTGTTCGCCGAGGTAAAAAGTGTCAAGTCGTCTGCAAACATTAGATGAGAGAGCTTCAGTCTGGAACAGTTAGGATGATACTTATACCCCTTGGTTTGTGAAATATGATACTCAATAGATCTTGACAGGTATTCCATTGTCAACACAAAGAGGAGTGGGGACATCGAATCACCTTGTCTCAACCCTCTGCCACCAGGAAAGGTGTCCGAGATGGTAAATTCACGTTAACCGCAAACACAGGGGTTGAAATGCAGGTCATCATTGTATTATATATATATATATATATATATATATATATATATATATATATATATATATATATATATATATGTATATATATATATATGTATATATGTATATATGTATATGTATATGTATATATATATATATATATATATGTATGTATATATATAATATATATATATATATATATATACGTATACATATATATATATATATACGTATACATATATATATATATATACATATACATATATACATATACATATATACATATACATATATACATATACATATATATATATATATATATATATATATATATATATATATATATATATATATACATATACATATACATATACATATACATATACATATACATATACATATATATATATACATATATATATATATATATATACATATATATATATATATACACATATATATCTATACATATATATGTGTGTGTGTGTATTCACGCACACACAACGTATATATTAATTGGAAACAATTTTATTTGAATAAGTAAATAAAATTTTAAGTATGAATCATCCAAACGTCTAGTTAGTTTGACTAAACTAAGTAAATTATAGGAAAAACGAGCCTTCATAACATTTAATTGAAAAAACAAACATAAAAAAAATTAGAAATCCATTTAAATTGAACCACATTTCTTTCTTGTTGAGCCCTTCCTTAAAGTTTTCCAGAAAACAAATATAAAAATTGTTAACAAAATATAGGCCAATTAAAATATACTAAATATTGACCGATCAAATATACCTTAATTTAGAGTAGATACTTATATGTAGGGAATGGAATCCACATATCATGCAATGATGAAAATTTTGTAACTAGACATGTGGTGATTGGCTAAGTCAATGCTATCAATAATAGGGGTGTCCAAAACAGGTTAACCATAATTTCGTGTTAACTGCATTTGTTGTTTACGAATTTATAACTCTAAATCTAACCCGTTTTATGCGGTTAACCACTTTTGGAATTAGAAACCGAAACCAAACTGAAACCGCCGATTAACCACATTAATAATATTGTTAACCGCTCTTTAGATTCGGTTTATGGTTAACCGTTGGTTCCTAGAAATTTAAAATAACAAGGAAGAAAAATTAACATTTTGCTTTAAAATTTCAAATTTTGCAACTGAATTAATCAAAACCGGTTAACCGTTTCACAAAAATGCAAAACCGAAACCGAAACCGCCTAAACCAGCTTAGTTAACCTAAACCGCAATTTTCAAAAAATCCAAATGGTTAACCGCTTTCACTGGTTTGGTTTATGCGGCTTTGCGGTTTGATTTTTGGTTTCGGTTTTTATTGGACACCCCTAAATTCAATAGAGCCTATACTAACAGTACAACATATTCTGGGTTTACAAACAAATGCCTAACACTTTGGGGCCGTTTGGCATGTAATGGAAATGGGAATGGAAATTCATAATGACATTGGGAATGAGAATTCATAATGGAAATGGGAATTAATATGTCTTTATGAATTACCAATCTTCTTGTTTGTTTTGCGGTAATTCAAATTGAGAATATGATTGGGAATAAACACATATTGCCTAAAATACCCTTTAATTGATTTGTGAATGTTTTAAAAAAATTAAAATGGATGGAAGGCCATAAATGACACACATTTACTTCTAGAATATCAATTACCATATGAAATTTTTTTTTAAAATTTAAGTTCATAAAGATTTTAGTAAAAATTAATTAAGCATTAAATAAGAATTAAAAACTAAAAACAAGTATGTAAATGTTCAAAGTATGAATGATTCAATAAATCAACATGATAGACTAATTGTTGACGACTGCTGTAAGATTCAATAACTTAACTGGGTTTACTAATATATTAATTATAATAAATATTTAATTAATAGAAGGAAAAAACGTAAACCCTACTGGATTAGTAATATCTCAACCGAAAGATACGTAATAACAATATTATTTAATTAATATAAGCAAAAGTAATACCATGTTTAGGTGACGATAGTCGACAAGATTGACAACAAAGGTGAGTTTTTATTTAATATAGGCAAAAGAAATGAATA
This sequence comes from Portulaca oleracea, assembly GCA_029582165.1. Taxonomy (NCBI): domain Eukaryota; kingdom Viridiplantae; phylum Streptophyta; class Magnoliopsida; order Caryophyllales; family Portulacaceae; genus Portulaca; species Portulaca oleracea. Next base: position 10,305,343 of record CM055881.1, on the reverse strand, counting down.
AATGTGGGTTTTTATTTTTTTTAAATAGGGGTAGTTTTGGTATTTAATAGTAATTAACGAATTCCCAATGTCTATTACCACCCCCCATGGTAATAGATTGTTGAGAATAGACCCCTTCTATTCCCATTCCAATTCCCATCTTTTTTTTAATTACCATGAAACAAACTTAGTAATTCTATTCTCCATCCCTCTATTCCCATTTCCAACCCCCTATTCCCTCTTATCAAACGGCCCCTTTAAGTAACACAAGTAAATCTCCCATTCCAATTCCCATCTTTTTTTTAATTACCATGAAACAAACTTAGTAATTCTATTCTCCATCCCTCAATTCCCATTTCCAACCCCCTATTCCCTCTTATCAAGCGGCACCTTTAAGTAACACAAGTAAATCTCCCACCTTCACAAGGGAAACCAGAAAACGCAAACAAAAAATTATAAAATACACCACCACTGTATTCATCCAAAGTGATAATAAAAACTAGGCTTCCTAAACCTACACACAGCCACATCATTAGTGTAGATACATGGCCATCCAGCAAAAAGGAAAAACAGGGACTTTATCATACTAGTCAGAAAAAATGGGCGCGAAAAATATACTAAGTACTCTTTCCGTTTCACAATAACTGTCATTTAATTAATGTTACACGATATTCAATGGTCTTTTTTGACTAAGAATTTTTCATAGCATATTTTATCAAAAAATTACAATATTGTACTCTTATAATAATATTTTTCATTACGAATATAATGACAGTATTTTCGTATAATAAAAAATTGCATATGCTGATATATTAATGGTCAAACTTTTTAAAATTTGACTGACACGAAAATTAAAGTTGAAATAACCCTAGAGGGGGGTGATTAGGGTTATAAAAATAATTCTGCACTTCAATCAACACAACCAAGCTAGTAGCACTTTTATATGAAAAATAACTTCTTTATTGAATGATCAAAAGTGCTAAAGAGGAGGAGGTTACAACTCAGCACAAAAGAGAACTTGTGAGATCCTCAATTGGCCTACCGGATTAGAAGACACAACATAGGTCTTCTGAATATGAGGTCTCACAGTGGAGGCGATTACAAAAAGTGACCTTACACAGCAGAGAGGCACTTGTTTAGCTTGGAACTCACGACCCTAGAGATCCTCACCAGTATGACCACTGGTTACAAAACTCACCACTACACAAGAATGGCTACACTCGGAATATTCACTCAAATACTCCTACACTCAGAACTTTCTTTCACAAAGTTCTTACAATGATTTTCTTCCTTGGAAATCGATACTCTTCAATGTAGGTATGCAGCCTATATATATACTTGGCAGTTGGAGGCAGCAACGACTTCTTTATTCTCCAAGGGATAGTTTCCATTCTTGAGCTCTCTTCCAAATCTTCTTGATTTCCTTGATTTGCTTTCCATACGGATGATATCTGGAAATAAGGAAGGTATCGATTATTGTATCAGATCATGCAGAATAATAGAATGTATATTTTAGGGTTTGTATAAGATACTTCCCTAAATTTCTGTCTTTCAAACAAAACCTTGATGCTGTCGTTGGAGGTCCTCGGAGTGTACTGCAATGAGGTCCTCAGAGCTTTTTGTGATGAGGTCCTCAGAGTTGAGATTCTTCAATCTCCCCCTTTTTGTTTGGAAGACAAAACTTCCTGGATGCTGCTTCTATACATGCATTCTCAATGTACAGCAGATATGGACAATAGATGCAACAGTACATTCTTATAATAGAGTATCATATAGTAGCAAGCAACAGTTCACCATATTGTTTCTCTGCATCAAGGATATCTCCCTTTTTGTCTCTCGCATGTATGGGAAACAGGAGAGTACAAGTACTAAATTGTGTAGCAAAAAAAAAAAACAGAGGAAGAGGGAGAGGAAGAAGAAGGGATAGAAGGAAAAGAGATGATGAGGACACCTTGACCAGGCCCTGATTAAATTTTGAGGTGCCCGAGAGGCCATGTTGATGAGGACATCAGAGGTCCAGGCATGCAGTGAGTTGACGAACCTGGGAGGAGGAGAGAGACCACATGTAGGGAGGATGGATGATAGGACTCCCCCTCAATTTGACAGCTTGTGCATAGGTTGAGGTCCTCATAGTAGACGACTCCCCCTCAAATGGTGCGGGTGTTGTTGTTTCACGACCTTCCCAATGTCTAGGATCTTGTCTTGAATTTTGTCTCCAAAGGTCACTCTTGCATTCTTGTTCATTTTCAGTTTGAAGAGCTTGGTTGGATCTTTGTGTTTGAGGCATACCTGTAATAGAAGACACTATACCTTTCTTGGTCTCTGACCAAGGATGAGATCGTTGCAATGAGGTCTTTGGGACCCAGATTTTAGTAATGCACGGAGGTCTAGTTCCTTTAGACAGGGGATTTGATGAGGTCCTTATTTTATTTTCTGTAGGAGGTCCTCTATGATTATTTTCTCTGAGAGGCGGAATGTTTGGGATAGGAAGGAGATGTCCTTTGTTGGCATGGAAAGGAGGACTTTTGGAGCGATAGTTTTTTAGAGGTGTATTGGGTGTTGGAAGGAGAGGTCCTCTGAGAGGATGATTTGTAGGAATTTTGGTCCGAGGTTGAGAAAAGGGGGTTGAGGAGACTGGTTTGCTTTGGTAAGGATGGGAATTATTGACTGCCTCATTGGATAATTGAGTGATGGTTTTATAGCAGTCTTTGACCACAAGAGATAGTCTATTGCTTTCTGTGAACAGGAGGTCATTTTGAGAGTTCAAGCTTTCTATGGCCTCACAGAGACTTTGAACATGGTTGGTAAGGTGCTTGATTCTTTCTATCAAGGATTTAGAGTATTTAAAAAGATGCATACACTTATGAGCAAGAAGTAATGGTGAAAGATTAAGGAGGTCATCAATGTTTACCTCGTCATGAGATGAGGTTGGATCTTGATCCTCACTTGTGTTTGCCATCAGACATACATTTGTTATTTCTTCTACCTCACTATGGCCTTCACTGGAATCACTATCACTCCATGTTGCCATCATTGCCTCATGGTTATGCCGTTGAGGTCGACTTTTTCTCTTATCTTTGTTTCTTCTGCCGTGAGGGAAGTCCTTCATATGGTGTTTTGAGCTGCCATAAAAAAAATAAGTGAATGTGTCATCATCTTTTCTTAATGAGGACTTACATTTTGAGGTTGCTTTTCTGTTTTGTCCATCCTTGATGTATCCTCGAAAGGTTAGATTTTTCTTGTATAATCTTCTGAACCCTCTAGCCATCATTGCCATTGTATCTTCCTCCTCATCATCATCTGACTCACTGTCAGATTTACATACTGCCTTGAGGGCAATTTCCTTGGGTTCTGAGAGGTCATTCAATTGGATCTCATAGGCCAATAGTTTTCCAATGAGTTCCTCCAGCTTGAGGGCCTTGAGATCTTGAGCTTCTTCAATGGCTGTGACTTTTGGACCCCATTTTCTTCTGGGCAAACATTGGAGGACCTTTCTAACTTGTTCCTCATTTGGGTAGGTTTTTCCCAGAGATATGAGGTAGTTGGTGATGCTGCTGAATCTTTTGAACATCTCTTCAATAGCCTCATTTTCCTTCATTCCAAGGCCTCATACTTCCGACAAGGATATCTACTTTGGTGTCCTTGACTTAACTTGTGCCTTCATATGAGGTTATCAAGTAATCCCAAACCTATTTCAGCTTTCACAATTAGATATACGCTCAAAATCATTCGAATTTAAACGCAATAAATCAAGTTTAGGGCATGAGTATTTTTCCTCAATTGCTCCAACTTTTCTTGGTCATTTCAGATCTTTTCTTTGGGACATCTTGACCAGACTGCTCTTCTTCGTGGGAGTAGGATAATCTCCTCGGAACCACAAATTGCAGGTCCTCATCTTGGTCCTCGACGAAGATTTCCATTTGCCTTTCCACATTCTATAGTTTTCTCCGGTGAGGAGAGGTGCTCTTATCCATGCGTCCTTGAGGGCTTCGATTGTGTTGAGGCGGCAATGATCTTTACCACGAGTTGTTAGACTCTTGAGATCCGTGGACTGCTCGATACCAATTGAAATAACCTAGAGGGTGATTAGGGTTATAAAAATAATTCGCACTTCAATCAACACAACCAAGTTAGTAGCACTTTTATATAAAAATAACTTCTTTATTGAATGATCAAAAGTGCTAAAGAAGAGGAGGTTACAACTCAAAGACAAAAGAGAACTTGTGAGGTCCTCAATCGTTTCCACTGGATTAGAAGACACAACAGAGGTCTTTTGAAAATGAGGCCTCACAGTGGAGGCGATTACAAACAGTGACCTCACACAGCAGAGAGGCACTTGTTTAGCTTGGAACTCACAACCCTAGAGGTCCTCACCAGTATGACCACTGGTTACAAAACTCACCACTACACAAGAATGGCTACACTCGGAATATTCACTCAAATACTCCTACATTCAGAACTTTCTTTCACAAAGTTCTTACAATGATTTTCTTCCTTGGAAATCGATACTCTTCAATGTAGGTATGCAGCCGTATATATATATTTGGGAGTTGGAGGCAGCAACGACTTCTTTATTCTCCAAGGGATAGTTTCCATTCTTGAGCTCTCTTCCAAATCTTCTTGATTTCCTTGATTTGCTTTCCATACGGATGATATCTGGAAATAAGGAAGGTATCGATTATTGTATCAGATCATGAATAATAGAATGTATATTTTAGGGTTTGTATAAGATACTTCCTAAATTTACATCTTCAAACAAAACCTTGATGCTGTCGTTGGAGGTCCTCGGAGTGTACTGCAATGAGGTCCTCAGAGCTTTTTGTGATGAGGTCCTCAGAGTTGAGATTCTTCAATCTCCCCCTTTTTGTTTGGAAGACAAAACTTCCTGGATGCTGCTTCTATACATGCATTCTCAATGTACAGCAGATATGGACAATAGATGCAACAGTACATTCTTATAATAGAGTATCATATAGTAGCAAGCAACAGTTCACCATATTGTTTCTAAGCATGCATCAAGGATATCTCCCCCTTTTTGTCTCTCAGACAGAAGGGAAACAGGAGAGTACAAGTACTAAATTGTGTAGCAAAAAAAAAAACAGAGGAAGAGGGAGAGGAAGAAGAAGGGATAGAAGGAAAAGAGATGATGAGGACACCTTGACCAGGCCCTGATTAAATTTTGAGGTGCCCGAGAGGCCATGTTGATGAGGACATCAGAGGTCCAGGCATGCAGTGAGTTGACGAACCTGGGAGGAGGAGGAGAGAGACCACATCTAGTGAGGATGGATGATAGGACTCCCCCTCAATTTGACAGCTTGTGCATAGGTTGAGGTCCTCATAGTAGACGAATCCCCCTCAAATGGTGCGGGTGTTGTTGTTTCACGACCTTCCCAATGTCTAGGATCTTGTCTTGAATTTTGTCTCCAAAGGTCACTCTTGCATTCTTGTTCATTTTCAGTTTGAAGAGCTTGGTTGGATCTTTGTGTTTGAGGCATACCTGTAATAGAAGACACTATACCTTTCTTGGTCTTTGACCCAGTATGAGATCGTTGCAATGAGGTCTTTGGGACCCAGATTTTAGTAATGCACGGAGGTCTAGTTCCTTTAGACAGGGGATTTGATGAGGTCCTTATTTTATTTTCTGTAGGAGGTCCTCTATGATTATTTTCTCTGAGAGGCGGAATGTTTGGGATAGGAAGGAGATGTCCTTTGTTGGCATGGAAAGGAGGACTTTTGGACCGATAGTTTTTGAGAGGTGTATTGGGTGTGGGAAGGAGAGGTCCTCTGAGAGGATGATTTGTAGGAATTTTGGTCCGAGGTTGAGAAAAGGGGGTTGAGGAGACTGGTTTGCTTTGGTAAGGATGGGAATTATTGACTGCCTCATTGGATAATTGAGTGATGGTTTTATAGCAGTCTTTGACCACAAGAGATAGTCTATTGCTTTCTGTGAACAGGAGGTCATTTTGAGAGTTCAAGCTTTCTATGGCCTCACAGAGACTTTGAACATGGTTGGTAAGGTGCTTGATTCTTTCTATCAAGGATTTTGAGTATTTAAAAAGATGCATACACTTATGAGCAAGAATTAATGGTGAAAGATTAAGGAGGTCATCAATGTTTACCTCGTCATGAGATGAGGTTGGATCTTGATCCTCACTTGTGTTTGCCATCAGACATACATTTGTTATTTCTTCTACCTCACTATGGCCTTCACTGGAATCACTATCACTCCATGTTGCCATCATTGCCTCATGGTTATGCCGTTGAGGTCGACTTTTTCTCTTATCTTTGTTTCTTCTGCCGTGAGGGCAGTCCTTCATAAGGTGTTTTGAGCTGCCACAAACAAAATAAGTGAATGTGTCATCATCTTTTCTTAATGAGGACTTACATTTTGAGGTTGCTTTTCTGTTTTGTCCATCCTTGATGTATCCTCGAAAGGTTAGATTTTTCTTGTATAATCTTCTGAACCCTCTAGCCATCATTGCCATTGTATCTTCCTCCTCATCATCATCTGACTCACTGTCAGATTTACATACTGCCTTGAGGGCAATTTCCTTGGGTTCTGAGAGGTCATTCAATTGGATCTCATAGGCCAATAGTTTTCCAATGAGTTCCTCCAGCTTGAGGGCCTTGAGATCTTGAGCTTCTTCAATGGCTGTGACTTTTGGACCCCATTTTCTTCTGGGCAAACATTGGAGGACCTTTCTAACTTGTTCCTCATTCGTAGGTTTTTCCTGCAGATATGAGGTAGTTGGTGATGCTGCTGAATCTTTTGAACATCTCTTCAATAGTCTCATTTTCCTTCATTCTGAAGGCCTCATACTTCTGGACAAGGATATCTACTTTGGTGTCCTTGACTTAACTTGTGCCTTCATATGAGGTTATCAAGTAATCCCAAACCTATTTCGCAGTTTCACAATTAGATATACGTTCAAAATCATTCGAATTTAAACTGCAATAAATCAAGTTTAGGGCATGAGTATTTTTCCTCAATTGCTCCAACTTTTTCTTGGTCATTTCAGATCTTTTCTTTGGGACATCTTGACCAGCACTGTTCTTCTTCGTGGGAGTAGGATAATCTCCTCGGTAACCACAAATTGCAGGTCCTCATCTTGGTCCTTGACGAAGATTTCCATTTGCCTTTTCCACATTCTATAGTTTTCTCCAGTGAGGAGAGGTGCTCTTATCCATGAGCGTCCTTGAGGGGCTTCGATTGTGTTGAGGCCGGCCATGATCTTTACCACGAGTTGTTAGACTCTTGAGATCTGTGGACCTGCTCTGATACCAATTGAAATAACCTAGAGGGTGATTAGGGTTATAAAAATAATTCGCACTTCAATCAACACACCAAGTTAGTAGCACTTTTATATGAAAAATAACTTCTTTATTGAATGATCAAAAGTGCTAAAGAGGAGGAGGTTACAACTCAAAGACAAAAGAGAACTTGTGAGGTCCTCAATCGCCTCTGGATTAGAAGACACAACAGAGGTCTTCTCAAAATGAGGCCTCATGATGATGGCGATTACAAATGACTCACCTCGCAGAGAGGCACTTGTTTAGCTTGGAACTCACAACCCTAGAGGTCCTCACCAGTATGACCACTGGTTACAAAACTCACCACTACACAAGAATGGCTACACTCGGAATATTCACTCAAATACTCCTACATTCAGAACTTTCTTTCACAAAGTTCTTACAATGATTTTCTTCCTTGGAAATCGATACTCTTCAATGTAGGTATGCAGCCGTATATATATATTTGGGAGTTGGAGGCAGCAACGACTTCTTTATTCTCCAAGGGATAGTTTCCATTCTTGAGCTCTCTTCCAAATCTTCTTGATTTCCTTGATTTGCTTTCCATACGGATGATATCTGGAAATAAGGAAGGTATCGATTATTGTATCAGATCATGCAGAATAATAGAATGTATATTTTAGGGTTTGTATAAGATACTTCCCTAAATTTCTGTCTTTCAAACAAAACCTTGATGCTGTCGTTGGAGGTCCTCGGAGTGTACTGCAATGAGGTCCTCAGAGCTTTTTGTGATGAGGTCCTCAGAGTTGAGATTCTTCAATCTCCCCCTTTTTGTTTGGAAGACAAAACTTCTGATCGCTTCTATACATGCATTCTCAATGTACAGCAGATATGGACAATAGATGCAACAGTACATTCTTATAATAGAGTATCATATAGTAGCAAGCAACAGTTCACCATATTGTTTCGGTTACAGACCAAGGATATCTCCCCCTTTTTGTCTCTCAGACAGAAGGGAAACAGGAGAGTACAAGTACTAAATTGTGTAGCAAAAAAAAAAACAGAGGAAGAGGGAGAGGAAGAAGAAGGGATAGAAGGAAAAGAGATGATGAGGACACCTTGACCAGGCCCTGATTAAATTTTGAGGTGCCCGAGAGGCCATGTTGATGAGGACATCAGAGGTCCAGGCATGCAGTGAGTTGACGAACCTGGGAGGAGGAGAGAGACCACATGTAGGGAGGATGGATGATAGGACTCCCCCTCAATTTGACAGCTTGTGCATAGGTTGAGGTCCTCATAGTAGACGACTCCCCCTCAAATGGTGCGGGTGTTGTTGTTTCACGACCTTCCCAATGTCTAGGATCTTGTCTTGAATTTTGTCTCCAAAGGTCACTCTTGCATTCTTGTTCATTTTCAGTTTGAAGAGCTTGGTTGGATCTTTGTGTTTGAGGCATACCTGTAATAGAAGACACTATACCTTTCTTGGTCTCTGACCAAGGATGAGATCGTTGCAATGAGGTCTTTGGGACCCAGATTTTAGTAATGCACGGAGGTCTAGTTCCTTTAGACAGGGGATTTGATGAGGTCCTTATTTTATTTTCTGTAGGAGGTCCTCTATGATTATTTTCTCTGAGAGGCGGAATGTTTGGGATAGGAAGGAGATGTCCTTTGTTGGCATGGAAAGGAGGACTTTTGGACCGATAGTTTTTGAGAGGTGTATTGGGTGTTGGAAGGAGAGGTCCTCTGAGAGGATGATTTGTAGGAATTTTGGTCCGAGGTTGAGAAAAGGGGGTTGAGGAGACTGGTTTGCTTTGGTAAGGATGGGAATTATTGACTGCCTCATTGGATAATTGAGTGATGGTTTTATAGCTCTTTGACCACAAGAGATAGTCTATTGCTTTACGTGAGCAGAGGTCATTTTGAGAGTTCAAGCTTTCTATGGCCTCACAGAGACTTTGAACATGGTTGGTAAGGTGCTTGATTCTTTCTATCAAGGATTTAGAGTATTTAAAAAGATGCATACACTTATGAGCAAGAATTAATGGTGAAAGATTAAGGAGGTCATCAATGTTTACCTCGTCATGAGATGAGGTCGATCTTGATCCTCACTGTGTTTGCCATCAGACATACATTTGTTATTTCTTCTACCTCACTATGGCCTTCACTGGAATCACTATCACTCCATGTTGCCATCATTGCCTCATGGTTATGCCGTTGAGGTCGACTTTTTCTCTTATCTTTGTTTCTTCTGCCGTGAGGGCAGTCCTTCATAAGGTGTTTTGAGCTGCCACAAACAAAATAAGTGAATGTGTCATCATCTTTTCTTAATGAGGACTTACATTTTGAGGTTGCTTTTCTGTTTTGTCCATCCTTGATGTATCCTCGAAAGGTTAGATTTTTCTTGTATAATCTTCTGAACCCTCTAGCCATCATTGCCATTGTATCTTCCTCCTCATCATCATCTGACTCACTGTCAGATTTACATACTGCCTTGAGGGCAATTTCCTTGGGTTCTGAGAGGTCATTCAATTGGATCTCATAGGCCAATAGTTTTCCAATGAGTTCCTCCAGCTTGAGGGCCTTGAGATCTTGAGCTTCTTCAATGGCTGTGACTTTTGGACCCCATTTTCTTCTGGGCAAACATTGGAGGACCTTTCTAACTTGTTCCTCATTTGGGTAGGTTTTTCCCAGAGATATGAGGTAGTTGGTGATGCTGCTGAATCTTTTGAACATCTCTTCAATAGTCTCATTTTCCTTCATTCTGAAGGCCTCATACTTCTGGACAAGGATATCTACTTTGGTGTCCTTGACTTGACTTGTGCCTTCATATGAGGTTATCAAGTAATCCCAAACCTATTTCAGCTTTCACATTAGATATACGCTCAAAATCATTCGAATTTAAATCGCAATAAATCAAGTTTAGGGCATGAGTATTTTTCCTCAATTGCTCCAACTTTTTCTTGGTCATTTCAGATCTTTTCTTTGGGACATCTTGACCAGCACTGTTCTTCTTCGTGGGAGTAGGATAATCTCCCTCGGTAACCACAGTCCAGAGGTCCTCATCTTGGTCCTTGACGAAGATTTCCATTTGCCTTTTCCACATTCTATAGTTTTCTCCAGTGAGGAGAGGTGCTCTTATCCATGAGCGTCCTTGAGGGGCTTCGATTGTGTTGAGGCCGGCAATGATCTTTACCACGAGTTGTTAGACTCTTGAGATCTGTGGACCTGCTCTGATACCAATTGAAATAACCCTAGAGGGGGGGTGATTAGGGTTATAAAAATAATTCTGCACTTCAATCAACACAACCAAGTTAGTAGCACTTTTATATAAAAAATAACTTCTTTATTGAATGATCAAAAGTGCTAAAGAAGAGGAGGTTACAACTCAGCACAAAAGAGAACTTGTGAGGTCCTCAATTGGCCTACCGGATTAGAAGACACAACAGAGGTCTTCTGAAAATGAGGCCTCACAGTGGAGGCGATTACAAACAGTGACCTCACACAGCAGAGAGGCACTTGTTTAGCTTGGAACTCACAACCCTAGAGGTCCTCACCAGTATGACCACTGGTTACAAAACTCACCACTACACAAGAATGGCTACACTCGGAATATTCACTCAAATACTCCTACATTCAGAACTTTCTTTCACAAAGTTCTTACAATGATTTTCTTCCTTGGAAATCGATACTCTTCAATGTAGGTATGCAGCCGTATATATATATTTGGGAGTTGGAGGCAGCAACGACTTCTTTATTCTCCAAGGGATAGTTTCCATTCTTGAGCTCTCTTCCAAATCTTCTTGATTTCCTTGATTTGCTTTCCATACGGATGATATCCGAAATAAGGAAGGTATCGATTATCAGACGATCATGCAGAATAATAGAATGTATATTTTAGGGTTTGTATAAGATACTTCCCTAAATTTCATCTTTCAAACAAAACCTTGATCTTTGTCGTTGGAGGTCCTCGGAGTGTACTGCAATGAGGTCCTCAAAGCTTTTTGTGATGAGGTCCTCAGAGTTGAGATTATTCAATCTCCCCCATTTTGTTTGGAAGACAAAACTTCTGAATCTTTGCTTCTATACATGCATTCTCAATGTACACAGATATGGACAATAGATGCAACAAGACATTCTTATAATAGAGTATCATATAGTAGCAAGCAGTCACCATATTGTTTTGATTCTGCATCAAGGATATCTCCCCCTTTTTGTCTCTCAGACAGAAGGGAAACAGGAGAGTACAAGTACTAAATTGTGTAGCAAAAAAAAAACAGAGGAAGAGGGAGAGGAAGAAGAAGGGATAGAAGGAAAAGAGATGATGAGGACACCTTGACCAGGCCCTGATTAAATTTTGAGGTGCCCGAGAGGCCATGTTGATGAGGACATCAGAGGTCCAGGCATGCAGTGAGTTGACGAACCTGGGAGGAGGAGAGACCACATGTAGGGAGGATGGATGATAGGACTCCCCCTCAATTTGACAGCTTGCGCATAGGTTGAGGTCCTCATAGTAGACGACTCCTCAAATGCGGGTGTTGTTGTTTCACGACCTTCCCAATGTCTAGGATCTTGTCTTGAATTTTGTCTCCAAAGGTCACTCTTGCATTCTTGTTCATTTTCAGTTTGAAGAGCTTGGTTGGATCTTTGTGTTTGAGGCATACCTGTAATAGAAGACACTATACCTTTCTTGGTCTCTGACCAAGGATGAGATCGTCATGAATGAGGTCTTTGGGACCCAGATTTTAGTAATGCACGGAGGTCTAGTTCCTTTAGACAGGGGATTTGATGAGGTCCTTATTTTATTTTCTGTAGGAGGTCCTCTATGATTATTTTCTCTGAGAGGCGGAATGTTTGGGATAGGAAGGAGATGTCCTTTGTTGGCATGGAAAGGAGGACTTTTGGACCGATAGTTTTTGAGAGGTGTATTGGGTGTTGGAAGGAGAGGTCCTCTGAGAGGATGATTTGTAGGAATTTTGGTCCGAGGTTGAGAAAAGGGGGTTGAGGAGACTGGTTTGCTTTGGTAAGGATGGGAATTATTGACTGCCTCATTGGATAATTGAGTGATGGTTTTATAGCAGTCTTTGACCACAAGAGATAGTCTATTGCTTTCTGTGAACAGGAGGTCATTTTGAGAGTTCAAGCTTTCTATGGCCTCACAGAGACTTTGAACATGGTTGGTAAGGTGCTTGATTCTTTCTATCAAGGATTTAGAGTATTTAAAAAGATGCATACACTTATGAGCAAGAAGTAATGGTGAAAGATTAAGGAGGTCATCAATGTTTACCTCGTCATGAGATGAGGTTGGATCTTGATCCTCACTTGTGTTTGCCATCAAACATACATTTGTTATTTCTTCTACCTCACTATGGCCTTCACTGGAATCACTATCACTCCATGTTGCCATCATTGCCTCATGGTTATGTCGTTGAGGTCGACTTTTTCTCTTATCTTTGTTTCTTCTGCCGTGAGGGAAGTCCTTCATAAGGTGTTTTGAGCTGCCATAAAAAAAATAAGTGAATGTGTCATCATCTTTTCTTAATGAGGACTTACATTTTGAGGTTGCTTTTCTGTTTTGTCCATCCTTGATGTATCCTCGAAAGGTTAGATTTTTCTTGTATAATCTTCTGAACCCTCTAGCCATCATTGCCATTGTATCTTCCTCCTCATCATCCGACTCACCATCGATTTACATACCGCTTGAGGGCAATTTCCTTGGGTTCTGAGAGGTCATTCAATTGGATCTCATAGGCCAATAGTTTTCCAATGAGTTCCTCCAGCTTGAGGGCCTTGAGATCTTGAGCTTCTTCAATGGCTGTGACTTTTGGACCCCATTTTCTTCTGGGCAAACATTGGAGGACCTTTCTAACTTGTTCCTCATTTGGGTAGGTTTTTCCCAGAGATATGAGGTAGTTGGTGATGCTGCTGAATCTTTTGAACATCTCTTCAATAGTCTCATTTTCCTTCATTCTGAAGGCCTCATACTTCTGGACAAGGATATCTACTTTGGTGTCCTTGACTTAACTTGTGCCTTCATATGAGGTTATCAAGTAATCCCAAACCTATTTCGCAGTTTCACAATTAGATATACGTTCAAAATCATTCGAATTTAAACTGCAATAAATCAAGTTTAGGGCATGAGTATTTTTCCTCAATTGCTCCAACTTTTTCTTGGTCATTTCAGATCTTTTCTTTGGGACATCTTGACCAGCACTGTTCTTCTTCGTGGGAGTAGGATAATCTCCCTCGGTAACCACAGTCCAGAGGTCCTCATCTTGGTCCTTGACGAAGATTTCCATTTGCCTTTTCCACATTCTATAGTTTTCTCCAGTGAGGAGAGGTGCTCTTATCCATGAGCGTCCTTGAGGGGCTTCGATTGTGTTGAGGCCGGCCATGATCTTTACCACGAGTTGTTAGACTCTTGAGATCTGTGGACCTGCTCTGATACCAATTGAAATAACCCTAGAGGGGGGGTGATTAGGGTTATAAAAATAATTCTGCACTTCAATCAACACAACCAAGTTAGTAGCACTTTTATATGAAAAATAACTTCTTTATTGAATGATCAAAAGTGCTAAAGAGGAGGAGGTTACAACTCAGCACAAAAGAGAACTTGTGAGGTCCTCAATTGGCCTACCGGATTAGAAGACACAACAGAGGTCTTCTGAAAATGAGGCCTCACAGTGATGGCGATTACAAACAGTGACCTCACACAGCAGAGAGGCACTTGTTTAGCTTGGAACTCACAACCCTAGAGGTCCTCACCAGTATGACCACTGGTTACAAAACTCACCACTACACAAGAATGGCTACACTCGGAATATTCACTCAAATACTCCTACATTCAGAACTTTCTTTCACAAAGTTCTTACAATGATTTTCTTCCTTGGAAATCGATACTCTTCAATGTAGGTATGCAGCCGTATATATATATTTGGGAGTTGGAGGCAGCAACGACTTCTTTATTCTCCAAGGGATAGTTTCCATTCTTGAGCTCTCTTCCAAATCTTCTTGATTTCCTTGATTTGCTTTCCATACGGATGATATCTGGAAATAAGGAAGGTATCGATTATTGTATCAGATCATGCAGAATAATAGAATGTATATTTTAGGGTTTGTATAAGATACTTCCCTAAATTTCATCTTCAAACAAAACCTTGATCTTTGTCGTTGGAGGTCCTCGCGATTGTCTGATGAGGTCCTCGAGCTTTGTGATAAGGTCCTCAGAGTTGAGATTCTTCAATCTCCCCCTTTTTGTTTGGAAGACAAAACTTCCTGGATGCTGCTTCTATACATGCATTCTCAATGTACAGCAGATATGGACAATAGATGCAACAGTACATTCTTATAATAGAGTATCATATAGTAGCAAGCAACAGTTCACCATATTGTTTCGGTTACAGACCAAGGATATCTCCCCCTTTTTGTCTCTCAGACAGAAGGGAAACAGGAGAGCACAAGTACTAAATTGTGTAGCAAAAAAAAAAAAAAAACAGAGGAAGAGGGAGAGGAAGAAGAAGGGATAGAAGGAAAAGAGATGATGAGGACACCTTGACCAGGCCCTGATTAAATTTTGAGGTGCCCGAGAGGCCATGTTGATGAGGACATCAGAGGTCCAGGCATGCAGTGAGTTGACGAACCTGGGAGGAGGAGAGAGACCACATGTAGGGAGGATGGATGATAGGACTCCCCCTCAATTTGACAGCTTGTGCATAGGTTGAGGTCCTCATAGTAGACGAATCCCCCTCAAATGGTGCGGGTGTTGTTGTTTCACGACCTTCCCAATGTCTAGGATCTTGTCTTGAATTTTGTCTCCAAAGGTCACTCTTGCATTCTTGTTCATTTTCAGTTTGAAGAGCTTGGTTGGATCTTTGTGTTTGAGGCATACCTGTAATAGAAGACACTATACCTTTCTTGGTCTTTGACCCAGTATGAGATCGTTGCAATGAGGTCTTTGGGACCCAGATTTTAGTAATGCACGGAGGTCTAGTTCCTTTAGACAGGGGATTTGATGAGGTCCTTATTTTATTTTCTGTAGGAGGTCCTCTATGATTA
Organism: Portulaca oleracea; assembly: GCA_029582165.1. Taxonomy (NCBI): domain Eukaryota; kingdom Viridiplantae; phylum Streptophyta; class Magnoliopsida; order Caryophyllales; family Portulacaceae; genus Portulaca; species Portulaca oleracea. The sequence goes on along the minus strand of CM055881.1, from coordinate 10,290,061 downwards.
TTTTCTCTGAGAGGCGGAATGTTTGGGATAGGAAGGAGATGTCCTTTGTTGGCATGGAAAGGAGGACTTTTGGACCGATAGTTTTGAGAGGTGTATTGGGTGTGGGAAGGAGAGGTCCTCGAGAGGATGATTTGTAGGAATTTTGGTCCGAGGTTGAAAAGGGGTTGAGGAGACTGGTTTGCTTTGGTAAGGATGGGAATTATTGACTGCCTCATTGGATAATTGAGTGATGGTTTTATAGCAGTCTTTGACCACAAGAGATAGTCTATTGCTTTCTGTGAACAGGAGGTCATTTTGAGAGTTCAAGCTTTCTATGGCCTCACAGAGACTTTGAACATGGTTGGTAAGGTGCTTGATTCTTTCTATCAAGGATTTTGAGTATTTAAAAAGATGCATACACTTATGAGCAAGAATTAATGGTGAAAGATTAAGGAGGTCATCAATGTTTACCTCGTCATGAGATGAGGTTGGATCTTGATCCTCACTTGTGTTTGCCATCAGACATACATTTGTTATTTCTTCTACCTCACTATGGCCTTCACTGGAATCACTATCACTCCATGTTGCCATCATTGCCTCATGGTTATGCCGTTGAGGTCGACTTTTTCTCTTATCTTTGTTTCTTCTGCCGTGAGGGCAGTCCTTCATAAGGTGTTTTGAGCTGCCACAAACAAAATAAGTGAATGTGTCATCATCTTTTCTTAATGAGGACTTACATTTTGAGGTTGCTTTTCTGTTTTGTCCATCCTTGATGTATCCTCGAAAGGTTAGATTTTTCTTGTATAATCTTCTGAACCCTCTAGCCATCATTGCCATTGTATCTTCCTCCTCATCATCATCTGACTCACTGTCAGATTTACATACTGCCTTGAGGGCAATTTCCTTGGGTTCTGAGAGGTCATTCAATTGGATCTCATAGGCCAATAGTTTTCCAATGAGTTCCTCCAGCTTGAGGGCCTTGAGATCTTGAGCTTCTTCAATGGCTGTGACTTTTGGACCCCATTTTCTTCTGGGCAAACATTAGAGGACCTTTCTAACTTGTTCCTCATTTGGGTAGGTTTTTCCCAGAGATATGAGGTAGTTGGTGATGCTGCTGAATCTTTTGAACATCTCTTCAATAGTCTCATTTTCCTTCATTCTGAAGGCCTCGTATACTGGACAAGGATATCTACTTTGGTGTCCTTGACTGACTTGTGCCTTCATAGAGGTTATCAAGTAATCCCAAACCTATTTCGCAGTTTCACAATTAGATATACGTTCAAAATCATTCGAATTTAAACTGCAATAAATCAAGTTTAGGGCATGAGTATTTTTCCTCAATTGCTCCAACTTTTTCTTGGTCATTTCAGATCTTTTCTTTGGGACATCTTGACCAGCACTGTTCTTCTTCGTGGGAGTAGGATAATCTCCCTCGGTAACCACAGTCAAGAGGTCCTCATCTTGGTCCTTGACGAAGATTTCCATTTGCCTTTTCCACATTCTATAGTTTTCTCGGTGAGGAGAGGTGCTCTTATCCATGGCGTCCTTGAGGCTTTGTGTTGAGGCCGCCATGATCTTTACCACGAGTTGTTAGACTCTTGAGATCTGTGGACCTGCTCTGATACCAATTGAAATAACCCTAGAGGGGGGGTGATTAGGGTTATAAAAATAATTCTGCACTTCAATCAACACAACCAAGTTAGTAGCACTTTTATATGAAAAATAACTTCTTTATTGAATGATCAAAAGTGCTAAAGAGGAGGAGGTTACAACTCAAAGACAAAGAGAACTTGTGAGGTCCTCAATTGGCCTACCGGATTAGAAGACACAACAGAGGTCTTTTGAAAATGAGGCCTCACAGTGGAGGCGATTACAAACAGTGACCTCACACAGCAGAGAGGCACTTGTTTAGCTTGGAACTCACAACCCTAGAGGTCCTCACCAGTATGACCACTGGTTACAAAACTCACCACTACACAAGAATGGCTACACTCGGAATATTCACTCAAATACTCCTACATTCAGAACTTTCTTTCACAAAGTTCTTACAATGATTTTCTTCCTTGGAAATCGATACTCTTCAATGTAGGTATGCAGCCGTATATATATATTTGGGAGTTGAGGCGAACGACTTCTTTATTCTCCAAGGGATAGTTTCCATTCTTGAGCTCTCTTCCAAATCTTCTTGATTTCCTTGATTTGCTTTCCATACGGATGATATCTGGAAATAAGGAAGGTATCGATTATTGTATCAGATCATGCAGAATAATAGAATGTATATTTTAGGGTTTGTATAAGATACTTCCCTAAATTTCTGTCTTTCAAACAAAACCTTGATGCTGTCGTTGGAGGTCCTCGGAGTGTACTGCAATGAGGTCCTCAGGGCTTTTTGTGATGAGGTCCTCAGAGTTGAGATTCTTCAAAAGTGACTGTTAGATAAAAACAGAGGGAGCAATACTCATTTCACTTTTCAATATCTGTTTTGACTAACTTTGTTATTTTATCAAAATATCTATCACTTTGCAATTTCAATATAATATTAATGACACTTTTCTAAACTTATTGATCCTTATAAAATTTAAGTGTCGGGCCTGTTGCATTAATAAAACAAGTACATGAATTTTTCGCAAATCTAAAAAAAAATATTGATCCTTATAAAATTTAAGGACAATGAAGAACAAATACATAGAAATATCTTACTGTATATGGCAGAATGGTCATCAGAGGACATGCAGAAAAATGAAAAAAGACACATGCATGTAAAGTCTTGGAGGAAATTGTCTACAATGAACATCGTCCGTGAGGATGTTCATTGTAGACAATTTCCAAAGCTGTTCCATTACTCAAGTGTTGTCATAGACCATCCATCAGAAGCAAAAATAGTTGGGCTGAAGGTGATGATGTAAATAAAATAGAATAGAGGGATTGGCATCAAGATTGGGATGGGATATTCATTGGTTTGTCAAATCTGGGTTTCTCATCAAGAGCATCCCCAAAATTAACAACTTTTTTTTTATTATTATTAGGAAGCAAAAGCATCAATTTATAGCTCATGTTTTAGGGAGGTAGTTTTTGCAAAACAATTTTTAATTTCTTAAGAACATAGTGTTTGTTCTAATTTGTGCTTATTAACTCCAAAAGAACTCTTAATAGTTATGCCAATTAAGCATATGGGAACTCTTGGTTTTGAAGCTAACCTGAGTGCTTGAACCACCAGGTAAAGCACCAAATCGTGCACCATTAACATGGGGGAACTGGTGTTGCTTACAACCACAGCGTTGGCTAGTAGTAGTACCAACATTTGCTGTAAGAGCAGAAGTCTCAGTAGATGCTGATAATAAAGAAGTAAACAGAAAATCACTGTAATGACAACCTATATGTCCTTGTCTTGCAAAATAAATTTCACAAGACAAAGGTAAGCTAAGAAGCAACCAACTCCCTAATCATTAATTTTAATGATGTCCAATGTGCCACATTTGACTAAATGATGGAAAGCAGCAATGTATTATAATAACCACAACTCCATAAGAATGATCCACAATACAGGTAATCTATTAAGTGATAGCATGCTACTGCTAATTTACTGATTACTAACACACCAAGGACCAACTGTTTTCAACTATTTTTCTAACTACCCAGTTTCCTTTTCATCTTTCAAGTTAACAACACTAATTTGACTGCGAAGAAATAAAACTCACATCAAATGTTTGGGCTTTTTATACAAGATTAGCACTGACATAAAAACTTGGCCACAAAAATAGCTTTTCTGTAAATAATTTGTTAATTTAATCATATGCACTATTCCTACTACTCTTGGACCTTCTTGTCAACAACTAATCAAACAGTATATACGAGGATAAGAGCAATTTTGGCTAAATTTCAGTCACGTCACGTGGGTAAATGTGGAGCCATCAGCAGCTCTGCTACTGCTGGCTTCCGGAGGCCCTCCAACTCAAAGAGACATAACATTCTCACCAAGTGTATCTCTAACAGGACAAACGATACAGGGACTTGATACCTTAACTTGATTCACTCATCATGATCCTCAGTTTGTTTGGTTTTTTTTTAAAAAAAAAAAAAAGAAAAATAACAAACTAAAAAAGGCCATCAAATTCAACTGCCTAGATCTTGATTAGAGACCACGTTCTCAATCATTATTCTGCCGCTTAAATTAAGTACAAAGATTGATTTCTTAAATCATATACATCAATTTGGAAAAAAAAAAACAAGGTTAAGGATGGACAATAAAGCAAGAGTGCAAGCAACAAGAACTTCCAAGACATGTCAAACCCATAAAAAAGATATATGGGTATCAAATTTAGAAATATAACGATTAATTTCATCAAACTCAAGGGAAAGTTCGAAATTTCAATAGCAAAAGTTGAATCATAAAGTCCATTAAAGTGATTTCCTGGTTTATACTGGAACAAAATATTGAAAACGTCAACTAAAATTAAATTATATTCAGAAATACAGGAGAAGAGCAAAGATACACTTGAAGAAAAAGCCATGATCATAAAATATTATCAAAAGAACATTGTTACCTGTAAGATCATTTAAATTGTAGAACCTGTAGCAACAATCCACATATGATTCAACATAGAAATACCATTATCAAATCTGAAGCACAAGTGTTGTGGCAATTTGTCTAAAGTTAATGAAGGTAACTAATAATAACATATTCCTTTTTGCATGAAAATGAAACAAGAGTATTGGAACAATCAGTACTACTGATTTGATATGATTGAGCTCCAAAAATGAAGGCATATCTCATATATCTTATTGTACATAACCAAAGAAGATTATTGACACTTGGAACAATTTAAGAGAATCACATTTACACAATAAAGTCCAAGTTATGGTGATCAAAGGAAGAATTTAATCTATCTTTGGCAACGAATTTGGTTACGCACTGTTACTAACAAGAATCAACTGTAGAAGCATTGCATCTACAACAAGAATAATACCAAGCTTGGTGTGCTCTACTTACTGAGAAGGCATACCACGAAGATCAGCTGTAAACCCATTTCTCATCATGGCCGCCCTAAATAAACAGATCAGGTAATTGATTCAAAATAAATGTGGGTTGGTGTATTCTACTATTAATGGCATAAGTCTGTTTTGATGAGAAAAATTGAACACCAAGCTTAAACTTCTTAGTAGCACCCAGAATCTTGGTTTAGGTAATGTTGGGTTGAATGTGGAGATCAATTTTGGGTTGGTCTCTGTGTCTTGGGGAGCAAGGTAGAAGAGTTTGAGTGGGAATCAGGTTGTTGATTTGTTCCACTTCCTTTTTTGTAATTCCTTTGCTATAGGGACTCTATTAATCCTAAAATTGTGTCAGCCTTGTACTATAAATAGAGCCTAGGTGCTAGGTTTATTTATATAGCAATTGAGAGTGTTTCATCTTATACCACAAGAGATTGACCTATAATCTCTGTGTCCCTGAGGGAGTTGTGTGAGGCTCATCTGTGAGTGTTGAGTTCTCAGGTTGTAACTCTAGGGAGGTTGTGAGAGATTGTGGAGGTCTGGGAATCTCTGAAACACTGTTGTAATCCTCTGATAGTGCATCGTTCATGGTTTTTTCCCGGTTTGGGTTTTTTCCATGTTAATTCCTTGTGTCGAATTTTTATTTATTTTTCGCCCTTATTATTGTTTATTTGCTAACTACGCCCTGAGAAACCTAACAAGTGGTATCAGAGCGTTGGTTGGAGCGTGGTTGATCTGCAGACTGAGAAGCAATGGCGGGCGCTATTGTGAAGATTCCAGAGTTCGATGGGAAAGACTACGCATGGTGGAGGATGCGCGTTGAGGATGTGCTCCGCCAGCAAAGGTTGCATCTTGCGATGGGTGATAAGCCAAAAGAGATGGAACATAAGGATTGGGAAGAGCTTGATGGTCAGGCATTCAGTACGGTCAGGTTGACGCTAGCTCGGAACGTGGCTTTCAACGTCAAAGATCAGAAAACGACGCAAGATCTGCTCGAGGCCTTGCAAAACACATATGAGAAACCTTCGGCGGTGAACAAGGTATATGTGTTACGTCGTTTTTTTGAATTTAAGATGCATGGGTCTGGTGATACGCATCATAGTATGAATGAGTTGAATATGATACTATCAAAATTAACCTCTGTGGGATTTAAGTTCGACGATGAGATGAATGCTAATATACTATTGGCTACCCTACCTAAGTCTTGGGAAAATGTCGTGACTTCTGTAACTTCTTCAACTAAGAAGGATGAAAGCGAAGTTTGGGAAATTAGAGACTTGGTCTGAATGAAAGTATTCGTAGGAAAGATTCGATGTATGCGAGTCTTGGGATGCTTTGTATCGCCGGGTAGAAGGAATAGTGGGAGTTCAGGTCGGGGTCGATCAAAATCTAGAGGTCGAAACATGGAGCAAGTGTTGTGTTGGAATTGTGGTGATAGAGGTCATTTTCGTAGGGATTGTCCCAAACCTAAGAACAGCAGCCATAATGACCAGGATTCTATATATTTTGTTGAGGATTTTGGTGATGCCCTAACTGTTAGTGTTGACAAGTTAGAAGGGGGTTGGGTGATAGATTCGGGTGCTTCGTTTCACTCTTCGTCTAGCAAGGAGGCCTTTAGCAATTTTGTGAGTGGGAGGTTTGGAAGGGTTAGGCTTGCAAACGGTCACAACCGAAAGGTGCTAGGAAGAGGTGATGTGAACATTAAAACTTCTAAGGGTGGAACTTGGAGGTTGAAGAATGTTCGGTATGTCCTGTGTCCGACCGAGAACCTTGTATTCGTGAGTCAACCGATGAGGAGGGTTCACGACGAGATTTGAAGACGGTCGTTGGAGGGTAACGAAGGATCTCTCTCGATAATTGCAAATGGCGGGAAAGAGGAAAGCTATATTCATCATTGATAACTCTAACATGCCGGTTCATGCTCGTCGAATGCGTGTTAGCTTCTCGATGAGAGAAGGGTACGAAGCGAGGAGGTTTCGGTCGAGGCTACGAGCGGATGGTCGGTAGAGGAACATCTAACCTGCGAGAATGCGACAAGTTCAACACGGTAAAATCGATCAAAATTCCCTAAGTTGTTGTGATGATGCGTATGTCGAAGTTGCGGGCGTGATCGATTTAAGTGGGACTATTGCTAAAGAGGAGTTGATGGGAGGTCAACTGGGACCTCTGTTGATCTTTGCTGAACAAGATCGAGATGGATGCACTAAAGGATTTGAGGAGGTGTTGAAGTGGTGATTGATGATAATCGACGAAGGTTGCGTTTACAATTGGTCTCCAAGTGGGAGATTGTTGGGTTGAATGTGGAGACCAATTTTGGGTTGGTCTCTGTGTCTTGGGGAGCAAGGTAGAAGAGTTTGAGTGGGAATCAGGTTGTTGATTTGTTCCACTTCCTTTTTTGTAATTCCTTTGCTGTAGGGACTCTATTAATCCTAAAATTGTGTCAGCCTTGTACTATAAATAGAGCCTAGGTGCTAGGTTTATTTATATAGCAATTGAGAGTGTTTCATCTTATACCACAAGAGATTGACCTGTAATCTCTGTGTCCCTGAGGGAGTTGTGTGAGGCTCATCTGTGAGTGTTGAGTTCTCAGGTTGTAACTCTAGGGAGGTTGTGAGAGATTGTGGAGGTTTGGGAATCTCTGAAACATTGTTGTAATCCTCTGATAGTGCATCGTTCGTGGTTTTTTCCCAGTTTGGGTTTTTTCCACGTTAATTCCTTGTGTCGAATCTTTATTTATTTTTCGCCCTTATTATTGTTTATTTGCTAACTACGCCCTGAGAATCCTAACAGGTAAAGAAATCTAAGATGAGAAGTATTCATAAAGCAAGTCCCCCTCTATAAATCTCATTCGGGAAGTTGTTTCCGGCAATGCACAACTGAAATTAACTTGTCAAGCCACCTCCCTCCCAACCAATTTTTACTTTGTCATAATTTCTCAGTTAACCAATCAAAATGCATAATACAGTTGTATGTATATAATTCTCTAAGCTAAAACCCTTGACATGTCCAACTAAATTGTACAGCAATGACAATGCAAGCTTTGTGATTTACAAGTCTACAAGATATTATTGCTTGCCCATTCAGGGGTATTAAGATAATTAAAAAAGAAATTTAAAAGAAACTGTGACCCAAGATGAATGAATTGTGTAGAAGCAATAAATGGGTTCATATATTTTAACGATCTTGAGACAAACAAATGCCCAATAAGTAATAGCCCAAAATTTACTCTCTAGAACAACCAAAGTTTGAGTTATTTTCCTTTTTCCTCTCCCAACGCAAGCATTTGAGACAGTCAAATACATGCCCAAGGTATTTGTCTTATGAAGACAGTCAAACACTTCATTATATGTATTCTGGACATTGATTATGTCAGGACTTTTTACGGAGTGTGGACTTTTATTTGGGACTATGGTATGTAATATTTAATTAGGAATTGTGGACAAGATATTGGGTAGGAATCAAACAACTGAGGGAGCAATTTCCATTGTTGTATTTGACCACCACCCCATCACAAGAGGAGTTTCAGGAGAGAAGGCTGAAAGTGCTGCAAAATTCCATCCAGAGAGAGACAGAATATACGAAGTACAATGGGATAGAGCAAGACAATTCACGGTCAAGGATCTTACAACAAAGTCTATGTAGCAGAAATACATGGCAGCTATAGTTGATATATAGGTTCAGTGTGGAAGAACTTAGACCCACCCTTATGGAAATAATGATGTGGATAGCATTGCCGGAGAAACTAAATACTAAGACACAGCTTGTCAAGAAGGGATACTGACCAAGAGGACCTACTACTCAATTGTGGTTTTTCTTGGTACCTCTCAAGGGCAAACAGTAGACAGTGCAGATCAAGGTATTTGTCTTATGACAAGACCAAAGAGGCATGGCATGGGCTAGATTCTAAGGTCCAGGAACTTCGACATGTAGCTACTGGTCTATAAAGATGCCCTGCTAGAATGGAAAAACCACTTGCCAAAGAAAGCATTTAACAAAAATATCTACAACACAGACACAACTTGTACCAGGTTAAACGCTATAACTGACAGTGGTTAGACTGCAATAGAAAATGCTAAGGTTATCCCTACCTTCCAAGTTCCAACCACATTAGATAGAGCACTACAGTTACTTGGGAACCTCCTCTCAATGGATCATTGAAGCTGAATGTTGATGCTCCATACAAGAAGGTGGATGGACAGGGTTGGATGTTGTCCAACTCTGTAAATCCTTCTATTTGATCAGTTTTGTGCATATTGCAATGATTGGAATTCAGACTGCTAAGTTATATTTGTTAGTTGACAAAGGCTTAATGCCACAAAATAACAGAAAAGTTTGTTGCAAATCTTCATTTATACTGCATTTATAGGCCTTCTTAATTTGCTTGTAAGACAAGAGTACATTTTCCTATGGGGAATTTCGCCATGTAAACATATCATAATTAAGCTAAACTCCATGAACCAAAGCTTAATGATCCTAACACAATATATTTCGCTTAAAACTCCTGCATAAAAGTTCTCCAAATTTTACAGTACACTAAAATGACAAGGCAAAATTTTGTGGGATTTCAAATGGTAAAATATCCTGAACTAAGTGAATTAGCAAGAGAGACATTTTCACAGAAGTGAACTTCATTAGAAACAAATGCAGAGTGATATGACATCATTATAAAACCAATCTCTTTGATGGTTCTTTTCCCTTATTTATTTATTTTTTTTTTAACTTTTCATGATCCTTTGTGTAATGATTCTATAGGAAGGAGCAACTCAGAAGCCCAATGTGTGTCACATTTTAATACCTTCATTCGAAATCATGATCAGAAAACAACAAACTTTGCTCTCACTTAAAACAGCAAGCCTTTGTTACTTATTACTATGTTCTCCTCATTCAATTTCAACAGCTCTAATCCCCAAATGCTGAAACAGAGACAGTCTAAGCTATAACTTGGACTGGTGAATCAGAGATTAAGATAAAAGAGGCCCAGAAATTAGAATGACGAAATAATAATAACAATTTGCACCGAAAGAAGGGAAATTGGCGGAAGAAAGGTGTTACCTTGCAGAATTTGCCAGTGAAGTGGCGACAATGGAAGTGGGACCATGCTTAAGAATCTGCAGAAGGCGATGAGGAAGGGGAAAGAGATGTGGAATAAGAAGAAGAATGAAAGGAGAGAGATGGAAGGCAAGTGAATAGTCAGTCTCAACTTATCTTCTGAGCTCTTCCCATTCGAAGTCTTTGGATTGTGACTGTGACCGTCTTAGTTTTGACCTTCTTTATTACTGGCAGTGTCTCAATTTACATCCAGCAATGCACCGAATCTTCCACCTTGTCCACCATTCTGATCATCGTGGGAGGAGTCGCCGATGGCCTGATCATTGTAGGAAGATTACATGATCAAAAGCAAGTTAAAATTGGGAGAGACGCAATGAATTTCTAAACAATTGAATGAGATCCAACAAAATAATTAACAAAGGATTACAGAACATAGAGAGGAGAAAGAAACAAACCCTGATGTATTGTTCAGAATCATTAGAATCTTTACAATCGATAGGAGGTAGAGCCTCAATCTTCAGTTTTTTTTTTTTAAATTTATTTTCTGAAGATTCCCCCTCTGATTATACCTGTAATCAAACCTAGATAACTGAAAATTGAATGACAATTAATAGTCTTTCCATTCAGCCACACTATGTCATCTTCCAAGATGAACCTGAACCTACAAATCACACAACACACTAATGTAACGCCCAAAACCCTAATTTTCAAAATTAGTAGGCAACCAAATAAAACTCAACATGCATTGTGAGAAGTGAAATAGTGCAAAATACATTATGTATGTGAAACAAACCATAAGCACGCCCGAAATCTATACGCAATTAACTAAAATTCACCTGAAGACTTATCGTTTATGTGTGCTCATATGAGTTTGATAGCTTGAGCTTGAAACTGGATAAGCAATTCCTGAAGTTCCAGAGAAATGGGTTGTATTTCCCTTATGTTGAGCCACTCTTATTGCTTGCATTTCCCTTTTCAAACTCTTCCTTTTAGTGAACTCCATAGTCATGCTCTCAAATTCTACCACACTGCCTCATTCTCAATTAATCTCTGGCTAATAATCCACAATAAAATTGGAATAGCAGCACAATACTTTAGAGCTTAAACCAATGACCGCAGAAGCTCATTACCATGGATAAGACCGATACTTCATTTTCTACCCAACTAAAGCCTACTTTATAGTAGCTTAAAGAAAACACAATCCTACTTAGTTTCTATAGTTATAATCACAAGGTGCACCTATCAATCATTATCTAAGTCAATCATAAAACAAAACTCTCAGCAACATAATAAAGTTGCAACTAATTGAATTAAAGCTTACAAGCGAGGTAAAACATTTCACACTGAGGAGTTCTCACATTAACAACAAGGGTCAAGAAATAGAAAAGATGGTAGGTAAGCAAGTAGCTCATCTCCTAACAATCAGAGGTTAAATGCAGTCAAAGTACGCAACAAATGAAGCGAATAGACGATTAATACAGTCATAATATTTTGCAAACACGACGATAAGGGAGTCTACAGTTAACCAGCAATGCAAGGCAAATACTAAAGACAATAAAAGTTTCCTTATCACCAGATCCCAAAGATCATCACTCACTTCTGCATCACCTGGCAAGCGCATTATGATCTGCAAAGTGGAAGCAACAGAAGGCAGAAACAGATAAATCAGAATCACCGACGACGAGTAGAGCTGACACCAGTCACACCTTATATGCTGAAAGATGTAAAATTGTTCTAGCTAAGGCCTAATAATTTTGAAATTAGTGCAGCATAAACAAGATGGAAGTACCATGCTACCAGGACCGCAGGACACAGGAATCAGACCCAAAATGCAGTGCCTATCCAAGTCTCTAACTCTGCGAGTCCCAACATTTAGGACATGGGGACACTATCCAAAACTTCCATATGGAAAAGACCACTTGTCATTTTATAACTGGAAGTTGCACTTTCAAATTACTCAATACTCAATCAATAATATCTACCAAATAAAAGTGTTCGCTTATCAAACCATTAAACAAACCATTAGAAAATAATGAATGAAGAAGGAAAATAAGCATATATTCATAATCTTGTTTCACCCTCGATGCTTTAGAGTTTGGGTAGGTGTCTGACACCCATCTCAGGCCCTATCCATGGCGTGTTGTGTCTGGAACTGGTACATTACAGTAAAATGAATGGCCAGAATATCATCCACATAATTCAAGGGTGGATTGGCAGATGTTTCTGGAGAACAGATCCCTTGGCAAGAGAGCCCATCTGCTAGCTTGCCTCTATCTTTGCATTTAAGTAAACCCTACTCAAGTTTGGATTCTAAAGCAATAAAGAAATGTCAACTTATACCAACGGACCTCCAGAAGCCGGCAGTATGACCAGCTCATTATAAATCTGCTAAATAGTAAATCCTCTATTTGCAATATGTGATTTTCCACATTGATGAAGACATTGGGCATAGCTACTACAATACGATGCTCTGACCTGCATGATTGTCTTTCCAATTAAACAAAAAGTCAGAATTTAGTGTGAAGTTTTAGGACAGGATTGTCCAAAAGGGTCCCTAAATAATTATTCACACACCGAAACATCCACATAAATGCACTGAACCAGCAGCAACAATGTGCAGCAAGGCAGAAACAGAAAACAGAATATATATATATATATATATATATATATATATATATATATATATATATATAACTTTATATATTTAGACAAGACTAAATGCATATAATTGAGCTTCGGTAGTTTGCTATGATACACATACCTTTGACCATATATAGTGTTTATGTTTCAATAAATATGATTAATTGTCATAACAAGTTACTTTAATGAGTATAAAGCCTAAATCTACATCATTCATACAAAATTACTTGCTTCAAGCCAGTCCACAGAAGAGCCAAATCAATTTGGAGTCATGAAAGTCTAGGTTCACACGGACATATTCAGAATAATCGAAGGATAAATAATATTGCAGGTTGAGGACTGTGCTTATCGAGTATGGGTGAACATGACTCAATCTGTGAATGATCAGCTAAGTCCAGGATTAAGTCTAAGCAACGAAGTGTGGTAGAATACCCAAAGTAAAGAATATACAGGCCAAGACAAAAATGTAGGAGCTGAAGAAGCCTCATTGTTCTCCAGCTTCAACTCTGATAAGGGAAACAAAGATCAGATGCAAGAAAATCTTGATGAGATGCAAAAGGAAAATCAACAGGTGCATGATGAAGATACCCCCGACCCTCTCATTGTTGAGTGGTCCTATCAAAATTTTTGGGACCAAAATGTGCACAAAACCCCTTGATACAAACTCAAAATCCAACTCAAGTGACCCTCAATTACTCTCCAAACTTCAGTCACAATTTTTAGGACCAAAATATGAAGAATAATCACCAAAAACCTTGAAGAATCAGCAGCTCAGAATTGCAAAAAAAAAAAAAAAAAAAAAAAAAATCAGAACAACAATGCAGTTCAGTAAAATCTGTAAAGGATTTTGGCATTCAAATACACGTTCTAATCATTCATCAAATGTCATGCAGACAACAACAGAAGGAAGGGACATATTTCAAATCATATTGGCAAAAAAAACAATTAAAACTAAGATTTTAGATATAATACTCGTACCTGTTTAGGGAGAGTTCAATTATTCTCTGGATCCATAAGCTTTGGCATCAAAGCACACCATTGCTTACCCATGCGACGATGAGTTGTAACGAAACTGCCCAAATACGAGCGTCTGTCTTCTACTATCGACTTTTCTTGGTTGGGATCAAAGAGGAAACAGATGAAATGAAGAATCATCCATGATAATTCATCCAACACCATCAAATACTTGCAATTTAAGCACTTGCTTGGCTCACTCAACCCAACCAAAAGCTCTCAACCTAAGCATTTTTTCAAACACCTGATATGCATCAGGCCTGACGACCATTTATGTTGGTTTCCGATAAACTTCAAAGGAATCCAACTCTAGATTTATGTAATACTCCTTGCTTGAACTGGATCTAATATATTATATGCAGGATATCAGCTAAACATAAACATATCAAATCAATTAAAGAACCAACAATGACCTCAATGCTTTAACCCATTACCCATCTCAACTTTCAGACTCAAATAAAACCAATCTGTCTTTATCGTTGAATACCTTAGTTTCTTAACAAACCACATAATCCACAAAGCATTTTATAACAAACAAGTTAATGTAAATGAATAATAATGAAATCTGTGTGGCGATTAGGCATAATTACTTCAACATATACGTCAATTGTCATCAATTAATGTCTAAAGAAAGTCCCAAGCATTGAGCATATGTAATCTAGTACTCCTACACTGTCAGATTAATAGAGTCGCATCCAAATCTCTTTATAAGTAAACTTCAAAACCAATCAGCAATTGCCCATACTCGACAATTCTAAACTGACATTAGGGTTTGAATATTTTAACCTCAAATCTCAATCCAACAATCTGATTGTCAACTATCCCATATTACTAGCCCAAGGTACAATATTTACAATTAGCACACAAATCGTACATATAAGTAAGAAGTAAGAACAATAGAAAGAGACACAGCAAAGATAAACTGATAGTCTGATGGAGTCGGGCTAGTTGGGCGGTGAGGAGGCAGCGTGCAGCGTCTAGATGGACTGACCCAAGTGCAAGGAGGCTCATGCCAACATGGAGATACCCACGAAACTTGAAGAAAGGTATAACAAATGAAAACCTCATTGAGGACAGGAGTTCCTCTAAGAGGAGGGATATAGATGTCTTCTATACATTCCAAGTAAAATGAAGTTTCATTTTCGTAATTGTGGTCCACCGTTGATCCTTCACATAGATAATGTAGAATGCTGACCTTTGAGCATGCTGCCCTCTTCAGCAGAGACGAACCAACGCCAATAATAAAGCTGCCGGGGGATTTCCAAACTCAAGGGCAGCATACATTAGTGACCTTTAACATCAAAGTATATATCCAAATCCCTCCCGTATTTACCAATGAATCCCTATTATGCACCAACTTCCTGCTGACGATTCATAGCCTCAGGCCAACATGATATTCCTCGT
The DNA here is from genome assembly GCA_029582165.1 of Portulaca oleracea. Classification (NCBI taxonomy): domain Eukaryota; kingdom Viridiplantae; phylum Streptophyta; class Magnoliopsida; order Caryophyllales; family Portulacaceae; genus Portulaca; species Portulaca oleracea. Next base: position 10,274,986 of record CM055881.1, on the reverse strand, counting down.
ATTATCTGGGTCAAGCTTTTCAAGCATGCATAAATTTCTTTAGTTTCAGGGTGTCTCTCATCCAATGAATAGAACTCAACTACTTCATCATGAACCTCTATCAGGCTACAGCCAGGTGTTTTCCTCAATCTAGTATCCCTAATTGCAACCTTTAATTTAGATACAGTTTCCCATCTTCCAGCATCTCCATAAATGTTTGACAACATGAGGTAGTTTGCGGGGTTCCCAGGTTCTAGCGTGATAAGTTGTTCAAGAGCCAACTCAGCCATCTCCACATTTTTGTAAATCCTACAAGCCCCAAGTAAACAAGCCCAAATAACCGCATCTGCTTTCATGGGCATAGTTTTCACAAAATTGAGGGCCTCAGCAAGACGACCGGCTCGGGCATATAAATCAACCACACACCCATAGTGCTCAATCTGAGGGCTGATGGAATAGCCAGGCATGGAGTGGAAATAAGCCAGCCCCTTATCAACCAAACCAATATGAGTACACGCACAAAGGACAGCAATAAAGGTCACCGCATCAGGTTGTACACCAGCTTTTATCATCTCATCAAAGAAGTCTAGTGCATCTAACGCATGGCCATGCATAGCTAAACCACCAATTATTGTATTCCAAGATACCAAGTCTTTTTTGACCATGCTATTGAACACGTTGACAGAATTTTCTATTTCCCCACATTTAGCATACATGTCCACGAGAGCATTTTCAATGAAAATATTTCCTCTATATCCAATACTATGAGAATAAACATGTAACCATTTTCCTAAATCAAGTGCTCCTAGCCTAGCACATGCAGACAATACAGTAACCAGGGTGGCATCATTTGGAAGTACTTCAGAGTCGGACAACATCTGCTTGAAGGTTGTCAAAACTTCAAAGAAATGGGCATGCCCCGCGTAAGCACCAATAAGTCTATTCCATGAGAAAACATTTCTTTGAGGCATAGCTTTGAACAACTTTTCACAAGAACCAAGATCACCATTGCTAGCATACCCGCCCAACAGAGTATTCCATGACATTACGTCCTTGTGAGGCATTTCATCAAACAACTTATGTGCAGTTTGCATGTCCCCAATCTCAATGTACCCAGAGACCATGGTATTCCATAAGATCACATCCCTCTCAGGAGCCAAGTCAAATAAATTCCGAGCAGATTTCATATCACCGGACAAAATGCAACCCTTTATCATTGTAGTCCAAGCAACTAAATTCCTCAGAGGCATCTCACCAAACACCTTATAAGCAAGCTTGATTTCACCAGCACCTGAATACATCTCAACCAATGTGTTACCCACATACGGGTTAGTTTTAAACCCATTCTTAATTACAAAAGAATGCAATTGCTTGCCTTCACACAATGCCAGTAATTTCCCACATGATTTTAGAACCATAGGAAAGGTGTAGCAGCTGGGCTTGACATCAAATTCCATCATCATTCTCTTAAACAGAAAAACCACTTCCTTGTACTGACCATTTTGGATGTACCCTTTGAACATCACATTGTAAGATACATCATTTGGGTGGAGCATTTGATCGAACACCTGGTGGGCATATTTCATATTCTTCCATTCCGCACACCGGGCAATAAATTTAGGAACTACATACTGGCTGTGGTGGAGGCCGTAAGTAGTGACTTGGGCTTGTATTTGCCGAAGATGATCGATGCTCTTACATGATTGCAGTAAACAGATGAACTTCTCTTCCAGAAGGATCTTGAGGGCTTTTGTTGATAGGGTAATGGTCCCTATTTTCCCTTTTCAAATCCCTACAAACAATGAAGGATGGACCTTTAGAATGGTACTGGTATGAGCTTCTACTGTCTTTGACAAGTCATCCTTAATCCCACCTCAAAATTTCCAGCTTAAACCTCGAAGTAGACAGAAGAGTGAAAGAGGGAGGAGAAACAAAAGAGGCTGAATAAATAAAGGACACACGACCAAAACGCGGCCAGCGTCTAAACAGACGCTGCCACAAAAATTTGTTTAGGCCATCGATTCTTAACAACTCATTGCACTACATTTTTAATGCATTCTAAGGGGACCAAGTCCTCAAACAAATAGTTGGGGGTGCCTTTCCGGCCATTTTGCACCGAAACCGGTGACATTTGGGTTAAGTATTAAATTTTTTGAAATTACTGGGTGTAGTTCCGAAACTACCCTCCATTGCCTCCAAATTCTTTTATATAACTGAACTCCTCCTCACTTTGCTGCTTGTTCGTTGCTTCTTCTTCGTTGCTTCTTCTTCTTCGGTTCTTCTTCTTCTTCGTTTCTTCTTTGTTGTTCGGCTATCTTCTTCATCTTCTGTGTTTCACCAACGTTAGAAGGCAATTCATCAGCAATGGCGAGGAGAATTCCTGGTAAGCTCCTTCATCTTCCTTCTTATTTGGTTGTTCGTCGTTGTTGTTCTGTTGTTTGGGTTTGGATTCTGGGAAATTAGGGTTTTGTTTAAGAAAATTTCATTCTTTGTCATTTTTGATTGTCTGATTTTAGAAAAGTGTATAATTTGTTGTTGTAAGGCTGAGATTTTTGAAAATGACGGATTGTACAGTAGTTAATTAGGGTTTTGTTTGATGGAAAATTACTGGTTAATTAGAGCTTAGTATTGATTGTCGTGGATGGTTTGTTTGTAGAGGACAGAATGGAGGGATTCAACAAAACCTTCAATTGGGTCAATGGGAAGTTTGTTTACTCTGTGGTGCCGATGGTGTGCTGAAGGTGTCCAGGAGTGAGCAGAATCCTGGTCGTATCTATGGAAAATGCCCAACCATTGGATGTGCAAAATTTCTGGGGTGGCTCGACGAATGTGAGGATCATCCAAGTGGGAAGGACAAGGGCATGAAGGCGAATGCTGGGCCTAGTGTTGAACCTTCATTGCCTGGAGATGACAGTGCAGAGTTGCTGGAGCTGAAGGACAAGGTGGGAACTGCAATGATGATGGTTTACATGTGCAAGAAAGATGTTGGTGAGCTGATTATGTGCAACAACAACGCCACTGAAGAGCTAGCAACATTGAGGATGCAAATAGCTGCATTGGTGATTGAAACAGGGGAGTCGAGGAAGGATATTGGTGAGCTGATGGAGAAGGTGTCTGTGCTGGTGGAGAAGGCCACTGAATTGAAGGAGGTTTGGGACAAGGTGCTTTGGACAATGATGATGTGTGGGATGGGAATTGGGACATTGGTTGCCATTGTGATGTTCTTGGTTGTCATTGTAATCTCTGTTTTCAAGTGATGGTTTGTACTTTGCTTGTTTAGTTTTAGTGTTTATGGTGTAGGTTGGATGGATGATGTAATGTAGTGGTTTTAAGTATTTTGGTTGAATTGTAGCATTTGGCAGGAGGAGGGGAGTAACATTATGTACCCCTGCCATGTATTTTGGATGGATGGATGTTTAAGTAGTGTACAACACTACTATGTATTTTGGAATCAATGGATTGAATGAATGAAATGAAATGAAGTGTTGAAGTAAAATTTGTCCATTTTTTATGACAAAATCTATTGCAATCAATGGCTTGGATGACAATGGAAATTTGTGTATCACTTTGCACCAATTATGCACCAAATATGCAATTGAAAAGTTTGGCAGAAAGTGTATGCAAGTGTATGCAAGTGTATGCACATTGTTGATAAGTTCACTTTAATAAGTTCAATGTAATTGATAAGTTTGACAGCAAGTTTGACAGCAACTGTATGCACATTCCAAAATCATCAATTTCATACATTGCACATTGCAAACACTGGTTGCTCATAATCTGCACATTTCACATTGCAAAATGATCCAATTCATACCATAAACAACATCTATACATCCATACATATTTCAACAGCATTAATATGCATCCTTATAGCCATAAATATGTTTGAAAACATCCACATGGCCATACAAAATTGAAACCAATGTTGAAACCCTAATCAGTGATATATTTAGGCCCTGAACACTGAGATGTTCCAACCATGAACACTGAAAACCAAGTCATACAGACACCAAAATAGAAACAAAATAACAAAATACTAACTTGATACTAAAACCTAGAAACTGACATTGCACTGCACCATATCAGCTTGATGGACCACTGTTGGTTGTTGTCTTCTTGCCTGAGAAGCCCTTTCTATTGTTGCCTTTCCTTGATTCAGTAGGAGCCCTATGACCTTCAACATCAGTAGAAGTTGTCACCCTTCTCTTCTTTCTTTGACTGTTTGCCACATTTGCATTGGATCCCCTGCTTCTCTTAGCCCCTGAAACTGCTTTCTCCTTGATAGTTGGTAATAACCTTCCATTCTCATCCCTAGCTTGGCCACAAGTTTTGTAGTTATGTCCTGCCTCATCACATGTTGAGCACCTCTTGGTGCCATGCTTCCTCCCAATCTCCTTCTCTTTTTCAAGAACATCTCTAGCCTCTCTTCTTTTGTGCTTTTCAGGCCTCCCTTTCTTCTTCAACTCAAATGGTGGATCAAGCAGCTTATGATCAGACTCAGGCCACATAGTGTGATCAGGTATGGGACGAATGAACATGTCATACAACTTTCTATATTTCTCCACCATGAACCAAGGTGCAATGTAGTCCTCAACATTCAAGTTGTCATAGTGTATACACCTAGTTGCATGCTTACATGGAATGCCAGTAATCTGCCATTTGCAACAGGTGCAAGTGTGCTCGTTGAGGTCAACATTGTGGTTCACACTCCCCTCCCATATATCAAACAAACCTCTCCCAGCACTGGTGACTACACCACACCCCCTAGAGTCAATTATTGTTTTACTGGCCTTCTTATCCACAAATGGTGTTATCCTACTTTCCCAACTACATCCCAACTTGTATCTCTTATCAAAACGATGACCAATTACTTTCCTAATTTCTTCCAACATAGTAAGTAATGATTGGTACATAGACTCGGGTGCGTCAAGGCATGTTTGCGTTGACAAGAGTTTATTCAAGACTCTCAAACCGGCGGATGATGGTGTGAAACTCTACATGGACAATGACCATCCGGTCAAAGTTGAAGACATTGGGCAAGTGGAACTTGTTTTCACTTCCGGTAAATCTTTGCTTTTAAATGATGTGTATTTAGCTCCGGAAGTATGTAAGAATCTTGTATCCTGTTATCTCCTTAGCAAGTTTGGTTTTATGCAAGTTTATGATGGAGATAATTATGTACTTTCCAAGGGTGGGACTTTTGTAGGGAAGGGATATGCTTATGGGGAGATGTTTAAGTTGAATGCGAAAAGTAATAAAGATGGCATGATTTCCGCTTATATGCATGTGTCTACTTTGAATAAATCTTTTCTATGGCATGCTAGATTAGGACATGTGAACTTTACAAAGTTGAAAGAAATGTCTAATCTTAATTTGATTGCTAAGTTGAATGATGATATAGAAAAGTGTAAGACATGCATGCTTAATAAAATCACCAAAAGTTCATTCTCAAATGTAAAAAGAACTTCTAAATTGCTTGATTTAATTCATAGTGATTTAGGAGATTTTCATAGTACACCTACAATTGATGGTAAGAAGTATTATGTGACATTCATTGATGATTATTCTAGATATTGTCAAGTTTATCTTTTGAGTTCTAAAGATGAAACACTTGAAAAGTTTAGAGTTTACAAAACTAGAAGTGAACTTCAATGTGAGACCTTGATTAAAACTTTAAGATACGATAGGGGAGGGGAATATTATGATCCAAAGTTTTTCCAAGAAACGGGTATTGTTCATGAAACAACCGCCCCGTATACACCTCAACAAAATGGGGTTGCGGAAAGGAAAAATAGAACTTTAAAAGAAATGGTGAATTCTATGTTGTCAAACTCCGGTTTAAGTAATGGGTTTTGGGGTGAAGCCATGTTAACGGCTTGTTATATTTTGAATAGAGTTCCATTCAAAGGGAATTCTAGTACCCCATATGAGTTATGGAACAAAAGAAAGCCAAGTCTTAAGTATTTTAAGATTTGGGGTTGTAGGGCTATTGTAAGAGTCCCAGAACCAAAGAAAAGAAAATTAGGTGAAAGAGGAATTGAGTGCATCTTTATAGGCTATGCTCAAGATAGCAAAGCTTATAGGTTTTTGGTGGGTGAGCCAAATGAGTACATTTCGGTGAATACCGTAATGGAATCAATAGATGTAATTTTTTATGAAACTAGGTTCTCTTCAATTCCTATACCTAAAGAAATAACTCAAGATATTGTTCCTCTAATTGAGCCTCAAGATGAAAATCATGAGGGTATATCCATACAAGATGTTCTTCCAACTCATGAGGTTATTCATGATGAAGAAGATGAAAGTATTGAGTTAAGGAGTAAAAGATCAAGGAAACCAAAAGACTTTGGTTCGGACTTCTATGTTTATTTAGTAGAAGGATCAAGGGACTCAGTCGAAAGTGAGACCCTATGTATGTACAACATAGATAAGGATCCTAAAACTTTTAAAGAAGCTATGCAATCTCATGATGCTTCTTTGTGGAAAGAAGCGGTACAAGATGAGATTAATTCAATAATGGAAAATAATGTTTGGATATTGGTTGACCTTCCTCCGGGAAGTAAACCAATTACCTCTAAGTGGATCTTTAAAAGGAAAAGGAAAGTAGATGGTACCGTTGAGAGGTATAAAGCTTGATTGGTTGTAAGGGGCTTTACTCAAAAGTATGGTATTGACTACTTTGATACATATGCACCGGTGGCTAGGATAGCTTCAATACGTGTATTGTTAGCTTTAGCTACTATCCATAAGCTAGTTATCCATCAAATGGATGTCAAAACGGCATTCTTAAATAGAGAACTAGAAGAGGAAGTGTATATGGAACAACCCGAAGGATTTGTTGTTGAAGGTCAAGAAAAGAAAGTTTGTAAACTTATAAGGTCCTTATATGGACTTAAGCAAGCACCTAAGCAATGGCATCAAAAATTTAATGAAGTAGTGATTTCAAGTGGTTATAAGATCAATGAATCGGATAAGTGCATATAATCTAAGTTTGAGAATGGAAAAGGGGTGATTATATGCCTATACGTTGATGACATGTTGATCTTTGGGACCGACATGGAACAAGTTAATAGGACCAAAGAATTTCTATCCTCGAAGTTCTCTATGAAGGACATGGGTGAAGCGGATGTAATTCTTGGTATTAAGATCATTAGGAATAATGATAAGATAAGTTTATCTCAAGAGCATTACATTGAGAAAATATTGAATAAGTTTGGAGGTGATAAGGTATATCCGGCAATGACACCTTATGATCCGAGTAAGAAACTAGAGAAAATTTGGGTTCTCCGGTTAATCAACTTGAGTATGCTAAGTTGATTGGAAGTCTCATGTATGCTATGACAAGTACAAGGCCAGATATTGCTTATGCAATTGGCATATTAAGTAGGTTTACAAGTAATCCGAGTAATATGCATTGGTTTGCAATTCGAAGAGTATTAAGATATTTAGCTCGTACTAAAAGTTACCAACTCACATACAAAGGAGAACCTTCGGTATTAGAAGGATACTCGGACGTGAGTTGGATTAATAAAGGAGATTTCTCCTCTACCAGTGGATGGGTGTTCCTTTTAGGAGGTGGAGCAGTTTCTTGGGGATCTAAGAAACAAGCTAACATAGCAGACTCGACCATGTCTTCGGAATTAGTAGCGTTGTATGCTGCTTGTAAGGAAGCGGAATGGTTAAGGAACTTATTGTTGGAAATACCGGTTTGGTATAAGCCAATGGCTCCAATCACAATTCATTGTGATAGCAAAACTACTCTTGATGTTGTATATAGTCATGTCTATAATGGCAAGTCAAGGCATATTGGTTTAAGACATGCTTACATACATCAACTTATAAGGGATGGAGTAGTGACTTCAAGATATATCAAGTCAAAGGAAAACCTAGCCGATCCTTTAACCAAAGGGTTGTCTAGAGATTTGATAAAAAGTACTTCAAAGGGGATGGGTTTAAGTGTAGCTCAAATATCTACTAATCACAACAAAGACTCAACTTTATGAATTGGAATACCACCAATTTCTAAAGTTCAAATGAGTACGGAGTTGTTAACGTTAGTAGGAAGCATCATTTTTTATCCCAAGGTCAAGAGATGCTTAGAAATCTGTAATGATAAGAGGATGAGTATTAGTACTCTTAATAGACTTTGTGGAAAGCCTAATTACAGGGGTGGTATAGTTACAAAGTCTACCTATGTAAGTGTAATGTGTGGCCGCATAAAGGAACTATGAGCTAAAGTTCTGAAACACTTATGAAGGATAAGAACACAAGGCCGGATAATAGTGTCAAGGTATTTACACTCAAGAATTAAAATTGTAGTTGATCAATATAAATCCAAAGTTCAAAGCTATGTCTGTGATTTGGATTCAATTTTGGCTCATATACACTAATTGAAAAGTTCAAAGAGTAATCTACTTTTCATTAGGCATATGTTTTATGAGTTTCTCTAGTGATTACAAGTTAAGCTATATTTCAAAAAGTGGGGGTAAAAGCTCCTTAAGTAAAGTTATTTCAAGGATTTTATATACTCTTGAAATAGCGGGGGATTGTTGGAAATATTTCAAGAGTATAAGACAATTATATAGCCTAAAGGATAAAGTATATCAAGTATAAGGATCATATATAAGTGAAACAATAAGAATATGATCAACACGGGTGAAACAGGAAGCAACACGGGTCGTGTTGTCTTCCAGAGAGCAAGGAAAACTTTCCTGGGCTCAACACGGGTCGTGTTGGAACAACACGGGTCGTGTTGCACCCAACACGGACCGTGTTGATCCAACACGGGTCGTGTTGAAAGCCAGGATCGTTTTAAATGCTAACGGCTATATGATTTTGTGTAATTAGTATTTGATATTATAATTAAGCACGATTATAATAATATTCCAACAACTATATGACTTGACTTGGTCAAGGTCATATTAAGATTGTGATCCTCCATTAAAGTCTCTTGATTGTCCTTGGACTAGGGCATCCTAAGTGGGTTGGTATTCTCCTATAAATAGGAGACATCCTAGGCTATTTGAGACACACCATTCTAAACAATCACATCTTCATTCTTGTCTAGACTGCAGCTATACTTGAGTGATTCAAGAGAGAAACTATTATTCTTGAGTGTTACAAGTGCTAAGTTTTATCCCTTTGAACATTTACGGTATCGTAAATAGTTTTTAAGGAAAGTGAGTATTAAGCCACAATTCTTAGCGTTATCCAAGCGAGTTTCCATTGTTTTATAATACCGTTACTCCCTTTCCTCCAACATAAAGTAATTTGATGTGTAATTTCATCGTTCAATTGGAGAACTTGACTGTATCCATCATTGTTGAGATTTCAAGTTTGTTGATGCTTATTTGAAACTACATTGTTACTAGTAAACCTAATTAGGTTGTTTATGTGCTTACTAGTGCGTCAAATTTATGAAATTTTAGGAGTAGGCCGGCCACTGTTCTTGTTGATTGTGAGTTTTATGTGATGGAGTTTGTGATGGAGTTTTATTTTGTCTTATTTAATTTTTAAAATTTGTTGCAAATATGTTTTTGTTTTCGTTCTTCAATAATTTTGATGTTGTAGTAGAGCATTATCACTTGTTTTGTGCTTATTTTTGGTTCTATATTTAATATAATATTTGTATGTTTTAAATTATACAGTGTCATAAGTTAATTGATCTTTAAGTGTTGTGATTATGAACTTTTGAATATACGATTCTATCTTGTAAAGTTTTACCAATAAATTTGCACTAAAAAATACCTTTATAAAAGTATAATTTTTTTATTGTTTTAAAAATACTATTCATAATTAATAAACAAATTAGAGTATTAAAGATCTGTCTTTAGATGTATGTGTACGGTAGATTTGAAGAGCTTATATAAAAATATGTATAAGTAGGTAATGATTTATTTTAAAAAATTAAAAGTTAATATTCTTCAAATTCATATATATGTGTGTGTATGTGTGTGTGTCCAGACCTTAGTTTCGGTTGAATATATGTTATTTTTGGATTTCAAAATTATTAATTCAAATTTGAGAAATATCAAAACTTTTACTCAGATTATTTTAGTTGAGTTGCAAAAATAATTTTTTCAGATCAATATTTCGTTTACCGTTTCAAAACTTTTCAAATGTGGGATGTATTTGCATCTTATTTAAGCAGAGTTGAATGCATGTTAACTAAGGTTAAATTATTTTAGTCGAATCTACACTTTCAAAATTAGTTTCATAAGGTTTCAAATTGTATTTTGTAGATCTTAATTTATGATTAATGTATGCTACTTTTGGTTTTCGAAATTATTTTTGGTGAATTTAAGAAATGCTTCATAAATTAATAAATTATATCACTCGTATTTCTAAGTTGAATTTACACGTTAATTTATGAATTGTTAAATGCATGTTAATTTGATTGAATTATTTTTGTGGATTTTAAGTGTTTAAAATTAACTTAGGGGAAGAAGAGAACTCCGTTTTTCCTCATCTAATTTTTCCTCGTATTTCTTCCCTTTGTCCTTCTGCTTTGCCTCCTTTTTAATTTCTTCTGTCATTTTCTTCACAAATTTTTGTTCTGAAATACGAATTTCGGTTGGACTTAATTAGTATTGATATTATGTTACAATAAATCTTTTTTTTAAAGAGATTGTTGAAGGAGAAGTTGATGACAAATGGAAGGCACAAAAGATTTGGTATCAATAGTATGTTATGGTTGATATGGGTATGTAGAGTCCTACTTGGGGATAAAAAATAGGGTAAATGAAATTAAGATCAGTAAAATTGATTTTAATTAGCTTACTCTATTGAATTGCTCACTTTTTTTGTTGACATTTTTGTTTGAAGCCTGGAAATTCTATGTGAAATAGAGTGGAAATATAGGAAATAATTAACTTTCATTGTTAAAGACTAAAAAAATTACCTTATATCTTAAATAGGAATAAAGACAATATGGAATTGACGAACGTATAGGCACCTGGACAATGTAAAAGTTGTTCCGGTAAATAAAATTGCATTAGAGTGTAAGTTGCATTTTGAAATTAAATTGAGCATAATGGATTTACATTATAGTGAAAAAACTTATTCTATATGGTAAAACAATGAAAAGTTGGTAGTATATAAATATTTCATACTCATGAATTGTATAAAATTTACCTTGCGAATGATTTATATGTATTATGAGAAAAATATGCTTAACTATGAGTAATACTTATATATAGCTAAAGTTTGAAGGCAACAATGTAGAGGTTTTTTGCCAAAAAGGAAAAAAAAAAACAATGTAGAGGTTTTTTTGGCCCTACAATATACTGGGAATGAATGTTGCCATTTAATTGTTGATTCTATTAATTATGAATGAGCATTTGTCTTCTATCGATTAGCGTTACGGTTTTGGAGTATTTTATTATTTGTGACAATTGAAAATTCTAATTTCATAACTTCAGATCATTTACACTTGTGTTTCTTTTATAATAATAATAATAATAATAATAATAATAATCTTTAGAAATTGTGCAATCACATTTTAAAAATTTTGACCATAAATTCCTATACAATGACTTGTTCTGTGAAATTACCATTATTAGATTTGTAACGAAAAATACAATTATAAAAGGATAATATTGCAATTCTTTATAAACTATTATTTAAAAAATTATCAATAAAAGAGTGATATTAAAGGTCATGACAGTCAATAAAGTGACAATAATATGAAACTGAAGAAATAATAATAATAAGAATAAGAATAAGAATAATAATAATATACTTTGGCAACTATTTTTGACCACTAATTTTTCTTTTTAGTCTATGTAGGGAATGAGATAACTTGCAAGAGATTTGAAAAAAGGCATAATTGCCTAAGGCTTTAATGGTTGCCATGTTTAGTAAGGGTTTTGAGGTATAATTATTTGGGAATTGTGTAACTATTGATTGACTTTTGGTTTTTTCTTTGGCAATCGGCCGCGTTGATGATTTATACTAATGGATAGTTTATACTATGTAGGTTATTACGACTGCTTTTTTTTTTAACTGACCACAGAGTAGGTTATTGTGACTGAGGTTTTTTTTAAAAAAATAAATAAATTGTGAGCTTTTGATTTTTTGACATGTGGCACCTTTCTTGTGTTTAGGGTTCTGTTTTAATGTAATTAATAGATTATATTCTGTTTTGATGAATTGGGTGTGGAGTCCAATAATGGAACTCTATTTTGCACATTAGTTAGTGTTGTGCAAGCATGAGGGAGTAGTAACTTCTTGTGCAAGCATGATTACCCAGATGGTGCGGACTGCTTCTAGACGTTCACTAGATGGTGATGGTGATGGTGACGGTGTTGGTGGAAGACGGAAAAGGATGGCTACTCCCGCTGAGAAAGGGAAGCAAAAAGCAACATCATCCGGCGACACGTGTCAGGACAACCCATTCGGGTTTGATGGAGTGTACAAACAACGGTATGATTCCTTGTCTAAACGCTCTATCATTCCAACTCGTTTTTTGCATGAAAAGTTCTTGCATGATTGCGGCATGTATGAGGATGTGTTATGGCTGCTTAGTAGGGATCACATGCTATCGGTGGCTCGTCTTAACGAGCACACTTATCGACTGATTACCTTAGAATTTATGAGCACTGTAGAGGTATCCCTTCAAGGCCAAGATGGACTTATCACCTTTCAACTCTTAGATGAGACTCGTAGTATGACCATTTCAGAGTTTGCCCGAGTGTTCGACCTTCCTGAAAAGACCTGTCGTACCAAGACTGTCATCCCCCATCATTGGGATGGTCGGGGTTTCTTTGAAGAAATCTCCGCATTTTCACAATGGGACCCCAGCAACACGCCCTCCACCCATATTAGGAACCCGGCTTTGAGGTACACCCACCGCATTTTGTCTTGTGGGATTTTTGGGAGGCCCGGTAGTGCAAACAAGGCCACTAAATCTGATATGTACATGTTGCATGCTATGTTGCACGACAACGACAATGCCGACCCCGCTGCCCTCTTTGCCCTGCATATCTCACGGATACCCAATTTCAATGCAGGCATAGCGATAGGGGGTCTCATTACCCACCTCGCCCGTCACTTCGGGTTCCATCCTAACCCCCTTTCGCCAGATAGAGTCGGGGGTAACATGTGGCTTGATGGAGACCAATGTCGTTCCTTTGGTCTGTGTACTTTTGATAACACTGATCGATGTTTGTGGATTTATCCTAACAATGTACGTTATCCGCTCCCCATGACCACCAATCAGTCCAAGACCCACAGAACATCCTATGGCTCTCCCATATCCCACATGCCCCCATACCTCAAATCCCACCTCACATTCCACCCCAAATCCCACCCCAACCCCAAGAACCCTTTGACATTAAAGAGCGTCTCGATGACCTGATGCGTGTTGTGGCTGGGTTTGAGAATAGATTAGATGAGATACATGCAGCCATAACCACCCTCTCCGAAATGACCAAGCTTTCCTTCTCCAAACAGGAAGCATCTCTTGAGTACTTGAGGGGAATGATACAGGCCATGCTTGACAGCTTCCCTACCCAGCCTTACCCTCCACAACAACCCCCCACTCCACCATCATCCGACGACTAGTAACCTTACCTGCCTACCCTCCCTTGCTAACCTTTAGTCCTTTGCATTGAGGACAATGATGGATTTAGGCATGGGGGAGGGGTGTGTATGTAGTTTTGTGTGTGTTTGGAGTCCTTAATTTCATTTTTTTTAAGGCTAGATCACTTGTATAAAATGCATCCACCTAGATTGCATTAAATAGTTCATTCTAGATTTTATTTTCATTTATTTAAAATTTCTAGTTTTTCTTTTTTAGTTTTGCATCAAAAAATAGAACAAAAAAAATTTAAAAAAAACTAGAAAAGTCCCCAAAAAAAATGATTAGGATAGGTTAGTGAATGATAACCCTCCTGTGATGACTTGTAAACTAATTGGTCTTTCATTTGGTCTTGTGTGACTTTGCTTGATCCGGATATGAATGAAAAGTTTTTGGAACTAAGTTTATGAATATATTCTGATTTGAGATATGCATGTTGAGAGTGTCAAATAGCCACTTTGATAAACCTAGTGTTGTAAATATGCATGCCACAAATCTTTAGGCTAGGTTTGGTTGATTGAACCCTATCCCGTGAGTCCACATAGCCAAAATGTATAGACTGATCATTTTTATCAGTCTCTCGATTCTTTGAGTGACTCCACCATAGTTGTACCTCTAGAACTTGGTTTGCATCTTGTTTAAGGCCGCATTTTTGTATTTGTATCTCGTGACAAAGTGATTGAGGCATTAATTTGTACATTGTTGAACTACATAGCCAAATAGCCACCCTGAATTTGTTGATATCTTTTTTTAGCCCGGCCTAGCTATTGTTTATCCTTTCTATTTTATGATTGAACCCTTACATTGCAAGCCTTGGCCGTTTTTGATTTCCTACCCTATGCCTTGCTTGGAGTATGAGTGTTCATCATTTTGAGAGTGGAGGTTGAATGAGGTTGAAGATGGATTATATCCTTAATCAGAAGTTGGGCGCTATTTTGAGTGATGCTTAAATTGGGGATGAAATCTGAATTGAAAACTCTGCTACAATGCTTTATATTCCCCCCAATTAAGCTAGACTGGTCGAATGTTGGATATGTTGTTGACTGTACTTGTTGCTAGGGATCGAATTCTAATGGTCATGTAATCTTGAGATTATGGTGTCTCCAACCTAGTGCATTAGTTATATGCATTGACGTTGGAAGTTGTTTAAATAATGAAACATGTGTAATTACTTCCCCTTAGCCTTCTACCAAATCAATAAAGGAAAAAAAGAGAAAAAAAAGGAAAAAGAAAAGAAAGAGTGAAAAGAAACAAAATAAAGAAAAAAGAAAGGAAATAGGTGATTGAGAGGGGGAGAGTTGTTAGACTTGATGGAGATTCTCGGCCTAGTTATGAGGGTGTAATTTGGTCATTAATTGAGAATCAAGGAGTAAGTGAGTACCTTACCCATCTTTGGCAAGTGTGAGTTGAGAGACAATCTTGGTGAGGATTAACTCCAAGCATGGCCTTTTAGCTCCACTTTACCCAAATATTTATCACTCCTTTCCCTTAACCTGAGCCCCGTTACAACCCTAAAAAGACCTCTTGATTGTCACTTGTGCATTGTACTAGCGGTGGAGAACGAGATTCTTATCAAGCTTATGGTAGGTTGCTTCTTTGGTTTGAGTAGTAAACCCATAGTATTTGTTACATATTGAGAGTTGGAGCGTTTCTACACTTCCCCAAAGTGAGGTTTGCTCGTAAACCGGCCTACGTTCATAACCAACCGCACATATTTACACTCATTTGAGATTTGTTGGTGGTTGTTAGTCCCTCCAATGTGTTTATCTCCTAAAAGAAACATCCATCTTTCTGTTTTACACTGATTTGGTTCCATCTGGATTATATTTGGTTGTGCTTGATTGACTGATAAGTTCTAATTAGTTAGTCTGAGGAGGAATGTAAATGTAAAAACTGATCTTCTTTTTGTAGTCTTGAGTCTGTATTTCAAATCTCCCATTTGTATTAATTTTTATTTCAAGTCTTTCTTTTCTTTCTTCTTTTTCCATGTTCTGAACTTGCTTAGGACAAGCAAGAGCTAAGTATGGGGGATTTGATAAGTGTATATTTTATAATGTTAATTAGGTACTTAACCTGTATGTTTTGGGTCGATTTGTGATTTAAGCTTCCTATTTTATATCGGAATTCGTGATTACTTCACTTGGTTTAGAGATTGGTAGAGTTTTTGCAGATTATGTGAAAAATCAAGGAAAAACCAAAGAGAAAAAAAGAAGAGCAAAAGATTGAGGAAGATAGCAAGAAAAAGAAAGTCCAACCCATTTTGGACGCCAATATGAGGTGGTGGTCGTGGCGCACCTGAGACAAATGGAGCAGCAGGGATGACAAAGAGAGGCGCCAGCCGCGCCTACCGGGAGGTGGCCCACGCAAGCTGAAACTCCTTCAGCGTCGAAGAGAGTGCAACCAACACTAGAAGAGAGTGCAACCAACACTAGACTTGAAAACTACGCGACCAGTGCCTGAGAAGTCCCTTGCTCCTTTTTCACGTGTGGTATAAAAACCAGACGTCGCGGACACTTGAAGACAACTTGGGAGAAGGGGACTTTCAGAAGCAAGAACTGCATTCAATTGTTAAATCGTGGTTATATCTTATTTTAGATTAAATTATGTTTCTAGTTTGATTCATGTTATTTTAGTCGTAGTTTTTATCAATTATGAGTAGTTAATTTCTTAGTTTAGAGAACGTAATTCAATGTTATTCAATTAACCTTCGGTATTTAATTTCAGTATGAAGTAGATTGGTACAGTTCGTTTAATCTTTGTGGTATGTATGCCATAGTAATTGACTGATCACCTTTTACTTGGACTAGATTCTTAATATCGGGTCGAAAGAATTTTGAATTGGATCGACAAATATTTAATAAGCGTAAAACTCGATTAGAAATAATGTGTTTTTATGCCTAGGCTCGGCATATAAACGGTTATTTACCGAAATAATATCAGGGCATGTAAATTTCACAGGTAAATGGTAGTTGGTAAATATTCACCAAAATTTCCTGAAAATAATCAAAAGTTACCGAAATTTACTAAAAGTTACCGCAATTTATCGAAACTTACCAAAATACAAAATTTTATATTTGAGCAAATTTCATATATTATTTAACATTTTTTAGTTTTCAATATTTTAATATTTAAAATTTTTAAATATTTCATTTTTATTTTTTATTTTTAGTTATGATATTATTTGTTTTGATTATATGTTTTATTGTATTTTTTATAAATTTAAATTTATAATTAATAATGAAAAAATTGAAGAAAATAAATGATGTTAAAAAAATAAGATAAAAATTCAAAAATAAAATATATAAATAAAAAAATTAAAAATTTAAATCAAAAATCAAAAATTATAATAAAAAATTAAAAATGTTAAATGTTAAATGTCAAATGTTAAATAAAAATATTTTACAATTAAGAAATCAAAAAATTTAAATTATAAAACAAAAACTTTTATGTTGTCAACATTTAAAAATTAAAATAAAGTAAAAAAATAATAAAATAAAATTTAAAATTTAAAAGTAAATATCAAAAGTTAAATATCAAAACTAAAAATCCAAAGATTAAAATTTGAAATAAAATTTAAATATTAAATATTTATAATTAAAAGTGAAGAATTAAAAATTTTATAATTAATAATAAAAATTAATAAATAAAAATAAAAAATTAATAAAAATTAATAATTAAAATTGAAAATCAAAAATTCAAAATTCAAAATTCAAAATTCCAAACTAAAAATTAAGAATTTAAAATCAAAAGTTAAAAATTTTAAATTTTAAATTTTTAAATTTTAAATTTAAAAAAATTTAAAAAAATTACATATGAAAATATTAACATATTTCATATCATATACTCTATAGTAAAAGCGGTAATAGCATTTTTGTGTTTTGCTACGTGCTTTGCTTGCCTGTGTTCACACACCAATTTACTATTTTGCCCTTAGATATAATAATTAATCAGCAACTTGCTTTTAGTCGTATTCACATACGAATTTACTCTTTTACCCTCGACCACAATGACTAGACAATATGTCGACTGTATATCTAGTTTGGGTAAACATGGGTCGGGTGTATTTCTATTTAGAGTAATTTCACTCTAAAAACATAATTCAGGTGTATTTCTGTGACGCCCTGGAAATTCAATTATAATATTTAACGGTCAAGCCTAACATTGAGTGACATTAACAGCAGAAGTCTCATTTGTTTTTCTTTATTTGGGTGTTACTGTCGTATCTTCGAAGGAATACAAGGCAAGAAAAGGGAAAAAAACTAACTAATCATTATTTACTTCAAATTAATAAACGAAAGAAACTTCAATTCAGGAGATAACACAAACTAAAAATTAACTAACTTCAATTCTAAAATCGTAACTCAACTTTATTCTCAAAACTTCTAACTTCAACGTCCTCCCTTCTAGAACTCATTCTCATCACAGATCTCTTCACCTGAAAACAAAACCTTTAAAAAATGAGGATGACTCAATAATGTCTACCCCTAACTGTCAAAACAAGTTAAAATTCATTTCAATTCATTTAGGGAGAGAAGTGAATAAGTCAAATCATTTCACAAACTTAATTTTTCCAACGATCCATAACCATCTTTCACAAATTGATTAAGCAAGTGGAGCTTGCTTATTTTCCCCTCGACATCCAAGATTTCGCATATAATCATTTCTCAATATCATCACAGTTTTAATCTCAATCTCAATCACAATCACAATCTCAATCACAATCACAATCACAATCACACGGATGACCATCCATTTCACACATGTGCAAACACTTAACCCCGGGGAAGTAGCAATTCCCAGGCATCCCTGATCTCTTGACAACTCCCTTGCAGGATACCACATCCTGGTCTATGGGACAGTTGCCCAAACCCGCATTTATGTCCTGTTTGAATTATTAATCAAATTTAATACTTCACACCTTTCAAGTCTCAATCAATCAACCCCAATTTCCAAAAGAATTGCAAAATCTCACATAAAGGATTGTCCACATTTAAAAACAATAGATTGGGAATTCACAAATTTGATAAAATTCAACAAAGTCAATTAAATCGAAGAGATTGTAGGCAAGAGAGAGATGCCTTGCGAGAGAATGCAAATTCGACGAGAGAGAAAAGAGGCAACGAAATATCCCATGTTTGGGGAAAAAAAAGGCGATTTTCGGTTGCACACCCCGGTGATATTATCTCTATTGATTTCCGCTGAATATGTGTATCTGGTTCTCTGATACTGTGTCTCTGGCTTCTTTCTTGGACTAGTTCCGTCTCATCTTGGCCGCTGATTTCAATTTCCGACCACACGTGGTTCTAATATGGATTTTGGACTGCAACGTCAATGAATTATTTCCTATTCTGTCTTTTCCAGGGTCAAATGACTAAACCTTCTGGTTCTAGTTTTCCCTCTGCGAGGCGGCTTAATTGGCGATACTTTAAATATGTTGGAAAGGGCTCCTCTCACTCATCGTTTTCTTTCAGTTATCCTTTGTGCTCATGTTCTAAATTCTCTTGTACCTAATCTTTCTACTTTCATCATTGCAGAATTGAGTATCACAACTTGTCTTGTTGCTGGAGAAGAAGAATGGCTCTTATACGGTCTTCTTCTTCATCACTGGAGGTGCTTCCCAGGGCGGGAGCGCGGGTTCGGTTGGATCTTCCTCGTCCGGTAGTGATTGAGCATTGGAATCGTACATTTTTTTGGATACATAATTGATGATCATGATCTTGATGAGGATTTAGTGCAACCGTTGGTGGATTAAAACTGGGTCACTGGGAGCAAAGTTGAAGTAAGGAGGTTTGATGATCAGATGATCTCTTTTTGGTTTCAAACAAATAAAGATTTCTCTGACATATGAAAATGATTCTCGGTTAATTTTGATGCTTCATTCGTAACTCTAATTCTAGGCCATGCAGACGCCATAACTAAGGTAGAAGACTTCGATTTTGTTAACTGTTGGGTTCAGATTGTTGGTATTCCGCTTTATCATCGTTGGGATAGGGATGTGATCAAGATTGCTCATAATTAAAACAACTTGCTACTCTAATTCTTAATCTACCCATCCCTTTTGGTTGGAAAAGATGTTCCCTTCTTGTCCCATGAAACGTTTTCTCTCCCCTTGAATTCCACCAAAAAATTGCACCATCATGGAATTAATCTTATCAATAATCTGCTGTTGAATTCGATAGACAGAGAAGACATGTTGATGTAATGTATCTAAAACTGCATTAAATAAGATTAGTCTTCCAGCCGGAGATAGCAATGAAGCTTGCCAGCCCTGTAGCCGTTTTGCAAATGCATCCACTAGTAAACTAAATTGACTTATTTTGTTGCGCAGAACCATGGTTGGAATCCCCTAGTACTTTGAAATAATGGGGCACTCTAGGTAGCCAAATTCCAACTTAAAATATTGTTTGTGCTCTAGTGTAACCCCTACAGAGAATAACACTACCGATTTTTCAATGTTAATCATTTGTCCTGATATGTAACTAAACCGAGTAATAATCGCTTCAATGGAATATAATGATCCTCCTCCATTGTAGTGAAAAATAGTGAGTCATCCGCAAAAAAAAAAAAAAAAAAAAAAAAAGATGAGTAATCTCCAGAGCTCTCTAGCAACTTTAATCCCGGTGATCTGGTGCGGATCAAGTGCATATTGTAGGATCTGAGATAAAACATCCATGGTAAGAATAAATAAATAAGGGGATAATGGATCTCTCTACCGTAGTCCTACTTGGGGGGTGATCCATTTCGTTGGTTCCCCATTAATGTTGACAACATATCTAACCATCGTTATACATCACATTAACAACCTCACCCATGTTTCTGGGAAAGCCAGTCCTCCGCAAGACCATTTTAAAAAAATCCCATTTCACCCTATCATATGCTTTACTCATATCTACTTTTAATGCGACATATCATTTACCTTGTTCTTTTGTCTTCATGAAATGGAGGATCACATGGACTAAAAAACAATGATCCTAGGCGAGTCGACCTTTTAAAAAAGCCCCTTGATTTTCATAAATTAATTCCTGTAGAACCAGCCGCATATGATTAACAACACACTTGCTAAGAATACAGTAGATCACATTACACAAACTGATCGGTCGGTAGTCACTTATCCGCTATGGATCTCCTTGCTTTGGAATTAATACGATGGTTGTGATATTGATTTCCCCCCAAAATCTGTCGTCATTCAACACCGACAATACTGCTTCTGTCACATGATCTTTGACATCCTCCCAACATCTTCTAAAGAAATCAGGCGGGATACCATCAGGCCCTGGGCTTTTGTACGTCCTCGTGCAGTTGAAAGACTGCATCCCGAACTTCCTTATTAGTAAAAGGTTGCAGTAGAGATTGTTGTTGTTCCTGTGTTATATGTTTGAATGCCATATTCGACATCTCCTCCAGGCAACATTTGTGTGATGATGGAACTATCATAGGAGGATCGAACACTGATAAAAATATGCATAAGCTTCTTGGCGAATATCCTGTGAATTAATGACAACTGTCCATTTTGTAACCGAGCACTTGGTATAAACATCTGCCTTTTACGATATTTATATTATGCAAAAAAGAACTTAGTATATTGATCACTTTCAGGAAACCAACGCATCCGACTGCGCTCTTTCCAAAATTCATGTATAAGATGAAGTCCATGTTGGACATCCTGCATTTTTGTCAATGTAGCAGCAAATGACGACTCATTCATTTTACAGGTTGAAAGTAGGCACTGTAACTCTCTCCTATAGTGGCTTTGTGATGTGTTGAAGACGTTCATTGTTCAACTGCAAACATAGAGCTTTACCTAGTCTTCCACTCTCGCTAGTCTTCAAATTAAGGCTCTGTTCTTTTGCCGGTTAAATCTAACTATCCTAACTTATCCTAACGTAACCTACCTAGCACAATTCCCCAAAAAACATTCACTCTAAAAACACAATTCCCCAAAGAAACATTCTAACTTATCCTAACCTAACTATCCTAACTTAAAAATTAACTCATTCAAAGAAAAGCAAATAAACTACTAGCAGACATATCTACGGAAAACACTTGTTTAACCTGTCGAATAAAATCCTCCACTTTTGTTAACCAACAAGGTAGTCGAAAGAAGTGCCAACGAGTTCGATTATTTTGCTTAATGTACATCACCACCAATGAATGATCCGAGATCGATATAGGATGATTAAAAAGGAGGCTATATGAAAACAACTTCAACCATTGTTAAGAAGCATATGTTATGTCCAACCTTTCCCAAATTTGTTGCTCACTATCTCTCATATTTGTCCATGTAAAAGTGACCCCCGCAAAAAGGAATGTCTTAAAGTTGTGTTCGGCTCAACCATTATAAGAAATCATCCTTCCGTCTGATAGAGTGTAAGCCTCCTAATTTTTGATCCTCGGCGGCAACTTGATTCAAATCTCCCATTATTAGTAGAGGTGTATTTTGAACAGAAAGATCAACTACCAATTGGAACCACACCTATATTCGATTTTTGGGGGTTGGAGCCCCATAGAAAAAGCAAACATAACAACTAATATTCACCCCTACTTTGATTTTTGTAATTACATAATTAGAATTTACAACTACCGAACTAGTTGGAAAATTATCTCGCCCCCCAATGAGAATACCCCTTGACCTGCCTATTACATCTATTCTTGTTACATGCTTATACCCTATTTACACAAAATACATTTGCCAGCTGCCACCGGAGTTTTAGTTTCCAGCAGCGCAATGACATCAAGCGAACTGAGCTATTCAAAATAGATAGATAAAGAATTGCAGAGTGCTCTGCATCACCTAACCCTCTGCAATTTCAAACACAAAATTGCATCAGTGCTGATATGGGAGCATTTGAAAGGTACCCCAACATCTTTTCAAATAGACCAAAAAAACCAATTCTGAAACAAAAGGAGCAACCTGATCAGCATGCCGAGCCTTTTTCACATGAAGTTGTTGAAATTCCAATGCTAATATAATGCATCAACCATATCAATATCTCTAGCTCCCTCATCTGTATCCATATTGTCCGGACACGACCGAGACCATCTAAGAGGCCGACGAACAGGCTGAACCGGGGAAATAGGGCAAGATCCGGAGTACATGCGATACTCCGACTATCAGTTTCGGCCCTATCGCAATCTCTTTTTATATGTCCATATCGCCCAACAACGGCGACCATTCAACAAGACTATCAATTTTGAATTGAGGAGGCTGCATCTCAGAACTATCCGTTGAGGAATAACTTACTGAATATTCTGAAAATAGAGAAGTTGGGCTCAAAGCATGTAGATTATCCTCCTCTAGAAGCCTGTTTAAAAATTATGGGTCCGGGACCCAAGCAGAGGATGGCACAAACGATATTGGATCATTCTCTTGGGCATTATGTAGGTCTGGTACAAAGGTGGCTCGTCCCAAATAAAAGAATAGTAGCTTTGTGCTCCTATTCAGCTAGAGCCCAATCCCTCAAGACTTCCCAATGAGAATTTAAGACAGATTTCATGTAATGGTAGGCCCCTATCAGACCCAAGGGCTAGCTGAGCCTCCACTAGGTAATCCCGATAGGTGAGGCCAAATCCAATCCGCTCAACATAGAAAACTCACCCAACAAAGGCCCATTTTGCATGGTTTCAGAAAAAATGTGTAACACTCAAGGAACCTCGCAAAGAAAAGTCATGCATACGTGAGGCAACAATTGCGTGGAGAGTCCCATCGTTCATCGTTTAGCTACTGAGTGTCTCGAATGTGAGTACCAATGTAATAACCCGACCTTAACCTAGTATAACTTAGCTAACTAATGAGTCTAATTAACAAAATCGTGCATTTTAATTCCATTAACTGTTTATGTTTTTGCAGGACTCAAGCAGAGCAACAACCGTCTCACGTCATACTAGTAATTTATATCATATATCATATATCATATTATATGTATATATTTCTAGGTATAAAGGGTGGGGATAGAAATATGTGGATTCTAGTGAGGGTATTTTGGAAAATCTATAATTGATTCTATTTAATTTTTTGTAAAAAAATCAAGTAATATTAATGTGTGTATTAATGTGTATATGTTTGCATTGATGACTCTTTTTTTCCCCTTTTTTTTCATATGCACTATTCTTTTTTCTTTATTCTTTTAAATAAAAAACTACTCTTTTTTATTTTTTATTATTGCTTTTTTCTTTATTCTTTTAAATATATAACCTCAGTAATATTTTCAACAATATGTATGTTTTATTTGTGTCCCATGCAAAGTACGGGTCTGAGTACTAGTATACTTTATCTTGTGCCAATCGCAGCTATCCAAATTAATCTCGAACTATTTGAGTACCTATCCAATTAAATTTTGTCAAAATCGACCAATTCATCAATATAATTAATATTATGATTATCATCCTACTTGTGCGTTGCGTTTGCGTTGCGTTACGTTTAGTTGCGGTAGATTGCGTTAAGTTGTGGTGAAAATAGTTAAAAAGTAATGATAATTTGCGTTATGTTGCGATATGTTGCGGTAGGTTGCGGTAAGTTGTGTTGCGTTTGGGTGCGTTAACGCATAAAAGAACGGGGCCTTATTATTATTATTATTATTATTATTATTATTATTATTATCAGGCCCGGTCTTAATATTTATTGGGCCCTGAGCAACATAGTAGACCACGTTTCAGATTGGGTCCTTTTAAAAAATTGCGTCAACATTCATGATTGACAACGGTACTAAGAATTTATTCAAAATGCATATCTGCGAAAAACAAATTTTTTTTTTCCATTTATAAAATGTGGCTTTTCAGTGAAAACTTAGTAAGAAATTTATCATTATTGTTCCATATCAAAATAGACACTTCTAAAAAGGTTTTTTTTTTATTCTTTTACAAAGTGAAATATGAACTCCTTCTTTCTCTCCTCATTTTATTTACAAAACATGTTGAGCCTTCTGATATTACTATCTATATTCTCGGTCGAGTCCTTAAACTAAGACAATTTTTTTTAACCGTGGACCAGAGTCGGAACCAAAACATTCTGTTAAAGAGAACCATCCAAAACGTGATACATAATACTAAAATAGTTAAACATTCAAATTCTCAAGTTGTAAAACATTACATATAAATTCAATATTTATAACTTTTCGGATAATATCCTAAATTGTCATTCTTACTGATTCACGTTTTAAGTAGATCTCTACTGAAACGTTTTTGATCCAAGAATTATTTAATTATTGATGTTCTTAAGGAAATAATGTTTCCTCAAAATTAAACTAATAGTAATTGCATAACAAATATATTTTTATCTCTACTTATAAACATTAATAAAATTTGAAAAAAATAATTTCTGTACTTAATATAATAAGTAAAAGAAATAGTGAGTTACGACCTGTAGTCGCTATTATTTATGATATGATATGCATTAAGAGAAATAAAATACAAAAAAAAGAGATAATATTGCCTAGCTAAATGGTATTAAAAGAAAATGAAAAATATATATATCGAGTACATAAATTAAGCTAGGGGCACTAGAAAGAAAATAATTTTTGGAGGAAAATAAACTTTTGGAGTAAAATTTGAGATAAACAAAAATAAACTGGACGATGGGCAAACATCAATAGTAGGAGTTTAATCTTAGAAAATTGGCATACTTAACACATAAGGATAAATTGAATAAGGTCAGACAAAATTTCAAGTAAAGGAAATCAAATCGTTGACATCAACAATATAATTACAGTAAAATACTCATGATAACCACTATGATAAATTATCTGATACTATACAATTTGCATTACAATAATTTTATAGTAGTTGGGGGTGGTCGGGGCCCCTTTTTATCTCCGCGTGATTCGCTGCAGCCGTGGGACCTGGGCGGTCACCCCTTGAGCCTACCCCCAGGAACGACCCTGATTATTATTATTATTATTATTATTATTTCTTAGTTTAATTAAATTTCAATTTTATTTCACTCTCCTATTTTATTTTAAGTCTCCTTCTTATTCACTTAATTTCATGAAATTTTATGTTGAAACTTTTAAACAACTATTATTAGGTTTGACAGGAAAATAATATCAGTAAGGAGAGAAGAGCTAGTGTTTTAAGTATTTCTTGGTTTGGTCTTAATAAATAAAACTACAACCCCCAAGTTTATTTGTAATCCGTAAACATATACTCCCTCGGTTTCATATTAATCGTCAAAATTTGACTTTTACGGTCTCGAATATCATTTTTTGATTAATAATTTTTTTACATAATATGTTATCAACAATTGTAATATTATACTTTTATGATAATATTTTTCACAACGAATCTAATCATGATAATTTTATATAGCAACCCAATGTATATATTAAGAAATTTATAGTCAAAATTTTTAAAATTTGACTACATGATTTCTAGAGACGAGAATTAATATGGAATGCAGGGAGTATATTTTTTCTTAAGGGTGCGTTTGGTTGGTCAAATATCCCGGGGAAATAGTCAACTTTCCTAAGTTAACTTATTTTCCCCATTTTTGGAAGTAGATTAACCATGAAAAAAATATTACTGTGGGTCCACTATTTCTTTCATTTTCCTAAGGAAAATCTTTCTCAAGGAAAACTTCCTATCGGAAAATTTTTGCTGGGATTTCTTAGGGATGGCAATGGGGCGGGGAATCCCCGAATCCGTTGGAGCCTTGCCCCGCTCTATCCCCGCCCCCATTGGGGATGGGGACGGACGGGGACGGGGACGGGGACGATTTTCCAAAATCCGCTCGGGGACGGGGCGGGGATGGGGACAAAATTTTCCCCATCCCCGTCCCCATTTTCCCCATCGGGGTGAATTCCTCGTCCCCATCCCCGAATTCCCATCCCCGAAAATGTTAAAATTACCAAATAACCTTTATTTAAATTTAATATATATATTAATGGGAAGGACAAAGTAGTAATTTTCCAATTTATTCTCACTTGTTGATGTACTATTGTTTGATTTTGATGTATTATTACTTGAGCAAGTTAAATACGTTGTATTTTGAACATGTTAAAAACCGGGTTCGATTAAAAACCAGATCCGATTAAAATTTAGTTAAATTTAGGATAGTTTTAAAAAATCCCCGTTGGGGACGGGGATGAGGATGAGTTTTGGGAGTGGGGATGGAGACGGGGTTATACTCCTCCATCCCCGATCCGCCCCGTTGCCATCCCTAGGATTTCTGCCAAATGCTGTCTAAGCTACTCCCTGAGAAACAACTCCCTCAATACCCTCTTTCTCTCTAGCCGTCTCTCGTGTGTTTCCTCCGCCGGCAGATCAAGGCCAGCCGGCCGCCCTTCTCAACCGACGTCGGCGAGACCACCAACAAGCTGCTCATCTTCTCTCCATCCTCTCACTCTCTCTCCCTATTCCTGTCTCTCTCTCTGCCTCTGTTGCTGTTTCTCTCCGTGCGACCAACTAGTCGTCGCCGAGAAACCACCGGCCGCCGCTTGTCCTTCTCCCAGGTCGTCGCCACATACATCACCTCTCTCCCTCCTCATCCTTCCTTGGTTCTTTCATTGAAGGTAAACTCAAACCCTCTCTTTTAAATCAAAGTTTGTTGTTTCGAATCAAATTTTTAGGTTTCAAACTCCAAAATTAGGTGTTCTTTGCTTAATCTAATTAATAATTGAAATTTTGCGTTAAATGTTTGAATTGGTTATTATTTGAGTGTAATGTAAATTGTGATGCAAGTAGTAAGAATTTGGTGTATGAGGGTTGAAATGAGTTTGTTTGGGATGGGGGATATGTACATGATGTTTGGATGCATAAAACTATCTTGAAAATGGAAGTTTTAGGACTGAGAGGGATTGCATGAGATAATAATGTGGTTAATTGAAACTAGAAGTGCAGATTTTGTGTGCTAGTGATGAATTTGATGATGTTAGTTGATGAATACATGTTATTTCGATGACTAAGTTCTCATAATGTAAGGGTGTTTGCTGCTAGAGTGCTTAGCATGAATACATGTCATTTTTCCATTGCCGGAAAATGCAATATTATGTTATGAGAAAATAAGATAAAAGTATAGACTACTGTTGGTCAAAAAGTCACTTTGGATTATTCATAGTCACAAGTTCCTTAGTACGGATTATTTGTAGCCAAAAACCCTAAAATAAATAAACAGTAATTAATGTCATTGGGGTTGTAAAATGAGAAGTGATATGAAATGAAAAAATTTAGTTAAAAAGTCAGATAGAAAATTGGAGGATCTAATTTCAAATATTGGATTTTTATAATTGCTGGATTTAGTGCTGATATTTCATATCTCAATTTATGAACTGATGATTTAAATCTTTGATCAACACTTGTACCTGTGGTAATTTACTTTTGTAAATTCTTATAAATATGTGGGCAAAATGCAAATGCATTATAGATATATTGCTATAATCACCATGTGCTGCATTGCTTCTACATGTTAACCGTGTGTGCTAGAAATTTGCAATGTCACAAATATTTGAATCTCATCATTATGCAGTCATTTAGATTCAAGAAACAACTTACAAAATAAAAAGCTGTGGCTGGGAAAGATGCAAATACAACAATTGTGTTCAATTTAATGGGGAGTGAAACTGTGAACACATCATATTCGTTACTATTGTATATTACTTGTGCTCTATATATGCTGGTCATTTAAAACCAGGCCATATGTAATTGCTGTTTCGAGTTGTTCAAAATTTCTTCATATTTTTGCAGTGGGTAACTGAACATGGAAGCAAGATTCTTTTGTTTCTTGAAAATATTAGGAGCTGGTTTCAAATGCACAGCAGAAGCCGAGGGTCGTCTTCTGCACCTAAAGCTGGGGCAGTGCCACGAGCTTGAATTAGCAGTTCCACCTGCTGTTCGTGTCTTTTGCTTTAAGCCCAACATAATCTGCTGCGCTGGGATTGACGAAGAGAGAACTAATCAGTTTGCTGCAACTGTTCACAACTGTAAGCCTCTTGAGGCTCAAAAGGGAAAAGGCATAGTGCACATAAAAATTGATGAAATCATCACGAGGCAGCGGGGGAAGAAGTTCTTCGATCACTAGCTCTGTTCAAAGGGAAGAGGTTCTTGTAAGACCCGGATGATTTAAATTGTAGGTTAACCTTCATAATTAGGACTTTTAATTAACTAATTACGTTAATCATGCGATTTATATTTTTCTTATGTGATTATGTGATTTTTTATGTTTCTATAGGTCTAACTATTATTAGTCTTATAAAAGGAAATTAGATCTTTAATTTAGTAATTGGATCATGATAGATTAAGTGGATTCACATAGGAGTATTAGTAATACTACATTAAGATTATTGGAGGGGTGATATTATCATTAGCCTAATATAGTTATAAATACTAAGAACTATTATTATTATTATTATTATTATTATTATTATTAGGTTACTTAATTAGAAAACTAGAGGGGGTTGTGTTAGGCGTGAGATAATAAGCAAATTAAATGAAAAGAAAAAATTAGAGTTAGATTTAGGAGTTTAGTTTAGGTATGAGTTAGGAATTATGAGAGGAGAAATAGCAAAGGTAACTAAACAAAATCTGGGGGGGCTGAGTTTCGAGCAGTAGCAAATCAGATAGCCTGGGTCTTCATTGCCCTCTTCCTTCTATATTCCTTTTCTTCTTCCTTATCTCTACCTCACCTCCATTAAAATCAGATTAAAGAGAGGTGAGCCACGCAGCCCTTCACCGCCATCTCCTCCAAATTCCAATAGGTACTCTCCATCTCCTTCCTCTATCTTCTTATTTCCTCTTTTTCCCTCATCAGATTCAATGGATATATATATTGAGAGATGACCCAGAAATGATGGCGAAAGCATGAGGGAAGGTCGGGAATTGGTTCAAAATTCTTCTCCAATAAACCCTGGAGGATCGAAATTGGAGAAAAAAACGTTGTCCAACATAGGTCAGAAAAATTAAATTGTAAGCAATGAAGTAAGCTAATCTCTTCTTGGTTTCTATCTTTTGGGTTTTATCTATAAATATGGCTGATGTGAATTGGTTTTGGGCATGTGAATGATTGAAGGTGAGAAAAATTGGTGGAAGATAGATTGAGATGCGAGGCAGCAAACAGTATCAAACCGGCAGTTGGTACAAATTCAAGTATGTAATTCTGATCCCTACTTTTCATATTTTAAACTCCCTTATTCAATCTTAGAGATTACTTTGGTAGGGTACTGAGTTATAATAATGAAAATTTGAGGTTAGGGCTGACTTGGGAGTCTCTATAGTTAAAAGCATACATTTGTTCAGGGAATTGGAAATTTAGTTGCCAGAGGCTAATTTGGGAATCTTAGGAATTTTTGACTACTTGTGGGTATGTAATTAGCCATTTTCAGAAATGATAAATTGTGGGATGAATTAAGTTAGCATTTGTTATTTTAAAGATACTTGAAATTGGGTGTGAAGATAAAACAAAGTTCTCAAATGTCGATTGGTGTTAATTTTTGATATCAAACTGAACCTTTTGAGGTCAATAGTTGAATTGTTATTGACATGATGATCAAGAACATTGAATGCCAATCATTGGAACCCTAGGTCAAGAACGTTTAACTCGGCATAGTTGGATATCAATTATTCCTTTTGACTTTATTAAGTAAACTTTAGGATCCGAATGGCAAATGGAAGGTTAAATGTGTGTATTGCTTTCAGTTATGTGAAATTAGATGTGTTTTAAACCTACTCCAGTTTTTTTGACTCAAAAGGGGCACATGATGTAGTATTTAAGCATATCTCTCCTTTTTAAGTAAACATAACCTCGGTTTGAAAGTTTTCAAGTTGGAAACTAACTTAAAGTAAGAATCTTGTACTCAAAGTTGAATTTCCAAGTAAGTTTAAATCAGAAAGGTTTCAATTATGCTACTACCTTCAACACCTGAATTTAAATAGGTTTTGAGCTAGGTCAAGCATATAGTTAACGGGCTTTGAACTGGGAAGTGATAGTGCTCTCATTTCGGCAAGTTGTCTATCCCAAGTAGTGGATAGAAGTCCGTAGACCCCAGGGTAACTAATGATTGATCTAGGGCAAGTTAGCCCCAAGGTATAAGTGCTGATGGAGTACCATAGCTCTCTAAGTGGTAATTGTATTATTTTTAATAAGTGTTATTTGAATTATGGGCAACAAGTTATGAAATGGTTTTAGCTTGAAAAAGGGAAAAGTACCTTTTGAATTGATTTTTTTTTTAAATTAAAAAAACATTTGAATAGGATGAAATGCTCTTCTCTTTTGACAAGGTTAAGGATTCTTCTTTTTCAAGTTACTTTGGGATTGGAAGAAAGGAAATGAATTTATAAACGTATAAATCCCTGTTTAGGGAGCTATTGTTATTTGAAAAAGGCCGTCAATTTAATTATGTGTATTTACTTGTTTACCTTGTTAGTTGGTAGCTTAATTAACTAGTTAGGAAGTTGAGTATGAGATTTAAACAAGTGTCTTTTGTGTTTATTTTGGAGGTTATGTGACTAGTTATCAACTTGACTCATTCAAGGAGATCCAGATTGCCCATAAGCTTATGTAATAGCTATAGGACAGAAACTCTTTTATACATCAAAGTTATTATCTGTGATAACTAAGTATGTTCTTGCATGATAATATGATGTTTACGATTGCACTTGGTCTTGTTTTGGAAAAGGAATTGCTCACTGAGCGTGTGGGTGCTCATTCCCCGTTCTTCCTACTGTTTTCAGGTTCAGACTAAGAGAAAGAAGGCATCTGTTGACGTTGTGCTCTTTTGTGGACAGGAGTAACGCAGTTCCCCTTTTAAAGTATGCATGTACGTAGCTGTGTGAGCATGTAGGTAATTGTTGTAAACATGGGCATGAGTAATGTTTGGTAGTGTTTAGGAGTGTTTGGTTAGTTGTTGTAGAATTGTTGGGCATGTGGCCCGGGAGAATAGCCCTTATATAAAATGTTCAGTTTGCAGGTTAAAATTATTGGCCTATTTACAAATGGAACTTTGCTGAATTTTTCCCCAGTTTTCAAAGGAAAAAAAAAAAAAAAAGAAGAAGAAAACGAGAATTACCAAACCCTTAGTTACTTTTCATTCAGCCTTAGGCGTTCTTAAAGGAATCTTGGTAGGTGTAATACTCCTAGATGGGGGCAGGGGTGTTACAGTTCTGTTCTTCACTTGGAAAATTGAGCACTGCTACTGTTTATGATCTTTATGTGGAGATCACAATTGATGGTTTTGCATGTACAGTTCAGTGGAAACTTCATGCTTTTCAGGGTGCGACCTCTATCCCTAATCCCTGGTGCACACGTATGAAGGTGTGACTTGTTGGATCTGGTGGATTTGGACTGCTGTTTTCTAAGCTAATGTAAGCTAATGTGATAATGTCTATCGCCACAATGCCTCATTTGATGAGTTTAATGTGACTCTTTGCTCCAATCATCGCCCCTGCAAAGTTTGCCTTAGGAGTTGATTCTGTTCAGATTGGTCTTTGTTTTTCTTTCTTCATTTTTTGTGCCCATCAAGTGATGTTGCTAATGATATGGTAAAGTTGTGATCTTTTTCCCAGATAGATAGTGAACATAAATGATAACCCTAATTTCTTGGTGGTGGATAATCAATGAATTCTAGGCTATAGGTTGTCACTGAGCTGCTAATCATCCCTTCAAGGAAAATGAACTTGAGCTGTCATCTGTGTTTCCCTAGAGTGTTTGTTTGTTCCCCAAGGCAAAGTATTGCTTATTTATTTTCTTTTTAATGATGATGACAGTTTCAAATTCAGGATGCAGAGGTTTTCTCTGATTTAATCCTCTGCATTTCCAGTATCATTTTTCTTCATATATTGAAGAATTCTTGTGTTATCCAGGAGTTGCTCTTTCGTCACTTTTGTTCTTATGTATTCTAGACCCTTATGTTGTCTGGAGTGGTCAGGTTCTAGTACTTTGTTTTTTGCCCTTTGGCTTAGGTGAGATTGGCTTCTTGGGCAACTGTTCTTGGTCACTAACATGAGCGCAACTATAAAGAGCAACCATTTGATGTTTCGTCATTCTAAATGGTAAGTTGTGGTCTAACGCTTGGGCTTCCTGCAATTACTTGTCTCTTAGAAGATCCATTAGCTTGTGGCTAGTATCATGAGAGATGATCGGATCTAATCCTGGTTTGATGATGGCAACTTATCCTAAACTTTAAAATATGATTCGAGTTAGAGGCTTTGATGCTTGTGCCAACTTAAAGGAGACAGTTTCCCTTTACTTGCATTCCATGTGTAGTAGTCTAGTCACCTTGTGATTGAACCGTGAGATCAAGAAGGGCATTAGTAGTTTGGAGGGTCATTCATCCTACGTGACACCTTTTTTACTTGTCTCAATATCTCAAAATTGAGACTTCTCATCCACTTTTGTCCTAGACTTTTGAAGAATATCACTTAAGCTTTCTAGAATGTCCAAGTTTGCATGATTTGGATTCATTTGAGTTCTACACAACCATTGCAAATTAGTGATGCACTTTTGGTGCAATGATGGATCTGTTTGTTATTTTGGTGATTAAGCAAGGGCGTTTCAGTCTTTTCACTTGGATTTCATTTTTCCCTCTTTTTTGGCCATCCAAGGAAGGTCCCAGGTGAATGGGAGAGATATCCTACGTTGTTATTGCAATTGGCAGCCAAGGATTAGAATATATGTGAAGGTTAAGGAGCCAATGAGGAGGTGTCGTGTGCTTTGCTTTGATAGGTCCATTTTGCCTCCATGCCGATTGAATACTCCACCATGAAGTTATGTATTAGCTTAATTATGATGTAATTAGTCTAATTAAATTAGATTAGAGGTTACTTCATGATTAGGAAATCTCTAATTAGATGGCTCAGCTGCTTAGTGTGCTTGCTTCCTTTCCCTTTGCGTGTTTTCAGCCGAGTATGTATACCATTTTGTAATAGTTAGCTTCATTATGTCTTATGAACAAAAGAACAGCCGAGAGGTTATTCAAGTTTGTGAGTGTCTTAAACTTTCAATTTCTACTTTAGTATCTTGATTGGCAATCAAGTGGTGTTAGGTAGAACTTGACCAATCTCTTTGGAAGGTGAATCTGTAACCAAACGAGATTATCAAGCTTGCCCTTGTGTTAGTTCAATCGTGGTGTGGCTGTATCGATTGATAAACACTTGTTTTATCTTTGATCTCATTTGTTTTTCTTTCTTTTATGCTTGAATCATCCATTTGACTTAGCTAAAGGATCAAATGAGTGGTGTGTGATTCTGATGGCGTTTGTAAGCTTGTTGGATTCATTGTCTTGTTTGAGCTTATATACATCGAGAAAGATCATAACTCATGTGATCACTAGCACCAGTGTCTATGATCCATGTAGTTTCAAAAGATATTTCAACATCATGTATGACATAGCATATGCAGGATTCTAAGTCAGTTTCTGCGTTACCTGAGAAATGAGAGAGGTGCCCAAGATCAGTCTTTCTTTGTTTGCCTTGGATTGTTTCTGGATGATCTTTAGAAGGTTGTCCTTGCTCATACTGAGCCTGTGATCTAGCAAAATGAGCAGAATGTTGCTTCTTTGTTTGATCTTGTTGACTGTTTTTGATTCATATTGTAGACTTCTTGTGCAACTTGTTGAATGAACTTTCTTGTAGACAACATAATTATCTTTTTGAAAGGTTGGGACTTTTGAATGAGTTTCCAAGAGGGGGGAATGTGAAGAATGACAACAACAGCTGCAGTATAGCAGCAACAGTAGTTTAGCTAGCAGTGTATTTCAGGATTAGTTATAACTAATCTTGATATTGTTGTTTCTTTTTTATCAAACCATTCAGGGTATCCAATGAGCTTAAAGCATTGGTCCCTCTCATGTCCATGTTTCTGATAGTAGGTGCAATATTTCCTTGCTTTATCTTTCTTGTAATCCTTCCTAGGAGGCCTCGAAGTGGAATTAGCAACTAAGGTCTGTGCATTATCAAAGACACTTGAACCAACTGTGTCAAACAAATTGTGGTTAGAAGCACAAGTAGCAATCTCTCCATTGAAGCTAATGCCCTTAGAAGCAATTTTCTGACTTTTAGCTCTTTCAACCAGGGAGTAGACTTTGTTAATAGTAGGGAGAGGATCCATTAGGAGAATTTGGCTCCTCACACTATCAAACTCATCATTGAGATGCATCAAGAATTGGACTAACTTTCTTCTTTGTTCCATATCCAAAGAAGCCTTTACATGTGGACAAATTGCAGAACAAGTACATACATGAACTTCAAACATTTCATTCAACTCATCCCACAACTTCTTTTCAGTTTGGTAAAATACACAACCACTGTGTTCTTGCTAGACCTGACAATTCTCGACCCGACTCGGAAACCCGACCCAAACCGACCCGCAAAAAGTGGGTTTTGAACACGAAATTCCGACCCGGGACCCGAAAATGACCCGACCCAAAGAACCCGGTAAAAAACGGGTCAGGTTTGGGTCGACCCGTTGGGTCAGACACTTTACTTTTAAGTGTTTTGTCTACGTTGGCCTTGTGCAAAAAAATGGGCCCATTCCATGAAAATTAAGGCCCCAAAGTAAAATATTGGGTGGTTTTGGAAAGCTATGCGTAGAGAGAGATATACAAATGAAATAATCAAATAACAAATGTCCAAAACAAAATCCTAACACTGTCACTCACTCACTCTTTCAGTGAACCCTCAAACTCCTGCAGTCCCGCCTTTCTCCTCTCTTTCAGTAAAATAGTGTATTATTGTCAAAGGTCAAAGTTCAGTGCATTATTGTTCAATACACCAAAAATTTAGTATATTAGAATCCCAAAACCCTATATATTTCATAAGTATTGTTATTCGTGATTGTTGATGTAAACCGCATAATACTTATAGACTTGAAGATTGTTAAATTTTGTCCATTAGGTGTATATTAATATGTCAATACAACTATGACATATCATGGTGGTCGAACTTGGAATTGAATGATACATTACATAAACGTCTTTGACTAATTATAATCAATTTTATTAGTTGTAAGTGACTGAGGAAAAGGGCGGTCATGACCCGTAAACCCGACCCAAACCGCCCGAAACCGGAATACACCCGACCCGTATTTACCCGAACCCGAAATACACCCGACTCGTATTTACCCGAACCCGATATACGACCGACCCGTAACCTGCCCGCCCGCCCGTATTGACAGGTCTAGTTCTTGCCTTGGAAAAGTTCGGCAATATCTTTCTTTAATTGGAAAGGTAAAGGGCCATTACTTTGCCCAAAATGCTCAGTAAGTTCAATCCATAACTCACGAGCAGTGTTAACATAAAGAAAAGATTCAGAAAGATCAGGGATCATTCAATTCAATAACCAACTGATGACCATATTGCCACATTTATCCCACCGATTTGACAAAGAAGCTTGAGTGGGTCATGTACATTCACCTGTAATGAAACCAGACTTCACCTTGGTTTTGAAAGCAATCTTGATAGCTCTTCCCCATTTTTGAAAGTTATTTCCAGAGAATTTGATGTTTGACTATTTGAAGACCAGGATGATCCGATCCTTGTAGATAGAGGGGATCATTATTGTACAGGTCTTCATCTATCTTGGTCCTGGATTGGTCAACACTTGTATCGTTGCCTCCTGATGACTCTTCTCCTTTAACAGCCATGCTTCCTTCAGTTCAACGTTTGAACTGATCCCAACTTCTATGGATCGAAGAGAACCTCAGAACGATTTGCAGACAGAAAAGTAAGAAAGAAGAACTCAGATGAGAACCTTGAGCTCTGATACCATGAGAAAGTTTTGAGAGGAGAAGAAATCTTATTAAGAGAGGATAAAAAAGATACAACAAACCCATAGAAACTACAAGCTATATATAGAGGAAAAGAATAAAGGAAAAGGAAAAAAATATATTAAGATTAGTTATAACTAATCTTGAAATACACTGCTAGCTAAACTACTGTTGTTGCTATACTGCTGCTGTTGCTGTCATTCTTCACAGTAAGTTATGCACCCTTTTGGAAGGCATTCTCGTATATCTATAACTTATCAGGGACTAGTTTGAAATGATGGCTAATCACACAAAAATTTAAAATGAGTGAGGAAAGACGAAACATTAGCATTGTGAAACATTTGTATCAAATTAAAGGGGACAACATTTTCGCCATATGCAATTTCCTTTTGAGCCCATCCATGAGTATAAATTACACACTTTCTTATGTTGCCACTTGATCAATTTTCGACACCTTATTCAGCAGATACCAAAATCAAGACCAAGAAGTAGACTCACTCGTTTTCATCTTTTTCAATAATTATTGGGTTTTTGACCCCTTTTTTTCATAAATCAAAGAAAAGCAAGAGTGCCCTCCAACACTTGATTACCAACTTGCTCCTATGATTCGTAGGTCTAGGAAAACACTCCCATACTACATCAAATAATGCCCTATTTGTTTACTACTATTGCTTTACCATACTCATAGCTAGGAGTAAACAGAATACAATAATTTGCAAAAGCAAAGAGTAAAAGTAACATTTTACAGCTTGCAAATCGCAACAACTTTAGCATCAACACGCGACTCACTTCCTCCATCTACTTGGATACTTTACTTTGGCTCCAAGACCTAGATTCTTATCTTCTCAGTCTGCATGCATGCTTTCTACCTTCTCTTTCTACTCTTAGACATGCCCAATTACAACTATTTTATATGCCTTAATGGAAATTGTCAAGGATAACTTCAAAGTTAGCTACTACTTTCTCTAGTGAAAATGCCTTACTGGAAAATGTTATCCCTTGATTTCAATTGCATCTTTCACTTTCTCATCAAACATTATCCTGCTTTTGTATGGTCAAACTAACCAGATTATGGAAAAACAAGGTTGTTTCCCATATCCATGTCCTCATTTTGTTCCTGACTTGCATGTTCATTTAGCTTTCAGACATAAGTCTCAAATTCTGAACTTGGCTTTCTCTGTGTCCATCCAGGGTCATCCCAAAACCTTGTGCTCATGCCATCCCCAACATAGACATGAAGTCCCGCCCCCAAGGCCTCATGTGTTGTTTCCTCGAACTTTATGGCATAAATTCTTATCTCCCCAAGAGTAATAATGTTTCTTATATGTCTCCTCTTGTTAGTTGATGCAAAGCCCCTTGGACTCCAACATGCTAATCTCATCGCTTCTACTCCTTTAGTGTTCTCTTTCCCTTCTTTCAATCCTTCTTGAGTTTTCTTATGTAGTATTTTTCAACCTCCCAATTATCATTAATTGTGACCACACCACAGTCATTCCCCACTGAGACTGCCTTTTTTGCTATTTTTTTAACGTTTCTCATACTTATAGGGGACCCCCTTGATTTTTCGCTATAATGTTGTCTCCTTGGGAGTTTCTCACTTGTACTCCCAAGCTTGCATCAGTTTTAATTTGCACCTCTACGAGACTCGGGTTGTCTCCTTGTTTTTCCGCTATAATTTTATCTCCTTGGGAATTTTTCACGTTTACTCCCAAGCTTGCATCATTTTCAATTTGTACCTCCACAAGACCCGAGTTATCTTTTTTAATTTTCTACTATAATGGTCGCTCCTTAGGAGTTTCTCATTTGTATTCCCAAATTTGCATCAATTTCAATCTGTATCAATTTCAAAAGAACTCTGGGATGAGCTGTGTGAGCGTTTTGGCCAGAGTAATGGACCAATGCTTTTCCAGCTAGAGAAAGACATCAGTGATCTCTATCAAAGGAGGATGCCGGTTGCAATGTATTACACTAAACTCAAGCTAGCTTTTGGGGTTGAATTGGGCTCAAGTCCATTATTTCATATGGTATCAGAGCCAGGGTCATTGATGTTGGGGTCGCGCCCGCAGTTGTTTGCACCTCGTGGTGAAGGGGGCGTGTTGAGTTGTCCCACATCGACCTTTGACACTCATATTGTGGTGTTTATAATGGCTTGGGTGCTTCAACCTCCTAAGCTAGCTTTTGGGTTGAATTGGGCTCAAGTCCCCTATAATTTGACTGCACTATTTCCAACACAACAATTAATATAAAATAGAGGGAGTGAAGTTTTGTTCAAAAACAAGAATTATCTAAACCTCCTTATGAAAGGAGCTAAGCTAAGAAGTGTCCCCAATGTTAACTTCCTTTTATACCCCTATCAATTTTTTAAATTTTCATTCGTATCCTTTATAGATTTTCATTTAATCCAAAATCATTAATTATTATTATTATTATTATTATTATTATTATTATCTAATCTAAACCTCCTTATAAAAGGAGCTAAGCTAAAAAGTGTCCCAAATGTTAATTTCCTTTTATACCCCTATCAATTTTTTAAATTTCCATTCCTATCCTTTATAAATTTCCATTTAATCCAAAATCATTAATTACTATTATTATTATTATTATTATTATTATTATTATTATTATTATTATTATTCTTATTCTTATTCTTATTCTTATTCTTATTCTTATTATTATTATTATTCTTATTATTATTATAATACTAACTATTATTATTATTATTATTTTCAATCCATATTTATCACTCTTTCTTATTAAAAGTTACCTATTTAACTTTTATTTCTTTGTTGTTATTGTTGTTGTTGTTAGTAGTATTGTTATTTGCAATCCATGTTTGAATACTACTTTATTTTAACTTATTCCCTCTTTTAGCATGATATATTCTAGTTATATTGTGATCCCTAAATATTTGGTATTATTATTATTATTATTATTATTATTATTATTATTATTATTATTTCCAATCCATATTTATCTCCGGACATCATTAAAAGTTACATATTTCACTTTTATTTCCTTCTTTTTGTTGTTGTTGTTGTTGTTATTGTTATTGTTGGTAGTACTATTATTTGCAAATCACACTTAAATACTACTTTATTTTAATTTATTCATTCTTTTGACATGATATCCTAATTATATTGTGATGCCTAAATATTAAGTAATAGTATAGATATTTTATGTCAATCCTTTAACCATAATTATGGTTTATAAAGATAAAACTTTATGGTAATGTAATATGAATATCGGTACGAATTAAACCCTATTCAATTAAAAAAGCATGTTTAGCTATTTATTTTATAATTTTATGGTAAATTAATTTTTGTGACTCATGAGATTATAATATGCGAAAATAAATATATCATGATAAGTTTAATCGATATTATATTTAAAATTACCGATATAAGTACGTGAAAATCCGAATTGTCAAAGTGAATTAGATATTGTTCGAAAATTATTCAACCATATATATGATTATATATTAGTTGTAAATAATTAACATTATCTTTTTCAATAATATTCCTTAAATTGTAAGTGTTTCATTGTACAAGGAAGTACAACATTTTTTGTAGATTCATAAACAAGAGTTTGTATGTTATGTGATTTGATTACAAAAGTCATTAACCCATGCTTCTATAGTACCAAAACTAAAACATATAATGTACTATGTTTTGACCTATGTGTAACATAACTTCAATATTGTGTATCATAAACCATTAGTCATTAAATATTAATGTTGTTTATTTTAAACTTGTATTTGTATGAAATATTTTAAGCAAGGTAAAATCAAAATACTTATTTTATACCAGTTAATTATATTTGATTAATTTTGATGTCTATTGTATTTTCCCATAAACAAATCAATGACCAATAAATCAAATCAAATTTTAACATTTAAGTTTAATCAAATTAAAATAAAATTTTAATTTTATAATATATAGGAAATTTTTATTCAATATGTTAAAATTTATATTTACAATTGTCGGGTGCCAGACTAGTTAATATAAAAGAGAGGGAGTAGTTGAAAACTTGATGGACCTTTCAAGAACTTTATGACCCTAATCCTCTGAGCCAAGAATCTTGAAATAAAAAACCTTGTAGCAAATCAAAAATTTTCCCATAAAATAACTTGGAGGAATCCGTGATATGGACTAAGCAAAAACGTGGATATGATCATATTGATAATCGTACGTTGAAGTCAAGGAACAAAAAACGTCACCCCTGACGTCACTGTCGGCATCAAATTAAAATGGGTCAAATGTACAAAAACAGCAATCAGTTGAGCAAGAAAAATTTAAAAGGAAAAAAAAGTTGGACAAGGGTAATCATAAAAGCCGGTTAGAATTGGCGTAAGAAAGATGTTTGGTGATTGGGGTGAACCTTAGGTCCCTTCTTTATGCAGTATTGTAATGTTGCAGTACAGTGGAACGTGAAAAAAAGTATAGTGAAATACTGAATTGCGGTGAGTTGTGATGAGTTGTCATGAAAGTTGTGATAGATGGGGTAGATGAAAAGAAAAAATGTGAAAAGTAAAATAGAAAAAATAAGGAGAAAGAAGAGAGAAAAACGAAGAAATATATTGGTAATGATTATAATGTGATGTAGTCAAATGTGATAAAAATTAAAAAATACGATGCGGTACGATACCGCACCTCAACCTACCGCATAAAAGAACAGAGGTAAATTAACAACTTGGATGTAACTGGATGTTATGCTAGGTAATTTGCATGGATCAATTTTAAATTGTTTGCTAAGAATTGAGACTAGTTAGGATCAATAAGTAGAGTAAAAAAATTGTCTTATCTGAATATTTTTTGGTCATTTCTTTGGATGAGTTATTTTCAAGTTAGGATAGTTAGGTTTGAATAAGTTAAAATAAGTTATGATAAGTTATGATTTTTTTTTTTTGGAATTGTGTTTTTAGAGTGGATGCTATTTTGGGGAATTGTGTAAGGTTGGGATAAGTTAGGAGGCACCGTTCTTTTATGTGGTACCGCAAGTTACCGCAATCTACCGCAACTCACCACAATCTACTATTTGCCTTTCTATGAAAATCCCAAAGATTTCCAATTACCGCAACTTACCGCAACCCACCGCAACCCACCGCGACTTACCGCACCATAATTTACCGCACCTCAATTCCACCGTATAAAAGAATGGTCCCTTTGGATATGTTGAGATAAATTAGGCGAGTTAGAATCAATCTAACAAAAGAACATGACCTTATTTGTCTGATCTTAATTAGATTAGGTTTGGTCATCAATTTTCTATTCTAATTTTAAGTTCGATCACTTTGGATATGTCTAATTGTAAAATCGGATCGGGTTGAAGTTTGGTGTAAGAAATTCCGGTTGTCCGAACTTTGTATCAAATTCAGGTTAGACAAATTCGGACATATTCAAATAGTGTTCGAACTTTAAAATCTAGACAAAATATTGAATGTGTCTAAATCTAGTGTAAATTCATATTTGGATATATTCAACCACATTTGGGTCTGAACATATTCGGACAATTCAGATCAGGGTCCGAACATCACAAAGCGCCCGAATTTAAATTTCAGACATGATTCAAGTTTGAGGATTTTGTCCAATGCTCAAATTGTCCAACCACATTGCTCGAACTCAATTTTTTGTCACCGCAAGATGAGCGATCAAGAATCAGATTCAAATCAAAAAATCAAATCAGGTATAAAATTTTAATAAATTACTGTCCGTGTCCCAAAAATATTTTACTAGTATTCTTTTTTATTGAAATTATTCAAATATCCTTAATTTGGATTTCAAAAGTATTTAAATATAGAAGAAAATGTACAAATAATATTTTTTAAATATAAAATCAAGAATATTATTAGCTTCTTGTTATACATGGAAATTATTACCTCCGTCCGATTTTATTTGTCACTCCAACTGAATTCGAAAAACCAATACATATTAGAAATGAGGTGAAAAGTTTATAATTTACCCAAATTACCCCTATATTAATTGAAAATGATAATTGTTGGAATTATAAAAAGTGATAAATAAATTTATTAATTAGCGGTAAAAAAGGAATGATAGTCGTTGAAACTGTAAATCTGACAAACAATTTGACACAAAGAAATTAGATAAAATGACAAATATTTTGGGACAGAAGTAGTAATTTTTAATTTTTCTCAAAACACATGCCAAATATTTTGAGCAATAGAGCATGTAATAAATTGCAAGGATAGTCTGGGGTAATTTAGATAAGTTGAAAACCTTTGTACTTGTGATTTGTGAAATGCCCAATTGACGATATTTTGTCTTCTACTCTGTTACAGGTGGCTTCCACTCGGCTTCCTCCGCATAAAAAGTGAGGCAAGGCAGACGACTAATACATATACTTTCATTTTCATAAACCGTTGAATTTTATAATCTGGTCAGAGATTGCAATTTTGAATAAAGGTCTCCACCACAAATTTGTGGGGGTGGGGGGAATTAAAAAAAAAAAAAGCACAACAAACTAATAAAAATAGAAATGTCACTTTACTGATCTTCACATTGTTGAAATGGGAGAAATTTCTCCATAGGGCTATTCAACCCCAAATGTCAACACTTATGGATAAAATAAAATCAGTACAAGTTCTTTTTTTTCCTTTTTTTTGTGGGTGAGTTCCCTGAAATTGTCGAGCATAGGACTCAGAATTAACCAGAATATTCACAAAAGATCGTGTATGAATCAGCCGGGAAAAAAAGGAAAGAAAAAAAAAAAATAAATGAACAAACTCAGGCTTCTTATGGGGAAAACTCCCAAATCATCATCTTCTTTGGAGCAGCAAGAAGAATAGTCATGAGGCAGCTACAGCAGTGTTACTGATATGCGATTCGTACAGAGTGTCCGAGACCTTTGTAGGAGGCCAATACCGGAACACTGATCTGCCGACAATGTTTTTGATCGGAAGTGGCCCCCTGCACGAAAGTGAAGC
This sequence comes from Portulaca oleracea, assembly GCA_029582165.1. Lineage (NCBI taxonomy): Eukaryota > Viridiplantae > Streptophyta > Magnoliopsida > Caryophyllales > Portulacaceae > Portulaca > Portulaca oleracea. The sequence continues at coordinate 10,231,804 of CM055881.1, read as the reverse complement.
AAGGTATATGATGATCTGGCATCCGCATCATAGATTGTAAAACAAAAGGCACAGTGTGTGCTCATTGATATCATCAAGTCAAGGTTCCGTGTTTACCAGTTATGGGAATCAAAACTGTTGTTTCGGTTGTCACCCATCACAAAGACATAGCCCTCCGGTACAATCTACACAAAACATTTTGGGGCCATATTTACCACATTAGGGGAATCCTCTGTGTGTGCATTTTAGTACAATAGAGGTGTAAACTTGCAAATGGAACAGAGCAATGAGTTTACCACAGGCTCCATCTCATAAGCTAATGGCTCCAAGATGAAATCTTCCTCTTGAACAACACCATTCACCAGCAATTTGCCATTTCGAACCTGTTGCGTTGCCAAACACAACACATGATTTGTAAGTATGTGAAAATTTTAGGCATTACCAAAAAAAAAAAAAAAAAAAAAAACCAATGAAACAAAAGGATCAACGACATTGCATGGACACTCACTTCAACGCAGTCACCAGCCTTTGCCACAACCCTTTTAATGAATACATCCCCAGAGCTGAAGCCAATTTGCTGCAAGTCACACCAGCACCAAAAAAAATGTTACACGGTTACCTGAATGCAGCAATGTAAGCAAGACACTGAAAAAGGAATGATGCAAATGCATAACCGCAGCAATACCTGGAGAATCGGGGGTGCTTTAAAAATAACTATATCTGAAACTTCAGGCTCCCTGAAGATGTATGAAACCTGAAACAATAAAACCAGTCAACTTTCCATGAAAACCCCTCTTCAAAACACAATTACATACACTGGCTGATAAGAAACAGCCCCATTGGAAGAGATCATACACACACAATTGCACCACTAAGCAGAACATTGACATAAAACCCAAGAGAACACATCCACGAGATCTCTTTGATCTTTTATTAAGCTCTGTGCTACAAGCCAACATGGCAAGGAACTGTCTATCAGTTAACAGATTTGTCTAACACATCTTCGCATAACTTTGCACTATAGCATCATATCAAATTCCCTAATGAGGTTTATGCATAATTCAAAGGATTCATTCATGGTCGAAAATCAAAACCAAACCAATACTTCGAAATCCTGCGCACGCGAGGTATGGCGGGGTTTGACGCAACAGTCTTACCCCTAAATATTTGTAATTTAGAGAGGCTGGTTCTAATTGACCCAAGATTTAGAAATCGTTCTCTACCTACTAGTCTACTACTCCATGGAAAATAATAGGAGGCTTAATAAAGTTATTTTACTTTAGTCCAATGCCTTATTCATGGTCCCAAATCAATACTGTTAAATCTTGCATATGGGCTGGGGGTCAGAATCACACACCTTGAGAAAACCACAACAACCATTGCCAATATTAATCAGAGTATCTATTCTGCAGAAATCTTTGCTAAATAAGCAAACCTTATTGGCCCAATGCTAATTTCAAATATTGTAATCACCAGGTAGCAGCATTTTAGGTGTATTTTCTGATTTCCCATACAATTCAATTCAATCATCTAAAACTACAAGGTCATACGAACAGACTGCAAATTAGTTCTAACTGCATAACAGAATACATCCTATTGAAGCATAAAACAAAGAGGCCAGCGAATGAATTTACCTTCTCGGCTAGAATCCGGTCGCCAACATCCAATGTGGGAGACATAGAAGCCGACGGAATCGACCTCGGCTCAGCCAAGGACGACCGATAGAGCAAATTGACAGTCACAGCAGTAAAAACAGCCTTGGCATCATCCGGTGAAATTTTGAACAACTTTGACAGCCAATTCCTCTTCTCAGCAGCCTCCATTCCACAAGGAACACTCAGATTCTCATCCATGTTAATCTTTTCCTTCAGCACAGTAGACTTACCCTTAGAACAACTACTCTCAGAAGCCATAGTTGTTCTCGTTCCTCCTCTATCCACATCGGACATGGCTGAACTGGCAAACACCGGCTCGTTGCATGGCAGCCATCTCGACCCATGCAAAAACGGGATGGTCCAGGCACCCCGAAGCGGGGCAACACCCATACACCCAAACATACCCGAACCTGGACCCGAACCCGAGCCCAAACCCAAACCAAACCCAGTGGACCTGATCAGCGCGACCAATCCCATAGCAACCGGGTTGCTACTACAGCTTTCCGACAACAAATCCCCGGCCAGACTACTGAACGAAGCAGCCTGCCTAACATTTGCCCTTCGGAAATCGGACTGGTGACTCTTGAATTTGGAGTAGCCTTGGTTGTAATTGTAGGCCTTTTTGGAGTGGTCAATGTAAGGGTTTTGGATAGGATGATGATGAGGGCGAGGCTTGAAGAAGATGAATTCGTGGACACATCGGTAGTTGGTGAAGCGGTGGGTGGCGGAGGAGGCGAGGTTGTGGGCAACGGTGGCGGAGAAGGAGACGGTGTATCGGATCGCCATAAGGAGAATTGCGAAGAATTCGACGAAGATCTTATACACTGGTGCGTCGGAGAGGAAGAGGGGGTGGTGGGTCGGAAACCCTAGTGACGGAAGAATTCCATTGATGCTGATTCGACGGGTGAGAGATGGACGGGGTCGATGAATTGAAGAGAAAGAAGATGATCAAGAGGGTGAGGGAGATGGGATTAAGATGGGGGTGATGGGTTGATCGGGAGCTGGTTTCTGGGTGGTGAAACGAGCTCGAGATCGAGAAGCGGCCACGAATGACACCAGAGAGAGAGAGAGAGAGAGAGAGAGAGAGAGAGAATGAGAGAGGAATTGAGGAGGTTGGGAATGGAGGAGAAGTTGGTTTGTTGGATGGGCCAGGTAGCAGAGCACCAAAAGTACTGAGAGAGGGTGGTTCTGGAATTTAACAAGAAAGAGGAAGTGCGTCACGGCGGCTTGACTAAAACAGTGCTTTGACTTTATCAAACGCAAAATTGCATCGGTGTCTGCTTTTCCCCAATAATATTGGATTTAATTTGAGGAGGACCGATGAACATATTCTCTCTCTATAATTCTGCTAATGTTTGAGTAAATTACATCTACCTTATATGATATTTGTGATAATAATTTTTACACATCTGACATTTTTAAAATAATTTTTATTTTATTTGACATTAAGTGTTCATATATTTAAACCTCCTAAGATATTTTATAATTGATTTTTGTAGGATTTTCCGACGAACATTAAAAAGATAAATATGAATTGACTTTTTTTTTACCTTTGATATTAATTAATATGACTTTTAATTAAATATAAATTGACGTTTTAATCTTTAATATTTATTCCTATGACATTTAAACCTCAACATTTTCTCTACTTTATTTCTTCGAGAACCCCACCCCTACTAATTCTAAAAATGAAAAGGTCATTTAAGTCATTTCATTCTCAATGTTAGGGGCATCATGGTAGATTCATATAGTCATATACGGGCATTATGATATTTTTCACATTTCGGATAAGAAGTAACCAGATTCCGCCACTAAAAATTATTTTCACTTAATGCCAAGTAAGGTAAAAATTATTTCACAAATATCGGGTATGTAAAAATTATTACCGCAAATATCAGATATGGTAAATGTAATTTGCTCGCTAATGTTTAGAGTCTGTATTATTACTAAGGTAGAATATAATATAGTTAAGGAAGTACGTACCCTTGCCACTGGCATAAGGAGAAGAGCCCTTCCTTGACCTTATGTGTGATTTTTATTTTGCGTAAGTTGTCGTCATTCTGCCAAGAAAGAAAAAATTGAGTGATGAAGCCAGGATTTTAGGTTAGGAATGTCAAGATATAATTTAATAAAAAAGATAAATTGTATTGAAATAAATTTTAAAAATTTAGCATATTTAAATAACACAAAGTTTAATGACATAATTTTGAAAAAAAAATATATACCTCAAACCTTAAATTTTCATCGAGGAATAGTCATATGTTGATAGTAAATTAAAGCATGCTTTCATAGTTGGTCAAAATAATATTTTAATTTGTAGCTAGTCTATCAAAGAAATAATCTTAGATTATTTAAATAGTGAATATTTGGGAAAAAAAAATAAAACCAAGAACCCTAATTGTTCTATTCATAAATTATGATTTCATCATTAAATTAGCAAATTTACTAATTATTCGATACAATTTTAACCAAAATTAATAAACTTGGGAGGGCAGCAACCCAATTAAAAGATATGGGAAAAGAAATTGGTTGAATTGTGAAAAATGGTGCCTTGTATCCCTGGCCTCTCGGTTTAACTAACGCGCAAAAGTTAGACCATAGATTAATCAATCTAATTATTGCAAGACTTTTTGAACTTTTTGCCACAATGTGTTATAAATTCACTTTTGTCAATCAAAATAGTTGAAATGTAAACCATAAGCCTCAAACCTTAATTATTCGATAAATTAGCAAATTTACTAATTATTCGATACAGTTTTAACCAAAATTAATAAATTTGGGAGGGCAGCAACCCAATTAAAAAATATGGGAAAAAAAATTGGTTGAATTGTGAAAAATGGTGCCTTGAATCCCTGACCTCTCAGTTTAACTAATGTGCAAAAGTCAGACCATAGATCAATCAATCTAATTATTGCAAGACTTTTTAAACTTTTTGCCACAATGTGTTATAAATTCACTTTTGTCGATCAAAATAGTTGAAATGTAAAGCCTCCAACCCCTAACCTCAGCGTTGTCAAACGCATGTTATATATTCCCTTTTTACGATCAAACTAGCTTAATTGTTAAACCTAATCCCCAAACACCTGACCTCAGGCTCATTAGCTTAGGCAAAGGAAAGTGATAAACCATCCAACTAACTTCAACACTTGCTAAACTTTATGTCATTATTTACTATCTATTTACTTTTAACTATGAAAATAACTACAAACCAATTTTTTTTTCCTTAAAAAGTCGGGGGTCAATTGACCCCCTTGATCCAAGGCGGCTTCACCATTGCTAGAACTCCCAACACCGTAAGTGAAAACGCGGTTTTTGAGCCGTTGACCGGTGTCGGTGGCCTCAGCTTGACGGGTATCCTTGTTAGATATCCTTGTTAGGTATTTTTGTTCTCTTTAGGCTCTTAGTAGTTTTTAGTCTTTGTCCCTCGGAGTGGTGGAGTTAGTGTTTTCTAAAATAATCTCTTAGGTGTTGTTTACATCTGTGGTTCGATGGACTACCTTATAGAGCGTCTTAATGATTATGTCCTCTCTTACTTGGAGCTTATGACCCATTATTGTAATAATCTGGCTTAGTTAAACCGTAAATTAAACTTGGGTCTTAACCCAGATTAATTAATAAAAATTGCCCATTTTTAATTCTATTATTTTGAAATTTATTGTACAAGTGTGTTTTACAGGATTCGAGCAGCGTCACGCCCCCAACGACAGTAAGTTAAAATAAATTTCAGCCAACAAGCATTTTAAATTTTGTTATTTTAAACCTTATTGTACAAGTGTGTTTTGCAGGACCCGAGCAGTGCGATGACCCCAACGACAGGAAGTTAAAATAAATTTCAGCCAGCGAGTAGCTTATAATTTACATTCCTGCTATTAGCGACCTTATATTTTAATTTTTCATTTTAATAATAATTCTCTTTTATTTATTATAACTCTGATTTTAAACTGAGTCTTAATTTTATTGGTCTCGAACATTTTTTTCTTCGCCATTCACATTACTGCTAATTTAACCCGAGACCCTGATTTTTTTGGGTTATATAATGGGAAGATAGGAAGAGAGAGTTAGAACATAGGAGCCAAAGTTACAACAAAATTAACCTCACTAAAGAAACCATCTCACACTCTCCCTCTCTCACTATGTCCTCTCTGCCGCCCCTCCCTCTGCGCTGAAATATGTTGGGTTTGGCAAGTGAGAGTATGAGATGATTTTGGATGTTGATGGATTGGACATACATGTTGATTTTGATGCTTAAAGTCTTGATATATTGAGGTGTGGTTGCTGTCCTTAATTTGTGTAATAATTATGTTGATTTTTTGGGTGTTTTGAGTAACTAAGTGAGAAGAACTAATGAGTAAGAGAGGTATATTAGCTTAATTCATGCTTGTTGTGAGTGGATTGTGTATTCTTGTCCTTACATGTGAGTATTGAGAGGTAGTATAAGCAATATAGAAGGAGATACTCACTGTTTTGAGGGATTCCATTAATGTCTAGTGTGGTGAATTGATAGTTATACGTCAAAAGAGGTTATTGTTGCAAATTGACTCAACTAAAGTGTACGTTGGGATTCCCCAGACCCCTGGAATGTTTCGTGTCTGGTTTTGTAGCATAAAACAGTAACACTAAGCAATAGCTACCACCTGGGCTTTGAATCGAGGCATTTCAATATGTATAACTTAAGTTATGGCTGTTTTAATTTAGCCACTAGTTTATACTCCCTCCGTTCCATATTAATTGACACTTACTTTTTCGTTTGAAAATAATTGTCACTTTCCATTTCCCAATACCTAATTTAATTATTTTAACTTTAATAATTATGTAACTTTTTTTAGTTTTTCAATCAATAAAAACAATTCCTACTCACATTCTCTCACTACCACACTTTGGTATCCAAAAAGAACTTTGGAAAATAATGTTATTTAATTATGTGGGCAGTTTTTTTAGTTAAACCTTTGTATGTGCAAATTTATGAAATATGTCAATTAATTTGGAACAGAGGGAGTATACGTTTTTGGAGGATAACATATTGTGAGTCATTTTGGGACATCGAGACGACTTATCTAGTGAATGAGTTTAACACCAAGTTATAGTATGTGCTACGAAATTTCCGAAATGGGGTCTTATGCATTGAAGAGTCTCAATCCAATATGAGGACCTCATCGCAGCCAGCACCGAGGACCTCAGCGCCAACATTGATATTTTGTTTGAATTTTGAAAGATTGACAAAATTAATTTAGGGAAGTATCTTCTAAACCCTAAATAATATTCCCTTATGCCTTTCCTGAATTGATACAATAACTGTTATTATTCTTATCTCATATATCCGATGAAAGGGAAGGAAATCATGGAAATCAGAATCACATGGAAGATTGAAGAATAATCCAAGAAAGGCAACAATCCCCTCCAAAGGAAAGAGAACGTTGCTGCCTCAAGTTCTCAATATATATATATATATATATATATATATATATATATCTATGTATATATATATATATATATATATATATATATATATATATACTGCCGAGTCTTCTCAAGAAAGGTGCGGATTTCCAAGCAAGTAAATATGAGTAGGAACTTTGGCTAGAAAGTTCTGAGGGTTAGGAATATTGAGTGGTGAGTTTTGTAACAGTGAGTGTACTGGTGAGGACCTCTAAGGTCGTGTGATTAAAGTGAGAAAGGAGTCTCGTTTTAAGGTTGTTCCTTAGTTTGTGATCGCCTCTTCTGTGAGGCCACAAGTGCAGAAGACAACTGCAAGGTCTTTTGTTCCAGTAAGCCAATTGAGGACCTCACGGTTCTTAACTGAGCTTAGTTGTAACCTTCCTTTGTTTTAAGCACTTTTTGTTTAATCAATAAAGAAGCATTGTTCATCTTATAAAAGTGCTATTAACCAAGTTGTGTTGATAAAGTGTAGAATTTCTATACAACCCTATTCACCCCCCTCTAGGGTTATTTCAATTGGTATCAGAGCAGGTCCACAGATATAAAGAGTCTAATAACTCGTGGTAAAGATTATGGCCGACCTCAACACAACTGAAGCTCCTCAAGGACGCTCATGGACAAGAGCGCCACTCTTCACTGGTGAAAATTACAGAGTGTTGAAGAGGCATATGGAAATATTCCTCAAAGACCAAGATGAAGACCTCTGGGTCATAGTCACTGAAGGAAACTTTCCTACTCCCACAAAGAAGAATACTGCAAACCAGGACATCCCAAAAGAAAGATCTGAAACGACAGCTGAAGAGCTCACAACGTTGGGAAAAAATATTCGTGCTTTAAATTTGCTATATTGCAGTTTGAATCCAAATGACTTTGAACGTGTTTCTAACTGTGAAAATGCCAAACAGGTTTGGGAATATTTGGTCACCTGATACGAAGGTACAAGCCAAGTTAAAGATATCAAATTTGACATTCTCGTCCAGAAGTATGAGGCTTTTAAAATGGAAGAAAATGAATTCATTGAAGAGATGTACAAGAGATTTAGCAACATTGCTAACCACCTCAAGTCACTTGGAAAGAACTACTCCAATGAGGAACAAGTCAGAAAAATCCTCAGATGTTTGCTAAGAAGAAAGTGGGGTCCAAAAGTTACAGTTATTGAAGAAGCATAAGACCTTAAGGTCCTCAAACTAGAAGAACTCATCGGAAAACTGCTTGCCCATGAGATCCAGCTAAGTGACCTCACAGAAACTAAAGGAATTGCTCTCAAAGCAATTCGGGAATCTGATGATGAATCAGATGAGGATGAGGAAGAAACAATGGCTATGATGGCAAGAGGGTTTAGAAGACTGTACAAGAAAAATTTGACCTTTCGAGGTTACATCAAAGATGGGCAGCACAAAAAAACAAAAGGTAAGGCTTCTATGAGAGAAGAATCTGATCCCTTTACTTGCTATGGTTGTGCCATCTCAGAGCACTTGGTCAAAGACTGTCCTCACGCAAGAAAGAATAAAGATAGAAGAAACATGAGGCCCAAACAACAACAACTAGGGCAATGCTTGCAACTTGGAGTGACAGTGACTCAAGTGAGGATAACAGTGATATTGAAGAGGTTGCAAATGTCTATCTGATGACTCAACTGAATGAGGAACCAGAAACGCCCTCACCCTAAGATGAGGTAAACATTGATGACCTCCTCAATCTTTCACCATTACATCTTGCTCATAAATGTATGCATCTGTTCAAATATTCCAAGTCCTTGATAGAAAGAATCAAATACCTTACCAAGCATGTTCAAAGTCTCAGTGAGGCCATGGAAAGCCTAAATTCTCAAAATGACCTGCTATTCACAGAAATCAATAGACTATCTCTTGAGGTCAAAGACTGCTATAAAACCATCACCCAATTATCCAATGAGGGAGTCACTCCTTCTCATCCCTACAATAACAAACTGGCCTTCACAACCCCTCCCTTTCAACCTCGGACCAAAAATCCCACAAATCAGCCTCCCAAAGGACCTCTTCTTTCCACTCCTAACCTGACTCCTCACAGAAAGCAACATCACAAATACTGTCCAACAGCTCATACTCAAAAGACCTCTCGCAGCAACTCTCCCAAGCCCTCTAAGTCCTCAAGGTTCTTTCAAGTTGGCAAAATTTGGATCCCTAGACCTAATGTCACAACTTGTCTGTCAAAATCCAAGGAAGGTATAATGTCCTCTGATGCAAGTATGCTTCAAAACTCACAGCGACCTATGGTATTTGGACAGCGGTTTCTCTCGCCACAATGACCGGAGATCCAACCAAGTTTTGCGAGTTGAAAACCAGCAAAACAAGGAAAGTTACATTTGGAGACAAAAGCCAAGACAAGATCCTCGGCAATTGAGAAGGTCAGTAAGGACCTCAACAATTCTCTAAATGATGTATATCTAGTACATGGTCTAGAGTATAATTTGCTTAGCATATCTCAGTTTTGTGATAAAGGTAATAGAGTCAGTTTTGATAAAAATGCATGTGTAGTGTCTTCCGAGTCGCATCAAATCATATTGCATGGTCATCGCATGAATAATGTTTATGTTATAGATTTAAGTGAGTCTTCTGAGGACCTCTCTTGTCTCAAGGCTGGAACCGAGGAAACATGGTTTTGGCACCGCCGCCTAGGTCATGTTAGCATGAAAACATTACAAAAGTGGCATAAGTCAGACCTAGTCCTAGGTCTCCCGCCTCATAACTATGAGAAAGATCGGGTTTGTGATGCATGTGCTAAAGGTCAACAGACAAGATCATCCTTCAAACCTCTCAAGTCTGTGACCACCTCAAAATGCCTTGACCTCCTTCACATGGACCTGTGTGGTCCCATATCTTATAAAAATCTTGGAGGTAGTTCATATATTCTTGTTATCATAGATGATTTTTCAAGATTTACCTGGGTGTTCTTTTTGAAAAGAAAAACAAAAGCTTTTGAGCACTTCTCAAAGCTCTACAAACAACTCAAGGTCCTCACAGAAAACTCTGTCAAAGCTATAAGGACAGATCATGGCAGTGAATCCAACAACAAAGAAATGTTTGGAGCATTCTGTGCAGAAATGGGGATAACTCATAATTTCTCCGCTCCAAGAACCCCTCAGCAAAATGGAGTTGTTGAAAGAAAGAATCACACCTTGGAGGACATGGGAAGGACAATTATATGCGCTAACAATCTTCCAAAATTCCTTTGGGAGAGATCATCAATGCATCAAACTATATTCTGAATCGGTGCACTATTCGGTCCATTCTGAAAAAGACCCTTATGAATTGTTTAAAGGAAAGGCACCAAACATAAGTCACGTTAAGGTCCTCGACTGCAAATGCTTTGTTCACATCAATGGAAAGAGGCCAACTAGCAAGTTTGATGCTTGAAGTGAAGAAGGAATTTTCGTCGGATATTCTTCTACAAGCAAGGCTTACAAAATCTACTTCAAAACCTCAAGATCTGTAGAAGAAAGCATCCATGTCGTTTTTGATGAGGCTGCCTCTGTGGGATAGACAAATGTGCACCCTCCTGTGAGTGACAGTGAAGATGAGCCTCCTCCCAAGCTCTCTCCTACTCCTCCCTCTCAAAGCACCCCACCAGCTTCACCACCTCCTGAGGCTGCATCCTCACCTCTGGCCTCACCATCACCTCAGGCCTCATCATCACAGTCCTCCTCTCAGGAGCCCTCACCTCAGCCTCCTCCAGAACCGAAGATCTCGTACAAGTTTAAAGTAGCTCACTCGACTGATAATCTCCTCTCAGACATTAACTCAGGTATACGTACTAGGTCCTCATTACGAAACTTTTGTGCTTTTAATGCCTTTGTCTCGCAGATTGAGCCAAAGCATCATAATGAGGCATTACTGGACCCAAGCTAGATCAATGCTATGCAAGAGGAGTTAAACCAGTTCAAAAGAAGCAAAGTCTGGTCTCTGGTTCCCAGACCTCACCATTATCCAATCATTGGTGTCAAATGGGTATTCCGCAACAAACTGGATGAAAATGGTGCCATTACCAGAAATAACGCCAGGATGGTAGCGAAAGGCTACAACCAAGAAGAAGTCATCGACTATGATGAAACCTTTACCCCTGTTGCCCGTTTGGAGGCCATCAGGATCCTCCTCGCTTTTGCATCATCCAAAAACATCAAGCTACATCAAATGGATGTCAAAAGTGCTTTTCTCAATGGAGACTTGGCTGAAGAAGTCTATGTTGAACAACCACCAGGCTTTGAGGACATCACATGCCAGAATCATGTCTTTCGTTTACATAAGGCCCTCTATGGGCTGAAACAAGCTCCAAGAGCGTGGTATGAGCGTCTCAGCAAGTTCCTCCTTCAAAATGGTTTCACAAGAGGCAAAATAGACAAGACTCTCTTTATCAAAGAAAAGCATGGTGAATTCATCATTGCACAAATCTATGTTGATGACATCATCTTTGGTGCCTCACATTCCTCTCTTGTTGAAGAATTTTCTCACCTCATGAGTGTTGAATTCGAGATGAGCCTTGTGGGTGAATTAACATTCTTCCTTGGTCTACAAATCAAGCAATCAAAAGACGACATCCTCCTGAATCAATTAAAGCAAGTATATCTCAGAGCTCCTAAAAAAGTATCAGCTTGACAACCTCAAGCGCTCATCAACTCCGATGTCCTCCACTCTCAAACTTGATTCAGACCTCACAGGTAAGCCTGTCTCAGAAAAACTATATAGAGGTATGATTGGCTCATTCCTCTACCTTACCGCAAGCCGTCCTGATATTATGTTCAGTGTTTTCTTATGCGCACGCTTTCAAAGCGCCCCAAAAGAATCTCACCTCTCTGCTGTCAAGAGAATTTTGCGTTATCTTACAGGAACCAAAAGTCTCGGCCTTTGGTACCCTTGACAACCTGACCTCCACCTCTGTGACTATACCGATGCAGATTTTGTCGGATACAAAGTTGATAGAAAAAACATCACAAGAGGATGTCAACTGCTTGGAGCCTCACTTATCTCCTGGCAATCCAAGAAACATACCTCAGTGGCGCTTTCCACTGCTGAGGCTGAATATGTGGCAGCCAGATCATGTTGTGCTCAACTCCTATGGATCACACATCAACTTGAGGACCTCAGTCTACATTTTACAAAGATGCCCATCAAATGTGACAACATGAGTGCAATCCAAATCACAAAAAATCTGGTGCAACATTCATGGACAAAACACATCGAAATTCGTCATCACTTCATCCGTGATCATGTTGAAAAAGGCCACATCAGCTTAGAATTTGTCCCAACTCATCGTCAACTTGCTGATATCTTCACAAAACCTCTGCCAAAGGATCAGTTCTCCTACATTCGACGTGAGCTCGGATTGCTTTACCTAGATCCATAATCCTCATGGCACCTGTTGAGGGGGAGCCATCCCCTTGGAGGACCTCACTTGAACCCCCAGCATCATCTGAGGGGGAGCTGCTGTCTAAGGTCCTCACATCTCTTAGTATGACTCTCATCTCTCTTTGGACGACTGATGTCCTCATCAGTTCGCTCAACCTCCCTACTTTTGCACATAAAAATTGGCCTCATCAATGAATTGATCACAGCTTCCATATGTGCCTCAGCCGTTGATTTTTTAAATCAGTTTTCTTTTACTTACCTCGTTTACTACAGATTTTTTCTTTTTCTCTTACCTCCTTTTTTTCCATTTTCCCCTCTCCCGTGTCTTTCCAAAACTGATTTCAAAATCTCCTTTTCAAAATTTATTTACCTTCCCAAGGTTCCTTCCTCCTCCTTCCTTAATTACTCCCTCTCCATAAATAACCGTCCCATCCTATCACCACTTTCCCACCAACTTCCGTCAGTCTCTCTCTCTCTCTCTCTCTTACCTTTCACCCCTTCCTCAACCGTCCCCATTTAACCCCATCTTCATCTTTTACTTTTCACCATCCAAAAATTACTTTACCCTCTCTCTCCTCTTTCTTCCAGAATTCTCTTATCTCCTCTACCACCCACTCTAATCATGATCAAACGCTCCACAAAACCTGCTGCTGCCTCCAGCGTCGCCAAGCGACTCCGTTCAAGCAAACCTCCGGCTACTCCCGACACCACCTCTGCCAACTCCTCCTCCGATGAGTTAGCAATCATCCCTCGCCCCGCTCCATCAACCGCCGGATCTCAAGAGGCCTTTCGTTAGCTTCTGGAATCCATAAAGATGAGGACCCTTCTTCACTGTGACCGACTTGACCTAGACAATCTTAAAGGTACCAACTTCACCTTCCTCTCAACTCTGTCAACCCTTGGCCGTGACCTTTTCTTCAATGCCGACGATTTCTGTTACCCTAACCTTGTCTTTGAATTCTATGCCCGTCTCGAGGACATCTCTCTGAATTCCTCAAAGCCTACCTACAAAACTATTGTCTCTGGACGGGAAATTCATTCTTTGCTCTCAATCTTGAACGCATTTTGGGTATGACCCCCGATCCCTCCAAACCTGCCCTTACTAACATCACCGATGCCCACCTTGAACTCCTTACATCCTTTGGTAAACCATCCAAAATGAAATACCTTCAATATACCAATCTTCAGTCTGAGGCCCGATGTTTGTACTTCATTCTTGTTCGAACTATTCTCCCAAGAGGGACCTCAAAGGAAACTATCAATGAGCCCTGCGCCTCTTTTCTGCTGAACATTCTCAACGACTTCCACCCGGACATGGGTGAGGTCATCCTGAACCACATTATTAAAGCAGACTCTAGCTCTACCGGCGCTCTTCCAAACTCCAACCTCCTCAATCACATCTTTAGGAAATTTCATGTTCCCCTCCCTGATGATGACAAGACCCCCGTCTCTATCTCAACCATCAACATAGCTACCTAGGAGTCTCTTGGCTACCATCCTCACTCTTCTGGTCATTGGATGCACTCTGATGATCTCAAGACTCTCCTAGCATCCTCCTCAGCCCCGTCCATCACTGCAGCCTCAACCCCTCTCCAAGAACAGATTGACCTTCTCCACGCTAACATCAAATCTCTGCAATCCGAAGTGCGCAACCTCCAGGAGCTTCAACTAGCCCTTCAATCAAATCTTTTGGACAACACCAGTGTCTGCTCTGTCCTGAGGGATCTGGTTCACCAGGCTGAAGCCCTTCTCAGTCCGCACACTCCCCCATCTGTTCCAGCTGTGGAGGCTAATGTTGATGATTCTAACGTCGATCCCCCTCCCGAAGAGTGATCCCCCTTCCCTACTTCAACATTATTTTTAAAACTGTCTATTTATGAGCCTCTTTTGGCCAAACATTTTGCTACTTTTGTTATCTCCTGTTTCCTTCTTGTCTGAAAGACAAAAAGGGGGAGAAATCCTTGGCATGTAATCAAACTAATCTGGTGAGATACTATTATCTTGCTGTTATATGAATGCTCTACTGTTGTTATATGAATGTACTATTGCCTCTGTTCTCCTTGCTGTTGGTACTTGTGGTACATTGAGAATGCATGTATAGAGATGCTCTGGAATTTTGTCTTCCAAACAAAAGGGGGAGATTGAAGAGTCCCAATCCAATCTGAGGACCTCATCGCAGCCAACACCGAGGACCTCCAGCGCCAGCATTGATATTTTATTTGAAAGATTGACAAAATTAATTTAGGGAAGTATCTTCTAAACCCTAAATAATATTCCCTCATGTCTTTCCTGAATTGATACAATAGCTATTATTATTCTTATCTCAGATATCCGATGAAAGGGAAGGAAATCATGGAAATCAGAATCACATGGAAGATTGAAGAATAATCCAAGAAAGGCAACAATCCCCTCCAAAGGAAAGAGAACGTTGATGCCTCAAGTTCTCAAAATATATATATATATATATACTGCCGAGTCTTCTCAAGAAAGGTGTAGATTTCCAAGCAAGCAAATATGAGTAGGAACTTGGCTAGAAAGTTCTGAGTTGTAGGAATATTGAGTGATAATATTTTGAGTTATAGCCATTATTGTGAGTGGTGAGTTTTGTAACCAGTAAGTGTACTGCTGAGGACCTCTAAGGTCATGTGATTAAAGTGAGAAAGGAGTCTCGCTTTAAGGTTGTTGCTTAGTTTGTAATCGCCTCTTCTGTGAGGCCACAAGTGCAGAAGACAACTGCAAGGTCTTCTATTCCAGTAAGCCAATTGAGGACCTCAGGTTCTTAACTGAGCTGAGTTGTAACCTTCATTTGTTTTAAGCACTTTTTGTTTAATCAATAAAGAAGCATCATTTATCTTATAAAAGTGCTATTTGTGGACAGTAGTAAGCCTTGCTCATATTTGTGGACAGTGGTAATGCCTTTGGATTTAATTTTTCGATGCGCTAATCTTTGGATTAAGAAGTATTTATGTTATTATGAAGATCATTTAATCTGAGGGCGTTATAGGGTGGCCGACATTTTGTTGGGGCCCAGTGAGCAAAAGAGGGGAGAGAAGGGGTGTAAGGTGAGAGTTGAGTTGAGTGATAGTGTGAATTGAATTGAATGAGTAAAATGGGTTGTCGTCAAAGGCCTAGTAATAATACTACAACTCTTAGGCCCTATCAAATTCACAGGTAAATTAAATTTACCAAAATTTACCAATTTTTACCTAAATTTACCAAAACTTACCAAAAATGATCAAAGTTAAAAAAATAAAATAAAAATTTAATTTTGATATATTAGTATAAATTTGTCGAAAGTTACCAAAAGTTACCAAAAATTACCAAACTTTAATTTTTACCCAACTGTTTTTTACTCATGAATTTCACATGCCCTTACTCCACTCTTTTTATCTCTTTTGTAACTAGACCCAATGCTAAAATCAGGGTCCAAAGTTAAAGTAACACAAAAGGTCAGGAATAAAGGTAAAGAAATTTGGGACTTGAATTAACCCAAATTTCAAACCCGGGAATAAATTTATAATATAACAACAAGGTTAAAAGTAATAAAAATAATAAAATCAATAATAGTGATCATAAGGATCATTAGCTGCTTGATCGTTAAAATAATTAGTCCGGCTATTGTGTCGTGATCGTTGCATTGCCTGGATCATATAAGATACACATTCAACAACATGGTTTAAATAACTGAATTTAAATAAACTATTTTATTAATAAATATGGATTAAGACCTAAGATTAAGGTCCAATTAAGCAGGGTTATCACACTAACTCGGAGGCCGAAAAACACTCGGGGTACATAAGGATGACATCAACCTAGCTTATTCGAATCTGAGACATTAATTGAGAAGTGAATTAAATGAATTGAACATAATGGGACAAATGGAAAATTGTTGGGAGTGCCCCAACAATGTTCAATTTATTAAGGGTAATAAGTCAAATTAATACAATAATTATATATTTTGCTAAAGACCTCTATAATTAGTGGCTAAAGGTGTTTAATCACAACTATATTATTTTGTCAGAGTGGTTCACATAAGTCAGTGCCTTGAAATAATATGTGTATAACCCAAAATAATAATATGATATTTTTATAGATTATTGGATTCTGGTGGTCCCTACTTTCAATTTTTGTATGCTAATAGTTCCTACTTTTTTTTATTTTTTTTTATTCTAGTGGTCCAATTGTATTCTAGTGATACTAAATCCTAGCAATTATTATCATATATTCAAGTGATACCAAATCTACCTCTATGAAAAAAATTAAAATTGTATTCTAGTGATACCAAATCTACCTCTATATTTTCCGTTAAAAAAATAACTATACCTCTGTAACGCCTCGGTCCCCTCCCAGGCCGCGGACATTACCGATAACTGCTTTAAGGATCGTTGACTGGCCCCACAAATCACCACGAGTTTTTCCAGCGTGCTTCGTCCTCGCTCACACGCTGCCTAGGAAAACTTCCAAGGAGGTCACCTATCCTGAGACTACTCCTAGCCAAGCACGTTTAACTGAGAAGTTCCCAACGGATGAACTACCATAAAAGAAGGTGCACCTTGGTGCTATAAGTAGTCATTTCAATCCTTTTAAGCCATACTTAATCATTTATTAATGGTTACAAATGTGTTTCACCCTTAATCAATTATTCTATTTAGGAAATAGACTAACTTAAAACCCCACAAAAACGTGCATCATCCGGATGATAAAGTTGTTGATTTAATCGACAAAGATCAATGAATCGGAAGGAAGCTCTTTAAAGGAATGGTTCCTCATTAGTGATGCAGATTATATCTTGATGATGCAGCTTCGAAGATCATGGCCAAGGGTTTTTACAATGCTTGATGTGAATAAGACTCCCAGACTTATATGAAGGAAATATGGGAAAACAACCCTTTGTTAGGAATAGTAAATCTTGTATTGTTTCCAATTTGTTCACAATTTTGTTTATTTGTTTCTTTATCTTGTTTCTTGGTTTGTTAGGGAGGTTGGTTATATATATAACCTTCCTCTCCCCCTTGTATCCCTAGAGTTGAGATTCATCAATAATACATATTATTTCTCAAATCTCACTCCCTCTCTTTGTCTTTAGTTTCACCAAATTATGGTGAAATTTAACATGTTTCAGAGCATGGTTAAATTTCATGGTCTGTTTCCTTCGTCTTTTTTTTCCCCTGTTTCACTTTTTCTTCCCCCATTTCATCTTCCATCTCCCCTTGAAAAAATCACACCGCAAGATCCCTAATTTAAACCCCTCTCTTTTGCTTTCTTCTCTTTCTTTCTCTCCCATGACACAACAAAGCAGCGCCTCCACTCCCCAAAAGACACACTCCCACTTTCTCTCTCTACAACTCTAATACATAACATCAAGCTGGTGATCGAAAACCACGAATCTTCGGTTTGGGAAATCAAGCCCAAGAACTGGAGAATCATAGGTGCAGGTGGCCCAGATGATGAAGATTTCAATCGATGGCCGCCATGGTTGAAGCCTCTGTTGCGTGAAAAGTTCTTTGTTCAGTGTCAATTTCATGCTGATTCTCACAGAAGTGAATGCAATATGTATTGCTTGGACTGTATGAAAGGCGCTCTCTGTTCTCTCTGCCTTGCTCACCTCAAAGACCATCGCGCTATTCAGATTAGGAGGTCATCATACCATGATGTGATAAGAGTTTCTGAAATTCAGAAAGTGCTGGACATAACAGGAGTACATACGTACATTGTCAACAGTGCTAGGGTTGTGTTCTTGAATGAGAGGCCTCAGCCTAGGCCTGGCAAAGGTGTCACCAACACTTGTGAAGTTTGTGAATGCAGCCTCCTAAACTTCAATTCAATCCTATTTGATTTCTCACCCAGGTCCAAACAACGCCATCTCCGCCGCGTTCCGGCAGAACAGCCATCGCCAGAATCGGCCGTTTCTGCACCTCACCCGCGTCGAAACCCTAGACGACGACTTCTTCTTCGGCAAAGACGACATATCTCCGTTCGGGAACCACCACAAGGCACGGGTGAACTCGTCGTACCTCTGGCTATCATCGTTCGACAAGAAATTAGGGTTTTCGGGCGATTCGTCGCCGATCATGGGGTTAGGTTTGTCGAGGTCGTACGGTCGCGGCCGTCGGTCAATTACAAGATCGAGGAGAACGGTGAAAACGCCGATGACAATCTCGATTTAGATGTGGATGATTTGAAGGATGAGAATGCTGTCGATTTGAAGTTCTTTGTTGTGGATCGGTTGGGTGTCGATGGCGGAAATGTTGGAACAGCTTGAGTTTTGGTTCAATGGGTCACGATTACACTCCTGTTTCCATTGTTTCTAAAGGTGGTTGGGTGGAGATTTCCCTTTCATTCACCATGTCTAATAAAAAGGATTATGATTGATCCATGTGATCCTCTCTTCGTTCTCTCGTCCGATCATCCAGGAATGTCTCCGATGGCCAATGTATTCGCCGGAGACAATTTCAATACCTGGAAAAGTTCGCAACAATCTTTCTCTTTCTTTCGTCGTTTGACTCCACGAAATTCTTCCGTGTCAACGTCCATTTCACCCGCTATTAGGAGTTGTGGTGATGGCGAGGAAGCTGTTGGAGTTAAAGTTCAAGATTTCCATTGTTGGCAAATTGGAGTTTTGACACCCTCCAATTTGAGGGGGGTGTTAAGAATAGTAAATCTTGTATTGTTTCCAATTTGTTCACAATTTTGTTTCTTTGTTTCTTTATCTTGTTTCTTGGTTTGTTAGGGATGTTGGTTATATATATATATAACCTTCCTCTCCCCCTTGTATCTCTAGAGTTGAGATTCATCAATAATACGTATCATTTCTCAAATCTCACTCCCTCTCTTTTTCTTTAGTTTCACCAAATCATGGTGAAATTTAACACCCTTTTCCAGACATGTTAGAAGGCGGGAAGGACGACTTTATCCTGATCAATGATAGGATAAACATTATCAATTTCATCTTAGCATTGTTTGAAGATTTGGATTATGTTTATTTCAACTTTGTCAGTAAGAAAATTTGCTTGGATGAGATGTTGTATCTTATCTATTTTTTGGCCTCAAAAGACAGGTGTAAGTCTACTAATGCCGAATGATTTTTTTCTTTAAATGGGAGATGTTGAATTGATATGAATTCCTCTTGAATTTTCAAAAAGAAAAAAAAAATTTTATAGAACTTGTTAGTATTTATTTTCCAAATAGGAGTTCATACCCAAATTTAAGATATTGCTACCCCTGTTTCATATTATTTGTCTTTTTGAAAATTGTACTGTTAAACTATAAAAATTTTGAGTAAATTTTTCAATGTATACAAGAACTTGTTATGTAAAACTGCTAACATTATATTTATAATGAAAAATAATATTATAATAATATAATATTGTAATTATTAATAAAATATTATATGAAAAATCATCAATAAAAAAAATGTCATTGGAGATGATAAAAGTCAAATGAAAGACAAATAATATAAAACCGAAGGAATACATTTTGTACTAAGTCAACGGTGCCAATTTTGTGACTACAGTTTGTTTCATTGCTTGTCACAATTATTATATTAAATGTTAATAAATGGCATTTAGTGTTGTACAAAAATACAATTTCAATTTTTGTATTTGGAACGATTTTTTATGGACTAAAGAATACCAACTTGATTTAACAAAAATACAAACTGAATGTCAGATATTTATCAATTCTTTTAATGTCAGATATTTATTAATTCTTTTACCTCTGCGGAATCTTTAATTAATTAAAGACTGTCACGTTGGACTTCAAAAAATAAAAACACAATTGTGAGGATATATATTCTATGTTTCTATTTAATCTACGGTTAACAAAAAGAAAAAAGAAGAGAGAAATAGAGAAGCAATTGCAAGTAGTGGTTGAGTCGTGTCTGTCCGATGCAGCCATTATCAAACTCGGGCGTTGTAGCGTGCCTGTTCTTGCTCTTGCTCCTGTTCAGCCAATTGAGTCAGTCCGAGTTGACAATGGTAACCGAGTCGGAAACCGTTAAGCTTCGAGCTCAGTTCATTCAAGTTCTCCGTAGCCGTCGGTGTCCTCATGGTAATCTCTCTCTCTTTCTCTCTCTCCATTGTTTCTGTTGATATTTGCTCTTGAATGCTGCACTTTACTTTTATCGATAGATTGCATCCAAATTTCCATTCTACAATATGATTTATCCTAGGGCGTTTTCTTGACTGTTCAATGTTTGATTGATAAAATTTTAATAATTATAATATTATATTTTTATAATGATATTTTTTATTAGTGATTTAATTGTAGTAATTTTATTTAATAAATCATTCAATTTATTTTGAAAAATTTATGATAAAAAATTTTAAATTTGATTATATAACTTTCAAAGAAAACAAATAATATAGAAAATATTTTTGTCAACGGTCAACCTATCGATCAAGTGAACAAATAAAATATTAATCTTGAATAGAAAATAATAAAAATTTACAAGATTTATAGCAAAGGCATATAATGATGCAAAATTCAAATTTAACTAAAATGGGAGTTAATAGTTGAACAATACATAAAATGAATTTTTTGCATATATGTATAGCAAAATGATAAACATCTTGACGTAAGATGGTTCTTAAACATTTTGAAGCAAGATGGTTTCATTTCTTATAAATCACTAATAAAGTTAAATGTAAGTGTATTAAAATCATTCTAAAGGTATGTTACATTATTTTCAGGGTTACTGCAACTTATAAATAATTTAAAAATAATTATTTGTTTATATTTATTTCATAAATATAAAACTATGTATAAAATGTGCATTTTCTTCTATGATTGATAAAATTAGGCTATTATCATATTTTTTGACCTAGCTAATAAGTATTATATTATTATAATTGATAAATATATATAATTATTAAGGAAAATATTAATAAAAGTTACAAAAATGTAAAATATGAACAATTCAAGATGGTTAAGAACGAGTCAAAATGGTTATCATGGTCCGTATGTATATTTATGTCAATAAAGTAATTTATCTTGTAAAATTGTATCTTCACAATTAATATATTATATTATATCTTGTTTTCCTTGTGAGCAAGCCCTAGAGCACCCGCAATGGTGAGTTTGAGTTTGACTAATTGTATGACGTGGGATCTGTGGACCCCTATCAAGAGAATCAGAATTTAACTTTTTATTTAGTTGGCTTTCCAATTGTGAGAATGAGTTTGACTCATATTAATTAAAAAAAGTAAATGGGTCCTACTTAAGAATATAATTAATTTGGTTATATTGATAAAAATGAGATGGAGGAGGAGAGAGAAAAAAATATGATTAAAATATTAATATTTCAAACTCGTCTCGCGAGACTGAAAGCGAGATTCTCGCGAGACGAGTTTCATTCTCACCACTGAAATGTCCTGCACGACCTCACTTCGTTCTCGTTTCATGCCACGTCAGCAGTGAGTCGAATTAAAACTCACCATTGCAGATGCTCTTGTTACGAGCCTCTCAAATCAAAATTTCTAAAGCTAAGTTTGGCTAACTTATGTGACGTGCCTGAAGTTGAGCCTGCTCCAGCTGAGCTAGTTATAGTGAGGACTTTCGTGCTGACTTGACTCATTTCTACCGTTTTATGTAGATTTTGTTTTATACCCCCTTCCTTCTTTTATAAGTGCCAAAATGCCTAACTTTCCAAATCTACTATTCATTAGAAATAGGGTATAAAATTTGTTCAGGAACAAATATATACTCTTCCACTAATTTCGATGCAAAGAGAGGAGTAAAGGTGAATTTCTAAATGTAAAATAAAACTTAAATTCATTCATTAAAGAATAATATTTGGGAATTTCAATTATTAGAATTGTAAAATTGACAAATAAAAATGGGTAAGGTAGTTAGGAAAATTGACACTAAGGCCCTGTCAAATTCATGGGTAAAAAATAGTTGGGTAAAAGTTAAATTTTTGGTAATTATTGGTAACTTTTGATAAATTCTGGTAACTTTTGGCAAATTGATGCCAATATGTTAAAATTAATTTTTTTTTATTTTTTAAGTTTGATAATTTTTGGTAAATTTTGGTAAATTTAGATAAAACCTGGTAAATTTGGGTAAATTACATTTACCCATGAATTTGACAGGGCCTAATTAAGGAAGGCCCACTAGCCCAAAGGGGAGGGGATACACCATTATGAGGCCCACAAGGAGCCTTCGAATCACACCAACAATTCTCACCAAGGAATTGTGGTTACCAGAGACCCAACCTTGGTGGGAAAGATAAATCTCCCACCCTCGTGTCACTTGATTAACTCTATCTTGATTACCTAAATTTGACACAATTCGGATTAACTCTATCTTGATTACCTCCTTCGTCTGCAACACCGCCATGAAGGCCACCACCACCACCACCACCACCACCATATTAACACCGTCAACAACACCACTGTATGGCCACCACTCCTCTCTCTTTCTTTATGTCTCTCTTTGTCTTGCTCTCTTCTCTTCTTTGTGTCTACCTATCCAAGCCATCAATTCCACCATACCAATGAATATTTCAAAGGTATCAAATGATTGAGAATTTTACAATGTATTAATGAGCATTTAGTAATGTGGTAATGAACATTGAGTATATGGGGTGATAAACATTTAGTTTGTGGGGTAACGAACATCGAGGTATAAGTATTTCAGTAGATGAGGTGAATGAACATTGAGTGTATAGGTAATGAGCATTAGATATACATGTTGTAGTGACTAGTGAGCATTGAATTTGAAAAATGGAAATGATGGACTTTGTAAGAATGTAAGGCTGTTTTTAATGGAATATATGATGGATTTTATTGTATTTTTCAATGTGACCCATGTAACTATTAAGTTTGATGAGATGTTTATTCTAGTGGCCTCAATAGATGTTTGTATGCATAATTCCATTCCTAGCTATCTGATGATTCTGATCATATAATTTTGTGTCTGGGTTTTGTAGTTCCTTTGAAAGTGGAACCTGCCAAGCCAGTTACAAATCCACTGTATCAGGAGGATCCTCCTCCTACTTTCAGCGAGGTTTAAATTCCACAACTTTTCTAAGCAAAATCTTGTTAAATTTGGTCATAAGGTCTTTCAGTCATTCTTTTATGTTACATTGTTAACATTTTACATATTTCCTATTTCTTCAGGCAATGGCAGCATGTCCTAAAGCTGATAATACAAGTATGGAAATTCTACTTGTAGAAGAAAACCTTTATTTGCATACTGAGGTAAATGTTTACTCTAATACATTCGTTATGCTCCTCTATATAGCTTCTTGTTTGTTTCTAGCCGAAAATCCACCCTTCCCCCTTGGAATAAGGAGGAAAAACAATACTATACACCAGCATGACATGAACCGTTTATGACTTCCAATTTCCTTCGGAACAAATCATTGTTGGTATCGCGAATATATCAAACAACCTCACATATCATAAGGAATCTATAGTTTTTCCTTCACATTATTTGCTATCGTTTCTTTTCCATTATTTGCCTTTGTGTGCTAGGTCACCTATGTGAGGGCATATATTTACATGCTTATTATAAGATTCATTGGCAAAATTGTTTACTGTGTCACTAGAATAACAAATTAAGTTTCAAGTACACAAGTTATGACCTTATTTATGAATATATATTACCATTCAAGAAAGATGACTTATGCTTTGTATAGGCTTCTGAGCAGGGCAGGTTACCTGTTTTAATATTGAGGATGAAGGATGGTACCGGGTCAAAGAGACCAGCTGTAGTTTTTTTACACAGCACAAAGAAATGTAAAGAATGGTTAAGGCCCTTGCTTGAGGTACGTAAATTTTGTTATGACTTTCTTAGCATCTTAGCTTTGTCATATCCAACACAAACTTAATTAATAGGTATGTTGATATTCATGTTTCAGGCATATGCCTCACGTGGATATGTTGCTGTTGCCATTGACGCTCGTTACCATGGTGAACGTGCTAATAGTCTGACAACATATCAAGATGTATGTCCTTGGCAGTGTTACATTTCATAATAATGGAAGGAAAATTGAATTCTAATAATCCCTCCTTTCTACTTTTATATGCCAATAGTATGTCCTTACTTTATTTTTGCATTTTAATGGCCTTGAAAAAAAAAGAAAATTGTATTCAAGTGGGATACCGCCGAGTCGAAGTGGCGATGACTCGGTGACAAGCGAACGTGTCAAACACACTCTTGTTACATGTCAGCTTTCCACCAAGTCACCACCACTTGACTCAGTGGTGTCTCACAAGAATACAATTTTTTTTTAGGACCACTAAAATACAAAAATAAAATAGAGATGATTGGCATTAAGAAAAATGAAAGTAGAAATTATTAGAGGCCAATTTTCCATAATGTAAATTACTGTTGTTTAACGGAACTTGTCCATGACAAAGTTACCTTGTGACTTTGTTGTGTGTCTCTTAATTCTCATCCCTTATTTTCCCCTTTGTTTGTTTGTGGATTGCAGGCACTTGTATCAGCATGGAAAAAGGGTGACACAATGCCATTCATATTTGATACAGTAATGAAATCCCACAACTTAACTTTCTATCACACTTCTCCTTAGTCCATAAGAAGTTAGAAAAGAGAAAAACGTGGCATAGATAAAACCCCTTTTTATTATGTACTATACTTTCAACTCTCAAAATTTGCCATTCTTCTCATATTTTAACACTCAACTCTTCAACTTTTAGCTAAACTTAACAATTTTTACTTTATCCAAACTTACCTCACCCTCTAAAGATCAGGCCTTTAATTTGTAGGTATTAATTAATTGTTAAGAATTTTGTTGATTAATTTGCAAATGATATAAGGTGGTTTGAATAGCAGCTAGTTGTTTTAGGAGATCCTAGTATAAGGTTTTAGTTAGGTAGTGAGGGTTATCATGCCAAAAACTATAGCTTAGACTCTTTTCAAGATTTTACATATGGTAGCTTAGAACTTTGGGCATCTACAGGTATGGGATCTGATAAAGTTGGCTGATTATCTTACTCAACTAAGGGATGATATTGATCCAGCAAGGATAGGCATCACTGGAGAGTCCCTTGGAGGTTGGTTAAATAAGTTCTGAATATGTTTGTTTATGATAACTTCTCACTTTCACGAAACTGATTATCAGCCATCGAGCATCGCAGGGATGCATGCATGGTTTGCTGCTTTTGCTGACCCACGCTATTCAGTGGTTGCACCGATCATTGGAATTCAGGTGCATTCATTCAAAGAACAATACTTCTATATATGCTTGTTTTGTCAGGAAACTAAATGATAAAGCGTTATCTATAGGGTTTTCGATGGGCCATAGACAATGATATGTGGCAGGCTCGTGTTGATAGTATCAAGCCTGTATTTGAAGGTAAATTATGACAAGGATAATTGTTTTCAAAGCGAATTGGTTCTATAAACTGGACTCTTGAGCATTTAGTAGTGATTTTTGGTTTTCTGTTTTCCTCTTTGTTGCATGTTAGTATATGTTTTCGCTTTGTGTTGATTTAAGTGAACTTTGAAGTTTGCTTGGAACTTGTTAGCTACCAATAACTTAATTTTGATTTACTAAACTTGTGATGATTTTCTTCTGATGTAGTCATTTTTTTGCTTGCAGCTGCAGCTGCTGATTTGGGTAAGAGTGAAATAGACAAAGAAGTTGTGGAAAAGGTGATCTTACTGATTTCAATTATATACCTCTGATTTGGGAGTCAAACAGACAAAGAAGTTGCAACTGTAGTTCTTGGTTAACACTAATAAGATGTCCTGTGTTATTTCAATTGCCCAAATTGAGAATTAGGGGGACATAGCATTTAAATTTGGTTGTTATTTTGCAATCAGGTTTGGGATAGGATTGCTCCAGGGCTAGCATCAGAGTTTGATGCACCTTACTCAGTTCAGGCAATATCCCCTCGACCTCTACTAATTTTGAATGGTATGTTTCTTTAGCATCACTTATTGTTGGGATATGATTTTCACTAAGAAAAACAAGCTATTAGAGTCATTAACGCATATACATTGAATTTCTTGTTCAATTCACAAACCATTGAGTGAAATGTCATGAATCATGATGGTTGATTGACAAGTTGTTGTAATTGACTAACAGGTGCAGACGACCCTCGCTGTCCCCTTCATGGTTTAGATGTGCCAATGTCAAATGCACGTAATGCATATGAGGAAGCAGGTTTCAGTGATAACCTAAAGGTAATTAGAATAAGAAAAACCCCCCATTCACTTGGAATTTTCTAATAGTCCATCAACTTGCATTTGGCATAAGCATAATTTAATGGGTAGTCACCTAACAATGTTAGAGTTCCCTAGTAGCATATCGCGAATTAAACGAATTTTGTGTAATATAGCTTTAGATTTTCAGAAAATGACTATAGTTACCCCTCATTTTATGGAAATTATTTTTAGGATGTCATGTTTTAAGAATAAATTTTAAGGTACCCATAATTTAAGTTTACAATTGTTATGACGCATGTAAATTTGGGTGATTTGAACATGTTTTCGACAAAGTTACCTAGACTACTGAAATGCCACTAATTTTTTTGAGTGTTGGCACTTGTTAAAAATATACAGGATATACTTATAGTGGTTGTCAACCATGACAACCACCGTAAGTAAAATAACTTTTACTCGTACATAAGTTAAATTTTATCTTGATGATTAACTTTTTTATTTTATATAAATTGTAAAATATATTTTTTAAAATTTTAGTTTATTTTAAAAAAATTTAAAATAAATATTTTTCAAAATATGCTTATTTATTAAGCAAAAACTTAGAATTAAGGTATTTAAATTTTAAAAAATTTAGTAAAAATTTTTTAATTAAGAAAATATATTTAATAATGTTGTACTAAATAAAAAAATAATTGACGAAGATAAAAGTTGACACATATATGAATTAACGTTGTTTTCATTATGGTGGTTGTCATGGTTGACAACCACTATAAATTTTTCCAAAATATACACTTTCAAGAAACTTCCCGTCAAAACATTTTTAGAAATATGTTCAAATCATCGGAATTTTTCTCTAACAATTATAAACTTAAACAGTAGGGTGCCTTAAAATATAGTCTAGAAATGGGAGCCCAAAAATAGTAAAGGGTACCCCTTGATCATTTTTTTGAATTTTCGTCAGCTTTACTACCAACCTAATGGTGTGTGTACATGTGCGCCCACATTTCAGCTTGTAGCAGAACCTGGCGTGGCACACCGTATGACATCATCCATGGTCATACGAGCGAGTGACTGGTTTGACAATTTTCTTAAATGAGTACTAAGATAAGAAGAAGAGATTATTTCCGATCTCAGTGAAAAAGTAAACAATGCTTGCACTTCAAGTGTTAGAAATGATGTCATCAGCTTCTGTGTTATTTCCTGTATTGTTTTTCTTGGTAAAATTTATTGTCCACAAGCTACAAAGCTCAATTTCTTGCGTGTTACTTTTGCTTTGGAATTGGCACTAACATATTGTGACAAAGGAGACATTTATATTTGTAGATCGGATACAGTCCTTTATTCTCTATTTGTACTGTCTTCCTTTCTAAGTTTTCTTTATTTGCTCCTCCGTTTGGAAGATGGAGAAAATGGTACCAATTTATTGGTTCCTTGCAAGTTGTTGGAGTATCTTTAAATTAGTGTACATATATATATTTGTAAAAATGCAACGAGAGATTTTACTATGAACCGACCTCCGCGAGGCAAACTAATTAATTACACACCAAAACAAATAGAGTATGACTAATTTCTATACACTATATTAGCTATTCTATCAAAAAATTTTGATTTTTTGGCTACCGCAAGACATCTGATGGATGATTCTTTTGGTCACCGCCTTGTGGTCTGGCTGAATTTGACTGTGTAAGTACCGGTTTCGCTCCCACCACACATTGTAAATGTAGGTTGTGAGGGCAGCAGAGAGGACCTATTTCAGAGGCCTAGGCTTGTGGTTATTGAGTAGTTTGATGCAACTATCACGTAAGTTATCCACATCAATTCGAGTGCCGATCCAATCCTTCAACCCCTCACGAACCTGTATGGCAAAGGGACAGCTCCAAAATATGTGCGTTGCTGACTCATTGGAAGTTTTGCAGAAGCCACACATTATGTCTTGTTAGGGCATCCATCGATGGATTTGTTCCTTAGTGGGTAGTCGATCCAAAACACCCAGCCAGGCAATGAACCTGTGACGTGGCAAGCTGCTCTTGGACCATATTACCCGAGTCCAAGGCTTCTTGTCCCCGAGATTCAAGCTCCATTGATAGGCCTGCTTGATAGTGTATTTTCCATCTTTATCCCCCAGCTCCATCTCTGGTTAGGGTTGCAGGCCCATTTAAAGTATTCTTTGATTTGTGCGATCTTCTTCATGTACCAGCAGCTGTCTTGGTTAGGGGAGTAGTTCCACCATGTTTCCTTTTGTAAATACCGCGTGTGAATCCATCACAAGACGTCTTTTTTCGTAGCGACATCCCAACAAAGTTTTCCCATGCAGGCTCTGTTCCATCTGTGAATGTCACGGATGCCTAGACCTCCATAGCTTTTAGGGAGGCAGGCCTCCTTCCAATTGACCATAGGGGTTTTTCGGTAATTATTTTCCCCGCTCCAGAGGAAATTACGACAAAGAGATACGACTTTGTCCAAGACCGCCTGTGGAAGAGGAAAAATATTGGCCCAAAAACCCGTAATGCCGTTGAGTACCGTGTTGATCAGTGTGACACGTCCAGCATAACTAATGTTTTTTGAGGCCCACATCTGGATTTTCTCGCTGATCTTCTACACAAGAGCATTGCAATCTAATTTGGAGAGGCGACTTGGTGTGATTGGGACACCAAGGTACTTGATGGGAAATTCCCCTTCTGCAAACCCCGTGTTCGTGATAAGCTCCTGAGCTAGCTGTGCCTCCAACCCTCCTACAATTATTTGGGATTTTTGGGGGTTTGCATTCAGCCCAATTGTCGCGCTGAAATGGCTTAGCCCCTCAAGAAGGCAACGTATAGATTCTTTGCTAGCAGCACTAAACAGGATTAGGTCGTCTGCAAACATCAGGCTAGTTATCTTTTGTTTCACACAGTGCGGGTGATGTTTGAAAACCGGGTTGGAGGTGTAGTGCCTTAGGGATCTCGTGAGGTATTCCATTGTGAGAACAAAAAGAAGCGGAGACAGCGGGTCTCCTTACCGTAATCCTCTTTCCCCCGCAAAATAACCGTGAGTCTCCCCATTTAAGCTGATGGAGTAGGACGGTGTTTGTATGTAGGCCTTAATCCAATTTCTGTAGCAGAGAGGGAATTTGAGGGCAGTGAGTAACTCCTCAATGAATTCCCAATGAACAGAATCAAACGCCTTGCGAAGGTCAATTTTTATCATGCTTCTGGGCGTGATATGTTTGCGAGAGTAGCCTCTAGCAAGCTCTTGGCAAAGGAAGACATTGTGTAAAAGGAGACAACCTTTCACAAATGCGCCTTGGTTTAAGTCAATCAGAGAACGCAGGACATCAGATATCCTCGATGCTAATAATTTTGAAATGCACTTATACACGACGGTACAACAAGATATAGGCCGGAAATCATTAGCCGTGCTCGAATTACTCACCTTTGGGAGAAGAATTAGATTTGTTGCATTGAAAGCTTTAAGAAGATTTCCCGTAGAGAAGAACTCATGAATTGCATCCGTCACCAGCTTCCCCACAGTATTCCAATTTTGCTTGAAGAACCCACTTGTATATCCGTCTGGTCCAGGCGATTTGCAATTGGGGATCGAAAACATTGCTTCTTTGATGTCGTTGGTTGTGAAGTTTTTCCCCAGTAATAATTGTTGTTCAACTGTTAGACAGGGGCCTTGTTGTATGATATTGGGGTCTAGGTTCTGTCTGTTATGCATTTTTGCGCCCAGCAGGTTTATATATATATATCTTACTGGCTTTAAAAAAGATAAATAATATTATAAACATTAATTTAGGAGACAATCTAATATCATGTAAACACACAAAAAGAAGAGAGAGAAATACTGTGTTGCCTTTGAAGAGGAGGGTTAAGCTCGTGAAATTGTAGGTTCAAGAACTCAACCAAGAAAAAAGTATGTTCTAGGTAGTTTTCTCCCTTTTTTCCTACTATTATCTAGGGTTGGAGACTTTTTTGGGCTCATACTATTTCCCCGGTATGGTGCCGTTCTCTAGGATCAGAGATCTCTCTGTCATTTTCACAAATTTTGATGACATTTCTGTTCTTGAAATCGCAAGTTTTAGGCTTGGAGAATTTCACTGGTTTGGTGTTGTTCTCTGGGGTTGGAAATTTGTCGTTCGCCTTCACATATCTCACCTGGTTTTTATAGTTGGTGTAATCACAAGATGCTAATTTTTGTGGACATAGCCTACTCTAGTGTTGAGATATGAGATGAAAAACCCAATGTAGACAAAGCCTACGCAATGATAGCGTGGACAAAAAACTCTGAGATAAAAAGCTTAGTTCATACATGAGTTTGTCTAGTATGGAAATAATACAACAACATTAACAACTTTCTAGGGGAAAGACGTTTAAACATGGTCTGAAGGATCTAGATATTGGAAGTCTTCCCCCCATGAACTATCGTTCATGGAGAGACTGATTCCTGCAGACCAACAAAATATTTTTAAAAACCAATTCGGAAACCAAACTAAAGACCAAAAAATAAAGATCCAAAAGGAAAACCTTCATGAACCAACTTAACAAACAAGAAGTGGTTGTGATAAAGAGATGCATACATGTGTACTACCATTAATAACTCTAACAAGTCAGTCCATGCTCGTCAAAGGCGTGTTAGTTTCTCTTATGAGAGAAGGGTACCAGAAACGAGGAGGTTTTCGGTCAAGGCTACAAGAATGGATGATCAGCTGAAGAATGCATCTAACCTACACGGGGGTTCGACATTATTAACACGAGGTAATATCCCAATCCAAAATTCCCCCAAATTGTTGATGAGGATGCATAAGTCGAAGTTGTAGGGGCGTGACTAGTTCAAGTGGGAGCATGTTGCTAACAGAGGAGTTGATGGGAGGTCAACTGAGACCTCAGTTGATCTTTGTTGAAAAAGATCGAGATGGATGCACTAGAGGATTCGAGGAGGTATTGAAGTGGTGATTAATGATGATCGACTGTAAAACCCCGAGTTTTGGTTACAACTGCCGCTGGTTTCCCGTCCGAAAAACCGTTAAGTATGAGTTTAAGTTTCGAGGACGAAACTTCTTTTAAGAGGGTAATGATGTAAAATCCCGAAAAATTCGATTATTATTACCGTTAAAATTCCTGACGTGCGTTATTTTCCATTTATTTATATGAGTTGTTATCACGTGGAGCTTTTAGGACCGCGAGTGGGTTACTTGAAATTTTTAGTGACTGAAAAATATCAGTTAAGAAATTTTTGGTTATCGGGTAATTTTAATTAGGATCAGTTTGTATATTTTTCCCCCTTAATCTACCCTAATCCCCTCCCTTTCTGGCCGATTCAAAACAATCAGATAAATTCCCCCCAAATTCTCCCCTTTTCCCCTCCCATTTGGTTAATTCAAACTCCTCCCCCCCCCATTTTCTTCTTCTGACCGTCCCATCGTCCCTTCTTTTTACCCAGTAGGCCTTCGCATGCACTCTAAAACCCCCATGCAACATACAACTCGTTCGAACACCCCCTCATGTCGACCCGAGCTGCTGCTGCCGAGATACCCCGAAGGAGCCCTAGCTGTTGTTGCCGACCCCGACGCACCGCCCTTCGCCGACGAACCCGATGCTGCCCGGACCCCGGCGACCACCCAGCTCCGGCACCCAATCCCGGCGAGACAAAGCTCCACCCTCCTCCCTCTTATAGTATAACTCTCTCTCTCTCTCCATCCTTCATGCCCTAATGTTTGTGTGTGTGTGTAAGCTGTGTGCATATGCTAGTATTATGGTGAGTTGAACTTACGTGTTTCATGGGTCTTGGTGTTTAGATGAGTTAGACTACTTATATGACAATAAGTGTAATTGGGTTTAAGTATGCATGGTTGTTCCTAGTGAAAAAATATGGGGGTTTAGGAGCTTTAGGGGAGGGAGGGGTCTGTGTGTTGGATAAGTTTAGGGTTAGCGTACGTGGGTGTGTTAGTGTATGCATGTGTGCTAGTATGTGTGTGATAAAATATTTAAGTATGCATGGCTTTTGGGTTGGTTTGAGTCAAGGGTTCGAGGATTATTAGTGTGGTTTGGTATGTGTGGCTGTGGATAGTGGTGAAGGATGTAAAATGGTGGATTGTGTTAGAATATTAGTAGAGTTTAATATGTTTAAATTATGATATGTCATGTTATTAATACTAATAAGTTCATGTTATAGTAAATATTATGTTTCGTAATTTTAATATTATGTTCGTAATGTTATTATTTAGTCCGTAAGTTATTAAATTTCATATTATTATTATGCTTTCACAAGTTATTAAGTTTCCGTAATATTATTATTAAGTCTCGTAAAGTTACATGTTATTATATATTATTACGAAGTTTTCGTAAGTTATTATTAAGTTTCGATTTATTATTTTTATGTTATTATTAAAGTTTCATATTCTTATTTTAAAGATTCATGTTGTTACTTACATGTTAATATTTTAGAGTTCATATTATTATTTTAGAATTCATGTTATTAAAGTTTCATATTTTATTATTAAAGTTTCATATTTCTTGGTATTGAAGTTTCATAGATTTTAGTATGAAGGTTTCATATTTTTACTTTAAAGTGTATGTCAAGATTTCAAAGTTTTATATTTTAGATTTCTAAAAGTCCCATGTTCTTATTTTAAAGTTTTCATGTTATTATGTTGTAATATGAGTATTATGTTCAGAACCCTACGTTAATAATATTATTTAAGTACTAGTATCAAGTTATAGTTTTAAATGTTTAGATTTTATTATTTTACCTTTAGAAAAGGTGTGTTGTGATAGTTATGTTCGTTACATGTATTACTAACTAATGAGAGAGTGATAAGGTTGGGGGTAGTGTACCATTCGTGCGTAATTAACTACCGTAGAGATCGAGTATTAATTTTAGAAGTTTATATTCGAATTATTCTAGGTCCGAGCGAGACGACGCGATAGTTAGCTCCCGTGTGTAAGTGTTGCAGTAAAGAGAAGTTGTTCAGGTAATGTCTATGCTCTAATCCCCTTTGGGATGCTCTTTTATCTGTTTTGTGAATTTTAATATGTTTTATGAAGCATGCATCCCGCACGGGGATTTTCTGTAAATTTGGACTGTCTGATTTGGATGTCTGTGTTTTATTTTCCGAGTTGAGTAAAACGTGGCAGTCTTTTTAAACTCTAAGTTTTATTCTGTCGGTTTTGGAAACTGGGTTGGTTTTTGTTTGAAGTCTAACGTCTGATAATTCATAAGATACTAATAATCAAAGTGAAACCATAAGCGGGTTGCGGGTAACAACCCTTAGACCAGGATCTGTTCCTGCAGAGGAGTTATCAAGAGATCGGGGAGTCCCGATATATTTCTGAGATTGTGTACACATCTGATTATATTTCTGGGACTGGCCATCCATGTTCTGATTCTGAGGATTTAACATCCTTTTTTGATTCTGAGTTCTGATATTCTGGGGATAGGCAAATCCCGCCCGCATAATAAAATTCTGATTTGTTTTATGAGGAAAGGATTACTCTGTTTCTGATTTCTGATTTCTGATTTTTGTTTTCTGATGTTGATTCTGAGTCAGTTGAGGTTTTTGGAACGTTGTGGTTTGTCTGAGTTGAAATCTTGTACTGTTGTTTCTAAGTTGGTTATTTCTAAACTCTGTTATTTTAGGTTGGGATTTAAATGAGTTGTGAAAAGGTTTGACTTGTTCCCCTTCCCTAAATGAATTGAAATGATCTTTGAACTGTTTTGACAGTTAGGGGTAGACATTATTGAGGTTTCCCCCTCATGTTGTGAATATTTTGTTTGCAGGTGAAGATCAGTTATGTGATGGGAACGGGCTCTAGAAGCGAGGACGTTGGAGTTAGACGTTTTGAGAATAAAGTTTAGTTTATGTTCAGACTTGAAGTTTAGAAATGTTGAGTTTATGTCGTTCTAGATTTCGAAGTTCTTTCCGTTTGATTAATTTGAAGTTCGTAGTTTGTTTTGTTAGTCTATGTTCTCGCCTTGTATCTCTTCGGAGGTACGGCAGTAGCGCCCAAATAGGTAAAAAGAAAAGAAAAAATGAATCTTCCGTTGTTAATGTTAGTCAACGTTTGACTTTGACCGTTAAGTTTATAATTGAATTTCCGGGGCGTTACATCGACGAAGGCTGTATTTACAAATGGTCTCTAAGTGGGAGATTGTTGGGTTGAACGTTGAGACTAATTTTGGGTTGGTCTCTGTAGCGTGGGGAGCAACGTAGAAGAGTTTGAGTAGGAATCAAATCGCTAATTTGTTACCCGCCTCTTTTTGTAATTCCTTAGCTGCCAAGAACTCTATTTACCCGAATTAATGATATCAGCCTTATACTATAAATAGAACCTACATGTTGGGTTTATTTGTCTCACAATTAAGATTGTTTCATCTTACCACAAGAGATTGACCTATAATTTCTGTGTCCCTGAGGGAGTTATGTGAGGCTCATTTGTGATTGTTGAGTTCTTAGGTTGTAACTCTAGGGAAGTTGTGAGAGATTCTGGAGGTCTGGAATCTCTGAAACATTATTGTAATCCTCTCATAGTGCATTGTTCGTGGTTTTTTCCTTGTTTATGTTTTTCCACATTAATTCCTTGTGTCGAATCTTCATATATTTTTTCCCTTATTATTTTTCTGCTAACGCCATGAGAATCCTAACACCTATCTAGTGTCATGCCCTCCACTAACCCCAGGTGCCTTATGTTTGCTCTAATTACCTCTTTCATGGACATTTTTCGTCTCCCACATCCTCATCGTCCAAGGACTATGTTACTCCCCTGACACCTCCTCACAGGGGCATCCTCATTTCTCCTAAAAACATGTTTAAACCATCTCAGTCTAATCTCTCGCAGCTTATCATCAATTGGTGCTACCTCTAGTTTAGCTTGACAATCATCATTCCTAATCCTATCAACCCTATTATGATCGCATATCCACCAAACCATCCTCATCTCCGCCATAGTTAGTCTCAGGCAATGTATCTTCTTAGTTGCCCAACATCTAGCTCCATACAACATTACCGATCTAACTACTGTACGATACACCTTACTCTTTAGCTTTAAGGGAATTCTCCTATCAAATAACACTTGTGAGATTGCCCTCCACATTTGCCAACCAAGTGTAATTCGATGAGTAATATCATCACTAATTTCTTCATCACTATGTAAGACAGAGCTTAGGCATCAAAATTTCTCCATGCGAGGAATAGCCACCCCTCCAATGGTAACTCCTTGACTCTGATTCTCATTTTCCAGCCCATTAAAATGGCACATCATGTACTCCTTCTTTGACCTACTGAATCTAAACCCCTTAGACTCTAAAGTATCTCTCCAGAGCTCCCCCTTGTCATTTAATCTTCTCCTTGACTCTTCTATACACTACATCATTTGCAAACAACATGCACCACGATAATTCATCTTGGATCCCCTTAGTCAACTCGTCCATCACCATAGTAAGAAGAAGTGGGCTAAGATCAAATCACTGATGTACCTCGACATTAACTAAGAACTTTCCCGTGTTTCTCACCACTGTCCGGACACTAGTTCTGCCACTATCATATATGCCTCTAATAACGCGAATATAAAACTGTTGTACCCCTTTCGCTTCCAAGCACTCTAACATGACTCCTCTAGGAACCTTATCATAAGCTTTCTCTAAATCAATAAACACCTCATGAAGATCCATCCTCATTTTCCGATACCGCTGCATTAGATTTCGTATATGGTGAATAGTTCATTGTGGATATAATGTGAACATAAAATTCTGTAGAGATAAAAGACTTTATATGGAAATGAAACTGCTTAGGCCATGTTCTTTTCGTTGGTAAATAAAAGGTAGGGTACGTAAGGTACGTAGAGATTAGGTAAGATAGGTAGAAATAGGTAAGGTAAATAAAAATAGTAGAAATGAAAGTAAGTAAGATAAGTCATATTAGTCACATTACTTAATAATATGAATTTTTAAATATGTATTTTAAAATTTTATAGGATACGATGTGTGAGGTAAGCTATATCAATTACAACATTTATTAAATATATGAATTTTTAATATATATTATATGTATTATGTAATGTAAATAAAATACTACTTACAAGCCCAAAGAATAGGGCCTTAATGATTTTGTTTGAACTAATTTTAAAAATCAAATTCTAATGTTTATGTTAGAAAAGTATCCTAAGTGTCTAAAATCATCCAATTTGTTTCTTAATTATACTAGGAATTATTTAGATTTTCTAATTATATTAGGTTTACTAACTATACGAGATTTACTAAATATTTGTAGAGTTATAGTCAATTAAGTTTAGAGGGCATGTCTCCAAATAAATAGAAGACTTTATTGGCCTTGCTGAGTGTACCCGATGCGAGTGTCTTCAACATTCCTTAGGAGAGAGATATGGCTTTTTACCACATCTTGTACCTTAATATTCATTAGAGAGAATTGTGAGAACATCACTAGAGTAATTTGTAACCCACTTATTTCTTCAAAAAACTATAAAGTCTTGAGATCCTTGTATTCTTCTCCATAAATAAATAAATAATAATATAATGTCTTAATATTCAAAAAACTATTTCTTCAAAAAACTATAAAGGAATGGAATCAAAATAAATAAATAAATAATAACATTTTCCTCTAATCTTCCATCAATCCAAACCACCTGTCAGTCACTCCACCATACTCCATACCCCTTCTTCTAGTGACCAAGCCCCCCACCTCCCTTAACACACAGTACGTAGTAATTGGTTGTCCATGGACTGGGCAAAAGAGATAGAGCCACCATGCGACGACGCCGCTCCAGTCGTGGGCCATGGCCCGGTAGCCGAGGTCAGTGAGGACCAGGATTTGACAGCCTCAGGACCACAAATCGGGAAAATCCTGGATGAAGAGGAACACTGGGCTTGCCCTTTCCAGCCATTGATGGGGAGAACCTTGGATTGGAACTCCAAATGGTGAAGAATGTAGAGGTGAGTCGAGATAAGAGGAGAGAGAATAGGAGACAATAAATCCAACCACCATTGTTATAGTTGGAGGTCAGAGAAAGGAGAAGAACGCAGCAAAAGTTAAAGTAAGTTCAAGTAATTACAGTAAATTAATTTTTTTTTAGTGAGAAAATAATAATAAAAAGGGATGGATTTGATTCCACTGCTATATGGGAGGGTTCTAATTCCTCCCATTTGATGGGAATAAGAAACCCATGAGAATTGTAATTCCATTCCTAAAACTACTCACCAAACATATAAAACAAAGGAACTGGAAACCTAAGGATTCCAATTCCATTCCAGTTTTCCTCTCCAAACAGGCCCTTAGAGTGATAGTCACGGTGGATTTAGAGGGGCTATTTCTTTATAAATAGAAGAATTTATTTACCTTTTTAAGCATGGATGACGTGATGCCTTCAACACTACATGAGAAGGAGGTTTGACTTTCTTACCACATCTTCTACTTTAATATTTATTGGAGAAAATTGTGAGGATATCACTAGAGTCATTTGCAGCCCACCGATCTCTTACAAAGACGAGAAAGTCTTGGACTCTTTGTATTCTCCCTCATAATGGACACTGGTTGCAGCCCTGATTTTTTTTTTTACAATTTTGGTTTCTACGTACAAATATTGTCTCTCCCTTTATCCTTGTTCTTGAATATCCCTTATTATCCCTGAATTTTTGGAATCTTCTTTTATTTCCTTTCGTTGCTTATATCACTACTCTATTTTTACACCCCTAACAATTGGCAGGACATCCGAATTTGCATTTTAACAAGTGCTATCAAAGCCAGGTGCAATCAAATTTAGATCCTATTAGAGTCAGATTGAATTCCTTCAGAGTTGGATATAACCAGATTCAATTAAATTCAAATACTATTAGAGTTAGGTCAAATTCCTTCCAAGTGGGGGGTTCATAAAATTCAGGATATTAGATAAAGGGTAATAAAACTTTATAGGATGACATCGATAAGTTCATTTGCAAGATCGGATTCAACATGGTGGCGAAAAAAATCTAGAGACTTTAGATTGCGGCCGTTCAAGCATCCATCAATCCATCGCAATTCTACCTTTTGAAGGTTTGTTGGAATTTAAGAAATTTCAGAGCTTCCGTTGATTTTACTCAAAGGTGGAGATTGTTAGAAAAATATTCTAAGTGTCCCAAAATCATCCAATTTCTCGACTTCACAATAATTTGTTTCCTAATTATGCTAGAAAATTATTTGAATTTCCTAACTATATTATGTTTCCAAACTATAATAGATTTATTAAATCCATTTAAAGTGATGGTCAAGGTAGCTTTGGAGAGGTATATCCCTAATAATGATCGATGTGAGTGTATTCAATACTTCCTGGGAGGAAGGTTTAACTTTCTTACTGTGGGGTTTTGTTACCCATTGGATCCTTGGTGGGGTCCGGAACGTGAGAAGAATCGACAGACGATACAGTTTTAATCTAATTCTAATTCCCTATTCAAGTCAGATACTACTTATTTATATTTGAGTTTTAATCTAACTCTATTTCTTCTCCTAGCCACCTATAAACAGTGTTAGACCTGGCTCAGATACTCTTGTGAGGCTCTGATACCGGTCGTTAGGATCGTGGTAAAAGATAGCCTAGTATTTACAGCGGAAGATGTAATTATCGGGATGTATAAATTGAGAAGAAATATAACAAGATCAATAATTAAAAGATAGAGAGAACAAAAGACACACGATTTACGTGGAAACCCAAATCGGGAAAAAACCACGGATGGCAACGGAGCAATAATCCACTAGTATAAGGGGAGAGATTACAAGAGAGATCGCAAGGGGCTATATAACGCAAGGGGATCGACGGCCAGATCACAAGGGGTTAATAGCACAGGTTATATAACGCAAGGGGATTGATGGCAAGATCACATGGGGTTAATAGCACAGCGGGATATACTGAAGACAAACGAGCTCTCTAAAAGACTCTCACAACCTAGGGATGGGTAGAGGTGAAGAATGCTCTCTGTGTGTGTTTTTCGTATGCCGTTGGTGTATAGGTTGATAACAACCTATATTTATAGGAAAAAACTCTCTATAAACCTAACTTGACTCCCACTCTAATTAGATTTAGAATCTAATACAAATAGGAAACCTAAAATAATAAGGAAACCTAAATAATATCCTAATACAATTAGGGAACAAATAATTGTGGGATCAAACTAGATTTTGGGCCATAAAACCCAACAAACTCCACCTTGAGCCAAAATCTCCGGTACCGTCATAGAGCCCCGGAGGGCAATTAGATGTGATGAGCATCAACTGAATTCAAGTCACCCTTGAATTCAGTAAGAGACGAGGTTGTAGATACGACTGTAGAACCTGTAGTAGTTGAACCCTGTCGAACATAAAAACCGCCTTGCTTGGAGATTGTAGAACAGGTATTGTTGGAACGCTCTTTAAACTTCGATCTGGCTTTGCTTGAACCCCCATTATTAGTGGTTTCACCTCTAAAAAACCAAGCCTTCAGCTTTATCAGAAAGCAATTCAAGATCAAATTAGATTTGCCATCTTCGAAAGACAGGGTTTCATATGACATGACTTCTTTAAAGTACTTGTAGGAATGGGGCAAAGAGACAACCAACAAAAATAGCCTTATCCTCATCTTCAATAGTAACCTCCAAATTTGGCAGATCAATAATAATGGAGTTACCTTCATCAAAATATTTTTTTGAACTCTCCAGATACTGAAACTGATCACACCGTCGAACTTCTCAATATCAGACTTAACTGCAGACATCCTGAACTAGGCAGAAAAAAAGATTAAACCTGGCTCTGATACCACTTGTTAGACCTGGCTCAGATACCCTTGTGAGGCTCTGATACCGGTCGTTAGGATCGAGGTAAAAGATAGCTTAGTATTTGCAGCGGAAGATGTAATTATCGGGATGTATAAATTGAGAAGAAATATAACAAGATCAGTAATTAAAAGATAGAGAGAACAAAAGACACACGATTTACGTGGAAACCCAAATCGGGAAAAAACCACGGACGGCAACGGAGCAATAATCCACTAGTATAAGGGGAGAGATTACAAGAGAGATCCCAAGGGGCTATATAACGCAAGGGGATCGATGGCTAGATCACAAGGGGTTAATAACACATGCTATATAACACAAGGGGATCGATGGCAAGATCATAAGGGGTTAATAGC
This sequence comes from Portulaca oleracea, assembly GCA_029582165.1. NCBI lineage: Eukaryota > Viridiplantae > Streptophyta > Magnoliopsida > Caryophyllales > Portulacaceae > Portulaca > Portulaca oleracea. Next base: position 10,191,091 of record CM055881.1, on the reverse strand, counting down.
ACAGCAGGATAACACAAGGGGATCGATGGCAAGATCACAAGAGGTGAAGAATGCTCTCTGTGTGTGTTTTTCGAATGCCGTTGGTGTATAGGTTGATAACAACCTATATTTATAGGAAAAACTCTCTATAAACCTAACTTGACTCCCACTTTAATTATATTTAGAATCTAATACAAATAGGAAACCTAACATAATAAGGAAACCTAAATAATATCCTAATACAATTAGGAAACAAAAAATTGTGGGGTCAAACTAGATCTTGGGCCATAAAACCCAACAAACAGGGTTATGTTTTCTCCACTTTATTTAGCGGCGAACAGTGATCGAGTCACAGAGAGTCAGAGAGGGAGATAATATTGAGAGAGAACAATCTCACCAGTATTTTCCCAAGTGTATGCTGAGAGATTGTGAGTTGAGAGTTAGAGAGATTTATATTGTAATCTCCTTTCTTGTTGATCGCATGATACCCTGTAATAGTAATCGAGTTGTACTCCTCCTCTCATAGTGGATTGTTTTTCTGGGTACGGACGCGAGTTCTTTGGTTTCCCACGTAAACCTGGTGTTGTCTTATCGCTTATTTTTGGTTTCTGAATTTTGTCGTAATTCCAATTCTGTCGTCTCATTTTATTTTCGCTTCCGTTGTAACATGCAATTCTGTCACCAGTCTCTTCCAAAAACTAGAAAGCTCTGAGATCTTGCCTTGAGATATTTGTATTCTCCTTCATAGTGGATATTGGTTATCGCACGTGTCTGTTTCCTCAATTCGTATTTTCACATAAAAGTACTATTGTATCTCCTTTTATCATTATTCTTGCATCTTCTTTATTATCCTCAAATTTTCATAATCATCATAAATTTCATTTCACTTCTTATATCACTCTATTTTTACGCCGCCAACAACTGGCAGCAAATTTGAATTTGCAATCTCACAGTATAATACAAAGAATCCAACATTATTGACCTCTCCCCATTGGAACAACGGAATTTTAGCACTGTATATTATTTTGACCTTATCTTTGGAAAAATTAGATTTAGGTGTACCATAATATTCCTATTGATAGAGCAAACAAGAACAGTGAAAAAAAGGAGAGGGACATTGGAGGTCTGAAACTAGAATGCGACTACTTACCAAAATCATTATTGCACTGTAATAAACTCCTGACCGACCTTCATATCGCTAATTTGCTATGTTCAATCATTACATAAAATGAACATAAATAACTGAATACTGAAACTAACAGTATATATGAGTCTCATTTGTGCGAGTCCCAAAAGCACTCTTGCAGAGAGAGATACACAGCCACCAGAAACAACATTAAAAAAAAACAATATTACAACTTTACTCACTTTTACGTGGCGCTAACAAAAATTTGGGTTCAGGTAAATTCAGGTCGGACAAATTTAGTCAATGTTAAAATTCGGACGAGAAATTCATGTCCGGACCCGGTTTATTTCGGGTTGGACCGGGTCGGACAAAGCAAAATCGGGTTCGGACAATAGAAAAAAGAAAAATATTCGGTTAGTTCGGTCAATATCATAATTCGGACAAAAAATCTATATTCAGACATGAGAATATTTCAACGTAAATAGATAGGACTGACAAAAATCTGTCCGATCCGATGATTCGAATTTGTTCGGCGCGGAAAAAATCGCTTACAGTCATAAAATTTTCATCTTAATTTTGATGTTGGCTGATTTGACTGAAAAATCGAACATATTATTTTTTAAATTTTATATTATCCGAACTCGATTTAGACATGAATTCAATGCTTTTACGATTTATCCAACCCACATCCGGCCCCAAAAATACGTGAAAAGTTATCAGATAACGCATGCTATGAAAAATTTGCCCTTGATTTCTTTCAAAAAAAACCCGGATGTTGGTTCCTTATATATATTGGAAAGTTAGATTGTATTAAATTTGAATGGCTGAAGTTCTAGTCAAATTTTAGAAGTATATCACAATAAATTGAATCAATAAACCTTTGCATTTTAGTATAATGTCACTAAAACCAACTTGCTGGTTTTCCTACATGCATTCGAGCAGAGTGACTTTCCCACATGGCATATGTATATATTGAAGTAATTGGATTATAGTATTCCAAAATAATTGAAGTAATTGGATTATAGTATTCCAAAATATCGTTCAGTTTGTAACACCTTGGTGGTGATAGACTAAAATTCAACACTTTAATAGCTCAGCTTAAGATAATATATTTCTAAAGTTAGACTTATGATCTTAATTATCCCAACTTCTATGATTCAATTTATTAAAATCCAAGTTTTCTTAAATGTTTAATCTTTCTGGAACAAACACTTGTGAAATACAACAACCACAATGTCCAACTGTTGGACTGTGTGTGAAACTCAAGGCCCCCTTTAATTTATCTCAGAGGAGGTGATTACAATGACACCTATTCTTCATGTTTAATCTTCCTGACCCATCTTTATCAGGAACAGAGTAAGTCTATTTCAGGTGATAATACAATTGTCCTCATTCAACCTGTTTTCATCTGAATAAGGCTTTTTGTGGGGTTATACTGTATTCATATCCAATAAGTCTTGTCAGATGAGATGCAATATATATGCATCACTTTCATCCTTCTGGGTCCAATGCATGCCAACCCTAGTTAATTTGTCAAGAGAAATCTAGATATATGCATGGGTGACATTTATAAACTGGCTCTATTCAGACCAAAACCCATACATTTCGCCTTTTTGGTGCATTGATTTTACGGGTTAGATCCATGATATGAGCCATCTGACAGTAACACTTCATTCAGGAAAGGGGGCAAATTACGTTCCATCATTTACCCACTTTATCATGAAATCCCAACTTATTTCCATGATTTTGACTGCCTATGATTGTGAGTGAGGCAACACAACAGTTATCATTTTGGAAGCTTGTGATATAGTGTATACATTATGAATGAATGTCATCCATACGTTACCAGAAAATAAATGAAGGTAGCAAAAATCTTGAACCCTCTAATTAATAACTCAATGATGCTCAAATGTTGAATAGTACTGATGCCCTGTACTTAAAGTGTGAAAACGGTATGGTATGATAAGTTATAGAATATGTTGCAGTGCAGTGTGGTAAAATTTGTGGTAAGAATGTTTGGTGTGATAGGTGAAGAAAGAAAAGCGAAAAATACACAGAAAAAGTTGATACAGAGGAAAGTGAAGAGAGAAAAAATTATGATTGTTGTGGTTAAGTGTGAATGGTATAGCAAGAGCAAGATGCGGTAGTTTGTGAATAGTGTGTTAAATTACGGTAAATGCAGTATGGTACCATGGAAAAGAACATGGCCGATTACTTAGAAGGAATGAAACAAGTGTAAATACAGTAGATCGCTGGACTTTCTGAAATTATAGACATATATTTCAATACATTTGGATCATTTTGTATGAACTGAATAAGAAAAACGAAACATTACCAGAAGAAAATCACAAACAGAATATGAAATTCAAGGTTATTTTTGTGGATAAAAAAAAAGAGCTACTAATTAAGAAAGGGGATGCTCATTGGTCCCGAGGCCTCATCCTCTCATTAGTATTACACCCTTCTGCGGCCGTCCTATTCATCCCATGGGCTTCAAAAGCGTTTGCGGTCCTCTGCAACATCATAGTTCTCATAAACACTGTTTTATCATTGTTTCAATGTAGGGATAAATGAATAATAGACTAAAGATAGATGTGAAATGGTAAATGTAAAACACTTTCTCACAGAAAATTGGGAAAGTTTTTTTCTTTTTTTCCATGGCCTTATTTTTTGGGATGGGTAGGTAAGGAGGAGAACAAAATAAGGTCGGGTAAAATAAGTTTGAGTAAAAAAAGATAAATAAAGTAGTGAGGTAGATAAATGATATATCATCTATTTCTTTTTTATTTTTGAATAAATTCTACAAGTTAATAAAGAATTTTAAATATAAATTAAGTAAAAATAGGTTGGATATTATAAGTAAAATAAGGTAAGATATGGTAAAGTAAATATGAACAGGTTATAGTTTAATTTACCATACTAAAGAACATGGCCTAAAGGAAAAATGTTAATAGTTTAACTTTCCAAGTATCCTAAAATTTATTTTAGAAATTAATAAACAATAATAATTTGGATACTTCAAATAAACTTTGCCATGTTTTAAAATGTAAATCAAACTCTGTAATGTATTGTTTCTCATGAAAAATTTCATAGGAAACGTTTTTTTAGGAAAGAACTAAACACACATAGCCATGTGGGTGTGTTATTTTGAAGATAATTTAAGGTTATGTAAGTTTGATAAATTTAGGCAGGATTAGTAATATTAGATAAGTTTTGGTAAAATTAATTGAAAGAACAAATTAAATGGGTAAATTTGTGTAAAAAATGGTGATTATTTACCTCTAAAAGAAGATGCACTCCTAACCCCAATTTTGCCAAAGTTACCAAAAACTTTGTTCAGAATTTTTAAAACTTAGAGATATTTGACCAATTTATATCATGTAAGATGATAGATCTGATATTGAGGTTGGATTGGAACTGACCTGCAATGTTTCCAGAGCCTCGGCCTCAGGGGAGTTGAAGTCATAAAACAAACTTGCTGCCGAAAGCTTCATAGAAAGGAACTGTAGAAAAGAGAAAAAAGAAAAATAACTAACACAGTCATCAAACATTTCTCTCCTTTTCTTTGTTGGGTGACCAAAAAATTAATATTATCTTTCTCAAAATAAACATTTATTACCTCGATTTGATTCTGCAGTGATCGAACGTAGTTGATAATCACATCTAGCATCACAGCCATTCCCATTGTCTGAATAAACAGAAAAATAAAGGCAACAATTATGCATGTAATTAAGCGGGAATATACATATATTATATCACCATTAATGGTGAAGCTAGTTTTTAATTACCTTGTAGCATCCTGGAACCAAGTCTTGCAACACTCTTAGCTTCTCATTTATTCTCTCTCTTCTAACCTATACAAGCAGAAATTTTCACAAACACAATACAATTGAATTTGAAAATGAAACATACATAATAAAACCAATTAAAAATTTATGAAAAATCACTAGTCACAAATTGGCTTAAATTTATGTAACTGGTCCCAACGTCCTTTGCCGTACTACTTGTTTTTAGTGAGTTTCAAATATTACAAGAAGATGTCTAATCTGCTTTATGAGTGACTTCATGTCAACTCCCATGGTGAAGGCAAAAACATATACCAGTACTAATACTGTGAAACTATATCAATCAAAAGTTTAAGCTCGTGTTTATGTCTAATAATGGTTTTATATCGTTAATTTTCACTTATTTCTAATGTCCACATACCAACTTAATTAATTCTATGATAGTAATTCTTTAGGTTAATGACCTTACAAATCCTTAATGCTGTATTAAAAGTAAGTTACCCTTTCAGCCAGACTGTGACTATCAGTAGCTTGCCCTCTTTTAGCTCTCACATGAACAACTTCTCTTGGCTTCATCTCCACTTGTCCCTCATTCTTCCTCTTTCTTTTTCTTGCACTTGCTCCCTATAATTAATCATACCACAAAACTCATTGCCAAAACAAAAAATACATGAAAAGTTGGATCAAAAAACCATGCATGAAACCGAGTAGAGAGGCAAGATCGACTTACAGTATGTTTGTTACTACTATCGTTTCCAATTCCACCGGACTCGCTTCCAAAGCCTGGAGACGTAGGGATCTCTGAAAACTCCGACATAGACGTCGTGATGTTTTTATGCCTGATTTCAGCACCTTGAACAATGGACGGCATGGATTGCATCATGGGGGTTTTCCCTTGATCGAACGGGCAAAATAAGCCTTGCTGATGAGTAGTGGTGCCATTTCCAGTGAGTGAAAACTGATCATCAGGTGCAGTAGAATAATCTTCCACCCCATAAACATGATCAGTATTACCCAGATGGTGAGAATAGTTGTTTAACAGTTCCATGTTGTTGGAATTGAGGTCTGATGAGAATGAACCTGCAGCAGGTGATTTAACAAGTTTTTGAAAGTAACTGGAGAAGTAGTCTTCCATATTAGAGGGTGTGAAAAGACTGGAATTTTGATCATTGTCTTATATACACTAACCACTTAATTGTTAGTTATGGATTTAGATTTCTTCTTAATTGCACTCTTTTCCTAGTTAATGTAACAGGAATTGATGATGCTAATAAGGACACCCACACAGTCCACCTAATGTGGATGTATCTTCCTTTGGTGGGGCCCACTGATATTTTGTTTTCCTTTGGTTGATATATTGAGAAAGCAGGACCATAAAATTGCCTTTCCATCAAGTATGGTGAAAATGAGAAGTGAATTGATTGCCTTTGAATAAGGAGTTATTGCAACTGATAATAGTATCCAACTTTTGTGAAAGGAGGAGGATTTGGAAAGTAGTGGAAGGAGAGGATAGATTTCCAAGAGAAGTAAAGAACAAATGTTATTATTGGTAGAATAATATATATACTTCTATTCAAACGATTAGATGTTACTCCCTTGCTATGCTCTTTTCTAAGTGACTCCTGAAAAGATAGAACAATTAGATGTTTACTTCATTTTTCTACTCTTTTTAAGTAACTTTTGGAGGGCAAGGGCAACTTGTTGCACAAGGCATTTTTATACGTTATGATTCGGGGAGGAATCCTATCATAAAAGTGTAATGTAGGCAACTTTCGGGGTATAGTGAGAAAAGTAATGTTACTAAATTTTCTTGGGGTAGTTAATAAGATAATTACCTAATAAATTTAGTATTTATTCAATTAATATTATAGGTAAAATAAATAAAGTAGTATTAGGGTTTGAGATTCCAAATTGGTTTGGGTTGGTTTGAAGCACATTTAGAGGTGACATGGACAGAGTTGGACCTCGCATGGATTGTGTAGGCAATCAGAGAGTTGGAAAATGAAGTGGACGAGTGACACGCACTGTTTCGTGCCTTACATGGATCTTGTCATTGACGACATGGGCCATGTCAAGTGTGCATGGCTTATTTCACGTTTCCAAGATCTGTTTTGATTTGTTTCCTTGATTTGGTTTGATATCAGATTCTAGTGTGGCCGAGTTAATGAAATGTTGTAAGCCAATTAAGACTCTAATAACCCTAGATCAAATGTTCTTGATGCTATTATAATTAGAGCCTTGGTGCAAGATTTTATGTATGAGTCAGCGTTGTGATTCATCGGTATACCACAAGAGATTGCGCCTTTGAGTTTTGCATCTCTATGTGAGTTGTGATAAGCGAGATCATCAGTAAATCTTGAGTGTCTGGTTGTAACTCAATGTAGATCGTAAGGAACTGATAGATATCGGGTAATCTCTGTTTAACACATTATAATCCTTCATATAATGCATCAGTTTCGAGGTTTTTCACGGTTTAGGGTTTTTCATGTTAAAATCATTTCTCAATCGTTATAGCCTCAATATTGTTTGTGTTGCTAATATCGCCTAAGAAGACCCTAAAAAATGACATCAGAGCTTAGGTTGGGTGAATGATGGTCTGCAAGCTGTTATGCAGTAAAAGGCGAGAAAGCAAATATTGCAGTTGTTTATGGGAAAGACTATGCTTGGTAGAGGATGCAAATTAAGAATGTGCTCTACCAGCAAATGTTGTTTCCTAAATTGGCAGAGAAGCTTGAAGGGATGGATCACAAATATTAGGACTTGCATGAAGGTCAAGCACTCAATACTGTGAGGTTGACATTAGCAAGGAACGTGGATTTCACCTTGAAGGATGAGCAAACGACGAACGACATGCTTGATGCTGTTGGGATTCACCTATGAGTAAACATGTCCCACATTAGAAAAGTAAAGAGAAAGGACATGGTATATAAGTCAAGTGAGTTACTCCTCTTAACACCAATTGGTTTAAAGATGGAACATCACTTAACTTGTGTACCAAGGGCCTTGGTTGAAGTGGACTCCCAACTTAGATCTCCCCAACAAGTGGTATCAGAGCCGATGGTTTGTTCGGCTTGGCGCAAGGTGCGGGAAGGTTGTACCGTAAAAATCATCATGCATAGGAGCGCGTGCATGGCTGGGCCTCCTGAATGCGCAGACTGGTGGCATGAGACTCAGGTGGAGTAGGGTGCGGCTCTGTGGAGTACGGTGCAGCTAAGACTCTTGAGGGAAAGTGGTGGCATGAGACTCAATTGGAGTAGGGTGCGGCTCTGTAGAGTAATGTGCTACTATGATGGGTTCCTCATGATGACTTGAAACCTTAACAAAAAGAGGCTTCGGATCAAGGGGGAGAGACTCATGTGTGAAGGGGGAGATTCACCCATGAGTAAAAATGTCCCAGATCGGAAATGTAAAGAGAAAGGACATGATATATAAGTCAAGTGGGCTACTCCTCTTAACACCAATTGGTTTTAAGATAGAACTTCACTTAACTTGTGTACCATAGGCCTTGGTTGAAGTGGACTCTGCCTTGGATCTCCTCAACAGATGCCTTCAAGAACAATGTTGTCGTACTTTGAGGAGTATTGTTATCGTATCTACATAGAGATAGGTCTTGCGCACACCCTAGGTTCAATGTCCTATTGAACTAAGAAGGTTAATCACAGCATAATAATTACACCAAAAGAAAACAGATAACGTAAATCTAAGGCAAGGGACTCACCAAAATAAGATGCCAACAATCACAAGTTACATTTCTATACTATTCACAAATGCAACGAATTAGGGAATCGATTCTATTCATACCATCTAAGCCTTCCCTTGAAGGTCATTAAGCTAACTCAATGGATCAATTGAGGCTCTCACTCAATTAACGCAAAAGAATTACAAGCATCGATTTTTCCATTAATTACGACCCACACTATTCTAATACCTAAGCCAAAATCATCTAATCAAGTTATAGTAGACCCAAATTTCTTCTCTCAAAAATCACATAAAACTTAATTGCAAAACGATGAGTTTCTCTAAAGCTTTGTATCTAATTCGATATTGATAACTTGATAGAAATTCGATGAACGAATGCTAAAATAGCGAAGGCAACACATTGCAATTAACTAGACATATTAGTGGTGAATCCCGAGCATAAGTTAGGGACATAGTCCCAAACAGTTAATGGAAAAAAATGACCCTTAATTGAAACATGAATGGAAATAGACAAGAGATTAAGAAAACAATACTTGTAAAAAAAAAAAAAAGTGAATTTGACCTTCAAATCCAATCTAAACATGAGAGAAACTATTTTTGGATCTTAAAGAGTTGAGAGAAAACTACTGTAAAACCTAAGAAGAAAGATAGAAAAATCTTGTCCCTAGTAAACTATTGTTTTGGACCTTAAATACACACTATTCACGCGGCTGTTGAGTCTGGCACGCATGTGCCAGCTCGACCTTGCCAGCTATACCATACTGAAATGTGCCTTAAATTTGTAGTAAGCAGGCACGGGTATGCCACACAACATGGGTACTCATGTGGGCACGCCCATGTAGGGTCGCACAATTGCCCGTGCCAAATCCCTAGAAAGCTTCTAGTTGTGCTTCACTGGTGTACTGTCAAGTTGTCTTATTGGAAATCTTCCAAAATCTTCTCTTAGGTTGTGCCAACTTGCACGGTTGCTTGCATGCACCTTCGTTAGCCTCTTTGGCTTCTTATAATTTCTACTCTGACCTCTCCATAGTTGACATTCTTTACACCCGATAATAAAAAAAACTTCTCATAATTTGCCTGAATTTTCCTATAAATGAAAGAATTGAGCACATTTAGTTAGAAGAACAAAGTAGAGCTAAAACCACTACAACATAGAAGGGGAATAGCGACTGTCGTTAACAGTCGCAAAATAGCTTTAATGATCGAATAGTGACACGCGTGACTGTTATCCGCGACCGCCGGCTCGTGCGACAATTAAATTTACAGTCCGTTAAATTCCAATTTGTGATCGTGAATTAACGATCACTAGGTAATGGTCGCAAGTGTGATTTATTTTTCGAAATTGGCAAAAATTAACAACTTTGAACAATTAACTATTAATAAGTTAACAATTCCAACTTATTAAAAATGGAAAATTGGAATCTAATAAACCAAACTTTATGTCCATTTTGATCTAACAAACCAAACTTACCATTTTGTTAATGGCATATTATAATTAACATTATATTTTTTTTGAATGAACCTCCACCACTTTCCGGTCACCGGAAAAATGACGTGAAATTTTTTGTGATGAGGTTGAGTGTTTTATATGATACAAATAAAGATAAATTGAAGATGGCTTGTGTTTTATATGATAAAAATAAAGATGATTTCATATTAAGGAGGTTTTTCATTTTTTTGGGGGGGGGGATTATTATTGTTTGGGATGGGGTTTAATTTTACTGAATTTTTTTTTTTGAGGAGGAAATGGTGAGTTAGATTAGAAGAAGGCTGCCAAGTCATAAAACACAAGTCATCTTCAGTTTATCTTTATTTTTATCATATAAAACATTCCACCTCATCACAAAAAAATTCCATGTCATTTTTTCGGTGACCGAAAAGTAGTAGAGGTTCAATCAAAAAAATATAATGTTAAGTACAGTATGCCATTAGCAAAAAGGTAAGTTTGGTTTTTTAGATCAAAATGGACATAAAGTTTGGTTTATTAGATTCCAATTTTCCATTAAAAATTAACAACTCTAAACCCTAACCTAACTTAAATTCAAAAAATTAATCGAACAAATTTACTCCAACTAATTAAAAATTAACAATTCTAAACAACAAACATCAACATTTATCCAAATTAACAACCCTAAACCCTAAACTAAAAACTCCAAAAATTAACCTAACGAATTACTCAAACTTATTCAAAATTAAAAATTCAAAAACAATGAACATCAATATCCATAAGTCTAATACGATTGTTAATAACAATACCCAAATTATAATAAAAATTAACAATCACACTAACAATAAATTACCTTAACAGTTAGTCAGTGACGGGAGATGCGACAGGAGGTCCTAAGGGTGGGAGGGTTGGGCGTGTGGCGGCGGGGATAGGCGGCGATAGGAGGTGTTTCCAGTGGCGAGGGTACGACCTCCGACGCAGAGGTTCGGGCAGAGATCAGAGAAAAGAAGGTGAGGGATGGTTATGTTCGAATGGGCGAAGAAATTGATTGGCCATGTAATTGCGCCCTAGCGATCATTAAATTAACGGGGGTGGGCTGCAACCGTTAAATTAAATATGCGGCCGTTAATTTAACGGTTGTTGATTCCAGCGACCATTATTTTAGCAGTCGTAGATAACGGTCGTTGGCAACGACTGTTTAAAAATATAGCGATTGTTAACTTAACAGTCATAAAGTTAGTGACTGTTAAGTTTTCGGTCGCTAATTAACAGTCGTGCAAGATCATTTATGACCATTAATTTAACAGTCGTAAATAACATTCACGGTTCAACTGTTATGTTGTAGTGGATAACGAGGTTTAAGGTGGTAAAAACGAGGTTTATCAAATATATATGAAAAACCTTTGATGGTGAACAAGATATATTTGTTGTATCATTGTTTGAGTTAAAGATGCATGAGTCAGGTGATATGTACGATCATGTTAAATCATTTGGCCATGATCTTGTCTAAATTGACCTCTGTGGGATTTGGTTTTGATAATGAGAGTAATGAATATATTATGTTGACTATCCTACCTAAGTCTTGATATACATTTATAATTTCTATTAGTACCTGTAAGGGGAAGGGAGCTTGAATTTTAATGAGTTGCTTGATAATGTCCTGAGTCACATAAAAAGGATTCTAATTAACCTTATAGGGAAGATGCTTTGTTAGTTAGGGTAAGAGGAATAGTGCGAGTTCTAGTCAGAGTTGGTCTAAATTTAGAGGCGGAAATTCGGAGCACTTATTGTGATCGGATTGTGGCCGGTGAGAGTTGTTAGATGCTTTTAGCGTATAACTTTTGTCTCAATTAGCCTCTTGATGCAATTTTTTGCATATATTTTTTTTATTAGAATCAACCTCTTCATGCACTCCATTACGTGGGGAACGGCAGCCTACATATGATTCCCCACGTAGTAATGTCAATTAAAATATATTAATGAGAAATATTATGCTTCCGCCAAAACTTGAACTTTGATGAGGAGCCACATACAGACTTATGCATACAGATTTATTAAACATAATGATCATGATGTTTCCTTATCTAAATTGTATTAATGAGCTGGGAAAAACTCCAAGTGTCCCATGCAGTGTATGGGAAGCTAAATGAGGTGTCTTAATCTTTAGGGTATTTAAATGCGTTTTATTATGATTTTTAGGTTGTGTTTGGTGACCAAGTAGGAAATAAAGGGTAAGAAGGAAAGCATTCCTTTTTGCAAATGTTTCCTTTTTGCGGCAACTTTAATATAACCTAGTTTCTCTTGTACTATTAATATATATAGGGGTCAAATCTTCCTCCTAAATCATCAAGTGAGATAGAGAGAAACACGACCTGTGTAATTGTAATCATCCTATTACTAGTGCATCGATTCCGTGGTTTTTTTCCTGCATTAGGTTTTTTCCACGTTAAACCTCTGGTGTCAATTTTCTGATTTCTTTTCCACTATTATTTATTATTGTTTGTGGTTGATTGAGTCCTTTTCGATCTTAGCAACAGGTATCAGAGCCTGCAGGCTGTAGGTTGTTAAAAGAGACTCGCTTTCAAACAATTAATATCATGAAATAAGTATGAAATCAAGAAATTTGACGGATCTGACTTCACCTACCGAAGGTTGCAGATTGAGGATCTTTTGTATTCGAAGTCGCTGCATGTTCCGCTGTTGGAGAAGAAGTCATACTCCATGGAGCAGGACGCGTATGATCTACTTGATCGACAGGCGATGCCCCTGATTAGGATGTCGTTGACTCGGAAGGTTTGGTTTAACATTATGGAGAAAAAGACAACGAATGAATTTTTGAAGGCACTGGAGGAGATGTATGAGAAGCCAAGCGTAACAAATCAGGTATATTTGTTCCGCAAATTAACCAGTTGTAAGATGGCTGAGGATGGTGATGTGGTTAATGATATTAATGAGATTACTAAGATATTATCATAACTTGCTTCAGTAGATATGACTTTTGCTGAGAATGTTAAAGCTTGCATATTGTTGTCTTCTACGCCTGATTGTTGGGAAACTCTTGTAACTACTGTTAGTAGTGCTAAGAGTACTGACGAGATGAAATTTGATGATGTCAAGTCTGTACTTCTTAACGAGGGCCTTTCTAGGAAAAATTCTTATGGGGAATCTTCGGGAAGTGCCTTAAGTGTTAGAGGTAGGAAGAACAATAGGAATTCTAATAATTCGAGGAGGCGGTCGAAGTCAACGGGTAAAGGCAAGCCTAAGAACATGAGTGAAGTTGTGTGTTATGGTTGTGGGGATAAAGGTCACTTTAAGAAGGATTAGCCTAAACCTAAGAAGGGGAAGGGTAATGATGACCGTGACTCTATCATCTCTACTGAAGACCTTTGTGAAACTCTAATCTTGAGTGTGTCTAGTTCTGAGGAGTCTTGGATAGTTGATACTGGTGCTTCTTTTCATGTTTCTTCAAACAGGGAGTTATTTCAGAATTTCAAGAGTCGAAATTTTGGCAGAGTTTACCTTGCTGACAACAAATATTATGAGTTAACAGGTAGAGGAGACGTGACTATTAAGACTGCTAATGGTGGTCTTTGGAAGCTGGAAGATGTCAGATATATTCCTGGTAATAAGAGGAATTTGATTTCACTAAATCAACTTGATGAGATGGGTTATTCTGTAGGATTCAGGAATGGAAGATGGAAGATTATGAAAGGTGCTATAAAAAGGTCGGTCGATGCACTAGGGGAACTCTTACTGAAAGTGAGGATTCCTGAAGGCTTGGTCTCCAAGTGGAAGATTGTTGTGTGTGGAGACCAAGTAGGAAATAAACGGAAAGAAGAAAAACATTCTTTTTTGCAAATGTTTCCTTTGTGCAAATGTTTCCTTTTCGGAGATGTTTTTTTTTCTACATATGTTTCCTTTCTGCGGCAACTTTATTATAACTTAGTTTCTCTTGTACCACTAATATATATAGGGGTAAAATCTTTCTCCTAAATCATCAATTGAGATAGAGAGAAACACAACCTGTGTAATTGTAATCCTCCTATTACTAGTGCATCGATTCCGTGGTTTTTTTTCCCGATTTGAGTTTTTTCCACGTTAAACATCTGGTGCCAATTTTTCTGATTTCTTTTCCGCTATTTTTTCCTATTGTTTGTGGTTGCTAGAGTGCTCTTTGATCCTAACATTTCAAGTGAATCAAAATAATAAAAATCAAAAGAGTCACCAATTCATTTTCAATGAGAATTCATAAACTCAATGTAAACTCCATAAACCCTGAACCATGAGCTACGGATCCGGGGTAGGGTTATGAACTCTACTAAATCGGTCGATTTAAAAAAAGAGTATAAGATGAAAATTTATTAGATTGATCAAATTAGATAGGGCATACATACGAAATGATCATATGCAAAAAGAATATAAAATAAATAAACGCAAATAACAAAATCAAATAAAAGAACAAAATTAAAGCATCAATACTATTATTTAAGTCATATTTACATTATAATAAAGTGAAGATAAAAAAAAAAAAGAAGGATCCTAACCTTAAGTTAATGCCAGCATAATCTTAAAATGGAGGAGGGAGAAGAGAAAGATAAAATCAGATAGTGTAAATATTCCCAGAGTGATTTTGGGTTTGGGAAAAGAGTGGAAGTGAGTGTGTATTGATAGTGATCCGGCAGGGTTTAAAGATGAAGAGAAAAATATGAAAATAGGGAGAAAATTTGAATTCAAAGAGGCGTGTGTTGGAATTATTCTAGAAACACCCAACATAAGCTGGCACATGCGAAAGTGTGTCAGCGTGTGGTACAAGCGCGTTTGATTGTTTTTTTTAAAAAAATTATTTGTGGCTAACTTGGATAGAAGACTGGGATAAGCTATTTTGGTGGATTTTTCTTCATTTATTCATCATTTTGTTCTTTCCAAAAAATTCTTGGCGTTAATTCTAAGTTAAAAATAAACAAAAAATTAATCAAAATAAATTACAATTGGATTCTAATAATCCCTACTTTTGCAAATTGGATGGCAATAATCCCTACTTTCAATTTGTATTCTAGTGGTCCAAAAAAAAATAAAATTGTATTTTACTGGTACCAAATCCATCGCCACATTCTTTTTATTTTTTTCATGCCTACCCCATATTATTTTTGTTTTTTCGTTCCTGCCCCCAGATAGTTAATAAAGTGTAGTTGCTAAAATATTTTTTAAATTATTTTTTTGAGATTCCGAGCAATTATTATGATTTTTTTAAAAAGAATGAAATTGAAAAAATCATAAAAAATAGAAAAAAATTCAAAAAAATTGGGAGAAGTGTTGTAAATTCATTAAAAATCATGGTAAAGTGTTATACAAAGTTTTGAATCAAATGCAACACAAAATCTATGATATTCAGGGTATGCTCTTAATTATGTCCCACTACAATACAATTTTAATTTTTTTTGGACCACCAGAATAAAAATTTAAAGTATGGATTATTGCCATCCAATTTGCAAAAATAGGGATTATTAGAATCCAATTTCCCTAACTACAAATCTAAATTGAGTGACAAAATTCAACATCTAGAATGAGAAATACTTTGCTTCCACCAGAACTTGAACTTTGATGAGGAGTCAAATACAAAGTTATGCATACAAATTTATTATAAATGATGTTTGGCAAATAAGAACATCACCTTCAATCTTATATATCCTTCTTACAATGTATCATGCTATATAAACCTTTACGTTAGTGGTTCCATGCATGATTAGAATGGATTGGGATGAGAGTTCTATCTTTCTTGTTAAAGTCAACCATATTGATCCTTTAGAATAAACTCGTTTACTGTTCGTCACTCATCCTTTTACTAACGCCGCCCAACTTTTGCATAAAATTTCCAATATCGCCCTCAGCTCTTACAATATTCACTCTTCTCCCTCTCTCGACTTTCTCTCTCTAATAATCTCTCTCAACCTTCCACCATCAATGGCCCCCACCACACCAACCGTCCGACAGGAAGACTCTGGAACTGACATCGTCGCCGGTTAGGTAAGTTGTTATTTTTAAAAATTCAGGGTTTGGGTGAATTTCCGGAGAAAATCATGGGTGCCGCATACGATTCACGGCGTTCCACCGCCAGGATGCACACCGATTGGGCGGGCCGTGGCAATCGGAGAGCGGCCTAGCAGTGGAACATCGTGAATCGTGTGCAGCGCCCAGATTTTTTGAATTTTTTTATTCTAATTGTTAATATTAATAATTATATATATTATTGTTGTTGATGTTATTATTATTATTATTATTATGTATAATTAATGTTATTGTTATTATTATTAATTATTATTATTAATATTGTTATTATTAGTATTATAGTTGATGATTGTTATTGTTATTATTATTATTATTATTATTATTATTATTATTGTTGTTGTTGTTATTGTTGTTGTTATTGTTGTTATTTTTAATGTTATTGTTATTAATATTATACGTGATTGTTGAAGTTATTGTAGTTAATGTTATGAATAATTTTTAATATTATTATTTAAGTTGTTTGCTTTTGTTATGTGCGTTGTTTAGAGTCTTCTCGTAAAAATAAATAAAAATAAACTTGGATGTTTTTCTTGTTACTTACCCAAAGTTTTCTTCATTTTCACGTAATATTACATGAAAAGTTTGGGTTGAGTTAGTTAAAAAACATTAAAATTTAATTTTAGGGTTTTAGGATGATAATGTCACTGGTAAAAAAAGAATAATAAATTTGTGTGCTTTTCTCATGACTTAACACAAATGTTTCTATAAAACACGTAAAAGTACATGAAAGTTTAGGGTTAAGTTATAAGAAAATTATAGTGTGACACCCTGGGTATATGATTAAGTGTGGCTTAAGAGGATTGAAATGACTACTTATATCACTAAGGTATACTTTCTTTTAAGGTAGTTCATTCGTTGGAGACTCCTCACTTAAGTGTGCTTGGCAGGGAGTAGTATATAATAACATAATGGTAAAAAATATATAAATAAATTTGTATTCTTTACTCATAGATTAACCCAAACGTTTCTCTTAACGTCATGTAAAAATACAGAAAAGTTCACGGTTAACTTATGAGAAAAGCAAGCAAATATATTTTTGTGTATGAAATTTTTCGTTTTAGGGTTGAGGGTTTGTATGGTTTAGGGTTTTAGGGTTTAGAGACATTCCTTGATACAATGCTATTTTAAAAATCATGAATTAGCGTAGACTTAAGTTAGTGTATAATTTGGACATACGTAGTAAGCGAAGTAATTGGTTAACTTTATTAAAAGCATGTGTCTAAATACAAATTGATCTACGTTATTGAGAACGAAGTGCAGACGTTTTCCCAAATGGAGATAGTGTTACGAGTGTGTCCTCCCGTCCATATCATCACTCCACATCTTTGACCACTCGTTGTAAATTTACTTGACGTTGACATTACAATCCGGGAACTTCTGCTTGAGATATGTATGTATCATAGGCTCATAGCCGGAGTACACAGGGTGCTTGCCATTTCCCGGACATGGTCTTTCATATCAGATGTCAGAGAGTGTCCATGACGTTACCCCTCCTCGTACACGACGAATTGATGGTTGCGCTTCTCCCAGTCTCCCTCGCACATAGACGCGCCATGAATCTCCCATATGAGTCCACACTACAATCTGAAATTTGAAGTGGCAGGATTTCGTCTACGTATCGCGACAAGAGGTTGCATCTAAATCATCCAATCTACCCTAGTATGCACTATATCTCCAACATTTCAAATAAACATTAAGCGGGTTATCTGCATCATTTCTCTTGTAGGTAGCACGTACAAACGTAAACCCGATAACCCAAGCTGTTTTGTCAGCCTAGTCATTTACTGGATCAAGTGATTCAAAGACTTGGTCGGAAGCAAAAAACGATGAATAATCAACATCGTCACCACCAAATTCCTCTTACTGTAGCTGCAAAAACAAATTAAAATTATTCGAACACTTTACAACAACAACAACAACCTCCCATGTGACACGTTTGAAAATTATGAGGTTTAGGAAAGATCGAACAAAAATATGCTCCAAGAAGATTCGAACACTTTATATCAAATAAATACTACTTTCTAATATTGAAAACATTAACAAATATAAATATAATGCAATTTATATAATACAAATAATAACAATAACAACATTAATAACACGTTTTAAATATAATAATAGGAAAATTGTATTATAATAATCCCACTTTTTACAAATTGGACAGCAATAATCTTTACTATATATCGATTTTTATTCTGGTGGTTCAAAAGAAAATAAAATTGTATTGTAGTGGGACGCTGCCGAGTTAGAGGGTCGTGACTCGGTGGTTTGTTGACGTGGACCGACGAGAGTGTGTTTGACCAATAATTCGGACCATCAGAACATAATCAGTTATGAAATGGGACCGCTAAATTACAATAAGTATGTCAACGTGACTACTAGAATACAATAACAATTTAAATGGGACATTGGGACCACTAGAATATAACTAAAATAATAATTTCTTGGTCAAACACACTCTCGCCGGTACATGTCAGCAAATCATCGAGTCAACACCCTTTAACTCGGCGGCGTCCCACTACGTACAATCCAATTTTATTTTTTTTTATCACCAGAATCCAAATTAATAGTAGGGATTATTATTGTCCAATTTGTGAAAGTCGAGATTATTAGAATCCAATTTCCTATAATAATATTAATAATAATAGTTTCACTAGACACAATAATAATAATAATAATAATAATAATAATTTTTTGAATCGTGTGCAGTGGAACATCGTGTGCAGTCGGAGAGCGGCCTAGTAGTGGAACATCGTGAATCGTGTGCAGCGCCCAGATTTTTTGAATTTTTTTATTCTAATTGTTAATATTAATAATTATATATATTATTGTTGTTGATGTTGTTATTATTATTATTATTATTATTATTATTATTATGTATAATTAATGTTATTGTTATTATTATTAATTATTATTATTAATATTGTTATTATTAGTATTATAGTTGATGATTGTTATTGTTATTATTATTATTATTATTATTATTGTTGTTGTTGTTATTGTTGTTATTTTTAATGTTATTGTTATTAATATTACACGTGATTGTTGAAGTTATTGTAGTTAATGTTATGAATAATTTTTAATATTATTATTTAAGTTGTTTGCTTTTGTTATGTGCGTTGTTTAGAGTCTTCTCGTAAAAATAAATAAAAATAAACTTGGATGTTTTTCTTGTTACTTACCCAAAGTTTTCTTCATTTTCACGTAATATTACATGAAAAGTTTGGGTTGAGTTAGTAAAAAAACATCAAAATTTAATTTTAGGGTTTTAGGATGATAATGTCACTGGTAAAAAAAGAATAATAAATTTGTGTGCTTTTCTCATGACTTAACACAAATGTTTCTATAAAACACGTAAAAGTACATGAAAGTTTAGGGTTAAGGTATAAGAAAATTATAGTGTGACACCCTGGGTATATGATTAAGTGTGGCTTAAGAGGATTGAAATGACTACTTATATCACCAAGGTATACGTTCTTTTAAGGTAGTTCATTCGTTGGAGACTCCTCACTTAAGTGTGCTTGGCAGGGAGTAGTATATAATAACATAATGGTAAAAAATATATAAATAAATTTGTATTCTTTACTCATAGATTAACCCAAACGTTTCTCTTAACGTCATGTAAAAATACAGAAAAGTTCACGGTTAACTTATGAGAAAAGCAAGCAAATATATTTTTGTGTATGAAATTTTTCGTTTTAGGGTTGAGGGTTTGTATGGTTTAGGGTTTTAGGGTTTAGAGACATTCCTTGATACAATGCTATTTTAAAACTCATGAATTAGCGTAGACTTAAGTTAGTGTATAATTTGGACATACGTAGTGTTAAGTAATTGGTTAACTTTATTAAAAGCATGTGTCTAAATACAAATTGATCTACGTTATTGAGAACGGCGCGACGTTTTCCAAATGGAGATAGTGTTACGAGTGTGTCCTCCGTCCATATCATCACTCCACATCTTTGACCACTCGTTGTAAATTTACTTGACGTTGACATTACAATCCGGGAACTTCTGCTTGAGATATGTATGTATCATAGGCTCATAGCCGGAGTACACAGGTGCTTGCCATTTCGGACATGGTCTTTCATATCGATGTCGAGAGTGTCCATGACGTTACCTCCTCGCATACACGGCAATTGATGGTTGCGCTTCTCCCGTCTCTCGCATAGACGCGCCATGAATCTCCCATATGAGTCCACACTACAATCTGAAATTTGAAGTGGCAGGATTTCGTCTACGTATCGCGACAAGAGGTTGCATCTAAATCATCCAATCTACCCTAGTATGCACTATATCTCCAACATTTCAAATAAACATTGCCGGGTTATCTGCATCATTTCTCTTGTAGGTAGCACGTACAAACGTAAACCCGATAACCCAAGCTGTTTTGTCAGCCTAGTCATTTACTGGATCAAGTGATTCAAAGACTTGGTCGGAAGCAAAAAACGATGAATAATCAACATCGTCACCACCAAATTCCTCTTACTGTAGCTGCAAAAACAAATTAAAATTATTCGAACACTTTACAACAACAACAACAACCTCCCATGTGACACGTTTGAAAATTATGAGGTTTAGGAAAGATCGAACAAAAATATGCTCCAAGAAGATTCGAACACTTTATATCAAATAAATACTACTTTCTAATATTGAAAACATTAACAAATATAAATATAATGCAATTTATATAATACAAATAATAACAATAACAACATTAATAACACGTTTTAAATATAATAATAGGAAAATTGTATTATAATAATCCCACTTTTTACAAATTGGACAGCAATAATCTTTACTATATATCGATTTTTATTCTGGTGGTTCAAAAGAAAATAAAATTGTATTGTAGTGGGACGCTGCCGAGTTAGAGGGTCGTGACTCGGTGGTTTGTTGACCTGGACCGACGAGAGTGTGTTTGACCAATAATTCGGACCATCAGAACATAATCAGTTATGAAATGGGACCGCTAAATTACAATAAGTATGTCAACGTGACTACTAGAATACAATAAAGAATTTAAATGGGACATTGGGACCACTAGAATATAACTAAAATAATAATTTCTTTGTCAAACACACTCTCGCCGGTACATGTCAGCAAATCATCGAGTCAACACCCTCTAACTCGGCGGCGTCCCACTACGTACAATCCAATTTTTTTTTTTTTTTATCACCAGAATCCAAATTAATAGTAGGGATTATTATTGTCCAATTTGTAAAAGTCGAGATTATTAGAATCCAATTTCGTATAATAATATTAATAATAATAGTTTCACTAGACACAATAATAATAATAATAATAATAATAATAATAATAATAATAATAATAATAGCAACAACATCCAAAACAATGACATTTTCTCTTTAGTTGCAAAGCCCACTGATTCTTGGACTTGGAAATCTATTTTGAAAGTAAGACCTTTCCTTGCTAAAGGGCTTCGATGGCATGTAGCGGATGATCAAGCGATTAAATTTTGGATTGACAATTGGTGTGCTCAGTGCAATTTGTTGGAATTGTGTCATATTACCGACCTGAGTAATATTGATCTTAACTTAAAAGTTGTAGATTTTATCAACCCTGACAAGTCTTGGAACTTGGAGCGCTTGGGGACTATTGTGAATCAAGAAACCGTTGGCATGATTCGCTCCATTGGTTAGCCCATAAGGACGTAGATTTCGAGAATGTTTGGGAATTTCGGAGGATCTCAATTTTGGATATTCAACAGAAACTTAAAGTGTTCCTTTGGCAACTTTGTCATGAATCACTCCCCATTAAATCTAATTTAGTAAATAGGGGCATGAATATTTCTCACGTATATCCCTTTTTTAACCATGAAGAGGAACAAGATGACCACCTTTTTACATTGTGATTATGCTCGCGAAGTTTGTGCTTAGCCCTTCAACATGGATGGACTCAAGCCTCTCCTAATGTTCAGGAAGGTTTGCAAGATTTTTTGACCAGATGTAAATTAAATGTAACTAATTCTAATTTTGAGCGTATCATTGCTCTTATTTGGAGTATTTGGAAAACATTGTTAGCTTTAACAATAGGTCATTTCCTAGTGGTTGTACTCTCCTTCTGGCAAAACGTGCTTCGACTGAATGGAGGATTTGCCATAAATTGACGAACTCTATGGTGTCTTCTATCTCCCCTCCTACTCAACATCGTGTTAAGGTGCTTGTTTGGGTTAATTGGGTCAAACCTTCCCAGGATATGGTTAAAATTAACTTTGATGGTTCTAAAAGATATGCTAAAACCGCGGGAGGTTATTTTATTAGGGACTTATGAGGCGATGTCATCCAGGCATCTTCTTTTAACTTAGGAGGTGGTTCAGTCCTCGTTGCGGAAGCTACTGCTATGCGTAATGGAGTTAAGGATTTTGTGCTTGCTGGATATAGGAACAATTTATTGATAGAAGGGGATAATTTAGTACTCATCAATACGGTCAAGAGCTTATTTCATGTGCCTTGGAAGATTTCTACGTTGGTATAAGATATTCGAGCATATATGGAAGTTTTTAGTGATGTTGGGTTTCTCACATCTTTCGTCATGCGAATAGAGTTGTAGATTGGCTGGCGAAGTATGGTTTGTCTATTCAAAATGTTGTTGTTCTTAATGCTAGTTTGTATAGGGGGCTTTCATTGACTGTGTTTGAGGATGCTCTTAGTTAGATCCCTTAAGAGAAGGGATACCTAGCAGTTCTTTTATTTACCTTTATTTTAAAAAAATGATAACAACAATAATATTAATGATAATAATAATAACTATATTAATATTAATCATGATTATAAATAACATTTTAATTAAGACTTAATAAAAAAATAAGCCTAATAATTATAAACATATAATAAGCATTATTAAATAGTAATAGTAATAACAATAATAACTATAAAAAAAAATTTAAAATTTCAACATTCGGGGCCCAAGGATAGTGCCGGGCCGTGCCGCCTATGCAGCCAAGCCACGACAACAACCGCACTCGTTATGCGGCCTCACCACAGCAAGAGCTGCATCGGGCATGTAGTTCGGCAGTAGCAAAAGCCGCAGGCCGATTGCGGCTAGTTGTGGGGGACTGCACGTCGATCGCGACTCAGGCCGTGGCGCTGCCATAGCTACGTCATAATCTGCGTGCGACCCTAGCTTCAGTTGGGTTATTTCTTCGTGTTTTCATTCGAAATTTCAAATCTAAAATTTATAAACTAACTTCTTTTTTGTCTGATGATCTACAACCTTTCATTGTGTCTTTAAGTTGAATTTCCAAAACCGCAGTCAATTTGAGGAATTATGAGAGATACAGAGTTATCAGAGAATAAGAGAGATGAGAGAGTGACGAGAAAAGTGAAAAAGATAGTAGAGGGGGAGCAACCAATAACCATGCCAGAGAATAAATCAATTATCGATATGTGTGTAACTGAGTGAACTGTCTTAATAATTTCACCCAAATGATTATTGGCAAATGTGCAGCGCATGCATGGTAAAATACTAAGCTAGTTTAGATAAGGAAACATGATAAACGTACCTCTTTTTTACCTAAATACAAAAAAATAAAATAAAAAATAAAAACAAGTTAATATGATTATATATTGGATCGTAATATTCCTATTTTTTGAGATATTGGATTGTAATATATCATCTTTATTATTGGATACTAATATACTCGACCTTTATATTTAGATGTAATTATCATCCCTTAATTGGTGGTGAATCAGTCTCAGGGATGATGTGGTAGGTGGATGAAACGTCCCGAGACTCGTAAGGAACCAATAAAGGCCCACATAAGTCATTCTTGAGATCGGTTCACCACTACTTAAGTCAATGTAAGTATATTAAAATGAACAAGTATACTAATATTCGATATGAAAATTGATATACTATGACCCAATACCCTAAAATACAGGTATATTACAATCCAAAAATCATTCATTAAATATGATTTTTGATGAGCAACAACTTTTTGTTCTTCCAACTACATAACAGGCTAATGCGGCCTATTTTAGCAATTGTTATATATATAGTTGACTATGGTGTACTTATCTAAGTATACGACTTGTAGTACCTTTTTTTAAATGTTGATAATATTAATTATAAATTCATTTTAAATTTATCAATATTATTGTAAAAATTATTAATATTTTTTAAAATTAGTAAATTTTTATTAAAAGTCATTGCATAAAATAATGATATATTTAATTTCAATGCATGTGGTATATCTAAATAGTACATCACAATAGATGGTATAATTTGCCCTATTCGATCCAGCACGTATCCGTATGCATTCATCACTAACTAGTAACTACCATAGCCGACTTTACTGTATGCATGATAATTAGGCAGAGTTTGAAACATTGGATTTGCACCTAATGCTCTGATTAAAGTCATTTTCAGTGATGACATTAAAAGCTTGAATAGGCTGACATATTTGGGTTGGACACTATCAAATGAGTGTTGAAGATAGTTTGACCTCAAAACTTCCCTAATTACTACTTCTGGGTTGCTATTAGTACTAGATACAGAACCCATAAGTCGTTGTTCCATATAACAGTTTTGAGTAAGTTCCAAACCTAACAACTGGTAGAGAACTGATTCATTTCTGTAGCCTAGACCTTTTGTTTTCAAACATACTAATGATTCCATTGTCCTCTACGTACTTCCTTGTTGTTCTATCTCTTTTTTTGCATTTCATCCTCCTTATCTCAAAGAATTTTCTGCCTACTTATTAAATCAGGAAAACGAACTAGTACACGTTTATACATTCCAAACAGAACCCAAAAATAAAATACTAGGGGTGATCAGCGAGACCGAGATCCCGATAATTTTTGGAGGTCCTAGTCCTGGGTGTGATTTGGTGCAAAGATTTGATCGCACTCCCCCTCCCGGGAAATGAACCGAGAATTCTTTTAGTCCTATTTTTCATTTTTTTGGTATTTATTATTTGATTTATTTCCTTAAACAACTAACATAAATGATACAAATTTTCTCAAACGTCATAAATGTCGGCACCGGTTGTTTACATAACCATTTTTTGTCAAATTAAAATTATACAATAGTCTAATACATAACGTCTTTTTCTGGAAAAAATATATATACATGTCAGCAAATCATCGAGTCAACACCCTTTAACTCGGCGGCGTCCCACTACGTACAATCCAATTTTATTTTTTTTTATCACCAGAATCCAAATTAATAGTAGGGATTATTATTGTCCAATTTGTGAAAGTCGAGATTATTAGAATCCAATTTCCTATAATAATATTAATAATAATAGTTTCACTAGACACAATAATAATAATAATAATAATAATAATAATTTTTTGAATCGTGTGCAGTGGAACATCGTGTGCAGTCGGAGAGCGGCCTAGTAGTGGAACATCGTGAATCGTGTGCAGCGCCCAGATTTTTTGAATTTTTTTATTCTAATTGTTAATATTAATAATTATATATATTATTGTTGTTGATGTTGTTATTATTATTATTATTATTATTATTATTATTATGTATAATTAATGTTATTGTTATTATTATTAATTATTATTATTAATATTGTTATTATTAGTATTATAGTTGATGATTGTTATTGTTATTATTATTATTATTATTATTATTGTTGTTGTTGTTATTGTTGTTATTTTTAATGTTATTGTTATTAATATTACACGTGATTGTTGAAGTTATTGTAGTTAATGTTATGAATAATTTTTAATATTATTATTTAAGTTGTTTGCTTTTGTTATGTGCGTTGTTTAGAGTCTTCTCGTAAAAATAAATAAAAATAAACTTGGATGTTTTTCTTGTTACTTACCCAAAGTTTTCTTCATTTTCACGTAATATTACATGAAAAGTTTGGGTTGAGTTAGTAAAAAAACATCAAAATTTAATTTTAGGGTTTTAGGATGATAATGTCACTGGTAAAAAAAGAATAATAAATTTGTGTGCTTTTCTCATGACTTAACACAAATGTTTCTATAAAACACGTAAAAGTACATGAAAGTTTAGGGTTAAGGTATAAGAAAATTATAGTGTGACACCCTGGGTATATGATTAAGTGTGGCTTAAGAGGATTGAAATGACTACTTATATCACCAAGGTATACGTTCTTTTAAGGTAGTTCATTCGTTGGAGACTCCTCACTTAAGTGTGCTTGGCAGGGAGTAGTATATAATAACATAATGGTAAAAAATATATAAATAAATTTGTATTCTTTACTCATAGATTAACCCAAACGTTTCTCTTAACGTCATGTAAAAATACAGAAAAGTTCACGGTTAACTTATGAGAAAAGCAAGCAAATATATTTTTGTGTATGAAATTTTTCGTTTTAGGGTTGAGGGTTTGTATGGTTTAGGGTTTTAGGGTTTAGAGACATTCCTTGATACAATGCTATTTTAAAACTCATGAATTAGCGTAGACTTAAGTTAGTGTATAATTTGGACATACGTAGTAAGCGAAGTAATTGGTTAACTTTATTAAAAGCATGTGTCTAAATACAAATTGATCTACGTTATTGAGAACGGCGCGACGTTTCCCAAATGGAGATAGTGTTACGAGTGTGTCCTCCGTCCATATCATCACTCCACATCTTTGACCACTCGTTGTAAATTTACTTGACGTTGACATTACAATCCGGGAACTTCTGCTTGAGATATGTATGTATCATAGGCTCATAGCCGGAGTACACAGGGTGCTTGCCATTTCCCGGACATGGTCTTTCATATCGATGTCGAGAGTGTCCATGACGTTACCCTCCTCGTACACGACGAATTGATGGTTGCGCTTCTCCCAGTCTCCCTCGCACATAGACGCGCCATGAATCTCCCATATGAGTCCACACTACAATCTGAAATTTGAAGTGGCAGGATTTCGTCTACGTATCGCGACAAGAGGTTGCATCTAAATCATCCAATCTACCCTAGTATGCACTATATCTCCAACATTTCAAATAAACATTAAGCGGGTTATCTGCATCATTTCTCTTGTAGGTAGCACGTACAAACGTAAACCCGATAACCCAAGCTGTTTTGTCAGCCTAGTCATTTACTGGATCAAGTGATTCAAAGACTTGGTCGGAAGCAAAAAACGATGAATAATCAACATCGTCACCACCAAATTCCTCTTACTGTAGCTGCAAAAACAAATTAAAATTATTCAACACTTTACAACAACAACAACAACCTCCCATGTGACACGCTTGAAAATTATGAGGTTTAGGAAAGATCGAACAAAAATATGCTCCAAGAAGATTCGAACACTTTATATCAAATAAATACTACTTTCTAATATTGAAAACATTAACAAATATAAATATAATGCAATTTATATAATACAAATAATAACAATAACAACATTAATAACACGTTTTAAATATAATAATAGGAAAATTGTATTATAATAATCCCACTTTTTACAAATTGGACAGCAATAATCTTTACTATATATCGATTTTTATTCTGGTGGTTCAAAAGAAAATAAAATTGTATTGTAGTGGGACGCTGCCGAGTTAGAGGGTCGTGACTCGGTGGTTTGTTGACCTGGACCGACGAGAGTGTGTTTGACCAATAATTCGGACCATCAGAACATAATCAGTTATGAAATGGGACCGCTAAATTACAATAAGTATGTCAACGTGACTACTAGAATACAATAGCAATTTAAATGGGACATTGGGACCACTAGAATATAACTAAAATAATAATTTCTTTGTCAAACACACTCTCGCCGGTACATGTCAGCAAATCATCGAGTCAACACCCTCTAACTCGGCGGCGTCCCACTACGTACAATCCAATTTTTTTTTTTTTTTATCACCAGAATCCAAATTAATAGTAGGGATTATTATTGTCCAATTTGTAAAAGTCGAGATTATTAGAATCCAATTTCGTATAATAATATTAATAATAATAGTTTCACTAGACACAATAATAATAATAATAATAATAATAATAATAATAATAATAATAATAATAGCAACAACATCCAAAACAATGACATTTTCTCTTTAGTTGCAAAGCCCACTGATTCTTGGACTTGGAAATCTATTTTGAAAGTAAGACCTTTCCTTGCTAAAGGGCTTCGATGGCATGTAGCGGATGATCAAGCGATTAAATTTTGGATTGACAATTGGTGTGCTCAGTGCAATTTGTTGGAATTGTGTCATATTACCGACCTGAGTAATATTGATCTTAACTTAAAAGTTGTAGATTTTATCAACCCTGACAAGTCTTGGAACTTGGAGCGCTTGGGGACTATTGTGAATCAAGAAACCGTTGGCATGATTCGCTCCATTGGTTAGCCCATAAGGACGTAGATTTCGAGAATGTTTGGGAATTTCGGAGGATCTCAATTTTGGATATTCAACCGAAACTTAAAGTTTTCCTTTGGCAACTTTGTCATGAATCCCTCCCCATGAAATCTAATTTAGTACATAGGGGCATGAATATTTCGCCCGTATATCCCTTTTGTAACCATGAAGAGGAACAAGATGACCACCTTTTTTTACATTGTGATTATGCTCGCGAAGTTTGGCAGTTAGCCCTTCAACATGGATGGACTCAAGCCTCTCCTAATGTTCAGGAAGGTTTGCAAGATTTTTTGACCAGATGTAAATTAAATGTAACTAATTCTAATTTTGAGCGTATCATTGCTCTTATTTGGAGTATTTGGAAAACATTGTTAGCTTTAACAATAGGTCATTTCCTAGTGGTTGTACTCTCCTTCTGGCAAAACGTGCTTCGACTGAATGGAGGATTTGCCATAAATTGACGAACTCTATGGTGTCTTCTATCTCCCCTCCTACTCAACATCGTGTTAAGGTGCTTGTTTGGGTTAATTGGGTCAAACCTTCCCAGGATATGGTTAAAATTAACTTTGATGGTTCTAAAAGATATGCTAAAACCGCGGGAGGTTATTTTATTAGGGACTTATGAGGCGATGTCATCCAGGCATCTTCTTTTAACTTAGGAGGTGGTTCAGTCCTCGTTGCGGAAGCTACTGCTATGCGTAATGGAGTTAAGGATTTTGTGCTTGCTGGATATAGGAACAATTTATTGATAGAAGGGGATAATTTAGTACTCATCAATACGGTCAAGAGCTTATTTCATGTGCCTTGGAAGATTTCTACGTTGGTATAAGATATTCGAGCATATATGGAAGTTTTTAGTGATGTTGGGTTTCTCACATCTTTCGTCATGCGAATAGAGTTGTAGATTGGCTGGCGAAGTATGGTTTGTCTATTCAAAATGTTGTTGTTCTTAATGCTAGTTTGTATAGGGGGCTTTCATTGACTGTGTTTGAGGATGCTCTTAGTTAGATCCCTTAAGAGAAGGGATACCTAGCAGTTCTTTTATTTACCTTTATTTTAAAAAAATGATAACAACAATAATATTAATGATAATAATAATAACTATATTAATATTAATCATGATTATAAATAACATTTTAATTAAGACTTAATAAAAAAATAAGCCTAATAATTATAAACATATAATAAGCATTATTAAATAGTAATAGTAATAACAATAATAACTATAAAAAAAAATTTAAAATTTCAACATTCGGGGCCCAAGGATAGTGCCGGCCGTGCATAGCTTAACCAAGCCACGCACAACAACCGCACTTCGTTATGCGGCCTCACCACGCAAGAAGAGCATCGGGCATGTAGTTCGGCAGAGTAAAGCCGCAGCCGATTGCGGCTAGTTGTGGGGATCGCACGCCGATCGCGACTCGGTATACCGCCATAGCTACGTCATAATCTGCGTGGACCTAGCTTCAATTGGTTATTTCTTCGTGTTTTCATTGAAATTTCAAATCTAAAATTTATAAACTAACTTCTTTTGTCCGATGATCTACAACCTTTCATTGTGTCTTTAAGTTGAATTTCCAAAACATGATCAATTTGAGGAATTATGAGAGATACAGAGTTATCAGAGAATAAGAGAGATGAGAGAGTGACGAGAAAAGTGAAAAAGATAGTAGAGGGGGAGCAACCAATAACCATGCCAGAGAATAAATCAATTATCGATATGTGTGTAACTGAGTGAACTGTCTTAATAATTTCACCCAAATGATTATTGGCAAATGTGCATGCATGCATGGTAAAATACTAAGCTAGTTTAGATAAGGAAACATGATAAACGTATTCTCTTTTTACCTAAATACAAAAAATAAAATAAAAATAAAAACAAGTTAATATGATTATATATTGGATCGTAATATTCTTATTTTTGAGGTATTGGATCGTAATATATCCATCCTTATTATTGGTTACTAATATACTGACCTTTATATTTAGATGTAATTATCATCCCTTAATTGGTGGTGAATCACTGGGGATGATGTGGTAGGTGGATGAAACGTCCCGAGACTCGTAAGGAACCAATAAAGGCCCACATAAGTCATTCTTGAGATCGGTTCACCACTACTTAAGTCAATGTAAGTATATTAAAATGAACAAGTATACTAATATTCGATATGAAAATTGATATACTATGACCCAATACCCTAAAATACAGAGTATATTACAATCCAAAAATCATTCATTAAATATGATTTTTGATGAGCAACAACTTTTTGTTCTTCCAACTACATAACAGGCTAATGCGCCTATTTTAGCAATTGTTATATATATAGTTGACTATGGTGTACTTATCTAAGTATACGACTTGTAGTACCTTTTTTTAAATGTTGATAATATTAATTATAAATTCATTTTAAATTTATCAATATTATTGTAAAAATTATTAATATTTTTTAAAATTAGTAAATTTTTATTAAAAGTCATTGCATAAAATAATGATATATTTAATTTCAATGCATGTGGTATATCTAAATAGTACATCACAATAGATGGTATAATTTGCCCTATTCGATCCAGCACGTATCCGTATGCATTCATCACTAACTAGTAACTACCATAGCCGACTTTACTGTATGCATGATAATTAGGCAGAGTTTGAAACATTGGATTTGCACCTAATGCTCTGATTAAAGTCATTTTCAGTGATGACATTAAAAGCTTGAATAGGCTGACATATTTGGGTTGGACACTATCAAATGAGTGTTGAAGATAGTTTGACCTCAAAACTTCCCTAATTACTACTTCTGGGTTGCTATTAGTACTAGATACAGAACCCATAAGTCGTTGTTCCATATAACAGTTTTGAGTAAGTTCCAAACCTAACAACTGGTAGAGAACTGATTCATTTCTGTAGCCTAGACCTTTTGTTTTCAAACATACTAATGATTCCATTGTCCTCTACGTACTTCCTTGTTGTTCTATCTCTTTTTTTGCATTTCATCCTCCTTATCTCAAAGAATTTTCTGCCTACTTATTAAATCAGGAAAACGAACTAGTACACGTTTATACATTCCAAACAGAACCCAAAAATAAAATACTAGGGGTGATCAGCGAGACCGAGATCCCGATAATTTTTGGAGGTCCTAGTCCTGGGTGTGATTTGGTGCAAAGATTTGATCGCACTCCCCCTCCCGGGAAATGAACCGAGAATTCTTTTAGTCCTATTTTTCATTTTTTTGGTATTTATTATTTGATTTATTTCCTTAAACAACTAACATAAATGATACAAATTTTCTCAAACGTCATAAATGTCGGCACCGGTTGTTTACATAACCATTTTTTGTCAAATTAAAATTATACAATAGTCTAATACATAACGTCTTTTTCTGGAAAAAATATATATATAAGTTAGAAATAGTAATAAATAAAATAAATCTAAAAAGTAAATACAAATTAAATTAGATAAGTTTATCAATCATCAAAGAATTTATTCCCCCAACCTACTCTTACCTAGTTAATTAAATGTTATGGGTGCTACTTTTCCCGTACTTTCCCTAAAAAAACATAACAGAGATAAAGATTTGTTATCAATTATGAAGAAAATTTACACATAACCCCCTTTAAATTTATAATATTTATAATTTCAATCCTAATCCTTTTAAATTAGTATATGTGTCTTTTCAACTTTTCAACCTATTCTGATTAATTTAGCAACATTTACAGTAAATGAGTGATTTGTGATAAAATTTATTTGTTGAATAACGGCTATATTAGCAAACAAATTTCATTATTAATCACACATTCATTGAAAAAGTTGCTAAATTTATTAGAAAGTTATTAAATTCACTTAAATGATGCTAAATTTCCAATTAAATAATGGTAAACATTAAGTGAAAAATGTTAGACTAGAATTTATAAATGTCATAAATTAAAAAGGAGTTATATATAAATTTTCCAAATCATCAATAAATTATATTTTTTAAAGCCAAAAATTATACGGATATTCAGAAAGGGGAAGGAAAATTTCGATTCTCGATATAAAACAAAATCGAAATCAGCTAGTTTGGGTGACTAGTGAGTAGTGACTACCAGTGCGTTTAACGGCAACGAACAGTTAACCACCGCCTTGGTTACATAGGTATTTGGAAGTCGAAATGAAACTAAACTAAATTATGAATTATATTTTATTTTTGTTTCTTATTAGACAAATATTTTGAACCCCAAGATTTTGCAACCCTATTCTTTGGATTTGATAAAATAAGTTTTGGATGGACTGGATTGGATTGGATTAGATTTGATAAATTATGATGTTTTTTTGGAGAATTGTGTTTTTAGGGAGGATGTTTTTTTGGGGAATTGTATAAGGTTTGGATTGAATTGGATTGAAAAGAGTTACCTATCCAAAAAACAGATTCATTAATTTGATGAAATGTTGCATTGTATATGTTCTTGCAGTAACCATGTATATAGATAGCTACTGAAAGGGACAGAATAATAGATTGTGGGTATGGAAAACGTACATATGATGACAATCTCCATCATGACTAATACATATATGGTATAACAATAAGAACAAAGGATTACTGACTACTTGTCTCAAATCAACAACGTATTGTACTAGCTTGCCAAGAAAATATTTTTTCTTTTTATTATTCCTTTCGATTTTTGGAGGATGATGCGTAAATTTTATATAAGCTCACATTACACAAAATTTACACAGAATTAATGGAAGATAGGAATGGAATCTTCCATTTTAAATTTATTCGTTCAATGTCCAAAACCGATTGAGCGTATTTTCGATTTACAGATTTTGTAAATATAAACCTAAATTTAAACTGCATTATGCAATATACTAATTTGCGGTTAACCGCCTTTAAAATCTAGAAATTGACAGCAAACAGAAATCGCAAGTTAATCACATTAAAAATGTGGTTAACCACCTTTTAGGTTCAGTTCATGGTTAACACAAGTTAACCAATTGCTCTTAAAAATTAAAAGAGACAAACAATATGAACAGGGTTTGATCTTTGAATAATTGGTTTGACAAATATATATATATATATATATATATATATATATATATATATATATATATATATAAAATGTTGTGCTCAAATTTAAAGTCAGATGTAACACTTACTCTTATTTTTTACAAATACCTAGAGTCGGTTAACCAAGTTAACTGCTTTTCAAATATCCAAACCGAAATAGTAACCAGGCGGTTAAACTGATCGGTTATTTGAAATTGCAAAATTCAAAAATCTGAACGATTAAACGATTCCACCTGAAAGAACCCTAGAGGGAGGATGAATAGAGTTAATAAAATTTTCTGCACTTAACACATCAAAGACGTTAGTAAATCAACACAATCGGAATAAACAATTATTGTTTCTTTATTGAATTAAAACTTGAGTACACAGAGAGATAGAAGAAGTCAGAATACTCGGTAGGATTGAAGTTATCAGGACCTCAAAATCTGCTTACAAGATAAGGAACTTAATCACAGTTCCTACTGTTTAGCCCCACAAAAGAAATGATGATGCTACAACTTACTAAAGATCAATTCACTTATTCTTCAGTTACACACTTAATGATGTCCTCACCAGAACACACTCTGGCTACAACTTAATTTGTTACCACTACGTATACACAAGTGGTTACTCTCAGAATTTTCTCACTCAAAATTTCCTAAACTTCGATTTCACTTTCTTGGAATCATTAATCTCCTTGAATGTCAATCAAGTCTATTTATAATCATCCTCTTCATATTTGCAACGACTCCAAGGGACTTGCTTTCAGGATCCTTTCCTTAGCTGGGTGATCCTATATCTTCGTATTAGTTCTTGGAAGTTATCTTTTATGCATCTTCTTCCAATTCCTGCGATGGCAAGAGTGAGGATCATACTGCGATATTGGAGGAATGATAGATGGAAGGATATGAGATTAGGGGATGTTAGAGAAAAGTGAGTAGCAAGGTAACAACGGAAGCGAATAATAGAATCGAAAACGAGATGACGGATATTACGACAAAATTTAGGAACGAAAAATAAGCGATAAAATCAAACACCAGAATTACGTGGAAAACCGAAGAACTCGGAGAAAAACCCACGGACGGTGACAGCCAGAAAATAATCCACTATGAGAAAGGAGGAGTACAACCTGATCACTATCACAGGGTATGATGCGATCCACAAAGGAGATTACAATAACAATCTCTCAACACTCAACTCACAATCTCTCAAGATACACTAGGGAAAATATTGGTGAGACCCCTTTCTCTCTAGCTCTCTGTGTTTACCGATGTGTTTTTGGTGGAGAAACATGCACCCTATTTATAGGGAGAACTCCCTATAACCTAACTTGACTCCCATTCCAAATAGATTTAGAATCTAATACAATTAGGAAACCCAACACAATCAGGAAACCTAAATAATATCCTAATACAATTAGGAAACAAATAATTGTGAGATCAAGAGATTTGGTGATTTTAGGACACTTTCCTAACAAACTCCACCTTGGACTAAAATCAACGAATTATCGGTCCAGATAAACATCTTGACTGTCGCCATCAACACGCCCCTCCGCAGGGCGTGGCCCCGCAGGGCTCTCACATGGCTAGAACACCAACTAAGTCCAATCAATGTTCGAACTTAGCTATAGATAGAGGTTTGGTTAATATGTCTGCAGGATTCTCAGAAGTATGCACCTTCTTCTCCACGATCTCTCCCGCAGCAAGTGTATCTCTGATGAAGTGATATCTGATGCTTATATGCTTGGTCTTGGAATGATAAGTGTCATTCTTTGTCAGATGTATAACACTCTGACTGTTTGAATAAACCACGGTCTCGCCCTGTGGTACTCCAAGCTCCATAACCAATCCCCTCAATCAGATGGCCTCCTTCACTCCTTCCGTTGCAGCAATATATTCAGCCTCTGTAGTAGACAGGGCTGCTATAGATTGAAGTGAAGCTTTCCAAGATATTGCTCCTCCACACATGATGAACACATACCCTGAAATTGAGCGTCTCCTATCCAAGTCTCCACCATAATGAGAATCAACATAACCTGCAACATCAGACGTTGCAGCACTACCTCTATCATACAGGATGCCTTTCTCTAAAGTACCTTTCACATAGCGAAGGATCCACTTTACCCCTTCCCAATGCTCCTTCCCTGGATTCTGCATATATCTACTCACCACACTAACTGCATGGGACAGGTCAGGTCTAGTGCACACCATAGCATACATCAAACTACCAACTGCACTTGCATAGGGAATATTAGACATCCTCCTTACCTCCAAATCAGATTTAGGACAGTTCTCACTGCATAACTTGAAGTGTGCGACTAACGGAGTTGAAAGCGCTACGATTTCTCATGTTGAATCTGTCTAACACCTTCTCCTGATATTTCTTCTGAGACAGGAACAACTTCCCTGTCTTTCTATCCCTTTGGATCTCCATACCCAAAATCTTCTTCGCCGCTCCGAGGTCTTGCATCTCAAACTCCTGGTTGAGTTGAGATTTCAACTTCTTTATTAGTGACATGTCCCTGGAGGCAATCAACATGTCATCCACATACAATAATAAATAAATGAAAGACCTTTCTTCAAATTGCCTGTAGTACAAACAATTATCATAGTGACTTCTTGTGTACCCTTGCCCTACCATAAAGGTATCAAACCTTTTATACCACTGCCTGGGTGCCTGTTTAAGTCCATACAAGGACTTTCTCAATCTGCATACCCGTTCCTGCTTACCAGGAATGATGAAACCCTCTGGCTGCCTCATATATATTTCCTCCTCCAACTTGCTATGGAGGAAAGCTGTCTTGACATCAAGTTGCTCCAACTACAAATCAAATAGAGCAACAAAGGCAAGCAAGGTGCGGATCGACGTATGTCTCACGACTGACGACAATACTTCACTGTAGTCGATTCCTTCTTTCTGGTTGCAACCCCTTACCACTAATCTGGCCTTCCACCTTGCACTTTCTACACCAGGGATACCTTCCTTTCTCTTGTACACCCACTTCGCAGTAAGTGCTCGTCGCCCTTTAGGCAACTCACATAGCTCCCATGTATGATTTTTCTGCAGACTCTCCATCTCCTCTTGCATAGCTCCTATCCAGTTTGAGGCATTCGGACAAGAGATGGCCTCCTGATAGGTAGAAGGTTCAGCACCTTCAGGAGTCTCCTCTGCAACACTCAGTGCATAAGCAATCATAGCATCATCTTCTTCAGTATATCACGCTGGTCTCCTTATCTCCCTCCTAGGACGATCTCGAGCAATGCATGGTTGTTCCTCCACCTGAGGAACATTCGTCTCAATCTCAGGCTCATCAACCTGAGTTGGTTCAGGAGCATCATCAGTAGTTTGCTCCTGATTGCAGGTTCCAGTAGCTCCACCTTGAGCCTGCTCCACCTCGAACACCATTCTTCCTGCATCCTTTTCCTGATTTCCTGCATCATCAAAAGTACTGGTAGATTCCATTCCAGATAACATAACAGTTTCATTAAAGGTTACATCTCTAGACTGAATAACTTTCTTCAAATCAGGACACCACATTCTATATCCCTTAGACTTAGACCCGTAACCTAGAAACATGCATTTAACAGCCCTAGGAGACAGCTTCCCATCATTCACATGGACATATACAGGACATCCAAAAATTCTCAAATTAGAATAATTAACTGGATTACCTACCCATATTTCCTCTGGAATCTGGTATTCGATAGAGGCATGAGGTGATCTATTCAGCAGGTAACAGGCAGTAGATATCACCTCTGCCCAGAAGGATTTGTTCTTCCAAAGCCTTGCATTCGAGAGCATGCAGCGGGCTTTCTCCAGAAGTGTCCTATTTATTCTCTCGGCTACCCCATTTTGCTGAGGCTTACCCACCAAGGTTCGATGCCTCGCAATCCCATGCCCCTCGCAGAATTCAGTAAATTCAGAATCAATAAATTCTAATCAATTGTCAGTCCTGAGTTTCTTGATTTTCCTGCCTGTCTGGTTCTCCACCAAAGCTTTGAACTTCTTGAAATATGAGAATGTCTCATTCTTGTGCCGCAGGAAATAAACCCAAGTCTTCCTCGAGAAGTCATCCACGAATGTCAACATGTAGCGCTTGCCAGCCAGTGATGGCACTCTAGCAGGACCCCACAAATCTGAATGAATATAATCAAGGATCCCTGATGTTGTATGTTTAGCCCTTGAAAAGCTAACCCTCTTCTGTTTCCCGTAGACACAGTGATCGCAAAACTCCAACTTGCCGATCTTTGCGTCTTCAAGGTATCCCTTCTTGCTCAACATTGACATTTTCTTCTCGCCCATGTGGCCTAGTCTCATGTGCCACAGTTTTGTTCTGTCGGACTCATCAAGATTTAGAATTTGCTCTGAGATCACATCAGTAGATCCCTGCAGGATGTATAGACTGCCCTTCCTGATTCCCTTCATAAGAACCATGGAACCCCTGCATACTTTCAAAACACCATCTTCTCCTTTGTACCTACAGCCGTTAGCTTCAAGAGTACCCAAAGAAATTAAATTTCGAGTCATGCTAGGGATATGACGAACCTCCTTGAGAGTTCTAACAATGCCATCATGAGTCTTGATTTTGATGCTACCGATTCCTGCAACCTTGCGGTCGTTACCCATGACTACGACCCCGGTGTCAACACTCTCATAAGACTCGAACCAGTCCTTATGAGGACACATATGATAGGTGCACCCCGTGTCAAGAACCCACTTATCTCTAGCTATCCTACTCGATGTGGTAGCCAAGGCATCATCCGTAACTACAAACCTATCACCATCTGACTCGGACTCTACGCAGTTTGAGGTACCAGGTTTGGTGTGATTATCCTTACTCTCACCTTCGGTCTCTGTTTTGCCCAACAGTCTCTCTCTATATGCCCCATCTTACTACAGTAGTTACACCTCTTATTTTTGTGAGGATTCCTAGACTTTGAACGGTGTTTAGACCTCCCTCTAGAGCCGTTTCCCTTACGTTCAGTATTTCTACCCCTTACAACCATAGCATCACCACCCTGGTCATCACCATCGATATCAGTTTCTCCTTAGACAGTAAACTAGCCTTTACTTCACTAAGGTTAAGGTCACCACGATTCCCATGCAACATGATTTCCTTAAATTGTTTATGTGATGCAGGTAGGGACAGAATTAAATGAAAAGCCTTATCCTCATCAGTGTGTTTTATATCCATTGATTCCAATTCAGTAATAATAGAATCAAATTCACTAAGATGTGCCTGAATAGAAGTACCTTGGGGCATCTTCAGCCTATAGAATTTCTCCTTCATTCGATACTTGTTTGCACGACTCTTTGACATGTACAGCTCTTCCAGTTTTGTCCAGAGCTCCCGAGGTTTCTCGATATGCATCACCTCTCTCTGAATGTGCTCTACCAAGCACAGCTGAATTCCTACCAAAGTCTTATCTTCAAGCTTCTTCCACTCCCTTGGAGTCAGATTCCCCTTGATATCCTTCTGGAGTCGTTTGAAATCATCATCGCTCATTGTCGCATCAGTCTTCGTGTCGGGATACTCAATCACATCCCATAACCCGTGCTGAATCAGGACCGCCTTCATCTGCAGTCTCCACATAGTAAAACTCCTCGTTCCATCAAATTTTGGAATATCGCACTTCATGATTGAAGCCATCTCCACCTTGCCCTGATACCACTTGTTAGAGAAAAGTGAGTAGCAAGGTAACAGCGGAAGCGAATAATAGAATCGAAAACGAGATGACGGATATTACGACAAAATTTAGGAATGAAAAATAAGCGATAAAATCAAACACCAGAATTACGTAGAAAACCGAAGAACCCGGAGAAAAACCCACGGACGGCGACAGCCAGAAAATAATCCACTATGAGAAAGGAGGAGTACAACCTGATCACTATCACAGGGTGTGATGCGATCCACAAAGGAGATTACAATAATAATCTCTCAACACTCAACTCACAATCTCTCAGGATACACTAGGGAAAATATTCAAAAAATTACTGAGGGGTACCCTAATTTTTGGTGAAATATTTTTCTGATACCCCAACTTTTAAAAACTAATTTTGGGGTACCCTAACTTTTAGAATTAGAAATAATTAGGTGAATTTTCGGCAAATGATTTGAATT
Source organism: Portulaca oleracea (assembly GCA_029582165.1). Taxonomy (NCBI): domain Eukaryota; kingdom Viridiplantae; phylum Streptophyta; class Magnoliopsida; order Caryophyllales; family Portulacaceae; genus Portulaca; species Portulaca oleracea. Next base: position 10,151,546 of record CM055881.1, on the reverse strand, counting down.
TACCGGTGAGTTTTAGGCAGGAAATTGATTAAGTGTTTTTGTGGACGAAAATGATTTGAATCAATCGGAGTTTCGCCGAAAATTCACCTAGTAATTTCTAATCCTAAAAGTAAGGGTACCCCAAAATTAGTTTTGAAAAGTTAGGGTACCAAAAAATTGTTTCGTCAAAAGTTAAGGTGCCTCTAAGTAATTTTTTGGAAAATATTGGTGAAACCTCTTTCTCTCTCAATATTTTCTCTCTCTCTAGCTCTCTGTGTTTACCGATGTGTTTTTGGTGGAGAAACATGCACCCTATTTATAGGGAGAACTCCCTATAACCTAACTTGACTCCCACTCCAAATAGATTTAGAATCTAATACAATTAGGAAGCCCAACACAATAAGGAAACCTAAATAATATCCTAATACAATTAGGAAACAAATAATTGTGAGATCAAGAGATTTGGTGATTTTAGGACACTTTCCTAACAGGGGACTTCCTTGATTTACTTCGCAATTTTGCTCTTTCGATCAAAATGTCTGGTGGAGGTCCTCTATGGTGGTATCGTTGAGGACCTCTCATGGTGGAGGGCATCAGATCCGTAGGTTGATTCTACATTAACAATTCATTTTTACTGTTTGGTTGTGAATTTCGATTTTTCTAGGATCACCCTTTATTAGAACATTGCTCTAAAAAGTGTGATATAGTTTATTAAAAATGTGACATAGTTACATTTATGTATTGGAATATTTACTCTAAAAGAATATGATATTTTGTAGAAAGCAAAAATGTCTCAGCCAATCATGAAGATGCACCACGTGAAAATTAAAGTTATTTACATTCAGCTAATTATAATCCGTCATGTGTCACGTTAATTATGGTGGTTCATTTAATTAAAAAATTAAATGATAATATTCTTTGGCCAATTAAATTATGTCATATGTAACAGATGACATATAAGATAAATATTTATTCATTTTCTTTTAAAAGAAATTAAATGGGCCTAAAGGCTACCCCAAGTTCTCGATAAATAGTGACCTCCCTCTTTCATTTGGGGGTGGAGTTATGAAAATTTCAGGAAGGCTCACATACTTTCTCTCTCGAAGAGAACAAGTATAGCAAAGCTTATGCTCGTCCCTTTTATTCATGCGGAGATCAAACCACTTTGTCTTGATCGAGTTTAAGTCTCTATGACCCTTGTTCAAGATCACATTCATTCATATTCATTCAAGTTCATTCAAGGAGATTGAATTGGAAAAGTTACATATTTGTTCATCTTATAACAAACACATAGAAATTGTACCTGAAATCCTTGAATGTAATATAATTATACTTGTTCACCAAATTTCCTGTCTTTATTTATTTTAGACATGATACTTGTGTTTACAAATTTTGGCACACTCGGTGGAACTTCTCTACCTCTCATATCTTTCTCCAAGAACGAAATACTGATCATTCGAAGAAGATGGCTTCTAAGAACAATATCTCTCATGCTTCGAAAAAAGTTGTTCAATCCAACTCACAAGGATAAACAACTAGTGTAACATCCAACGGAGTAATCTCTAGAAGAATTGTCAGGAGGACCGACGCTGTTCACGCCAAGAAATAAGTTGGTGCGATCGCGCTATTGCAAATTGTTGACTCCAACTTGCCGGAGGCGAACCAAACTACTTCTACTCAGGCCTTGACTTGAAGGAGATGGCGATAAAATACAAAAGTCTCTGGTGGATTTGCTCTCTTTTGATTTTTGATACTAACTTTGTTGAGACTAGTTTATGTCTGTCATGACAACAAGTGTCATAAATTATGAAAAAGAAATCAAGACTATGAAGGTCGCACTGGCAAGACTTGAGAAACAAAGCGAGGAAAAAACCAAGTATATTATGTAGTAAGATACGGAGATTAAGAAGCTAACAAAAAACTTAGGCAAGCAACATGCCAATAACATTGACAATAACATAAAAGATGGAGATAGACCTGTCAATACGGGCGGGCGGACGGGTTACGGGTCGGTCGTATATCGGGTTCGGGTAAATACGGGTCGGGTGTATTTCGGGTTCGGGTAAATACGGGGCGGGTGTATTCCGGTTTCGGGTGGTTTGGGTCGGGTTTACGGGTCATGACCGCCCTTTTTCTCAGTCACTTACAACTAATAAAATTGATTATAATTAGTCAAAGACGCCTATGTAATGTATCATTTCATTCCAAGTTCGACCACCATGATATGTCATAGTTGTATTGACATATTAATATACACCTAATGGACAAAATTTAACAATCTTCAAGTCTACAAGTATTATGCGGTTTACGTCAACAATCACGAATAACAATACTTATGAAATATATAGGGTTTTGGGATGCTAATATACTAAATTTTTGGTGTATTGAACAATAATGCACTGAACTTTGACATTTGACAATAATACACTATTTTATTGAAAAAGAGGAGAGAGGCGAGACTGCAGGAGTTTGAAGGTTCACTGAAAGAGTGAGTGAGTGACAGTGTTAGGGTTTTGTTTTGGTCATTTGTTATTTGATTATTTCATTTGTATATCTCTCTCTACGCATAGCTTTCCAAAACCACCCAATATTTTACTTTTGGGCCTTAATTTTCATGGAATGGGCCCATTTTTTTGCACAAGGCCAAAGTAGACAAAACACTTAAAAGTAAAGTGTCTGACCCAACGGGTCGACCCAAACCTGACCCGACCTGACCCGTTTTTTACCGGGTTCTTTGGGGCGGGTCATTTTCGGGTCCCGGGTCGGAATTTCGTGTTCAAAACCCACTTTTTGCGGGTCGGTTTGGGTCGGATTTTCGGGTCGGGTCGAGAATTGCCAGGTCTAGATGGAGATTGTGACAAAAGATCCAATCATGAGGACTCTAATGAAGAAAAGGAAGACAAAGACGAACGTGTCTCGTGCTGATTATTTGTTGAACAGATTGAAAATCTAGTAGCGAAGGCAGTAAAGGCTCAATTAGGGGAATTAAACTTCAAAAGCTCATCGCTAGTCAAAGCCTTACTCAAAGGGGATCAATTCTCCTTTGTATGCCGTACAACCATCAACCACCTAAGTTTCATCAACTTGATCGATGGCGAGGATAACCCGAGCCAACATATTACACACTTCAATGGAACATGCAATAATGTTGGCATGGATGAAAACCTCTTGGTTAAACAGTTGTGTAGTCTCTTAAAGGCATCACATTGAATTGGTATGTAGGGCTTTCTTCTAGATCAATTAACAATTCGGAGAATATGGAAGTCGAGTTCTTAAACTGCTTTTATAGTACACATCACACAGTTGGTAAAAGTGAGTTGACTAACATGAAGTAGCTAGGCAATTAACCAGCTATTGATTACATCAACTGTTGGTGGCTCTCTTGTTGAAGTGCAAAGACCGCCACTACAACATAACATGGCTATAGTAACACTTATTTTGGTAACATTTTTCTTTAGTATTACAATAGACACTCTATAGTAACACTTAAAAAAATTGTCAATTTGTTACCTAAACAAATACCTATAACAATATTTAATCGTTAACCATTATAACAAAGAGTCTATGGCAACATTTACTTTAAGCGAAAGTTTTTCTTTTCTTATTTTTTTTGGAAGTGTTAAAATGAGTTTTTTGGATTTGGTCCCTGGAAGACAAGGGTATTTATTTCAAGACCCTTGATTTTGAATGTTTATTTTTTGGACCTGAAAGTTTGTGAACTAAATAAAAGAAAACTCAAACTCTCTTAATTCATTTGCAATTTGGGTTGTCTTTGCTTATTATTTCTTATTTCCCAACCATTTTACATGTAATGGTTCTAGTTAAGACATAGCCCCTGTTTGGCAATCAATTGTTAGCTGTTTGAATTAGTTGTTAGCTATTTGTATTGACTTTTTGTGTTAGCTGTTAGGATTAGCTATTTGCAGGAAAAGTGTTTGGTAAAATTAACTGTTTGTAAACATATAAGTAGGGCAAATTCCATTTATGCTGATAGTAACATAATTTTTCTCATTATGTTTTTACAAATATTTTAAAATGGATTACAAATGTATAGTTACATAATAAATGTTCTTTATTATGAATATGTGATATTTAATATTCAAGGTTTGTTTGGTTGGAATAAAGAGAATGAAATTAGATATATTTGGGTATCAAGTTCCCAATTTTTATGTTTGTTTGAGCTTTTTAGGGTTTGGGACTTGATACTCAGGGGTTTCAAGTTCCTCCCTTTTGAGAGGAATCCCATATATCTCATATTTAGGGGGAATGAGATTTAATTTCCAAAAATAATACAAAGATAGAAAAGAAAATATTATCATAATATTCTCACCCCCAAATGTTTTTCTCTGCCATCAATATACGTCTTTACCTCCTACCAAGAACCCTAACCCTTCTCCCTCATAGTATTTCCATTGCCGTCTGAAGAACATACCTCGCCGGAAAACCTATCGGCCATATTGCGATAGTCACCGACTGGTATGTGGCTTCTTCCGTTTTCCTCCTCCTCTTATCCATTAATGGGCTCCTTGTTTCCATTAATTGATGATTTTCATTGTTGTTCTGTTTACAAAAAAATTCGAAATTTGCCATTGTTGTTCTGAAAAAAATTTGATTTACCGTGAAAAAATACTGATTGATGATGATGATGATGGTCGTATTGTTGTTCTATATAAAAAATATGGAGCAAAAAGGGGGGAGAGAGAGAGAGAGAGAGAGAGAGAGAGAGAGAGAGAGAGAGAGAGAGAGAGAGAGAGAGAGAGAGAGAGGGAAATAATTTGGCAGACGATGATGATGATAATGATATGTATGAAATAAAAGAGAGATAAAATATTGATTGATGATAATAATGATGATGGTGGGAAATGCTGGATATAGAGCAATTATGGAGCAAAAAGCAAAGAGTGAGAGAAAGAAAAGTATAAAATTAATTATTTGTAATATAGAAGTATAAAATATGTAAAATTTTGACCTTTAGTATTTTAATTTATATAATGATTCATTATATAAAATTAAAGTCGTTAGATTTGTAATATAAAATACTATTAGAAAAGTATAATATTATATTTTTTTAAAAAAAATCTTATATAAGAAATTATTGATTAAAGATTGACCGTGAAAAACATAAGTGATAGATAAAAAAATATTACAAGAATGTTATAATTAATGGTAATTTAAATAATTAATATTAATTCAATTTTTATAATATTAAAAAATTATAATACTCAAATAAATTAAGGGTTGATTCTATTCCATTACTGTACCAAACTACAGGAACTGAGTACTGATTCCATTCTTTAACTGTACCAAACAACTGATTTCAAGTATCAAGTTCCATTCCTGTTTTTTTTTTTTCAGGAATCAAGTTCCATTCCATTCCTGAATTGGTGAACCAAACAGGCCCTCAATGGTAATTATATTATTATTCAATACCAACTCTATTTTTTTTAATAATTTTTAAAATCTATTACATAAAAAGTTTTTTTTCCTATTACATGTAGAGCTAATTAATAAGATGAACATATTCTTTAACTTTGTGAAAATATTGTATTATTCATTAGTTTTTCTTTCAAAATTACATTTATTCATTTTGGTAAAATATAAAGTGAATGTAATGGACAACTCTAGTGTCATTTATTGATCATAAAATCATGCAATGCCATCAGAACATGACTTTTACCCATATAAGTGGGAAATATTAATTTCATCTAATTTGGCAAAAGAATTATTAAAAGTCATAAGAAACAATTATTAAACTCTTATCATATAACATATGATGTAATTTTGATGAAAATATATGACAGTTTATTAAATTAACAAAAATATTAAGTTAATGATTTTTTTTTCTACGATACAAATAACTGAAAAATATTAATTTCATTTGATATGGTCCAAGAATTGTAAAAAGCATTAAGAAAATATTATTAAAATTATTATTATTAGAGAAATTGGATTTAAATAGTCTGAACTTTGGGTCATAGTATACTAAATAATCTGAACTTTAGATTTGGTTCTAAATAGGCTGAACTTTGGCCCCATTGGATTCTAATAGCACGCCACCGAGTTAAGTTGAACTTAACTCGACGACAATTCTAGGGTTTAGGGTATAGGGGGAAGGGGTGTCCCAGTCAGCTTTATTTGTCCACATAAGCCTCTCTTTCTTTCTTTCTTTCTTTCTTTCTTTCTTTCTTTCTTTCTTTCTTTCTCTCTCCTCTTTCTCTTTCTCTCTCCTCTCTCTCTCCCTCCTCATCATCCCCATTTCTTCTTCTTCTTCTTCTTCTTCTTCTTCTTCTTCTTCTCTCTCTCTCTCTCTCTCTCTCTCTCTCTCTCTCAATAAAAATCCCAGATCTCGTGCAGATGCAGATAAGGTCAGATCCCATCAACCGAAACTGCCAACGACCGAGTTGAATTTCGCGAAATTGGAATATGAAAAGGAACAAAATTAGTGTTATTGATAAATTCTACCTACATAGAAACGGTGGAGAGAGAGAGAGAGAGAGAGAGAGAGAGAGAGAGAGAGAGAGAGAGAGAGAGAGAGAGAGAGAGAGAATGGGAAAGTGGGGAAGTTGGACTAATTACCGCGCATGGCGGAAGAGAGAGAAAGGCTAACAATAATTATTCAAGAGAGAATTAAGAAAGAGATTAATGATGATGATCAAAGTGGAGAATGATTATGATATAGTAGTTAGATCATATACAAGTGATGCAGAAGAGAATTAAGAAGACGAAAAAACAGCAGGAGAAGGAAAGAACATGTACGTATCTGGAAATTGAGGACGACGAGTATAGTACGCTCAATACAAAGGTACTGGGGACAAAAAGAAGAGGGAAGGTAGAGAAATTTAAGGAAACCGACAACAAAAATATTAAAAAGAAAGTGGGAGGATCGAAGAAGAAGAAGGGGATCTGAGATTTTTAGATAGAGAAAGGAAATGGGGATGATGGGGGGGGGGGGGAGAGAGAGAGAGAGAGAGAGAGAGAGAGAGATACTTATGTGGACAAATACAGCTGACTGGGACACCCCTCCGCCGCATCGTCATGCCGCCGTCGAGTTAAGTTCAACTTAACTCGGTGGCGTGCTACTAGAATCCAGGGGGCCCAAAGCTCAAATTATTTAGAACTAAAACTAAAGTTCAGATTATTTAGTCTATTATAGCCCAAAGATCATATTATTTAAATCAAATTACCCTTATTATTATTATTATTTATTATTATTATTATTATTATTATTATTTTTATTATATTACATATGATGTAACTTGGTGAAACTAAAAACGCAATAATATAATTTTAATATTAAACAGCTAAAAGCTAATCTAAAAAGCTAATAAAAATAGCTTTTTGAAAAACAAATTTTTGGGGCAAAAGTGCTAATACAAAAAGTTGTTTACCAAACACCCCATTAACAATTTTAACTTGGTCAAAACAACTAATTACCCTCAAAAAACTTTTTTCTGCCCAAAAAGTTCTTTTGCCAAACGAGACATACACTTTGTAATGGCCATCATCTTAACACTGCAATTTCTAATGCATGCTAGACATGAAAAATTTCAAGTTTTAAAATGAAAAGTGGCCCCAAAGATAAATATGTGCATCATTATCAACAATTCCCCAAACTTATGTAACTCAAAGTCCCAAAACGCATGTCAAAAACAGAGCACAACATCAACACATAAACAAATTCAATGAAGACTCAAACTTTAACTCCAAAACAACAAGTGATAAGTTACAAGTGCACGGGTGTAGATGTAGCATGTATTACGGTCATTCCCACAGAGACTTTTCTCAACTACACACTAAACTAGTCTCCTACCTAATCGCAAAGGTGGTCAATTTTTTGGTTTGGGTTAATTATCACTACTTCTTGCTGGGTTTTAGGTGATCTATTTGCTGAACACATGCAGATTAATTGTCAAAATATTCATAACAATTACAAAACAATTAATCACCGAGGAAAGAAAACAATTGTAGAGGCTTAGTATTATACTTGATTGCTAATCCGGTTGATGAAGAGGTTGGCGTTAGAGATTCCAATGGAGGAATCCTCTACTGTAGGTCCATGCAGCACTCCGAGAACTCGACTGCTAGATCGACTCGATCGAGACTAATCTCAGTCTAAGATGTATGTGTTTACGGTATATTGGAAATTGTTTCCGGAAATAATAATTGGAAACTTCAGAGAGAAAATATTTCAGGAAATCACCCTGGAGTCTTTCTAGAAGTCTCATGCATTTAGGATAATAAATATCTCAGGGAGACTCCCTTTTATAGTGTTGGGCGGCTTGGGGAAAGGGTTAACTAAAACCCTAACAACCAACTTACTCAAAAAACACCGTCTGAGGCCCAACACAGTCCGTGTTGGCCTCCAAAATTCGTTTTAAGTTGGTTGGAATCAAAGCGATCTATGTCAGGCTCACCATGGTCTGTGGTTACCCCATCACGGTCTGTGTTTGCCCCAATATGGTCCGTGGTTAGTTGATTTCTCCATGAAATCAACTCCTAACACTCTTAAATATAATATGATATTATTTTAGGCTACATACATTGTTCCAGGACACTGACTTGTGTGACCCAGTAGGACTAAATAATATAGTTGTAATTAAACATATTCAATTATCGAGTATAGAGGTCTCCAGCAAGACTTATAATCACTATATTACTTTGGCTTAAACTCTAAGTATATTTAACATTGTCGGGACATTCCCAACAATCTCCCACCTATCACACAAGTGTTCGATTACATGAATTTCCTTGTCACTTACTGTCTTATATATGTTCGAATAACGTAAGATAAAGTCATCCTTCTGTAAAACCTGAATTTTCCTCGATCTCCGAGTTAGACTCCAAAAAGCAGATGATCATCAATTGATTCATTTGAGCTCGGACAAGCATTTTCAGTCTAAGCTCATCGAGTGGCCAACAAAACAACTGTCCCTAATGGGGAGGACAATGCCATCTTGTTCAATTACATATTCTCACATGATCCAACTGTAACCCAAACACCACCTTTTTGGCCTCCTGTTACGAAAGACGTTGGACGCGCTCCAAAATTACAAGAGACCATGTAGTTTATGTAAAGAACTCAAGATTTATGAATTTTCTTGAGTAGTGAGAGCTCTTATGACATTCCCAACTTAAAGAGCTCCCACTGCGGGTCAGTTTGGCGGTTGTTCTCAACATTACCCATGTGATTGATTTATGATGTCTTCACATCACTATGACCGCAATAATACAATTAGGAGCTAAGTCGACCGTCGACCAAGATTAGTGTTATCAAATTCACTTAATGGAGTTTTAGAAATCAGACCTCATCCAATTTCCCATTTTAAATTCGCTAACCTTTTTGGACATTTACACAATTCTAAACCACAATTGATGTAAAGCTTGAATCTTATTCTTATTGATGAAAAAACAAGGTCACAATTCATGAATAATTCATGTAAACTTGACTTGCTCATATTACAGAATACCTATTGCCCATGCATGACTATCATGCTCTAACCACAATAGGGGTTTATTCCACAATACTTGTAATGAACCTTACATATTTTTATATCATCTCCACTAACGATCTTTCGTATGGGGTGATATCTCTGGAACTCATGTTTAGATTTGTAGTGAGCTTCAGTTCCTTTGCTTGAGTGATGGGTCTTATCAACAAAGGTTCATTCGTCTCACAAGGCTAGAAACAACACCCAGTTCTAAAACGAACTTCACAATCCTAACAGTTTCTATCGCAACTTCTAAAATCACGCTATACTTGTCTTATTCGTAGAATCAAACTCCGTCATGTTAGGAACTTATTCCCACTCACCTCAAAACCACTCAAACAGATTATACAATTTTCCCCGACCTTTCAGATAATCATACCTTTCTGACATAGATGTAACATTAATGTAACTCTTCACACTTAGCTTTTATCAACTACTTTAGACTGAGGATATATCCTTAGTTTTGTTCAAAAATATAAACAATGTATATGCTATGTTAGGCTTTGAACATCTTGTGGCATACATTAATCCCATGCTTGAAGCACGAGTTATATGGCTCATTGATAGGCCTAAAACGTGTTAAGGCTGTATACCGCAAGTATACGGGTCTGTGTAATATAAAATTGTCATTCTCTCTCAGGGACTTGTGTTCAACTACGCACTAAACTAGTTCACTACAAAGGATGCTAGGTTGTCCAAATAGTTTGTGGGGTAACGAATTAGAATGTTAAACTAAGAAAGCGAGAAAGATCTAATCTTTAAGGTTTTATTGAATGATTAAGGGAATTTAGGGGAGTCCACTCTAGTAACTTAATCAACTAAACGGTGATTCTAGTTCAAGGTTATATTGGTAGTGTCGGGGTCTGTAATCTTTCTAGGGCTTTCACAGCAATCTTTCGATTCGAAGTGAGTTACAGAGATTAGACTAAACATCCTATTTTCATGGCTATTTAACCTAATCAAAGATAAGAACCGATTATAAGATGACCCTAAGCGTGAATCATTATTTCTAATTAATTTCTACGCCTATTCAATCTATGGCTTTTCGATTCAAAATTCAAACTTTCGTCATGTTATTAAGAATCTAATACCAAGCAAAAGGTGGTTAGCCAAATTTTACTATGACAGACAAATTATGATGATTAAACGATTGTATTAAAACCTAAAACTGAAATCACACACTAATAATCAATTAAGAAACATCGAGTTTGTCCCCTAAACAAAGAAACTAAGTACTCATAATAGTAAAACTAAGAAAGCGATAATAAAAACTAGATAACAAAACATAAAAAGAATAGAAATAAAACCGAACATCTGAGTCGTCTAATTCGATCTCTTTGTGTCACTCAATTCGATCTCCTTCTCCTCCTCTTTTGTTCCTAAGCCACTAGAACGGCTCCCCGAAGGGAGGAAAATTTAGAAAACCTAATATGTACGGTGGAAGGCAATAACCACTGATGAATAATCGTATCCCTGAACTGTGCGGCGAACATCCCTATTTATACGAAATTAGGAGACATTGTCGGCGGTCGAATACACGCTGCCAGCGTCCCTCGCCGACGTACACATTGTCCTAGGCGCTGGTGCTAATGCTGGTGAGTGTGAAGAGTTGCTGGGCGCTGCCAGTGCTGCTGGGTGCTGATGTTGAGAGGTGTGGCTCTGCCAGCATCTACTGTGATGGGCTGGGCATGAAGATGCTGCTGGGCCGAGGCTTAGATGGGCCAGCTTCTTCCTCTTTCTTTTCATCCTCTTCTCTTGTTCTATTCTTCTTAATTTCTTCCAATTTTCTCCTTCACTCTTCTTTTCTTCACTTTAAATTCTCTAATTCTCTTCCTCTTTAATTTCTTCTCCAGTTTCTTCATTTTTCTTGGTTTTTAGAGGATTTTCACTAAAATCTGCAAAACACACCGTTCTCCCAACCAAGTGAAGAATATTACAGAATTTGATATAAAAATAGTAGATTATAATACAAAATCGGATAAAATATACAAGTTAAATACCTAATAAATACCTAATAATTACTATATAAAATTCACTTATCAGATCCTCCCATGCTTAGCTTTCCTTGTCCTCAAGCAAGTCTGATTAAGAACAGTAGGGAGAGAAGAAGGACTCAAACTAAAAAGGAAAAGACTCATGAAAGAAAAAAGGAAAAAAAGAAAAAGAAAAAGAAACAAAGAGGGTTAGCGTTAGGGATACAAATACAATTAAACACCTCCTCAGGCTAACCAATCAGACACATCAGTCCATCAAGCAACACCAAGATTAATCAGGAAGAGAACAAAACCATTTTGAAATAGATAGAATGAAGTTTTCAAAATCAAGTAAAGAGAACAAGTATTTCAAATGTGAAAAGCCGCCAACAGTCTTAAGATGAATGCAAATTAAATATGCGCGGTTGGTTATGGACGTAGGCCACCCAAACATCTCACTTCCATTCACAGCAACACCGAACCAATTTTCTCTCCCGGAATGATGAACTCTCACACATCTAAGCAAGGCAACGGGTGCGAATTAATAAAGGCCAAGGCTTGTATCGTTAGGTTTCATCACAAAAAGAAAGGTAAAGAAAGGCTACACGGGGCTAAAGAACGGTAATAATATTGTTAGGGAGACTATTTGGCTATGTAGATTAAAGAAAAATAAATGAATGCCTCAATCACTTTGTCACAGCATGCAATGCAAAGATGCAATTTTAAACAAGATGCAAAACAAGTTCTAGAGGTGCATCCAATGGTGGAGTCACTCATGAAATAAAAGGAATTGATAAAAATGGTCAATCCATAATTTTAGGCTATGTAGACTCATGGGATAGGGCTCAGTCAACTAAACCTAGCCCAAAAATTTGTGGCACGCATATTTACACTTACTAATATAGTCAATGAAGTTAAACACACCTTTCATAACTTGACTCAAAATCAGAAGATTTGCAAAAAACGGTTTCAAAAACTTTTAGTTCTCAACTAAACTTTTCTTGGTGAAGCAAGACAGACTAAAAATCTAATCGGTTTACAAATCATCACAGAAGGTGTTCCAAACAGGCTAATCCTAAACCTATATTTTTTTGGTCTTTTCTATTTTTCTGATTTTTTTATTTTGTGATTTTTCTAATTTTTGATGCAAAAGAAAAAAAAACAAACTAAGAAAAGAAAAGAAAAGAGAAATCTAGCATGCTCTAACTAATGCAACCTATGTGAATGCAGGTTTACCTAATCCAAAAACTAGAAAGAAAAACTCTAACAAAGCACTATAGAACATAAAGACTCAAAGGAAAAGAAAAAGAAAAAGAAAAACAAGCAAAAAATTGAAAGAAAAACACGAAAATAAAGCCAAAATAAAAAGAAAATAAATATACGTAATATATACACCCCCATGCTTGAATTTAGCGTTGTCCTCAATGCGAAGGACACAGGTAAGAGGGGAAATGCTGAAATTGTTAGCAAAGAATAAATAATTCATAACAAACTTTTAACAAAATTAAAACTATCAGGACTCCCCCATGCTTGCACATTACTTAACTAACATGCAAGATTCAAGATTTTCATCTTAGCCACTCAATTCTACTAATCAAGAACATAGTATAACAAATTTCAGACTCCCAAAACAGAGGGTCAACATATTCAAATTCCAATCATCACATTCCATTCTAATAATCAAGAACACTACTTCAATTATGCATAACAATAGCAAGGGTATAAAACTCACCCAATTAAACAACCTAAAGATACAAGCTAGTATCAAAAACTACTCAAGAAAGGTGCACTAAACTATGAGCATGAACAATGGTGAAGTGAAGTAACATATCCAAGTATGAAATATGCAAAAACATACCAATAATAAAATTGAAGAAGTAAATAAGAATCGTACCTCGAAGTTGCTTGAACACAAGTAGAAGTAGAGATTGCAAATAAAATAATTTTGAAAATTTTTAGATATGGAAATTGTTATAGGTTGGAGTCTGGGAGAAAGATAGTGAATAAAGGGGTCGGGGAAGTAAAGGAAGAAGAAAAGAATTGATTAGGGCATTGCAGTTTTTGTTGAGAAAGAAGGAGACTTTAGGGATTAAAAGCTAGACAAAAGGGGAAACCGATGGGAGCGTTTTTACTGGGCGTCTCCGCATTCCGCAATTTTTTTTCCTTCAGAAACGCGCCGGCGCCATCGAGGCGCCGCTAACGCTTTGTAGTGGCGTATTCATCGCAATTTTTGAGACAACTTCAGCGTTTGTTCTCGTTATCCGCCCTACTTTAGTCTTTTATTTCATCTATAGTCAAGTAACAATACTAACGATATTAGGATCTTAAAAATTCAAATAACCAAAACTCAAATTAAAATCGAGAATTTAATTAAGAAAAACTGAAGAAAAATTAAGAGTTCTAAAAAATAATTAAAATAGACTCAGTCAAAAGATCAAGATCCAGGTCTTCGTTCTGGATGCCGTCAATGCCCTTAGTAGCTTGTCAAACTCTTATTCATGCGGTTTGCAAGCTAGTAAATAAGAGAGCGACTGAAAATTAATAAAATAAAGCATTAGTAAAGCTCTCTATAATAAATCAAATTCACTAGAAAAATCAAAAGATTCAAAATATGTGGTCCACAAGAATTTTCTAGGAAGGTCCTCTAGGTATACCCAATATGAATCAAGTGAGGGTTCATATATAACCTCTAAATTTACCTAAGGACAACTCATCATTGATATTGTTAGTTTCACAAAAATTAACCTCATATCCTGTATTAATTTGAACATCAAAAATATTTTCATCAGGTATAGGTTCCTCATTGGTTTGTGATGAATGTGAAAGTGGTTAAAAAGAAATCGAAGTATGAAATAAATCATCGGGATCAGAGAGTACAATATTATCATGGTCTTTTTTTGAAAAATTTAATTCATTATCAGCCTTCTCGCTTGGTTCCTCATAATTAATATCAACAGAATCATGATAAAAATCATCTTCACACCAAGTATCTAACCCATAAGTCTCACTCACATTAAACCCCATCGATTGAGAAAAAGGTAAGGGAGTATCATGCAAATCAGAAACATTATCAGTGGTGTTTTCAGGTAAACTAGGATAGGAAAGACTATCTAAACTGGCCTCTAAAGGGACGGTGGACTTACTATGATCACATATTTCATCATTAAAATGGGAAGAATTAGAACTACGGTCAATGTCAAGCAATAAGGCATACCTTTCCGACAATTCAGTTATCTCGATTTGTTTTTCTAACCCGCCCTCAATAAAGATTTAAATATGGCAATACTAGGGCAAGTAGAATCAACCTGTTCAGAAGAATGACATGAAACACTAGTAACTGAATTACGAGATTGGATGTAGGACTTAGCATGAAATGCACAAGGATTAAAGTACTCAGTTACATCATTAGAAGTTTCAAAATCATATGTATCACGCTCAAGCAATTTAAGTAAATTCCAAGCTTTTTCAACGGATTTTTCACGAAAACCAAAAGAGTTCAAAAGATTACGGGTCTCTATATTCATACCTTCGAAAATAACATCAAGAGTTTCACGTTTTCCAATCATAATCTCACTTTCAACAATAAAAGCAAATAAACGCTCATAATAACTCCAATATAATTCACGTTCAAGTTGAAGAAAATGAAAAGGTCCCATATTTTTTAGATTTTTAAATTTTTTAAATTTTTATTTGATATTAGGGTTTTAAGAAAAACAATAAAAACATCACCAACCAGAGTGCGTTCATTTAATGGTGGTTAGGGAAACAAGTCCCCGACAACGGCGCCAAAAATTTGATAGGCCAAAATGTGTTAAAGTTGTATACCGCAAGTGTACGGGTCTGTGTAGTATAAAATTGTCATTCTCTCTCAGGGACTTGTGTTCAACTACGCACTAAACTAGTTCACTACAAAGAATGCTAGGTTGACCAAATAGTTTGTGGGGTAACGAATCAGAATGTTAAACTAAGAAAGCGAGAAAGATCTAATCTTTAAGGTTTTATCGAATGATTAAGGGAGTTTAGGGGAGTCCACTTTAGTAACTTAATCAACTAAATGGTGATTCTAGTTCGAGGTAATATTGGTAGTGTCGGGGTCTATAATCTTTCTAGGGCTTTCACAACAATTTTTCGATTCGAAGTGAGTTATAGAGATTAGACTAAACATCCTATTTTCATGGCTATTTAACCTAATCAAAGATAAGAACCGATTATAAGACGACCCTAAGCGTGAATCATTATTTCTAACTATTTTCTACACCTATTCAATCTATGTCTTTCTGATTCAAAATTCAAACTTTCGTCATGTTATTAAGAATCTAATATCAAGCAAAAGGTGGTTAGCCAAATTTTACTATGATAGACAAATTACAAAGATTGAAAGATTGTATTAAAACCTAAAACTGAAATCACACACTAATAATCAATCAAGAAACATCGAGTATATCCCCTAAACAAAGAAACTAAGTACTCATAATAGTAAAAACGAAGAAAGCGATAATAAAAACTAGATAACAAAACATAAACAGAATAGAAATTAAATCGAACATCCGAGTAATCGAATTCGATCTCTTCGTGGTCACTCGATTCGATCTCCTTCTCCTCCTCTTTTGTTCCTAAGCTACTAGAACGGATCCCCGAAGGGAGGGAAATTTAGAAAACCTAATATCTACGATGGAAGGAAATAACCACTGATGAATAATCGGTTCCTTGAACTGTGCGGCGAACGTCCCTATTTATACGAAATTAGGAGACGTTGCCGGTGGTCAAATACACGCTGCCAGCGTCCCTCGCCGACGTATACATTGTCTTGGGGGCTGGTGCAAACGCTGGTGAGTGTGAAGAGTTGGGCGATGCCTGCATGTAGCTGGCGCTGCCAGCGCTGTTGGGTGTTGATGCTGAGAGGTGTGGCTGCTGCCAGCGTCTACTATGATGGGCTGGGCATGGAGATGCTGCTGGGCCGAGGCTTAGTTGGGCCAGCTTCTTCCTCTTTCTTTTCATCTTCTTCTCTTGTTCTTTTCTTCTTAATTTCTTCCAATTTTCACCTTCATTCTTCTCAATTTTCTCTTCTTTTCTTCACTTTAAATTCTCTAATTCTCTTCCTCTTTAATTTCTTTTACAATTTCTTCATTTTTCTTGGTTTTTAGGGGATTTTCACTAAAATCTGTAAAACACACCGTTCCCCCAACCAAGTGAAGAATATTACAGAATTTGATATAAAAATACTAGATTATAATACAAAATCAGATAAAATATACAAGTTAAATACCTAATAATTACTATATAAAATTCACTTATCACTCATCCTTTTTAGATCTCCTGATTGCTTCAAGACAATCAGATTCGCCTAAGGATATGCCATGATTTATGGAAATTAATCCATTGTTGAAGCGCGTTAAACTATTCAACATGCACCTTTTCACTTTGATTCAACCAATCAAAATATTTAATCTATCATTATAGATCTTTTCTCCAAGAAAATTCTTAGCCCCACCAATCCTTCATTTTGAAACTTATTCTCAAGTCAAGCTCAATAGATTGTAACATAAGAATCTTCTTCTCAATAGGCAGTATCTCAATCACATATAACATTAGGTACTCATTGCTCCCACTGAACTTTTTGCAAACACAAGTTATTTTAACACTTCTCAGTTCATCAGCCCTGGTCAAAATGATCGATGATTCCAACTCCAAAAAGCTCCCTTAAGACCACATATGGTATTTTGAAGCTTAAAAGGATTCCAACCAAAACCCTATGGTTGTGTTAAGCATGTCCTCCTTCCAAATCTAATTTTGAAGGCGGTCTTGATATTTATCTTAATGAACCCATGTTTTACGTTAAAGGCGCTCTTATGCCTGATGGCTCACACCTTCAGGCAAGTTAAATAAGTTCTAAACTTGCTTTCATACATGAAGTCCATCTTGGATTTCATGGAATCATGACTAGTTAAAGCTTCTTTTTGTAGGTACAGTCATTACTTTCTAAAAGTAACATCTCATGCTCATCCATAGGAGATCGATATCTCTGTGGCTAACGGAGTTGTTCACCTGACCTTGCTCTGAGTAGGGTCCATTGCACCTCCTCCTCAACTTTTGGGGAACTTCTTGTACCTCAACCTCGTCCCTAATTTCCTACCAATAGGAATATTTTGAACTTGGATCAAGTAGCGGAGTTTGAGGTGATGATTATAGTGTTTGTGTCTCTTGAACTTTGGTAAGTTCAAAAACTCTCCCAATCTTTCTCTTAGAGACTAACATACTCTCTAAGAAGAAAGCATTTTGAGACACAAACACTACGCTCTACAACTGTTTGTAGAAGTGATACTCCTTTCTTTCGGAACTAGTTCAAGAACCTTTCTTCTCCATATCATATATAGTGTCTTCTCTAGTGCTTTAGATAATTCTTGTTTAGTATTTAGAGTTGTGGTCAATAGCGTGTGTCCCAAAAGGTAACTGGTAATGCTGACTCAACCACCATCGATCGCGCCATATCTAATAGAGTGTGATTCCTCACTTCAGACTCACCATTGTACCATGATGTTCCCAGAGGAGAGAGTTGGGGAACAATTGCGCACTCTCTGGGATGGTTAGTTAAATCTTGGCTCAAATACTCACTTCCTCAAACTAATTGAAGGGCTTGGATTTCTTGCCAAGTCGGTTTTGTACTCCACTTTGAAACTCTTTCAACATTTTAAATATTTGGACTTGTGGTGTATTAAGTAAACATATCCATATCTATTAAAATCGTCACTGAAAGTGATGAAATAGTACGATAAACCTTCTTCTAGCACTAATGCTCATAGGCTCACATACATAACTATGTATGTATCCCAACAAGTCATTAGCTTGTTCACCAATTCCAATAAGAGATGATTCAATCATCTTACCCATCAGGCATACTATACAAACATCAAACTTTTCGAAGTTTAGGTTTTCCAAAAGTCCTGCACTCTACAGTTTCTGAATGCATTTCTGATTAATATGACTAAGCCTACAGTGCCAGAGTTATGTTTCATTTGAGGCATTTGTTCAAACTCTTGGCTCAACCATTAGCACCCTTTCGATCGTATCTAGGTGTTCTCGCTGTCTTGCCCAGACTACTTCATTATGGAAATCTTCAAACTATTTTAACATTCCAGCTCCAAATGCTTCTCATAGGCATGAATCACTATATCTTATTTTGTTAATCTTTGACATCCCTTATACATGTGCTCAATAGACTATATACATCCATATGTATGAATGTTTGTTGGCACGTTCACCCTTTCGCGTAAAAGGTACAATCCTGCTTTGCAAACATCATATGTTTCAAAGTTAGATTACTCGAAAGTCTATCACCTGTGACGCTTCCAAATGCGCTCTGATTTGCATGACTTAAATAGTTACATGGTTATGTTTGAACATCAGTTCTTCCTTTTAAACCTTTTAGTTTTGATGTGTTAGATGTGTTTATCTGATGTCCTCTCTCTAATTAAGAGCTTGAAATCAAATGTTTACAAATAATGAGAACATAGAATCACCTATAAATTTATGTTATAAGTCTTGAGGAAATGGATAAACGAACAACTCTACTTGAGGAGCTACAACTATTTGCATGTTCCTATTTGTAATCTGACTCTCATCCTTCCAAACACATCTATTTTGCTGTATATCCCACATTTGCATAAATGCGAGTTTTACATCCGGTATCTAATACTCAAAGTGGGTTTAATAAGTGTAGTGTGTATCATATACGCACTTACCTAGATATGAAATCATATTACTATATCTCAAGTCTTCCTTATAGTTTGGAGGGTTATTTCTATTATGGACCCCGAAGTATAGGGGTATTTATGTTCTGGACCATTGGTTTTCATTACTTATTTTTGAGACCCTAAAGTTTATGGGTTGAATAAAAAAAGACGTTAAAGTTTGTAGGTTGAAAAAAAGGCTCGTATACTATTTTTCTTTTTATTCCCATGTTTGAATTTATCTCCCAATTAGCACCAAACTTCAGGACTAAGGTTAAAACTGATATTAAAGTTGTAATATACCTTCTTATTCATGTCGGAACTGCTTAGGCCCCGGGTACTTCAGGGTCTAATTAGTTCCGGCATGAATAAGAGAGGTGTATTATGGCTTCAATATCAGTTTTAACATTACTCTTGTTGTTTGACGCTAATCGGGAGATAAATTTCAAACATGAGAAGAAAAAAAAATAGTACACGAGCCTCTTTTTTAACCTACAAACTTTAAGGTCATTTTTTTATTCAACCGATAAACTTAAAGGTCCCAAAAATAAACAATGAAAACCAAGGGTTTAGAAAATAAATACCCCTATACTTCGGGGTTCAGAATGCATAAAACATTATATAAGAATTGTTTCTATAAAAAGTGGCATTGGAGATCATGACAGTCAGTTAAGGGACAAATAATATGAAACAGAGGGAGTAACATACAACTGATAATAAAATTAACTTATATGTCACTTGTTTACACTTAACGTGGGGGCAATGTGAACTTGGAGGTGCAACTTGTGTGATTTGTGTATAGTCGCTGTAGTGTTCGGCGTAACGGTCCAAACAAAATCTGAGTTCTTGCAACATGTTAGGATGGTTTGCATCATAATGTATGTACTTTATGCATATCATTTGAACAATTTATTGTGATATCTTTTCATTTGACAATATAATGTTTTCTTCTTTACACAGTTATTGTTTACTTTTCTTTCCAAATTAAAAAAAAAATTTATATTCCGTGCGTCGCACATGTATTGCATGTGCATTACACAGATTTATGACTCATGTACTCTAAAAATAAACCAAAGTAATGTTGTCCATTAGGAATTACTCTTGAAATTTTCTAAAATTGTCCATCAGAAGTAGCATAAGTGTGGTATGTTTGATTTATCAAGGCATTGCAATTAGACTTAGGAAGATCTAGACAAAAGTTGTTCAAAGTATTTTAGAATGTTGGTTTTTGAAACATGAACAATCAAAACAATACATTGTAAATTGCAAGTATAGTTTCAACATTTTCAGGAACATCCAGTGATTGCCTTCACTTGAGGTTACCTGCAAAGTAAGAAAGTGATCATCGATTCATATATAATCACCCCTCAAACTCAAAACACACCACTCACCAAACTATAATGCCCCTTGAAAATCTCACTAACTAGCCCCAAAAGTGACCACGAGTCTTTCCAGCATGCTTCGTCCTCGCTCACATGTTGCCTGGGAAAATTTTCCATGAGGTCACCCATCTTGAGACTACTCCCAACCAAGCACGCTTAACTGAAGGGTTCCCAACGGATGAGCTACCATAATAGAAGGTGTACCTTGGTGATATAAGTAGTTATTTCAATCCTTTTTAAGCCACAGTTTAACCATACACTCGGGCTGTTACAATTCTAGTACCTAAGTAATTATCTAAGATATTAATAAAAGTCTCTAGATCATCATTAGGATAAATAGGAGTTGGTATAAATAGGAGTGAGATTTCATATGAGTGGTAAGACATAAGATGCGATCGAGACACACCACCTTTAAGAGAGGTAGAGAGGTGTCTAAGAGAGTGTGTGTGAGATCTCCCAAAAACATTGAGTGAGTGTCTGTCTCTAAGTAGTGTACAATAGTCTTGTCGTATTGTTGTGTAATAAGACGAGTATAAGTTCTAGTATGCC
Source organism: Portulaca oleracea (assembly GCA_029582165.1). NCBI lineage: Eukaryota > Viridiplantae > Streptophyta > Magnoliopsida > Caryophyllales > Portulacaceae > Portulaca > Portulaca oleracea. The sequence continues at coordinate 10,130,448 of CM055881.1, read as the reverse complement.
ACTTGCTCCTAACTTCTCTACAAGTGGTTTTAGAGCGGGGTTTAGGAGTCTTGTTGAACTAGCATTCATTGTGTGTGCACGGTCTAGGACAGAAGCACAAGGAAGATTCTACCTGCACAGTCAGGAACTGTGATAATTGTTGGAGTCATTGGTTTGGGACCACTATAGTACTTGGTGTACACGTATGAAGTACTACTTGAAGGAGCAAGACTTATGGGTGATCGTTGGTGGAAAAGAGAAGAAACCCCCAACAAATCCAAATGAGAAAAAGAACTGGGAGATCAAGGTAGGAAAGACAATGTATATGCTCTCCATCACAATGGAAGAGGAGTATCTATATCAGATTAAAGATTGTGAGACATCCGAGGAAGCATGGAATACCTTGGCTACGTTGTTCACCGAGAAGACTGAAGCCAAGTTACAATAGTTGGAAAACGAGCTTATGTCTATCAAGCAAGGAAACATGATGGCGAGTCAATACTTTAATAAAGTTAAATCTTTATATGTTGAAATTATAAAAGTAGACCCAAAAAGTGCAATAAGTGAGTTAAGGGTGAGGCGAATAATTATTCATGGTTTAAGCCCTAAGTATAGTGGCCTTGTGGCTGCAACTAGGGGTTGGGCTACACAACCCTCTTTAACTAAATTAGAAAGCCTCTTGGTGAATCAAGAAGACCTAGACAAACATATGTCTAAGGTCTCGATACAATGGTAATGGAGAGCAATAAGAAAGAAGACCACGGAGATGGCAACAGGAACAACATGGACGTCATTGATATCAAAGGGGAGCACACCAACCACTTAATCATCATGATGACGATGAAGAAAAAGAAGAAATAAAGTATTAACATCGAGACAATCGACGCTATGAATTTGACAAGAAGGGTTATCTTGCTTGAGATTGTACATCACATCCATCGGAAGGCAACATAGCAACCTTCAAAGATTTGATAGTGAAGAAGAATGTGACCTTCAAGCATCATTGATGATGGAAGAGTCTATCGAAGCATTCGAGGCCAAGGAGATTATATGAGCATCTAAGAAAAAATTAGCTATGTCATGTGTGGATGAGTCCAGAGAAGAAGACGTTCCCTATATGATAAGTGACATATACACCAACCACAAAGTAGTGCTTTTTCCTGAATTTAAGAAGATCGAGGAAGGCATAGAACAAGGACTCGAACAACCAAGTAAAGAGAAATCACATCAAGTTGAAATTATAGAAGGAGAAGAAGATAAAGGAGAAGTTCAAGAGCAGCAAAGAAGGACAGAGTGGGCAAAAAAGTGGAACCCTAAATATTCAAGGATATCCATAATGGAGGAATCAAACGTCAAGGCCAAATTATATGTAATCGAAGCTTTTATTTAAGTACATTTGGCCCTTTACTTTTGAATCTAAGAATATGAAGGAAGGCATAGAGCAAGGACTCCGACATTATTGCTTCCTGAAGCGCGTCTGAATCATGTGACACTTATAAAGATAGTTGATGGTTGTCTAGTTGTTGCTTCACCGACAAATGCGTATGTCCTAAGTAATTGGGATCATTGTGAAGAAAGATTATAGTGTAGAGAAGTCATGGTTCAGAGCATACATCATTGTCCTCAACTCACCGTTTAGATTCATCGGCTTTTCAGAAGACCAATTGTTTGTTGAAGAAACAGATGAGTGGGTTTGTGGACATTTTTCCTCGCCGTCCGGGCTTCCGAAAGTCCACGTGGATTGAGGGTCTGATTTGGTGATTTGTGCTAGGTTTGAACCTTTGAAAACTCTTTAAGGAATTAATCATATATTTCATGAATGATATCTTGTAAAATCACTTTCTCTTTACTTATGCATTTTATGAGTCCTTGAATTAAACCTTTAAGAGTGAACATCCACTTGTTCCAAACTCTTCTAAATTTAACCCAACTTGCTCATAAAAATGTTAGGCTCGGAAGAAGGCGATTTATGCAAATATTACTTAGAAATATACAAAGAATGCCCTAAAGTTGCATCGGCACATTGTAAAACCACGTTTTACCATAGTTTATGCAACCCGATGAGTTTTTGTTCGAAATGAGAGTCGCCGCCCGACTTTGTAAAGAGAAAAGCCATGAAGATAAAGAAAGACTCCGCCTGGGAAACCCAAGAATGGATTTGGGGGTAAGGCTACAAACTCAAAAAGTAAAGACCTTAACAGTCCGCCTCTCACAAAAGGAAAAACTCTACTAAAAGTTTAAAATGTGCTTTTGATAATGTTTGGAAGAGAGATGGATGAATACTTTATAGAATTATTTCATTGAATCATGCCACAAGAACTTACAAAATAAAAGATACAAATACACACTTATTTACAAGAAGGAAAAAACACTTTAAGCTTACATTGTGACATTGTGGAGCGTTACCGTCGCGGGGAGGGGATGATGAGTGGATGACGAAGAATCAACAATCAACAAGGCTTGAACACCCAAAGGAATGGATATGACCTTGTGGCAAGATAAACCACAACCCAAGGCCTAACACCCCACCATGATTATCATAAAGGCTAAACCACCAAATAATCACTAAAGGAATGACTTGAAACACCACTAAATTATTTGTATAAAGTAAACAAGGTTTGAGAGAAAACTAGGGAAACCCTAAAATTTAAAGCATTACATTCATATTCAGCAAAAACTGTATAAAACGAGCTAAAGGGAGGTATTTATACAACTGAGGGGTAAAACAGTAAAATGCAACATTTAAGTCAAAAATCTCGCACAGAAAAACAACCGCCGCGGGCGGCACGAGGGTGTCGCGAGCGTGACGTAGCATCATCGCGGCAACAGCAGCATCCGAGCAGGGATGGTCGCGGGCGGCACACATGTGGTTGCGGGTGCGACGAGCCAACAGACGCGGCGGATGTCGTCTCTGGAATGGACGCTGGCAGCGGTTGTCCAGACGCTGACAGCGTCTGTCGTCGTTACCCAACCAGGCCTTGCCCAACGCTGCATCGCGGGCGCTACCTCCATGGTAGCGGGCGTTAAGCCCATTGCACAGACGGTAGCGAGCGCTACCAAGCCCGTAACGGGCACTACGATCAGCTGCCCAGGCTGCCTTTGTTGCACGTTCAGTGTCGCGGGCGTTATTTGATAGGCCGCAAGTGCACGAGTGAAATTGTAGCATAAATCAAGGTCGTTCCCACAGGGACTTTTCCTTTCAACGCACTGAACTAGCCTCCTAGTTGATCGCTAAGTCGATCCGTTTTTGGTTTGAAGTAACTAACTCTAAATCTAATCACAATCAAGAACTAAATAAACTAATATTCACACAAACTTTTCTGATTTAATCAAGGTAAAAAGGCGTTCAGAGGATGAAACTTAAGTCAAATAACGAATCAACGATGTGGATTGAACATTCATTTCATTAACTTGCGCAATCAAGGTTCGATAATAGCATAAAACACTTCGCAATGAGATTTTGCCACTAGAGGGAATTGCCAAGACTAACCAAGAACCTACTTTCGTGGTTATTTCGATTTAGTCAAGGTTAAAGATCTAATTATCTCAAGAACCCTAATTAAAACTTCTATGTCTAGACAATTTTAACTAGTTTAATCTAGGTTTTCAGGTAATCAAACTTCTCCTTTCGGTATTTCATTCAACAACCTATTAACTTGCAATTGGTGATCAAGCAAAAGCAATAACAATTCAATTCAAAGACCAAATAGATTGAAACAAACTAAATTCATGATAATTCAATCCAACAAAGTCAATTCATCAAACAACTTCAAAGGTTCATCCCCTAAACTAAAAAGTACTCACTACTCATGTTCAAAACACAAAACATATCAAAATCTATTCTAGAAAGCATGAAATCTAAAAGAAAGAGAAGTGAACCGAGATGGAAATCGTTCCTCGCTTGAATGATGATCGGTGGGGACTTTTTCTCCTCCACTTCAATGGATTTCTTGAGAATCGATCTTCAAACTCCAATAAACCCTCAATCTTCAACTAAGGATGAATGTGGATGGATGTGTGGAGGAAGGGATGGATGATGGTAGAGATGGAGATGGATGGTATGGAAGGATATGGATTAGGGTTAGGTTATGGAATGGAAGATGGTAGAATGATGATTGCCCTCAAAAACAGCCGAAAACAGCATAATATAGGCAAATTGTAACTCAAAACCGCCGGAAATGAAGAGACGCAGGCGACACGGACCGTGCCAGGGGTGACACGGACCGTGCCTCCTAGGCACTACCTGTGTCAGTGCACTGCTTCAATTTTTCTCATGTTCTGGTCATAGGCACTACCCGTGCCTCCTCTAACAACACCCGTGCCACTGCTTTTTCAGGCCTAGGACTCCTTTGGGCCATTGTTTGGGCCTTGGGTGATCCAACATCTCACTTTTTGGTCCATTAAGCTCATAACTTGGATCTACACTTGATTTTAAGCTCGGTTTACATCGATTCTTCACAAATTATCTACAAAACTCACCAAACTCCAAACCAAGCGTAATATGGGAAATTCGGGTATAAAATAATATAATTAATCAAATATTCCCCAAATTTCTCATCATAGCAACCAAGTTTTCATATATACATGAAGCACTTATCATTATTCCAGTTGTGGTCGGCGTTACAGCTTGGGTTTGTTGGCCTCCTTGTCCTGCTCTTCCCTCCTTGGGTTCTATTATCCTAGGGCCCCACCCGAACATTGATGCCACGTACTTCTTCATCTCGGGACGACCCAACACTATCACAAGGCCCCCGGGGCCGTTGACAAATCCCGAGCATGTTCATTCGACCACAACGAATGGCTTGTCGACACCACGACAGCTTGTTACTCATCACCCCGCCTTTTGTGAAGGTGTATTGATTCTTGAGAACGAGCGGGTGAGCGGTTTTAGCATGCGAAATCCGAGTCGGGGTTTCACCCATCATGTCATTAATCACAAGCCCGGCCATGAATCCTCCAACAAATCGATCACGATCACGCTAAAAACTCCACCTTGCTTGAAGAAATAGGAATTCTTGAAGGGGTTTGGGGGTGAAGGGCAAAGGAAGAAAGTTGGAAAATTTTATAAAGTTAGGGAAAGCTCAACCTCACTAAGCTTGCTACTCGGTAAAGACAAAGCTATGGATCACTTGTCCTCACCAAGAGCACACTCATCCCGTGTTTCGCTCGTTAGGAAGTTCCTCAACTCACTTCCCACCCAAGGTATGATTTGATGTGGGGCTAAGGGATTCAAGTAACCGTAGTCAAACAAATGTTTTTCCTTCATCATACACTCCCAAAAACATTGCAAACCAAGCTTCCAATGGCAACCAGTCAACATCCAAATAGAATCCTCAAACAACCAATGACAACCAAACAATGTGTACGACCCATTCAAAGAGCCCATATCGCAACACCCAACATTCACATAAGACTCACCATACAACTTATCATGCCAACAATCACTCTCAAACTACCAATATCTTCCAAATAACATACGTGATTTCATCAAAGACTCCAAAGTACATCCACCATTGATTTTAATCAAAGAGTCTTGGCAGTAAATCTCGTTGATTGGACTAGAAACACTGTGGGTGTACCATAAAATAATTTTAGGATCGAGCACATCCCCAAATACCTCATTGATGCCAGGGGCACCCTTTAAGTTGATTAGTGCTCGTCGAACTCCTCATCTGGACCGTGCTGGGTTTGGACCCGAGCTTCCTTGCCCGGGTTTGTGAAAAGAGACTCGAAGGATAAAATCCGACCCGGCAATCTCGAACGAAACCCACCCGACCTCTAGCGTTCACGAATCGTTACATCTTTGTAAAGGGTGGGGTGATGAGTGTCACGATGGAATGACTTAGGCAAGTTGCACGTTGGACGAGATTGGAGAGGCTCGGGACTTGCTTCCGACTCGGAGGCCTCGGGATCGGGGTGGGTCGTCCCGGGAATGAAGAGTGTCAAGGCTCGGAAGTACCCAAGGACCTGAAAAGTCGAGGCAGAATGAGCGCCGGCAAACAGCAACATGGCTTGACCGAGTCAGTTATGGCGCGCCCGCGCCTAGTTTCTGCAAGGAAGTGTCTCACGCTACGATCCGCCGCGCCACGACCTTCCTTCGATGGGCGGCCGCGACGCGTCGCTGGAGCCACGCCGCGCCCGATTCTTTGCGAGAGGCGGTCGCGCCCGCGACCCGTCTCGTCGCCCCCGCGACCTGCGTTGTCCAGTGATGAGTTGTTGGGGGCAAACGACAGACTCGCCCGCGCCGCTCCCGCGACACGCGCGTGCCGAGACTTAATTTAGGGCTGTTTGGCTTAATTTTATGCTTTAGTATAAATAGCTCGTTTAACACCCTTTTCTAGGTAGCTTATGTTTATGAATGATTTGCTAATGTAATGCTAGGGTTTCTCCCTTTTCTCTCCCAAAATCTTGTTCTTACTTTATCCATTTGTTAATGGTGGTGTTAGCAAGTCATTCCTTTATTGATTATCTAGTGGATTACCTATGATAGTCATGGTGGGGTGTGAGGCCTAGAGTTATGGATTACCTAGCTCAAGGTCATATCGTTCACTTGGTGCTCAAGTTTTGTTCGATCGTTGTTTCAAGGTTCAAACTCAAGCTAAAATCATCAATACCCCCACCGCGCCACGCTCCATTTTGGTATTAGAGCCATGTTTTTCATCTAGCTTGAGTTTTTCCATTGCTCTTGCTAGTTTGTTCTCTATTGGTGGATTTTGGTATTTTGATTGAAATATTGGTGTTCCCCATCCCTTGTGTCTCCAAGTGTGTTGGAGAGATTGTTATTGCTATTGTGTTTGTTGATTTTGATGCATATTGGAGCTTTGAGGAAGAGCTGGAAATTTGTGCACACAAGGTGTTCGATAAAATGCCCAAGTGAAATAAACACAACCCTTAGCCAAACACAAGCCAACTACAAGAAAACCCCAAACTCCACAAAAACAACCCAAACACAAACCATCCCTCACCTTTTTCTCGATATGGATGACGAAGCTATTTCCGATCGAGAGGAACCAAGCCACTGGAGTAGTCCTCTAATTCGGACTATCGAGAATCGATTCTCCACCATCGATGATCGATTCACTTCTTTCGACAATCGGTTCTCCACCCTCGAGCGCAATATGAATGCAATGATGGCCCAGATGGACAATCTCATTCAAGAGCGTCCACGTCCGCCACCGGTTGAACGTCCGAGGCGTACACCAAGCCCCATCCGTCCTCCTCCCAACTTTGAATCGAGCGATGATGCTAGAGGCTCCCCTCGATTTCGAATTCATCGAGACATGCATGATCGGCTTCCTCGTGACGACTTCCAAGACATCAAGATCGACATCCCCGAGTTCAATGGTTCCAATGATCCGGATGACTACATCGAATGGGTCCAATTGATGGATAGGATCTTCAAGACCAAGGAGTATGATGATGAAAAGTCTTATAAGATCGCGAGCTTGAAACTCACCAAGGCCGCTTCGCTTTGATTTGAGAATATGAAGGTACAACGGATTCGTGAAGGAAAGGCAAGGATTTCTACTTGGACACGGCTCAAGCAAGTGATGAATCGCCGCTTCTTGCCGAACACCTACCGGCAGGATATCTTGAGGAAAATGTATGCTCTTACCCAAGGTAAACGATCCTTCAGTGACTACATTTCGGAATTCGAGCAACTTCTTATTAAAAGTGGCCTTCAAGAACCGGAAGATCAAACCATGATGCGATTCTTGAATGGTTTGGACTCCACAATTGCTAAAAGGGTTGAGGTCCAACCATACTATTCCATGGATGAATTGTGTAGTTTGGCTCTCTGAGTTGAGCGAAGAAGAATGGAAAGGTCCAACACCAAGCCTTTGTCTAGACCCGCCTACTCACCTTCTAATCGGCCCCCTCCGGATTCAAGCACTCCGAAGTCTAGCGAGACACCCAAGTCCACACCGACCCCAAGAATTGAAAAGGAAAGAGACTTGCTTCGGAGACTCCAACGGAACCTCCTCGACGGACGGAAGGCCGAAAGTGCTTTAAGTGTCATGGTTATGGCCATTTTCAAGTCGATTGTCCAAACCGTCGGACTTTGACACTCCAAGAGGTCCACGACATCGATGAAGAGCTTCGAAAAGCTCAAGAGGAACCCGAAGTGTTGGTAGAAGATGCGAATACTAGTGATGATGAGGATGCCACTTCCATTCCCCCCGTGCGTGGAGGCGCACTTGTTGTGAGGAGAGCTTTGCATACCCACGAGACTCCTCTCGACAAGGCCCAACGAGAAATGTTGTTTCAAACGCGGTGCTTCATAGGTGGAAAAGTTTGCACTCTTGTCATCGATGGAGGGAGTTGCACGAATGTCACATCTACCACTATGGTCGAGAAGCTTGGCTTGCCTCTATTACCGCACCCTTGACCCTATTCACTCCATTGGCTCAACATTCACAATGGCATCAAGGTAACTAAGCAAGTCTTAGTGAATTTCTCTTTTGGATCTAACTATGATGATTCCCTTGTTTGTGATGTTGTCCCTATGAGCGCTTGCCACATTTTATTGGGTCGACCATGGCAATATGACAAGAGGTGCACCATGGGTTGAACAACACTTATACATTCACCCATAAAGGCAAGAAGGTCAAGCTACTTCCCATTTCTCCCCAAGAAACCGAAAATTCCAAAACCGGGAGGGGTAGTGAGTTGAGGAACCTTCTCATGATGAGCGAAACACGGGAAGAGCGTGCTCTTGGCGAGGACGAGCTACCTCTTGCTTCGTCTTTGCCTTGTAGCGAGCCTAGTAAGGTTGAGAATTCCCAAGCACCACATAAATTTCCCCTACCGCCCCTTAACCCTTCACCTCCACAAAACAAGCCTCCTTCCACTTTCTTGCATATGGATGATGGATACATTGTGGGATTTGAAGATTGTGGAATATCTAGCATGATTGATCGTGGCCGTTAGGATGACCAAAGTTTACCGGAGTTAATTGAAGGGAAGTATCCTAATTTTAACCCCCAAGAGTTGAGGGCAACTCTTTTTCAAGAGGGGGAGCATGGACCGTGTTGGGTTTGGACCCGAGCTTCCTTGCCCGGGTTTGTGAAAAGAGACTCGAAGGATAAAAACCCGACCCGGCAATCTCGAGCGAAACCCACCCGACCTCTAGCATTCACGAATCGTTACATCTTTGTAAAGGGTGGGGTGATGAGTGTCACGATGGAATGGCTTAGGCAAGTTGCATGTTGGACGAGCTTGGAGAGGCTCGGGGCTTGCTTCCGACCCGGAGGCCTCGGGACCGGGCTGGGTCGTCCCGGGAATGAAGAGTGTTGAGGCTTGGAAGTACCCAAGGACCTGAAAAGCCGAGGCAGAATGAGCGCCGGAAAACAGCAGTATGGCTCGACCGAGTCAGTTATGGCGCGCCCGCGCCCAGTTTCTGCAAGGAAGTGTCAGCGCCCGCTACCAGTCACGTCGCGCCCGCGACCTTCCTTTCAGTGGACAGCCGCGAGCGCGCCACCTGGAGCCACGTCCGTGCCCAGTTGCTGCAGGAGATGGTCGCGCCCGCGACCCATCTCGTCGCGCCCGCAATCTGCGTTGTCCAGCGACGAGCTGTTGGGGGCAGACGACTTACTCGCCCGAGTCAGTTATAGCGCGCCCGCGCCGTTCCCGCGACACGCGCATGCCGAGACTTAATTTAGGGTTGTTTTTAGCTTAATTTTATGCTTTAGTATAAATAGCTCGTGTAGCACCCTTTTCTAGGCAGCTTATGTTTATGAATGATTTGCTATTGCAATGTTAGGGTTTCTCCCTTTTCTCTCCCAAATTCTTGTTCTTTCTTAATCCATTTGTTAATGGTTGTGTTAGCAAGTCATTCCTTTATTGATTATCTAGTGGATTACCTATGATAGCCATGGTAGGGTCTGAGGCCTAGAGTTGTGGATTACCTAGCTCAAGTCATATCCTTCAATTGGTGCTCAAGTTTTGTTCGATTGTTGTTTCAAGGTTCAAACTCAAGCTAAAATCATCAATTTCCCCCCCGCGCCACGCTCCATCATCAAACTTGCTAGGCAAGAGGAACATTAAACTAGTTAGAAAATCTGACTTTGCACGGAAGATCAAATGCCAAGAATGATTGCTGGAGGAACCTTTGTATGTCACTTGGAGGTATTCGCGCATGAATTGACGGCTATCGATCATTGTTTTCCATGCTTTGGACACACACTTAAAGCTTAGGAGAGATTTGGGTGGCAATCTTAGCAGTACCTGAATCAGCAAGTCTTCAGGGACAAGCATTTTTGTTGATTTGAATGCCAACCTATTCAATTTGCATACCAATCACAACAACAAATCAATAGCAAAACATTATCAAGCTTTGATCTCAACACCTCCTGCATTAATTAACTTATATATAACCAAACCATCATATAATTACATGGAATTTAATAGCTACCCAATTTCAAAATCCTCATATCAACCAAAGCCCAAGAACAAGAATTGAGTATATAGGACGAAATAGTAGTGGAGATTTCAAACAAAAATCCAACTTAGAATCGACCAAATAAATTAACTCAAGATGTCATAATCGTATACATGAAATTTGGCAAAGCAAAAATCAACCAAATAAATTAACTCAAAATGTTACCTTACTAGAATGTTGACAGAAGAAGACAAGCTACAAGTTGTGGAACAATGGAATCGCTTAGGGTTTGATCACAGATAAACAAGAAAACAACAAAAACTATCATCCTACAAGTATAGTGATGTAGGCTTCGATTTTGCCCTTCATCTCTTCTTTCTTCTTATCAACCTACAGGGCATGTGTAGTAAAACTGTATAGATTGGCCATTTTTAAATTAAATTAGGACCTTGACCTCTATTACTTGGGTTATCAATTGGATCCAAAGCTCTCAGTTGAGCATCATTTGATATTTTTGATGCTTGACCTCTTTTGTTTGGCCAAAAGGCCACTTAAATGCTTGTTGCTATTAGGGGTGGAAACGTTGCGGTGCGGTGCAGTTTCGGTGTCTCGAAGCGGTGCACTGGATGAAACGATGCGCTAAAACCTTAAAGCGGAACCGAATCACCCGGTTTTTAAAAACCGGTGCACCGGATTTAATGGTGCGGTTTTACCGGTGAACCAGAACCACATTAATTTTTGTCAAAATCAAAAAATCTCTATTCAATAAAAAAAAATTATATATATATATTTATTTATATTGACGGTTCGGTATTAATTTCTGGGTAGAATTTACACTGTTTTTTTTTTAACAAGTTAATTTACATTGTTTCTGTATTAATTTCTGGGTAGTATTATTTTTTAACCAAAATTTATATATATATATTTATTATTTATATTAACGGTTCGGTGTCGGTTCCCCGTCAGTTTGAATTTCCCAAACCAGAACCACCCCGTTTAGCATCTGATTTTTCTTGTGCGGTGCACCGGAATTTAAGCCGGTTCAGTGTTGCCCGTTTCCGGTTTTTTTTTATCTGGTTTCCGGTTCGTGTGAGTCGGTTCCGGATTTTTTTTCCACCCCTAGCTGCTACTGCCTATGTAATGGCTTGTGATACTATGAGTAATCACTGGTTGTAATGTTGGACATGATCCAGATATGTTGTAGTGTACACTCAATGCAGTTTAAGTTCTAGCACTTTTTGGACAACTATTTGAAAGTTTCACCATAAACATAGGAGTAATTATTTGAAGCCTTGCACTAGACATTAATTACCTCTTGTTTAACTATTCGTGTATAAGGAAAATGTTTCTTTCTCTTGCTCTCTCCCTTGTGAAATTATGGTAATAATACAGTTTCACACTCCTCCCCCCTCCCCCTTCTAATGAGTTGCTGACGAGGCAAGTGGGTCATTCAATTTGTTTACGAGTCGGTTAAATTTTTGGTTGAGTGATTTTTCGGTCAATCAATATTCCTGTTTGAGTAATCTGCGGTTCTGTGAATTGATTTTTGCTCTAAAATAATTTTATTGAAAAAGAAGCATCTTTGGTAAAGTAAATTTGATTGGATTTAGTTTAGGGTTTGGGTCCACTTTTAGGTGAAGCTTTCGGATATCATTTTGGGTCGTTTGGTTTGGGTTTTGGATCTTGGATAAGTTTTGTCATGTCTCTAGCCTTTTAACTTGAGTTCTGGTGGACAAAAAATTATTTTGATTTGTGCTCTAGTTTGTTGCATTCCAGCAATGATGCCCTTTCATTGCCATGTCTTGAGAAGACAAACAACATTTGTTTCTGATATTCTTGTTAGCTTAATATTTAATATTATAGATATCCCTGGATCGCAGAATAAGGATGTATCATTTTTTGGATACGTATGAGGAGAAGTTGATTAAAGGAAAGTTGAGGGCAATTCATCTTTGTTCTTCCTATTTTTGTGCTATTTAATTTGCTTTGGAGACACTAAAATGCGGTCAACAGCTAACTTAGACCCTGCTTATTTCCCTAGGTTTTAATACAATGCAATATGTTATCTGTCATTGTTACGATGATTGGACAAAATTGATGTGGAGAAGGTTGTGGATTACAATTTAAGTTGCAAGAACTTTGACGGGGGATTTTGATGCACACCTGGTGGGGAGACTCATGTCAGAAAGACTATTGACTTATCTGATTTGGGAACTTGAAATACCTGATTCTCAATATGCAAAGAGAGACACATACATACATACATACATACATACATACATACATACATACATACACACATAATGTTCCACTCAATCCATGCATTCACACTATGCAAGGAGAGATTTGGAAAGTTGAAATATTTTACTATTATATTTATGATAAAACATTCACCTTCTAATCAAGCATTCCTCCACATGCATATCAAATCTCAACTGACAATTAACTCCATCCACCAAGAGTTTCCTTTATTGTAGCTCTATCTAGAGCTGGCTCATAGTTCAGATTGAGTCGGCTTCTTGTTCGTGTTAAATTTAAACGGGTTCATAATCTTCCAACCTGAACCTAACACATTTGTTAAATGGGCCAGAAATCGAAACCGTTTACTATTTAAAATTTAAATGGGTTGACCTTATTTCGACCTGTTTATCTATTTAAGTAAACGTATTAGAATAAAGTTACCAATTTACTCATTACACCATTAATTCATTAATACAAAACAAATAATTGTAGAATCGAAATAATGACATATTCATACTCACAATTTGCATGGTAATATATTCGATTTATATATAAGGAGGTGCCTTTAAAATTCCAAATAATTACTCTGAGGTATCCTAACGTTTGGTGAAATGTTTTTCTGGTACCCCAACTTTTCAAAACTAATTTTGAGGTACCCTTACTTTTTGGGTTAGTAATTATTTGGTGCTTTTCCGGCCATTAATTTTATTAAGTGACCAAAATGCCCTTGTTCTTCCCTTCTTGAAGAAATACCCTTGAAGAAGAAGAATGAGGGTATTTTGGTCACTTAATAAAATTATTGGCTGGAAAAGCACCAAATAATTATTAACCCAAAAAGTAAGGATACCTCAAAATTAGTTTTGAAAAGTTGGGGTACGGAAAAATAGTTTCTCCAAATATTGGGGTACCTTCTAGTAATTTTTTGCTTTAATTCATAGTCAAAGATAAGTATAAGTTAGTTTCAAAAAGAAAGATAAATATAAGTTAAAATTACAAGTCTTACATATATTTCAAAGAATATCAACTATAACCAGGGGCAAATCTAGAAACTAAATTTAGCGAGTTCAAATATAAAGTTGCGAGTAAGAAAATTTACATCTAATTAATAATATTCAAAAATTAATATTAAAATTTAAATACAAACAACTCATAAGCCTTATTTTAAAATTGGTATGATATATAACTTACTGTATGATATATAATGTATTGGATTACATATGTGAACAAATTATTCTTTTATTTTTTCATTTTATACTTAAAAGATAAGTAAAACTTATAATTAGCTTATTAAATACTATTAAATAAGTATATTTTAGTACAAAAAATGACAACATAGTTATCATTATTCCAAAAAAGGGGCTCACATAACTGCCCGTGAACCCACCTTATCTCCGTCCCTGACTATAACTTTCACCTAAGTTTATTGATAAACGGTATAATTGAGTAACAATTATCGAGCAAATGACTTGATTCATTTAACATGCTTAATTAAACTGGTTAAGTAGGTGGTTTTTCGTGTCAAAAATCCTAACCTGGACTTTACTCATTTAATTAAGCAGGTTTATCGTGTCAACCCATTTAATTAAACGGGTTGAAAATTTTTACCTAAACTCGCTTAATATCGTGTTCGGTTAAGGTCGGTAATCGTGTCGGGTCAGGTTTTCCCTGCTTTTGATTTATCTCCATTACATAGTCACCTCTCCAACTCAAAACACACCATTCACAAAACTTTATTATCTCTATTATATAATCACCTCTCCTACTCAAAACACACCACTCACAAAACTTCATTGTCTCTCATGCAAATCTCACTTCCCTACTAAAACAGAACAAACAGAACCAAAATACGAAAAGAAAAATCATGGAAAAGCCACAAGCATCATACCTTCTACTGCTTGTGTTCATTTTTTTCTTGATCATTACCGCCATTGGCACCCCCACCACCACAACTCCACCACTGCAACCTCTAACAAACGTCCAAGTCCTCGACCCCCACCTCCACCGCCACCACCACCACCCCCGCCCTCCCCTCCAAGCTCTAGTATCATAACCAGTTTTCTGCTCGCACTTCAATGGCAGCCTAGGTTTTGTAAGATTGATACGTGTGGAGAAGGGCAGACAATCTTTGAAACTTTCACAGTCCATGGCCTCTGGCCGCATGGTCATTTTCCCACCACACCTTGTCTTGGCGAAAACTATATCACAACCAACCCTCCATGACTCCGTAACTCGTTCCTTACAAGACTTAGTATGCGTTGGCCTGATTTGAATGTTGGACCCGTTTATTTAGAGTCTTTCCAGTTCTAGTCAACACAATGGTTTAAACACGGCAAATGCAGTCTGCCCATGTTTGATGCCCAGAAATATTTCACAACCACGCTATACTTGTTTAATCAGCTCCAAGTTATGACAAAACTCCGAGATGCCGGTAATTGTTTCATTTTCCTTCCCTTTCTCCCCCTCCTTTCAACTTTCAATTTTCAATTTACATGTTGACACTAACATCGAGTTCTCTCCAGGGATTACCCCTACCCAGGACTTGGATGATGTGATGATACACAATGCATTTCCCGGGAAGGCACCGACTGTTCATCGTGATGCAAAACATCTAACATGTTACAAGAACTCAAATTTTGTTTGGACCACCAAGCCGAACACAACAACAACTGCAAACAAATCACAAAGAATGGTGCTTCCAAGTTTATATTGCCCCCACCCTAACCGCAAACAAGTCATAGGCGTTTAGTTAATTTCTTAGTTATAAGTTAATTTTATTATCAGTTGCGTGTTACCTTGATTTACTATCCCTCCAATGAAGAATAAATATATATAGTTGTGAACCATTATCACTAAATTATATGTAATGGAAGCTTTTGTTTAAGTATTATATATGATTACATTACAGTACGTCTTCTATAGCCTTCCTTAAAGCTCATGACATGCTAAGATAGTACATATAATAGTTTCTAATCAGTAGAAATCCATAAACATAATGGAATCATTTGAGACACTAAAAACTAGAAAGCAGAAAATAAGGAGAAGGACAAAATAATATGGAAACTATATATGTTAGACAACTTTGATAAGCTGGAAAGAAACACAATGAAATCAAACAACCAAAGCATAAATTGGGAACTAGAAATTGAAATAAAGGAAGATAAGATGAAACCAATTGTGCAATAGAAATGATGGAAAAAAGATAATATATCATTGGATAGAAATAGTACATGAACTTGACATAGACAACAAGAAAGTGTCGATCACCATGACCACAATGGCTATGTAAACACAAGTACTCAATAACTTTTCTAGCAATACAAGTCACATAACACAAGGGGATAGTTGAAAAAGACAACCAAACAATGAGATGCCAAACAAAGATGTACGTAGCCAACACCACAACAAAAGCACATAAAAATAATGAGAAAATTGTATTCTCTTTTCTTTCTTTCAGAGTACATTTTTTTTTTTGCCAATTTGGAAGATTATACATAATCTAGTTGTTTGGAGTGATTGATAGATTTAGATTCCAAGCTAAAATATTAGAACCCTAACGTCTGATTTGAAATTATTAATTAGTTCCGGTGAATTGGTGATTTTAATAAAAAGTATGAAGTTAAAGTGACAACTATAACTTGTAAGCTTCAAATTAAAAGTTTGAACCCTTTTATATTGTCTAGCAACTTTAGATCAAATAGTTTGTTTTCAATTTTTGGCTTTTTGGATGTCGTGATATTGGAGTAAATTGTGTTAATTAATTATTCAACATAATTTCTCATTTTCTTAGTATAATATAAACTCGTATGTTGTAATGCTTGCTGTTAGAGAAAATAACAAAGTAACAGCGGAAGCGAAAATAAATTGAGAGGACGGATATTATGATAAAATTCAGGAACGAAAATAAGAGCGATAAAATAAAACACCAAATTTACGTGGGAAACCGAAGAACACGGAGAAAAACCTACAGACGGCAGCAGCTAGAAAATAATCCACTATGAGAAAGGAGGAGTACAACATGATCACTATCACAGGGTGTGATGCGATCACCAAAGGAGATTACAATATCAATCTCTGTCTCACACTCAACTCACAATCTCTTAGGATACACTTGAAAAATATTGGTGAGACTCACCCTCTCTCAATATTTTCTCTCTCTTGCTCTGGTTTTTCCGATGGTTTGATGGAGAAAACTGGTGCCATATATATACTGAAAAAACCTAGGTTAGTTACCCACCCTTAACGACCTCACCAGAACTCTCTTTCTGGTTCCACAACTCACCACTTAAACACAAGTAGCTACACTCAGAATTTTCTCTTCCAAAATTCCTACACTTCCAAAAACACTTCGTTTGAATCAATATTTCTTTGGAGAGGACATTTTGGGGCTCTTTATAGGCAGCTTCTTCATCCTCAACGGATTTCTCAATTGCTTTCCTTGCTTGTTGATTCTTGCCTTTTCTTAGTTGTTTTCCTTACTTGTTGATACTATCCAATCTTGCCTTGATTCTCAATCTTCACTTCTTTGGAAGCTTACGGACTTGCCTTTCGATTCATTATCTTCAAAAGCAAGTATATAAATTAAATAAATATGGAATATCTCAGGCAATATTCAGATATGGTCATATATATTCTCAAATACTTCCCTTTAATTTTATTCTTTCAAACGAAATCTGCTGGTGATGCTTGAGGTTCTCATAGGAAGGGTCGTGTAGGGCATCATGTGTTTCAACAGTTTCTTCAAACAAAGTCATCATGTGTGTAAGACTTCCCTTATTTGTCCTTTCAAACAAAATATTCTAGGAATGTTGGAGGTCCTCGGCTTTGACGTGGTGGAGGGCATTGTATTGCTTCTATAAAAACAAAGGATAAATTGGGCAAAATCAACACGTAAATAGCCAATCTAGCTCTCTTAAACTCTGATAGCAATTTGATGCATGCTAGACATGAAAGGTTTCAACTTTTAGAAGGAAAAGTGGCTCCAAAGATCTGGCTTTATATCATTATCGACAATACCCAAAATATATGGAACTCAAACACCTAAAATGCATGTCAAAAAGATAGCACGACATAAACACATTAGCAAACTCAAGAGATAGCCATCTTTTATTCCAAAACAACAAGATTAAGCAAGAGTTATAATCACTTGTACAGATGCACTCATCTAAGTGACTTGGATACTTCCATGGACGATTGAATAAAGAAGACTTTCATCATCAATCTCCCAAGACATCATCATTACTTTACCCAAATAGCTTAAAGATACACCAACTACTTCTAAGGAATGATTAAGCAAGCACAACCACCAAAGGATAAAGCTTGGAGAGAAGTTTTTGAGAAGGGTCTAAAAATATACCCAGATTTTATTCATAATAATCATCTGAGTTCTTCCCCCTTCAAATGCCAAATATATATGGCCTTGTTAGGGGAAATCCCTAAGAATAGAACCCCAAATCAAAGGGTATTAATAACCTAACACAATTCTAAGGGTTGAGATTGAGTCTATCAAATTACATTATTTAGAGAGTGGGTAAAAGCGGATATTACGTGCAATGACAAATACGAAGGAGAGACGTGTTTTAAAACCAACACCCATGGATGATACGATCATGTCAAGTGATGGCAAATCATGTCCCTTGTTGTTCCTCTTAGGCTTGGAGTTCGTCTTACAAAGGACACGACCATGTTAGCGGAGGGACACGATCGTGACCCCCTCACTCACTCGGTCGTCACGATTGTGTCATACCTAGACACGGTGTCTTACACGGCCCCCAGTCCCCATATTCGCCTTGGCTCTCTACTTGACAGCTTCATGTTGATGAAGGCCACACTCGTGTCATTCGTTCTTCTTCAACACCTTGGTCTTCTTCTTCTCACGTGTATGCAAACTCTCCTTGTTAGCAAGCTAAGGGTATTATGCTCATCTTATAGATCATATAAAACCCAAAGTTCATTCGACCCAAATCTAGAAAGATATGTAGTTAATGCACGAATGTCGTGGGTCGCGTTCTTAATCATGAACTCTTCCCCGATGCTTGGCTCAATAAGTTCAACTCGAGGGTCGGGGCAATGATGCCTATATAATTAGTTTTAGACTGTTGGATGCTTACTGCTCTGGTTGTAAAAGCTAGTCCTTTCATTTTTTTTCTAATTGTTGGTAATACTTGGAAAAATAGTCGATAGATTGATTACAAGAGTAACTGTCAAAACCTAGCCTTACTTGTTCGCTAGAATGACCTTGTATTGCACATTTGGAATGAAATCTTAATGGTCTATTAGAGAAAGTTTAGGAGTGTTTGAAACTAAATTGTATTTACACAAAATGGTAGGGATGAATCAAAATTATAGTGTCTTGTCATCCTCTCATACAAGAAAGGAATAGTGGAAGATTGTTATTATCGAATTCACAAGGATATTCTTAAACATTAGCACATTATCAGTGAAGCGACTTAGTTCTAATCCTGTACGAAACATTATGTCATGTTTGTATGTTGTTGTCTACGTGAATGAACTTTCTTGTTCGAGTATCATAATGGTTTGAATTAGGAAAAACCAAAGAAAAATAGGCTAACTAATTGGAGAAGTAATTGGATTTTTCCATTGTGCCTTTATGATGTTTTGGTCAATTTGCATGTTGTTGTCTGTGCTAATGAACTTTCTTGTTTGAGTATGATAAAACATGGTTTAACCTTAAAGCATAGCTAAGTACAGTCTGGTTGTGACTTAGAAGAGTATTAGACACTACTCAGTTGTTTTTTATCTTATTTTCAAAGCACAGTGTTAGGAAAGTGTCCTAAAATCACCAAATCTCTTGATCTCACAATTATTTGTTTCCTAATTGTATTAGGATATTATTTAGGTTTCCTTATTGTGTTGGGTTTCCTAATTGTATTAGATTCTAAATCTATTTGGAGTGGGAGTCAAGTTAGGTTATAGGGAGTTCTCCCTATAAATAGGGTGCATGTTTCTCCACCAAAAACACATCGGTAAACACAGAGAGCTAGAGAGAGAGAAAATATTGAGAGAGAAAGGGGTCTCACCAATATTTTCCCCAGTATATCCTGAGAGATTGTGAGTTGAGTGTTGAGAGATTGTTATTGTAATCTCCTTTGTGGATCGCATCACACCCTGTGATAATGATCAGGTTGTACTCCTCCTTTCTCATAGTGGATTATTTTCTGGCTGTCGCCGTCCGTGGGTTTTTCTCCGAGTTCTTCGGTTTCCCACGTAATTCTGGTGTTTGATTTTATCGCTTATTTTTCGTTCCTAAATTTTGTCGTAATATCCGTCATCTCGTTTTCGATTCTATTATTCGCTTCCGCTGTTACCTCGCTACTCACTTTTCTCTAACAAGTGGTATTAGAGCAAGGTGGAGATGGCTTCAATCATGAAGTGCGATATTCCAAAATTTGATGGAACGAGGAGTTTTACTATGTGGAGACTGCAGATGAAGGCGGTCCTGATTCAGCACGAGTTGTGGGATGTGATTGAGTATCCCGACACGAAGACTGATGCGACAATGAGCAATGATGAATTCCAAAAACTCCAGAAGGATATCAAGGGGAATCTGACTCCAAGGGAGTGGAAGAAGCTTGAAGATAAGACTCTGGCAGGGATTCAGCTGTGCTTGGCGGAGCACATTTAGAGAGAGGTGATGCATATCGAGAAACCTCGGGAGCTCTGGACTAAACTGGAAGAGCTGTACATGTCGAAGAGTCGTACAAACAAGTACCGAATGAAGGAGAAATTCTACAGGCTGATTCAGGCACATCTTAGTGAATTTGATTCTATTATTACTGAATTGGAGTCAATGGATATAAAACACACTGATGAGGATAAGGCTTTTCATTTAATTATGTCCCTACCTGCATCACATAAACAATTTAAGGAAATCATGTTGTATGGGAATCGTGGTGACCTTAACCTTAGTGAAGTAAAGGCTGGTTTACTATCTAAGGATAAACTTGATACCGATGGTGATGACCAGGGTGGTGATGCTATGGTTGTAAGGGGTAGAAATACTGAACATAAGGGAAATGGGTCTAGAGGGAGGTCTAAACACCGTTCAAAGTCTAGGAATCCTCACAAGAATAAGAAGTGTAACTACTGTAGTAAGATGGGGCATATAGAGAGACACTGTTGGGCAAAACAGAGAGACCAGAAGCAGAGAGTAAGGATAATTACACCAAACCTGGTACCTCAAACTGCATAGAGTCCGAGTCAAATGGTGATGGGTTTATAGTTACGGATGATGCCTTGGCTACCACATCGAGTAGGATAGCTAGAGATGAATGGGTTCTTGACACGGGGTGCACCTATCATATGTGTCCTCATAAGGACTGGTTTGAGTCTTATGAGAGTGTTGACACCGGGGTCGTAGTCATGGGTAATGACACAGCCTGCAAGGTTGCAGGAATCAGTAACATCAAAATCAAGACTCATGATGGCATCGTTAGAACTCTCAAGGAGGTTCGTCATATCCCTAACATGACTCGAAATTTAATTTCTTTGGGTACTCTTGAAGCTAACGGCAGCAGGTACAAAGGAGAAGATGGAGTTTTGAAAGTGTGCAGGGGTTCCATGGTTCTTATGAAGGGAATCAGGAAGGGCAGTCTATACATCCTGCAGGGTCTCTGATGTGGATCTGCAGCGGCAGTCCTAAATCTTGATGAGTCTGATAGCACAAAACTGTGGCACATGAGACTAGGCCACATGGGCGAGAAGAGAATGTCAATGTTGAGCAAGAAGGGATACCTTGAAGGCGCAAAGATCGGCAAGTTGGAGTTTTGCGATCAATGTGTCTACGGGAAACAGAAGAGGGTTAGCTTTTCAAGGGCTAAACATACAACAGCAAGGATCCTTGATTATATTCATTCAGATTTATGGGGTCCTGCTAGAGTGCCATCACTGGGTGGCAAGCGCTACATGTTGACATTCGTGGATGACTTCTCGAGGAAGATTTGGGTTTATTTCCTGCGGCAAAAGACTGAGACATTCTCATATTTAAAGAAGTTCAAAGCTTTGGTGGAGAACCAGACAGGCAGGAAAATCAAGAAACTCAGGACTGACAATGGGTTGGAGTTTGTTGATTCTGAATTTATTGAATTCTGCGAGGAGCATGGAATTGCGAGGTATCGAACCTTGGTGGGTAAGCCTCAGCAAAACGGGGTAGCCGAGAGAATCAACAGGACACTCCTGGAGAAAGCCCACTGCATGCTCTCGAATGCAGGGCTTTGGAAGAACAAATCGCTCGTTACGGAGGTGATATCTACCACCGCTACCTCATCGAACAGATCACCTCATGCCTCTATCGAATACCAGGTTCCAGAGGAAGTATGGACAGGTAATCCAGTTAATTATTCTAACTTGAGAATTTTTGGATGTCCTGTATATGTCCATGTGAATGATGGGAAGCTGTCTCCCAGGGCTGTTAAATGCATGTTTCTAGGTTACGGGTCTGAGTCTAAGGGATATAGAATGTGGTGTCCTGATTTGATGAAAGTTATTCAGTCTAGAGATGTAACCTTTAATGAAACTGCTATGTTATCTGGAATGGAATCTACCGATACTTCTGATGATGCATGAAATCAGGAGAAGGATGCAAGAAGAATGGTGTTCGAGGTGGAGCAGGCTCAAGGTGGAGCTGCTGGAACCTGCAATCAGGAGCAAACTACTGATGCTCCTGAACCGACTCAGGTTGATGAGCCTGAGATTGAGATGAATGTTCCTCAGGTGGAGGAACAACCATGCATTGCTAGAGATCGTCCCAGGAGGGAGATCAAGAGACCAGCGCGATATACTGAAGAAGATGATGCTATGATTGATTATGCGCTGAGTGTTGCAGAGGAGACTCCTGAAGGTGCTGAACCTTCTACCTATCAGGAGGCCATCTCTTGTCCGAATGCCTCAAATTGGATTGGAGCTATGCAAGAGGAGATGGAGAGTCTGCAGAAAAATCATACATGGGAGCTATGTGAGTTGCCTAAAGGGCGACGAGCTCTTACTGCGAAGTGGGTGTACAAGAGAAAGGAAGGTATCCCTGGTGTAGAAAGTGCAAGGTGGAAGGCCAGATTAGTTGTAAGGGTTTGCAACCAAAAAGAAGGAATCGACTACAACGAAGTATTCTCGCCAGTCGTGAGGCATACGTCGATCCGCACCTTGCTTGCTTTTGTTGCTCTATTTGATTTGGAGTTGAAGCAACTTGATGTCAAGACAGCTTTCCTCCATGGCGAGTTGGAGGAGGAAATATATATGAGGCAGCTAGAGGGTTTCATCGTTCCTGGTAAACAGGAACAGGTATGCAGATTAAGGAAGTCGTTGTATGGACTTAAACAGGCACCCAGGCAGTGGTACAAAAGGTTTGAGACCTTTATGGTAGGGCAAGGGTACACAAGAAGTCACTATGATAATTGTGTGTACTACAGGCAATTTGAAGAAAGGTCTTTCATTTATTTATTATTGTATGTGGATGACATGTTGATTGCCTCCAGGGACATGTCACTAATAAAGAAGCTGAAATCTCAACTCAACCAGGAGTTTGAGATGAAAGACCTCGGAGCGGCGAAGAAGATTTTGGGTATGGAGATCCAAAGGGATAGAAAGGCAGGGAAGTTGTTCCTGTCTCAGAAGAAATATTTGGAGAAGGTGTTGGACAGATTCAACATGAGAAACTATAAAGCAGTTTCAACTCCTTTAGCTGCACACTTCAAGTTATGCAGTGAGAACCGCCCCTAAATCTGATTTGGAGGTAAGGAGGATGTCTAATATTCCCTATGCTAGTGCAGTTGGTAGTTTGATGTATGCTATGGTGTGTACTAGACCTGACCTGTCCCACGCAGTTAGTGTGGTGAGTAGATATATGCAGAATCTAGGGAAGGAGCATTGGGAAGGAGTGAAGTGGATCCTTCGCTATGTGAAGGGTACTTTGGAGAAGGGCATCCTGTATGATAGAGGTAGTGCTGCAACGTCTGATGTTGCAGGTTATGTTGATGCTGATTATGGTGGAGATCTGGATAGGAGACGCTCAATTTCAGGGTATGTGTTCGTCATGTGTGGAGGAGCAATATCTTGGAAAGCTTCACTTCAATCTATAGCAGCTCTGTCTACTACAGAGGCTGAATATATTGCTGCAACGGAAGGAGTGAAGGAGGCCATCTGGTTGAGGGGATTGGTCATGGAGCTTGGAGTACCACAGGGCGAGACTTTGGTTTATTTAGACAGTCAGAGTGCTATACATCTGACAAAGAATGACACTTATCATTCGAAGACCAAGCATATAAGTGTTAGGTATCACTTCATCAGAGATATAGTTGCTGCAGGAGAGATCGTGGTGAAGAAGGTTCATACTTCTGATAATCCTGCAGACATGTTAACCAAGCCTCTATCTATAGCTAAGTTCGAACATTGTTTGGACTTAGTTGGTGTTCTAAGCATGTAAGAGCCCTGCGGGGCCAAGCCCTGCGGAGGGGCGTGTTGATGGCGACAGTCAAGATGTTTATCTGGACCAATGATTCGTTAATTTTAGTCCAAGATGGAGTTTGTTAGGAATGTGTCCTATAATCACCAAATCTCTTGATCTCACAATTATTTGTTTCCTAATTATATTAGGATATTATTTAGGTTTTCTTATTGTGTTGGGTTTCCTAATTGTATTAGATTCTAAATCTATTTGGAGTGGGAGTCAAGTTAGGTTATAGGGAGTTCTCCCTATAAATAGGGTGCATGTTTCTCCACCAAAAACACATCGGTAAACACAGAGAGCTAGAGAGAAAGAAAATATTGAGAGAGAAAGGGGTCTCACCAATATTTTCCCCAGTATATCCTGAGAGATTGTGAGTTGAGTGTTGAGAGATTGTTATTGTAATCTCCTTTGTGGATCGCATCACACCCTGTGATAGTGATCAGGTTGTACTCCTCCTTTCTCATAGTGGATTATTTTCTGGCTGTTGTCGTCCGTGGGTTTTTCTCCGAGTTCTTCAGTTTCCCACGTAATTCTGGTGTTTGATTTTATCGCTTATTTTTCGTTCCTAAATTTTGTCGTAATATCCGTCATATCGTTTTCGATTCTATTATTCGCTTCCGTTGTTACCTTGCTACTCACTTTTCTCTAACACACAGGAAGATTACACTTCTGATATGATTGTTGCTATAGGCTTATATTCTTCTCCATTGCTTTATTTCTACTCCTTTTCTTCCAGAAATCATGCTAGATGTATTCTCTAGATAGAACAAAATCCGTAAGAGTTATTCATCACCAAAATGGGTGTCAAAGTGGGGATTTGGGGATGGCATATTTGATGAGTTGAGGACTTGAGCTATTTCAGTACTTGGAGGAACCGGACCGAAGGATCAGCAAGGTAGGTTTAACTCTTATGGAAGTTCTTCTGGCCTTCTATCTCCTCCATGATTGTTTGCTTTTTAATCTCCTACGCCAATTTTATTTTGTGTTTATTGTTCTTATAACATCATTCACCAGCTTTGGTATCCTCTTATTACTAGTTTTCCACTTTGATGCTCACTATGGCAATATCTTGGCTATGTGTCCACACTTGCTACTATCATTATCTGAATCTCAATCATCATTTATTGCTTGTTTTCTCACTACTATTTGCTTGCAGTTATATTTAGGTTGTGTTTTACTGTGGTCCTACATGATGATATGTTTTGGTGCCTCTATTTATGCTGAGTTTAGGAGTTGTTTCCATTTTCTTTATTTTCCCATAGGAATTATAGTGTTGACTTCAATCAAGAATGTTGTTAATGTTGTTGTAGATTACTTGAATATGGGAAACAATATTCTTGTCACTTTTGGTTATGATCTTGTTCTACTTTTTCGAGGATTTTATCACGTTCTTCTTGTTGATCACTTTGAGTGTAATTATGTTGTGTGTAATTTCAAGTTCAATTTAATGTATCTATTATTCTTAGCTACTGAGGTTTCTTAATTGAGCTCCTTGTACGTACTCCTCAACTTAACTAAAGAAAATTGGGAATTGTTTTGTTTTGGCCTTTGATCTCTACTTCACTTTTATCGTTTCCTTGATATGACCATTAGTAGACATTAATTCACTATGTATAACAATTGCTATCCTTTTGATTACACGTTATTAAGTTGGACATCTAATGTTTGATAATTTGCTATGTTTATTTTAATAAAGTTTAGGGAGAGTATTCATGTCTTTCGGTAAATGGAGATATGCAAGTGGAGCGTGGCGCGATGGGTGAATGATAGAGAATAATAATCCTTGCTTGAGTATGTAGATGAGGATGTATGATGATAATGATAATGATGTTCTTGATTGAAGAGTAATATTGAGAAACAACAATCACAATCCAAGAAGCATATCAAAGATCTCGAGTCACCAAAGGAACTGAATATGAACTTGGCTAAAGGAAAATCCACCACCAAGAACTAGCAATCTACCATGAATTTGATAAAGGAAACAAATCCACCACAAATTCAATAAAGGAGAGACTTGCAACACCACCATTAAAAAATGGATAAAGTAAACAAGATTTTAGAAAAGGGAGAAAGCTTCAAGCCTTTTCAATACGTTCATATTCATCATTAGCAAAAAGTCCCTTACAAGAGATAACCTTGGGGTATATACATAAATAGGTGAAAATAACAAAAACTTAAGTCCGGAATAGGGGCGTCGCGGGCGCAACGTCCATTTCTTGCGTAAGGGGCAATTGGACCCGAAGGATGTCAAGGGCATGACCGAGGACGTCATGGGCATGGCACATGACATGACGGTCGTGACATTTGAGGTCATGGTCGTGACACAGGCACCTGTCAAAAGCTGGGCTAGGGGATGATGTCACGGTCGTGACCCTTGTCGTCACGGTCGTGACAGCCTTCTGGGCAGATTTTCTATCGAACATCCAACGTGCATAAATTTTGCATCCAGACTCTATTTTGGGTCCACAATATATCAATGGAAAGCTCTTGGTGTCTACTTTATGCTCCCACAATTTGATGTCCACTGAAGTTGTACTGAAGGCGTTATGGTCGAAAGAGTTAAGGCATGTCTATTCACCTTTCCACGTTGACCTTTCTCGCTTATTCTTGCTGAAAGATTTTGAGCCCCTTCAATGGTCTGAATTAGATCTCGATGAGGACTCATAACTCCACCCCTATGGGCAGGGATACCATTTGTAGTGAATGTCACACCCAACGATGACCTAAATATGCCTCGAAGGTCCCAAGTCTACCTTAAAATGGACTCCATACCCAACCTTGAAGTGGTTTTGTTCATGTTTTACAAAGGGGGTGAGGGAAGGTTTGCTGACCACGGATTTTGAAGCTTAGATCATAGCCCAATACGGTTCAACAAGTAATTGATTAATATACTAGAAAGCTTTAAGCTTAGCTTCGAAATTTGAGTTAGATGCCTAGAAGGCTCAACTAAATGCTCAAAATGTAAAATTTGAAGCAAAGAAGGGCTTCCTAACATAGTTGCAAAGCCTGCTATCCTTGGAGGTGCTTGCTCAGTCTTTGTAAACCTTCCACTCAATGAGGTTAGTATCACTTTTGTCTTTTATTTTTCATCTCTTTGATGGACACCATACATCCAAATCACTCCTATTCACTTCAATTTGGTCTTCTATTTTGTGATTATTTTTTTTTTTTGTCTTCTATGTTTTCTTCTATTTGATGGCTAAATTTGAAACACTTATTTGTGATAAGATAAGAAGAAGTCTTGCTTCATATTTGGTGGATCATTCAAGTTATTAAAATTATGCTCTTCTATAGTCATTATGCATTGTTTACAGTTTTCATTGACTAAAACTTATCCTTTTGTTTTTGTCTTATTAAAAATATTGCTCATTCTACAATAGAATAAATAGCTCAACCATGTTGTATTTGCAAGTCATATCAGAAATGTTGATTTTTTTGAAATTTTCAGATATGTTAGACTGCTAGTTATTGTAAGAGCATAATGAACAAAAGGGGAGGGGCAACCATGTTACAATACAAATATTTTGACGTATTTAACTTGTATGAAGAATCATTGGATGTTTCAGAAAAGTATATTGTGGTTTAGTGATATGAACTTCAGTCACCTGTTTAGTGTATGGTATATGGTTGATGGATTCTCGTATATGTAATGTTTTATCTCCTCTTTAAAACTAACCCACACTCTACTGCCGAAATTGATTGAGACTAGGCAACAATGTTTGGACTCCTATACTTGATTGTTGCATACTCAGATGTTGTTATTGCCTTTTCCAGTGCACCTATAAATAATGTTGGAGCTGACTTTAAGTTAATACTAAATGACAATTTTTACGAATGAGATGCGAAACAATGACTTTGTTCTAGTTTATGGTTGCCTACTGAATATACATGCCTATAAAGTATACATTTTCTCGTACTGCCAATTTCCTGTTAAGCTTACTAGGCAAACCAAGCTATCCAAACTATGACCCGAAGTCCTGAACCTAAAAGGTTCCAATGTGGAGCAATTGTTTGCACATAAAATAATGTTTCAGATTTGGCATGCAGATACAGGATGGTTGGCTATTTGTTCAGCATTTCAGATTTTTAATGAGATGATAAGAAATGTTGCTTCATATTTCGTGGATCATTCAAGCTAATAACGAGTAGTATATTTTTACTGTATACAGGATCATTCAAGAGGTCTTGTTTCATATTTAATGGATCATTCAAGTTAATAACAAGTAGTTTGGGGTCTGTATATGTTATATGTAGGGATGACAACGGGGCGGATCGAGGACGGGGGAGTATATCCCCGTCCCCATCCCCACTCCCAAAACTCATCCCCATCCCCGTCCCCATCCCTGTTTTGGGGAATTATTCTTGCCCCATCCCCATTCCCACGGATTCCCCATCCCCAACGGGGATCCAACGGGGATTTTTTGAAGCTATCCAAAATCTAACCAAATTTTAATCAGACCCGATTTTTAGTCAGAACCAGTTTTTAACCTGTTCAAAATACAACGTATTTAACTATGGAGGAGAAGGGAAGTGAGTTTAGGTTAGGGTTTCTGACTTAAAATTCAAAAATTACTACTTTATCCTTACTATTAATATATGTATTGAATTAGAATAAACGTTATTTGGTAATTTAAATTTTCGGGGACGGAGATTCAAGGATGGGGATGGGGAATTTTCCCCATCCCCACCTCGTCCCCTAGCGGATTTTGAAAAATCGTCCCTGTCCCCGTCCCCATCCCCAATGGGGTTGGGGATCTTTCCCCAAAGTAGGGCGGGGCCCCAACGGATTCGGGGATTCCCCGTCCTATTGCCATCCCTAGTTATATGGCTCTTTACCTTGACACAACCTATGTCAATTTACCCCTTTTTTTTGTCTTACAAATTACATTGGTTGATGTTAGATAAAATAAACTATTACCCATTTGGGTAATGATTGAAGTTTAGGTATAAGCTCAAGTATCGGTCACAAGCATGCCTTTCTGACCATATTTCGGAAAGATATAATCTTTTTGTTGATATACTTTTGGTACATAGGTCCTAATTACTTAAGTGTAAAAGGGAACTATATTGTCTTTTGGATGGATGTTGAAAGGTTTATATAGAACTTAATTATATGTGAATCATTTAGATCGATCTACAATTGTAACTATATTCCAATGCTTTGCTTTAGTGAAATTTATTTTATTTCAATTATTATTTTTTTTTGGGGAATATTTTTCATTGGAATTGTTCAAAACAATTGATTGTTGCTATAGAACGAGAAAGTAGAGCTATGAAAGGTTCATATAGAACTTAACTATATGTGAATCATTTAGATCGATCTACAATTGTAATTATACCCCAATGCTTTGCTTTAATGAAATTTATTTTATGTCAATTATAATTTTTTTTGGGTAATATTTTTCATTGGAATTGTTCAAAACAATTGATTATTGCTATAGAACGAGTAAGCTCTAATAGGCAAAGTCAAATGGTTATGTTATTTACAAAATGTTGCTATAGGATGTAGTACCACTATCACCTTTGGTACATCTAGTGCAATGTTTCTCTTTAAAAGTGTTGCAATAGGATAAATACCCAATATAATTTTTCTTTTTGTAATTGTTACAATAGCCTAAATATCTAAGGCAACATTTTTCTTCCAAGCGTTATAATTGCTAGAAAAGTGTTACAACATGGAGGCAAAATCATGATTGACGAAGAAAAGTGCTACGAATATGATAGAATAATTGTTACAAGTTTTCAAATCATGCAGAAATTACTCACAACTCAACACAGTTCAAGACTTCTAAGTTGTATAAGTCAAGACTCCCAAGTTGAAATTCAAGACTTTCAAGTCAAAAATTCTCGAGTCACCAAGGCAAAATACTCTCTTGTCCAAGCACAAGACTTTCAAGTCAAAGGCTCTCAAGTCATCCAAGTAAAGTCTCACAAGTCCTAACACAAGACTTTCAAGTCAAACACTCTTACGTCACAAAAATTAAAAACTACTAAGTCAAAATTAAAGACTTTCAAGTCAAATACTTTCAAGTTAATATAGCCAAAGACTCATAAGTCTATAAATTCAAGACTTCTAAATCATTGAAGTCAAGGGTCACAAGACTTCCAAGTCATTGAAGTCAAGGGTCACAAGTCTATAGATTCAAGGCGTTTAAGTCAAAGACTCCCAAGGCAACAATATGAAAGTAGACTCTCAAGTCACCCAATGGATGATTTTCAGGTTCAAACTCCCAAGTGTAAAGAAAAAATAATTTATGGGTAAATAAAATTCAAGACTTATGTTTTCAAAAGGCAACACCCAAAGGTTACGAAATTCAAAACTCCCAAAGTACATAACCCATAAGTTAATTGAATGCAAGACTTTCAAGTAGTCAAAACTCAGGACTCTTAAGTTAAATGCTATCAAGTCAACAAAGTTCAAGACCAAAGTAATCAGTTCACATGTGTATTCTGTGATATATATGAGTAGAGATTGTTGGAGTTCCTCCACAATGATGGTCCAAGGAAACTTTTATAAGGTGCATTGCACCGTGCGGGGGATTGTTATGCTTAGAACAAGAAGTGGAATAGGATAGCCAATTTGAATCAATGAGAGTCTTGATCTCAATGAAGTTTCCTGAACGTCTATTAGAAGAGGTGATTCTTGAGCTAGGAGGTTGCTGCTACATAGTGTCCATAAGAGAATTAGGACATTGGTGGAGTCAATTCCAAGACACAAGTTGCCAAAATGATAACAATTCTGACAAACCAGAAGAAAGAGAGGATCAATCCAATGATAGCAAATAGCTAGAGATGGCAACGGGGCGGGGGCGGGTGTGGGAGGTACACTCCCTATCCCCATCCCCGCACGGACACCCCACCCCCAACCCCGCCCCATCACTTGTTACCGGGGAAAAAATCTTCCTCCATCCCCATCCCTAGCAAATACCCAAACTCGGCGGGGATGAGTTTAAAACAAAAATTAAGACAATTATGGAGTGAGAATGAGGAATTATAGTTAGATAGAATAAATTATTTATACACGCTTAGTGTTTGATTGACTAAAATTACAAATTTCCCGAAATTATACATATAAATTTAATGTAGTAAGGGTACTTATGTATTTTAAAAGAAATGGAGGACGGGGATAGGGAATATGTGGTTGGTAATTTTCTTAAGCGGGGAAACGGGGGCGGGGACGGGGAAAATTTTTTTGCCCATCCCCCGCACGGGGATTTAATTCTTCGCCCCATACCCCTCCCCATTGAGAGTGGGTACTTTTCCCCATAGTGGGGCGGGGCCTTGGCGGGTACAGGGTTTCCCCGCCCCACTACGATCCCTAATAGCAAATAATCATCAGTTACACAAATAATGACGGAAATCAGGACACCATTGTACTACAAACGTAATCAACAATGAAGGAAGATTAACAGAAAAAAAAGCCTTAGAGGAAGGCCATCAATCAGGAGTTCAAATTGGTGGGAAGGTAGGAATACCAAGAAGCACACCTAGAGTGAAGGTGAATCGAGATTCTCAGTGCACATGGAAGAAATGTAGGGTCTAGCGGCTAAGCTGGAGGTCTTGAGGAATGAGTTCGCAAGGGCATTGAAAATTTTGGCCACAAGAAGTCAACAACCAACAGGGGAGATGATCAACTTTGGAAAATGTAGGAAAGAGGAAGCAACTAATAAAGTAATAAAGGAAGGAGAATTGGGACTTGTAAATGTGAATATCGAAGAGATAGAGTTAGAGAATGACAACACAACAACCCCAATCCAAGTAATAAGAGTTGAAAAAGGTAGAGAAAGGGGCAATGGTCATGACTCAAATGAGAAAATAGCAAGAAAGGCAATTACTCGGGGTAGAAACTAGGGAGTGGAGATCATCAATGACCATGATGAAGCACAAAAATTATTTATAGAGGTTTTGCAGAACAAGAAGAAGAAATAGAAAAGAGAAGAGAGAAGAAGAAAAGGAAATAAAACATCGAGGAAATAACAACCTACTATAGAGAAATGAGGGTGCGTGCTAGAACCCCTAGGGTATCGGTGCAGAGTCTAACAGAAGAAATATCAAGAAGATATTAACAAAAGATTTTGTTAGTATCCTGGGATTAGTGGAGATAAAGTGTTTGATCTCATTTCGAGCCGAATTGATGTCCTTAATAAAGTGTTTTTTTTTTTGTTTTACCCCCTTAATTACCAGTTAATTATTATGTTTTTTGTGTTTTTGTAAGTTGATAAAAGAATAATGAGAAAAAGAGCCAAACATAGCAAAATGCGGACAAAAAGCAAAGAGAATAACCAAGCGCCAGCTGCGCCTATGAGATGCCAGCAACGAGTCTATTGGGAGAGGCGTCAGTTGCGCCTGCTAGACACCACTAGTGTCTAATGGGAGACGTTGCCCACACTTGCCGAGGCTCAACCAGTGCTTGAACCTGAAAGAAGGCTTAGACAAGATAGATAGAGGCCCACAAGCGCCTAATTTGGTGTGACCCGTGCCTAATTAATTTCTGCAGTCCCGTGTTAAGTTAAACGCTGCTTTTTGGTTTTTCTTATTCCGCATATATATACTCTTTGCTAACATCAAAACGAAAATTAGCAATTTTATCAAGGTTAGCTTACAGTTTTCTTAGTTTTCTCTCAGTTTTCTTTCTTCAATTCCTCCATCGTAATCACATTTAGTTAAGTTTTCCTTGAATTTCTTGTTCTTCTTTCGGCCTTTTTCTCGTTGTTTTTAAGTATTTTTAGTTTAATTATGTCGCATTTAGTTTTAGTCCCCAAAACACAATTTTTGTTGAAGGATGAGGATTCAGTGTTCATAAATTCTCCCTTCGGATGAGGATTTGCGGATTCTTAGTAACCCGAATCACAACCTTTTTGTTTGTTAGGAAGAACTTGTTGATGCAATCGCTAAGGGAGGTAGAATGAAGAGAAGACTGTCATTGCATTGTGGAAAAACCGAGTTTAATTAATGTTAATTTGGTGTTGGGCTGCCAATAAATATCAATCCACATTCTGATAATCAAACTTCAAAGTTGGAAATTTTAAAATCAAATAATCATTTAGTAAATTTGATTATGGAATCCGGGAACAGCAAAGCTAATAGTAATATTCAATTTTTATTGGTAAATCTAGAATATGTGATATGGTTTTGTCTGGTACGAGTTCCTGAGCTCACTGGTGTACCCATTAGTGGGTTGCAATGTGCTCATGGGCGCGCACTGGACTTGTGTGTTGAATCGCACCTTTTGTTCAATAAATTTGGGCTTCAGCCTACTACCAATCAGACGGTAAAAAAAAAATAAAAATAAAAAAAATAAAAAAAATCTATTTAAAAATTGTTCGGAGCAACATTTCCCATCTTAGCTGTGCAAAAATAGTACGTCAGCACACTATCAGGAATTTCGGCCTTATAAATTTCATGGGTAAATTGAGGTAAGTAAATAATTATCATAAATTATCGAAAGTTACCGAAAATTACCAAAAGTTATCAATATTTACCGAAAGTTACCAAAATTATCAAAAATCACAAGACACTTAGTAAAGTATTTTTTCCTTTTATTTCAAAAACACAAATTTACCCATATAAATTTATCCAAAGTTACCACAAGTTACCAAAAATTATCAAAAATTACCAAAAGTTACCAAATATTACTAAAATTCATCATTTACCTTACCTCAAGATGCCCATGAAGTTTACAGGTTCATATGTTTTAATTTATTTTGCATCGTAGTTCACCTTCTAGATATGGGAACACAGGGATATTTCATGACAAGGATTGGTAACAGAAAAAATATTGTAATTGTTAGGAAAGTGTCCTAAAATCACCAAATCTCTTGATCTCACAATTATTCGTTTCCTAATTGTATTAGGATATAATTTAGGTTTCCTTATTGTGTTGGTTTTCCTAATTGTATTAGATTCTAAATCTATTTGGAGTGAGAGTCAAGTTAGGTTCTCCCTATAAATAGGGTGCATGTTTCTCCACCAAAAACACATCGGTAAACACAGAGAGCTAGAGAGAGAGAAAATATTGAGAGAGAAAGGGATCTCACCAATACCCCAGTGTATCTTGAGAGATTGTGAGTTGAGTGTTGAGAGATTGTTATTGTAATCTCCTTTGTGGATCGCATCACACCCTGTGATAGTGATCAGGTTGTACTCCTCCTTTCTCATAGTGGATTATTTTCTGGCTGTCGCCGTCCGTGGGTTTTTCTCCGAGTTCTTCGGTTTCCCACGTAATTCTAGTGTTTGATTTTATCGCTTATTTTTCGTTCCTAAATTTTGTCGTAATATCCGTCATCTCGTTTTCGATTCTATTATTCGCTCACGTTACCTTGCTACTCACTTTTCTCTAACAAGTGGTATCAGAGCAAGGTGGAGATGGCTTCAATCATGAAGTGCGATATTCCAAAATTTGATGGAACGAGGAGTTTTACTATGTGGAGACTGCAGATGAAGGCGGTCCTGATTCAGCACGGGTTATGGGATGTGATTGAGTATCCCGACACGAAGACTGATGCGACAATGAGCGATGATGAATTCCAAAAACTCCAGAAGGATATCAAGGGAATCGACTCAAGGAGTGGAAGAAGCTTGAAGATAAGACTGGCAGGATTCACCGTTGTGCCATGAGCACATTCAAAGAGAGGTGATGCATATCGAGAAACCTCGGGAGCTCTGGACCAAACTAGAAGAGCTGTACATGTCGAAGAGTCGTACAAACAAGTACCGAATGAAGGAGAAATTCTACAGGCTGAAGATGCCCCATGGAACTTCTATTCAGGCACATCTTAGTGAATTTGATTCTATTATTACTGAATTGGAATCAACGGATATA
Source organism: Portulaca oleracea (assembly GCA_029582165.1). Taxonomy (NCBI): domain Eukaryota; kingdom Viridiplantae; phylum Streptophyta; class Magnoliopsida; order Caryophyllales; family Portulacaceae; genus Portulaca; species Portulaca oleracea. The sequence continues at coordinate 10,095,567 of CM055881.1, read as the reverse complement.
AAACACACTGATGAGGATAAGGCTTTTCATTTAATTCTGTCCGTTCCTGCATCACATAAACAATTTAAGGAAATCATGTTGTATGGGAATCGTGGTGACCTTAAACTTAGTGAAGTAAAGGGTAGTTTACTGTCTAAGGAGAAACTTGATACCGATGGTGATGACCAGGGAGGTGATGCTATGGTTGTAAGGGGTAGAAATACTGAACGTAAGGAAAACGGGTCTAGAGGGAGGTCTAAACACCGTTCAAAGTCTAGGAATTCTCACAAGAATAAGAAGTGTAACTACTGTAGTAAGATGGAGCATATAGAGAGAGACTGTTGGGAAAAACAGAGAGATCAGAAGCAGGAGAGTAAGGATAATCACACCAAACCTGGTACCTCAAACTGCGTAGAGTCCGAGTCAGATGGTGATGGGTTTGTAGTTACGGATGATGCCTTGGCTACTACATCGAGTAGGGTAGCTGGAGATGAATGGGTTCTTGACACGGGGTGCACCTATCATATGTGTCCTCATAAGGACTGGTTTGAGTCTTATGAGAGTGTTGACACCGGGGTCGTAGTCATGGGTAACGACACAGCCTGCAAGGTTGCAGGAATCGGTAGCATCAAAATCAAGACTCATGATGGCATCGTTAGAACTCTCAACGAGGTTCGTCATATCCCTAACATGACTCGAAATTTAATTTCTTTGGGTACTCTTGAAGCTAACGGCTGCAGGTACAAAGGAGAAGATGGTGTTTTGAAAGTGTGCAGGGGTTCCATGGTTCTTATGAAGGGAATCAAGAAGGGCAGTCTATACATCCTGCAGGAGTCTACAGTGACAGGATCTGCAGCGGCAGTCCTAAATCTTAATGAGTCCGACAGCACAAAATTGTGGCACATGAGACTAGGCCACATGGGCGAGAAGAGAATGTCAATGTTGAGCAAGAAGGGATATCTTGAAGGCGCAAAGATCGGCAAGTTGGAGTTTTGCGATCACTGTATCTACGGGAAACAGAAGAAGGTTAGCTTTTCAAGGGCTAAACATACAACAGCAGGGATCCTTGATTATATTCATTCAGATTTGTGGGGTCCTGCTAGAGTGCCATCACTGGGTGGCAAGCGCTACATGTTGACATTCGTGGATGACTTCTCGAGGAAGACTTGGGTTTATTTCCTGCGGCACAAGAATGAGACATTCTCATATTTCAAGAAGTTCAAAACTTTGGTGGAGAACCAGACAGGCAGGAAAATCAAGAAACTCAGGACTGACAATGGGTTGGAGTTTGTTGATTCTGAATTTACAGGATTCTGCGAGGAGCATGGGATTGCGAGGCATCGAACCTTGGTGGGTAAGCCTCAGCAAAACGTGGTAGCCAAGATAATCAACAGGACACTCCTGGAGAAAGCCCGCTGCATGCTCTCGAATGCAGGGCTTTGGAAGAACAAATTGTTCTGGGCAGAGGTGATATCTACTGCCTGCTACCTGCTGAACAGATCACCTCATGCCTCTATCGAATACCAGATTCCAGAGGAAGTATGGACAGGTAATCCAGTTAATTATTCTAACTTGAGAATTTTTGGATGTCCTGTATATGTCCATGTGAATGATGGGAAGCTGTCTCCCAGGGCTGTTAAATGCATGTTTCTAGGTTACGGGTCTGAGTCTAAGGGATATAGAATGTGGTGTCCTGATTTGATGAAAGTTATTCAGTCTAGAGATGTAACCTTAAATGAAACTGTTATGTTATCTGGAATGGAATCTACCGGTACTTTTGATGATGCAGGAAATCAGGAGAAGGATGCAGGAAGAATGGTGTTCGAGGTGGAGCAGGCTCAAGGTGGAGTCATTGAACTCGCAATCGAGCAACCATCGATGCTCTGAACCAACTCGAGTTGATGAGCCCGAGATTGAGACGAATGTTCCTCGTGGAGGAACAACCATGCATTGCTAGAGATCGTCCCAGAGGGAGATCGTGAGACCAGCGCGATATATCAAGAAGATGATGCTATGATTGCTTATGCGCGAGTGTTGCAGAGGAGACTCTGGAAGGTCCGAACCTTCTACCTATCAGAGGCCATCTCTTGTCCGAATGCCTCAAATTGGATAGGAGCTATGCAAGAGGAGATGGAGAGTCCGCAAAAATCATACATGGGAGCTATGTGAGTTACCTAAAGGGCGACGAGCTCTTCGCGAAGTGGGTGTACAAGAGAAAGGAAGGTATCCCCGGTGTAGAAAGTGCAAGGTGGAAGGCCGATTAGTGGTAAGGGATGCAACTGAAAGAAGGAATCGACTACAACGAAGTATTCTCGCCATGTAAGGCATACGTCGATCCGCACCTTGCTTGCCTTTGTTGCTCTATTTAATTTGGAGTTGGAGCAACTTGATGTCAAGACGCCTTTCCTCCATGAGTGGAGGAGGAAATATATATGCAGAGGCGAGAGTTTCATCGTTCTGTAAACGAGGACAGATATGCAGATTAAGGAAGTCCTTGTATGGACTTAAACAGGCACCCAGGCAGTGGTACAAAAGGTTTGATACCTTTATGGTAGGGCAAGGGTACACAAGAAGTCACTATGATAATTGTGTGTACAACAGGCAATTTGAAGAAAGGTCTTTCATTTATTTATTATTGTATGTGGATGACATGTTGATTGCCTCCAGGGACATGTCACTAATAAAGAAGCTGAAATCTCAACTCAACCAGGAGTTTGAGATGAAAGACCTCTGAGCGCGAAGAAGATTTTGGGTATGGAGATCCAAGGGATAGGAAGGCGGAAGTTGTTCTGCCTCGTAAAAATATCTGGAGAAGGTGTTGATGATTCAACATGAGAAATCAGAGCGCTTTCAACTCCTTTAGCTGCACACTTCAAGTTGTCTGGTGAGAACTGACCTAAATCTGATTTGGAGGTAAGGAGGATGTCTAATATTCCCTATGCTAGTGCAGTTGGTAGTTTGATGTATGCTATGGTGTGTACTAGACCTGACCTGTCCCACGCAGTTAGTGTGGTGAGTAGATACATGCAGAATCCAGGGAAGGAGCATTGGGAAGGAGTAAAGTGGATCTTTTGCTATGTGAAGGGTACTTTGGAGAAGGACATCCTGTATGATAGAGGTAGTGCTGCAACGTCTGATGTTGCAGGTTATGTTGATGTTGATTATGGTGGAGATTTGGATAGGAGACGCTCAATTTCAGGGTACGTGTTTGTCATGTGTGGAGGAGCAATATCTTGGAAAGCTTCACTTCAATCTATAGCAGCCCTGTCTACTACAGAGGCTGAATATATTGCTGCAACGGAAGGAGTGAAGGAGGCCATCTGGTTGAGGGGATTGGTCATGGAGCTTGGAGTACCACAGGGCGAGACTTTGGTTTATTCAGACAGTCAGAGTGCTATACATCTGACAAAGAATGATACTTATCATTCGAAGACCAAGCATATATAAGCGTCAGGTATCACTTCATCAGAGATACAGTTGCTGCAGGAGAGATCGTGGTGAAGAAGGTTCATACTTCTGATAATCCTGCAGACATGTTAACCAAGCCTCTATCTATAGCTAAGTTTGAACATTGTTTGGACTTAGTTGGTGTTCTAATTATGTGAGAGCCATGCGGGGCCATGCCCTGCGGAGGGGCATGTTGATGGCGATAGTCAAGATGTTTATCTGGACCGATGATTCGTTGATTTTAGTCCAAGGTGGAGTTTGTTAGGAAAGTGTCCTAAAATCACAAAATCTCTTAATTTCACAATTATTCGTTTCCTAATTGTATTAGGATATTATTTAGGTTTCCTTATTGTGTTGGGTTTCCTAATTGTATTAGATTCTAAATCTATTTGGAGTGGGAGTCAAGTTAGGTTCTCCCTATAAATAGGGTGCATGTTTCTTCACCAAAAACACATCGGTAAACACAGAGAGCTAGAGAGAGAGAAAATATTGAGAGAGAAAGGGGTCTCACCAATATTTTCCCCAGTGTATCCTGAGAGATTGTGAGTTGAGTGTTGAGAGATTGTTATTGTAATCTCCTTTGTGGATCGCATCACACCCTGTGATAGTGATCAGGTTGTACTTCTCCTTTCTCATAGTGGATTATTTTACTGTCAGCCGTCCGTGGGTTTTTCTCCGAGTTCTTCGGTTTCCCACGTAATTCTGGTGTTTGATTTTATCGCTTATTTTTCGTTCCTAAATTTTGTCGTAATATCCGTCATCTCGTTTTCGATTCTATTATTTGCTTCCGCTGTTACCTTGCTACTCACTTTTCTCTAACAGTAATTAACATAGAAGGGGAAACCTTGCCCAACATCTTCTGTTGAAGAGGTAGATACTTGCTACTTCATCTAGTCTGGTTTCCTCTTATGAAAGCTACATTGTCCAACACCATTAATAATAAACTAGCATCAATTAAAATTTGCATTGCGTAGACTGAATATTGATTGTTTTACTGAGTTGTAATCGTTAAAAACATGTGAAAAAGTCATCAAAATAAAATTGCAGATTGCCAAAAAAAGTACATTCGAAGATAATTGTAGAGAAATATTGATCAGTTACGTTGATATATTGTTCAAGGCTTAATACTATGTATTAGTATGACACATTTTATTATTGGTCACCCATTTGCCAAATATATTGAGAATCCTACTCTATGATAACGATTTTGTTTAATTAGTTGATTGCTTAATGCTCCAAAAACTATTAGATTCATCCATTTCATCACTAATCTCATCATGCTCATAATTTCGTAAAGAGATGTAAACCTACCTATATATTATCGGTTGCAATTTTGCAATTTAAATAAGAAAATTGGATTTAAATAATTTGAACTTTGACATGTAATAGAGTAAATAATCTGAACTTTAAAAATATCACTCAATAATCTAAATTTGGACCGTATTGGATTACAGTAGTTTGTCAGCATGAATTATTTATCAAATCCTCATTTACTTAAAAGAATATGAATTTTGACCCTATTGGAATTTAAATAAACAAGGGGAATAATTAAAGATAGAGAGAAAATTTTTGAAGAAAATGAGGATTAGCTAAATAATTAATAGTGGCATGCTAATGTAATCAAATATGGTCAAAGTTCAGATTACTCAATGATACTTTTAAAGTTCGAGTTATTCAGCTATCACGCACCAAAATTCAGATTATTTAAATCAAATTTCCCTAATTATTATTTCTAATAATGTTTCTGCGCGCGAGGTTTTGTATCCTAATTTTCGGGGACTAAACAATTATATGCTCAAAGTTATCGTAAGGGCACGTCAAATTGCGGGTAAAATGGTCAAGGTAAAACCTACCAAAACTTATGGAAATTTACCAAAATTTACCTAAATTTATCAAAATTAATCAAAACTAACAAAAGCATGAAAATTTTCATTTTTATATATATTAGCATTAGTTTTAATTCTTTTTTTTTTCCAAAACTTACCAAAAATTACAAGTTACCAAAACTTAACTTTTACCTAACTACCAACTACCAACTATCAACAATTTGATAGGCCTTCAAAACTAACAAGGTTTGCCTAAAAACCTCATAAAATTACTAAATCTTATTGAAATACTAAAGGGTTTTTGGATGATAATATACCGCTCATGGGTGGTGTTGGATTATAATATACCAACATTTATTATAGGATTGCGATATCTATGACCTTTATACCTAGGTGATATTACCAATAGTAACTAAAGGGATAGTGAATTGGTCTCCATGCTGATGTGGCTGGTGGAGGGAAATAAACTATCCCAAGCCAATGACCTCGTTAACCTCTCCCGCTTTTCTCACTAACCCACATTACAATTCAAGACATTGGTTTGTAGTGTGTCACATCAGTATGAAGATCGGTTTACCACCCCCTTAGTCACTCTGTTAGAGCCGATTTTAATTTTTTTAAACATGAGTTAGTGAGCAAAACGGAGGAGTTAACATGGTTACTGGGCAAGGGGCGGTTATTTTCCCTCCATCTGTCACGCTAGAATAAAGATTAGTTAACCAATTACTACACCCTTAGTGACTGTTGGTATAATAATCTCACATAAGAATAAAAGTCATGGATATTGTTACGTTGTCCAATAGCAAAAGTCAGTATATTACAATCCAATACCCCTAAAAGTCGGCATATTGTCATCCAATATCCCAATACTAAATCTCAATTTCATTATTTCATCGTTAACAATAATGCTACTACCTCTGTTTTTATTTATCTGTCGCCTTGGGAATTGTGTTAAAAACTTTGACCGTTAATATCTTAATTTTTATAATGATTCATCATACAAAATTGATAACATTAGATTCATAATGAAAAATACTATTAAAAAAAGTATAATATTATATTTTTTTAGAAAAAATTTATTTTTGAAATTACTGATTAAAGATTGACACTGAAAACCGTAAATGACAGATAAAAAAGAACGGAGAGAGAAGTATTGTAACGACCCGCCCTAAACCCGTATTAATTAAGGCCTTAATCCCAGTGATTAACGAAATTACGCTGTTCAAAATTTTCTTTCTTTTACGTTAATATGGTTATTACTGTTATTATTATTATTTATTTTTATGCGCGACAGGTCTCGAGCAAGGCGATGCTTAAACGGGTTGCTTTTATGTTATCTCGAATTTAAAGTTATAATTATTATTACGAGTTTATGAATACTTTTACGATAAGTTTTATAATTTATTTTATCATTCTCAATTTTACGCTTGTAACCGAAGAAGGTTATATTAATTTTAATTCCCATTTCGATTATGATTTATGTTATCCAACCTTCCTAATTACATTTATGATCCAATTTATTTTAATAAGTGTTATCCTACTAATTTATTTTATGTGGTTTAATACTAGTTAATTCTACCCAATTTATTTCCAAGTAATTTTATTTAATCGTATACTAAATTATTTTACCAAGTTTATGTTCATTAATTTTTATTTAGTCAATACCAATTATTTTACCTAGCTATTTTTTTAATTACATGATTGATTTAGTTTAATTACTAATTAGATGTTAAGTTAATTAAGGGAGTGTATTTATATAAGAGGGGGAATAGACTAAGGTCTTCTATTTTCATTTTCATAAATCAGTTTTTACACAAGCTCTACCCTCTCCTTCCTCCCCCTTTCTCCTCTGCCCAGCCCGAGGAGCCCTGTTCGGGCGTTTTCCGGCGAGCGCCCCTCTTCCTCCTCTCTTGTGTTTTCTTCTCCAAGTTCTTCTCCAAGTGGTATAATTCTCAAACCCTAACTCTATTCTCAATACCCTAATCTGAAATTTCTTTTCTAATTTGTGTTTTCTTGAAGTTTTTCATCCCTTTTATGATTTCTAAGCATGAGTTTAAGTTGGGTTAATTAGGGTTTGAATTAGAGTTTGATGCATGTGAAGATTGAGGTGTTTCTTGCTTGTTTCTTGATAGGTAATGAAATAGATTGCTTGCATGAGGTTCTTGATGAAAAAATTTGAGTTTTAGGGACTGTTTTGGGAGAGATTATTATGCTAATTAAGTCTTTTACTCTTGGGTGATATGAGTTTAGTGTAAATTGGTTGAATAAGGGCTAATTCAAGTGTTATTTATAGTTGCATGTGTAATCTATGGTTGCATGTGAGATTCTTGAGCTTATTTGGGTAATCTCTAAGTATTAAAATCTGGAAGAACCATGAGTAATAGTTAATTTGGGCTTTGATTGTGAATTAGTATAAGTTAGAGGCCAAAAGGAGGCACCAAAGTAAGAATCAAAGACATAAAAAGTTTCTGTCCAAGAATCTGATTTTTACAGAGGATGTAAAATGTGAGTTTTGCCCAGATTTTTACTGGAAATGATAGCTCAAGTGGTTATCTAACTCTAGGCTTTGGAATTTCGAGAATCCGGTATGTGTAGCCCGAGATATGAGCAAAACCGTGAAAGGGTGCAATTATACACGTTTTCTGAGTCAGTAGCTTATTGCTAAGATTTCGTCCATTTGGAGACTTTATTGGCTTTAGTGATAAACATAAAAGTTTTAGGTCGTTCTTCAAGCTTTCCGGAAACATAAAGTTTGCATCCATACGATATCGGGTGAGTGAGATATGAGGCTGAGAAGGAGGGCCGTCAGCAAAGTCGTTGCCCATAATTTTAATAGTTAATTCTAACTTTAAGGTTGCAATTTGATCTCCTAGGAGGCTTTAATGAGATGTCGACCTTTGTGTCATTGTTAAGATGGATTGAGTAGGTTTTCTAAGTTGAGTTAAGCCATTTTAGTGTTTGGGATTACCTCATAAAAGTTTATGGAAATACTAGCAAACCATGGGGTAAAGTGATGAGGTTTCGAGTTCGTTTAAGTGGTGTTGATGGCTAAGTGGTACCTTGACTTCTTAACAAGTTTATGGGTTTCCTCGGTGTCTAAATAGTCCAAGGACCATTCCTTCTATGTTTTCAAATCACCGGTCATCGGTTCGTAAACGTTCCAAAATTCATCATGTCCTTATCTAATTTCCGTCACTTGACAACGTTTCTTTCATGTCTTCGATGATCGAACATCTTCTCTTCTTAAGCCTTCAAGGACTCCAATTCTATGCTCATCGAAGCTGGTTATTAAGGATGCTTTTTACATCATAAGCCTCTTTGATCCTATTCAGTTTCACCATAACTTTCGCTTTAAATTTCCAAGCCGCATGATTAATTCCAAGTGCTCTACTTCTGTCCGGGCCTTTTTCCGAACCCTTCCTTTCATTTTTAGCCTTCGGGCCAGTTGACAAAGTTGTAGGGCGTGATTTTCCCTTTCCGAAAAGTACTCGTTTGCAAAAATCCGAGTTTCCTAGCTCAAGTTATCATCAAATCATCGATTTATCCAAAAACTGAAATTTCTATTTTCTCGTCCCTTTTAAGTTATCAAGTTTTAATTACTTTAATCCCAGCTTGTAAATTTCAAGGACTTTATTAAAGTTCTCAATTTTCTTATGCTCTTATTATAGTTTCCAAGTCGCCCAAACCGTCCCAAGCTCGAGGCACGTCGCTAGATCTTTCTACTACCCAAGGTACGCGAATTGTCCAACTTTTCGCTCCTTATTATCATTTAATGTTTTCATGGTTATTTTAAGTTGTGTATTAATGTTTATGTTACGGTTTTAAAAGGTCTCATTTTATGTTTTCTTTGTGCTAGTTACTTATAGGTGCTAGCTCTCTTTTTATGTATGATACTCCTGATCAGAGTGTCCAGACCTGGCCAATGTCGACTGCTCGGCAATCACCCAATCCAAACTTCGATCTGTTTGGGCATGCGCGTGTGTGAGATGCATTGTATCGATCGTAAGGGACCAAATACTTATGTTTTAGTACCTATCTTACCTTTCATGTACTTTACCTTTTACGTTGATGAATCAAGTTATTTTATTCTTGTTTATCCCTTTCCCCGTTTTCAAAATGAATTTAAATGTCGGCACTAAAATCGTTTTCGAACGGTTTGACGTGTTGGAGGTTTGTGTACTGAGTGTTTCCCCACTCACCTTGCGTCTATTTTCAATGTTTTGTTTTAGGATGTCCGAGCTCACAGGATAAAGCCAAGGCTAAGCAAAGGTAGATCGTTCCGTTCAAGGTCGTTTCTAAGGTGGTTGCTAGTCGATCTTCAAGCGCTTTTATGGGATTTGGAGACCTTTTTTTTCTCATGTTGGGAAATCGTTATATAAATGTTTTAAAGGGTTGTCTATGTTGTATTTCAAAGTTTGGTGATTGTTTTGTATGGGGTTAAGTATATTTTATTTTTGGGTTATGTTTGGTGTTTGTGTTGCCTTGTCCCGAGTGGGACGGCAGTAATACCTCTGCCCTGGTGATCCGCTGCGCTAATTACAGGTTTAATTGATGGTTTAAGTTAATCTTGTGGTTAAGGGTTTTGGGGTGTTACAAGTATTTAAATTTGAAGATTTAACTATTATGAAAGTACTAAATCCCAATTTCAAAACAATGTATAACTCCGATAATAATCATTTAATTTGTATAATGCAAGTGATGTACATACTATATGAGTACAATGCTACTACCTCCGTCCCAAATTGTTTGTCCATCTCCCTAACTCTTTTGTCCCAAAATGTTTGTCCATTTTATAATTCCAATGATTGTAATTTCTATTATACCCCTAATAAATATTCTTTTGTTTCTTTTTTATTTTTCTTCACATGAGAAAAATAAGGGCAATTTTGATACATTACACATTTTTCACCCCATTTCCCATGACCATTGGACTTTTAAATTTAATTGGATGGACAAACAATATGGGACGCATGTAGTAGTTATCACAAACCTCCCACAGAAACAAGTACCAAAGCTCATCTAAGAGGCAAGGATGATTCTACTTTTTTACTTCATACAGAAATGCATACTAGTAGCAGTGATTACTCAAGGTTATAGATTGCGAAGAGACGATTTACACAGTACATAAATAAATGCATGCAAAAGGCAAGTAAACTAAAAGGTAGGCTATAAATTCCTATATATGAGGTTTAGTTAAGACTTGCCAAGGCCTTCAAGTTGAAGGGTCGAACTTGATCTCGCCTACCATTCCATAAAGCCTTTGCAATCAGTTTGCAGGTGTGTTCTGTGGGATGAAAGTAATCCCAGAATAGGTATGTATTTGGGTTTTTACACAATGTGTAGCCTTCTTTGCCACATTGGATTGTCCCTCCAAGAGGACCATTTCCACAACAAGCCCTAGACATTTCTGCATAACCTGCATTTCAATCAAATCGGCACATTTAAACTATGGAGCTATACAAACTGTTTGGTCAAATTTAAAATATCATTGAATAGAATGAAATTCTGAAAAAAATTAACAAAAAAAACTACACTGAGATACCATATATTTTAAGACTGATAATTTTTTCTTCACAAATTTCTTTGAAATGATTTGTAACGACAGCAAATAATACTTACCCACAACAGTAAGCAATCCAAAACCATTTTAGAGAGTGTTTGGTAAAACATTCCTAGGAGAAGTTTTCCATAAGTAAAATTTCCCCCGAGTGAAGGTGGGAAGTTGTGACCCCTTATAATTTTTTCCCCCAAAGCACAAATGCGACAAAATATAAGGAAAATATGTCAATTTAGGAAAATTGACCAACTTCACATGTTTTTTTGATGAACCAAACACTCTTAAAAAGCAACGGAATTAAAAAAATTTATTGCGTCAAAACCTAGAGTGTCTCAGTGTAATTTATTGAGAAAATAAATATACCGTAGCGACTTGGTGTAGCCAGAAATCGATCCACAATAGTATAGATTGATCCATAGACAGCTTTTAGCCCAGGAAACTTAACAGGTAGATGATCCACCAAATTTTCAAGGGCGAAGTTGTAGTCTTTAATCATTCTGTTCATCTTCCCAAAGCACTTGTCCAAAGGAGCTTCAGGCAAAAGAGCTCTTGCCGGAGCACAACCCATTGGACCCAGGGAAAACACTGCGATTCTTCGAGCACCCAACTCGTAGATTTGGGAGATAAACCTTTCAACTTCGACTAACATGGCTTGCATGTATGTATTTCGAACAGGTTTCGGTGTTTTAGAAGGGAGGAAGTAGTTGAAGATGTCGTTGGAACCAGATTCAAGTAAGAAGAGGGAGTTTCGAAGTAGAATTGGGTCGATTTGATTTTGATAAAGCAGTGCTTGAAGCTGCTGAACTTGGATTTGTAGTGGTGTTACATCCTGCAACAGATGACAAAATTGCAATAGTGAAAGCTTTTAGAACTGGGATCATAATCTCTGGAGTACCATACTCAATACTTTCATTGCATAGTTTTACAAATACGTGTGTATAATTTTATAAACATATATATATAAGTGCATGGTCACGTATAAATTATGAAATTAAATTATAAATATATATATGGTCAATTACGAAAATTATCTGCTCATATGAATCTATAAAATTTTATTGAACTTTGCAAGATAAAACGAACAAAAATACTTCTACAAAACGAAATTTTATGGGACTAAAATGTTAGCATGTATGTGTGTTTTTATTCCTTACCATGTGTTTATTTGTTTGTGGGAAAAGACCGCTGCCAGCACTGGCGAAGTTGATGCCATTTGAGGGGTAATATTTCACACTCTGATTCCGTAGCTCCATCTCCAATTGAAGATATGGTTTTTGAAATTTAAGGCCAATGTATTGGGCTTCAACATCAACATGTACCACGTTAGTACTATTAATTTGTTACCTTAGAGCTATGTATTTACTCTTTGCCAAGTGAGAAAAGGAAAATTTGCATATTTCTATTTTTGAGTTTACAACATTTATAAATTTAATTCTAATATATTTTAGTTAATATTTTGAACCAATTTAATTTAGTTATTCTTTTACTAAATTTATCATTTTTTGGGTAAATGTATAATATGTGATCAAATTTATTTGCCCAAATTATCATCATTTAATCAAACAAATTTCCTCACAAATCACACATTCATTGAAAAAGTTGTTATATTCACAAGAAAAGTAGCTAGATGAAATTGGTTCAAGAGCTTAATGTAGGTAAATATTAACTTAAAAATGTCACAATTATATTTATAAATGTCATAAATATATAGAGGGTATATGCAAATTATCCGTAAACAAAGGTTAACTTAACTTGGGTAATGAAAAAACATGGAGTAATTAGCTAGGTACCAATGAAATCAACGACGGTTCTGCCATTGCTAAATCTTCCAGTGGGATGATGAAAGAAATTGATGCCATAAGGTGAGAAATCAGCTTGGATGGTGCAATTCTTGTTGAAGTGATTGTTACCGGCATCGAAAATCGAATCACCGAAGATAAAGAGTGCTGGAATTATGTATGAAGAATGTGCTCCGACTCCTACCAACATGGACAAGTTGATGGTGATGGTGATGGTGGAGGTGAGGAAGATAAAGGAAGCACCAAACTTTGCCATAGAGTTTAAATGAGAACACAATAGAGCTTGCAAGGTACAATATGGGAGATAGTGAAATTAGTACCATTATAAAAGCTAGAAAAAGGGGGAAAGCAATTCTTATTGGTCTATATGTAATATTAGGCATCGTTCTTTTATACGGTTGATTGCGGTGTGGTAATGGTGCGGTGCAATTTGAAAAAGTGTGGTGAATTGTGGTGAGTTGTGGTGAATTGTGGTGAGAATTATGATAAGTGGGGTAGGTGAGGGGAGAAAATTAAAAATATAGGAGAAAAGTGAAGAAATATATTGGTATGACTATGATGTATAATGTGGTGAAATGTGGTAGAAATCAAAGAGTTGCGGTACGGTGGCGTATCCGCAATCTATCACATAAAAGAACAGGACCTTAAGTGGAAAAAAAAAAGGAACTCAAAGATTGATGAATATTGAGGTGTTGAAGTTTTGGTAAATTTTCTTTTGGTCCATTTATATCAAAAAACATAAGTGGACAAAATAAAGTTATAAAGTCGATTAGTTTATGTTACAAGTTGATTTATTAATATTAATCATAATAGTAATAATTTTTTCTCAAAAGTAATATTTAATTTTTCATCTATATGACTATATCATATTAATATTTTAATTAAAATAAAATTACATCAAAATAATTATCATGTAAATAACTAAATGCCTCGACATCCACTACGTCTTCTTTCTAAGACAATAAAGTAAATAATTTCAATAATTTAGAAAGATTAGAGCAAAAGTACATTCAAAACTAACACAACAGAAAAAGTTGCCTGAGATAGGGTGACAAAGATGGACCAGCACAACAGAAAGCACGAGTTGCATGCTACCTGCTTACTTACATCCAGGCTTCAGCTACTTTATCAATCATCACTTGGCTTGCATGCATCACAACCATGGTGCGCACACAATGTGTCAAGGAATCCCATGCGGGTTTTTTTTTAAATTTCATTTGATAGGCTTCATCTTTTACCTATTCCAAGTTGTCAACCACTTTTTAAACTATTCCAAGTAGTAGATTTATTTTCAAAACACTACTGGAATTTATATAATTTGGCGTAAGAAAATTGGCGTCAGTTAAATGATCTGACGCCAAAAAATATAAATCGTATTAAAAAAGAAAGGTAAATTGATATTACAATTGAATTTGGCATCTGTTAGCTTATAACTGATACTAACCAGTCCGAAAAAAGAAATACTATGTATATATATATATATATATATATATATATATATATATATATATATATATATATAGGGAAATTGGATTCTAATAATACGAACTTTTGGCCATATAAGACTTAATAATACGAACTTTTGATTTGGTAATTAATAATACAAACTTTGACCCCCTGTTGCCCCTAATAGTACGCCACCGACTTAACTCGGTGGCGGTCTGACGTGGCGGCGGAGGCACGCACCTAGTTGTTTTGACTTTGTCACGTCATCCACGTTGATTTAAAAAAATAATACGAACTTTTAGTTATGTTGCTCTGAATAATACGAACTTTTACCTATGTTGCTCTAAATAATACGAAGTTTTTATTCTCTCTAAAAATCTCAGATCCCATTTTTATTTCTTCATCTTCTTCAATCCTCCCCTTCTCCATTCCCAGAAAACCTCTCTCTCTCTCTCTCTCTCTCTCTCTCTCTCTCTCTCTCTCTTCCTTGCATTCCGCCATTGTTGAGAAGACCCAGAAAACCTCTCCCCATTTTGATTTCACTGCTCTCCTTGCAGAGATCTGGGTACAAAAGGGTGATGGAAGTTGAGAAGAAGGAGAGCAGTGAAGTGGAAAAAGCTGGGGAAGTTGAGAAGGCATTCTGTCATTGTTGACGAGTTTGAGCATCAAGTTGTGTCTCATGATGAAGAGATGAAGAGGAGGAGGATTGAAGAAGATGAAGATGCAAAAGGGAAATGTAGGATTTTTAGAGAGAGAAAAAAGAGGTGGGGATGATGAAGAGGAAAGGAGAGAGAGAGAGAGAGAGAGAAAGATAGAGGTTTTCTGGGTTTTCTGGGAATGAGGAAGGTGAGTATTGAAGAAGATGAAGAAGAAAAAATAGGATCTGAGATTTTTAGAGAGAGAAAAAAGTTCGTATTATTCAAAGCAACATAGGTAAAAGTTCATATTATTCAGAGCAACATAGGTAAAAGTTCGTATTATTTTTTTAAATCAATGTGGATGACGTGGCAAAGTAAAAACAATCATGCGCGTGCCTCCGCTGCCACGTCAGACCGCCACCGAGTTAAGTTCAACTTAACTCGGTGGCATACTATTGGGGACAACAAGGGGTCAAAGTTCGTATTATTAATCACCAAATCAAAAGTTAATATTATTAAGTCTTATATGGCCAAAAGTTCGTATTATTAGAATCCAATTTCCCATATATATATATATATATATATATATATATATATATATAAGGTAAGCATGTAAGTATGATTGATCAAGACCATTGATTGCTCCATCCACGGTTGAGCTTTCCACCATTTTTCCTTTTTAATTTGCATTGCCTCACGTTACTATATATTAACATATTCCAACATTTATATTTTTTAAATAAAAATATAGTCTCAAAATAGCAATCTAATTTTCAGCGACAAATTTTGATAGTTTTCGATTTGTCTCCTTTGGTATTCTCTCTTCTATTTCTCATGCCTTTGCCTATCCTGTTTTCCTGACGAATTGCTTCCAGTATAATTCCCCTAATTGAGCCATACAAATTATATGATAATTGCATGGAACTATTGTTGAAGACAAGGTCAAGGTCTTTCACCGCGCATCCGCGAAGGACTTTCGGTTTTGATGAAAGTGAAAATCCGGAAAAGGGAAGTTGCCTTATATAATCTGATTATATATTCTGAGTATATAATATATATTCTGATTATATACTCAGATTATGTGTATATAATATATATATTTTGATTATATATTATATATTCTTATTATGGGCATGATTCTTGTAGATATAAAAAGGAAACAAAAAGAAACAAATCAAGGGAAATCAATCATGATTATTGTAGCAACAAAAGGGAAGAAATCAACACAAAAGGCAAGTTACCGTTGGAAGCACTCAAGTCCAAGCATCGAAAGGCATCTTTAAAAAGGACGATAGAAAAATTGAGAAGATAGGCGATTCCACGGAAGTAATCGCGGAGTAAGAAATCCGTTGGGATTTCTCCGAGTGTGTAACCAATGGTTCGGTGGTGAAGGTAGCCAGTAAAGGACCTCTGGTGAAGGTATAGCCAAGGACCTTGGTGAGCATTCGTTGTGTCCACATGTGGTGGAGAGATGGTGTGTAGCAGAGCCTTGACGGACTAAGGCTGTATGTGTTTGTGCTTCAATGTAATCCATCGTGTTTCAAATCGCCGCTAGGGTTTTTCCTACGACGATCCTTATCTGTAGGTGACTCAAGGACATTCAGTCTTGGTCAGTGATCCTATCAGTAACTGCATTCGGGCTGTTACTTCTTGTTTTGTTTAGTAAGTGTAACTTGTTCTTTGATTGACATAAATATAATGAGGTATTTCAGTTACACTGTGTTTTGATCCTTGGTTTGAAATCAAGAAAGTTTTCTTTAACGTCCTTACCTAGTGTGTAGATCTTAATTATGAAATTCACCCCCCTCAAGGGCCTCAACAACTATGTCTTGTATTCTAGCGATAATTTTGATGAGAAATTCGAATTTGTATATGTTTCTTTAGCCATTAACCAAAAGTTCAATGGAAAATTAATGGTAGGAAAATCAACAAAATGTCATATCTATTATCAATTGTCTAACGATTTTGTAAAGTGATGATAAGCAAATTAACATCGTTCAATAATTATCTTTGTATGTCGCCAAGCTTGTGACGTTGGTGTCCATAATGATGTATTTGTGATGTTCTCTGTGTGATTTTCAATTACCATGTAATGAATGTCCCATATACGAGCAACAGATGTCCATATGTGTATCATTTGTTGTCCATATTATGATTAATGGATGCTCATTGATGTGTCAGCCCATATGTGAACAATGAATGTCCATATGTATGTTACTTGATGTTCATATTATAATCAATAGATATCCATCTATGTGTCACTTGGTGTCCATATTATACTTAATGGATGTCAATATGTGTCATTTATTGTCCATATTATAATTAATGGATGTTCACCTATGTGTGATTTGGTGTCCATATCGAGATCAATGGATGTCTATATGTGTGTCACTTGATGTCCATGTTATTATTAGTAGATTTTCATCCGTGTATCACTTGGTGTCCATATTAAAATCTATATATGTCCATTTGTATGTCACTTGGTGTCAAAGATTAATTAGTACTATATATGCTACACTAAGAGACTTTGTTTTTGAAATTTTGTGATAATAATTAATAGATGTCCATTTGTGTCACTTGATCTGCATATTATAATTAATGAATATCCAGTTGTGTGTCACTTATTGTCCATATTATTCATCAATGGATGTCTATCTGTGTGTCACTTGATGGCCATATTATGATAAATAGAAGTCCAACTGTGTGTCACTTGTTGTCCATATTATGATCAATGGATGTCTACCTGTGTGTTTTTTGATGGCCATATTATGATCAATTGAAGTCCAACTGTGTGTCATTTATGATCAATGGATGTCCATTTGTGTGTCATTTGATATCCATATTATAATCAATTGATATCCATATGTGTGTCTCTCGATGTTCATATTATAATTAATGGATGTCCATATGTTTGTCACCCGTCCATACTATGATCAATGGATGTTTATTTGTATGTCAGATGAACCGTACCTCTATATCAGGTGAGACCCATTAACAACATTATGGGGACTTCAATCGTACATTAGGGGACACAAGGCTATCAATGGGGATGAGTATAATTTGATGATGGATAATTAAGTTATATGGTTGTGGACATTAAGCTCTAAAAAGGGGGCACCAACCTTCAATTTGGGTGGGACTCATTAATAATAATATGAGGGATCAGATGTACAATGGGGGACACATGGCTTTTAATAAGGATGAACATAATTGCATGTTGCACATCTGTTTATATGATAAGGTCATATGATTCTGCAACAAGGGATATCAAATGATACATTAGAGGATACAAACCTCCTAATGACAACATAAATAATGAAAAGTCACATTATGCTGAATACTCACTGCTTCTTTTTTTTTTTTTTCCCCTCTAACTTATCTTCTCTCCTTCCCCTTCCATTCGACATAATTGTGTTGGTAGTGGGTGTTTAATGGCAACAAGGAAGGGAGTTGTTTCTTTTTCCACACTCCCTTTTGTCCCACATAGGAGGAATAAGGAGTTTGTTTGTGGTTTATATATCACTCTTCTCTAGCTAATGGTGTATTAGCTTGTGAGTGGTTTTATGGTGGAGGGCTAGACTTGGGCATCCACACGCGCGCGCGCGCGCCGCCGCCGCCGCCGTCCGTCCGGCCGGGCCGCAGCGCCGTGGGTTGGATGGTTTTGAGCCGGGCTTATCTTTTGCGGATAATCTAGCCGTTTGGAATCTTTGACCTAATATTATCCTCCTTTAATTCCTGATTTTATGCCTCATTAATCTCCTTGATTTCCTCCCGCCTTTACTCCATTGTCTTGATTTGGTTTTCAAATCTCTTTTCTTCTATAAGTTGAGGCCTTTGCCTTGTCGCTATTATCAACCTCTCATTCTCTTCTTCCTCTTCTCTCGGGCAATAAGAATATCATACTCCAAGCCTCTACTCGAGTGCACGAGTGTAAAGGTTATCCGAGTTAACCTTGGGAGCGACCGACATTTTCGATTGCACCGAGGTCGAGCCGTAATCGCTTTCAAGGCGATGGTCCGTCCACGACTCAGATTTGTGTCCGCTCCGTAGCCTTGATCAATACTTTTTCATAACAATTTGAAAGCGATTAATCTGATCAATGGCTGCTCCACAGAAAACCCTCTCTGAAATTTATAGGTTCGATCTTCTTGATGGAACCAATTACAAACGTTGGTCTCAAAATTGCTTCTCGTCTTGAGCAATTGGAGATCGATTATGTGTTGTCTTCTCCTCATCCGACGCCAAGATGATGCATCGAGGCCGGGCCGATCCAGAGTACCCCATCGAAGACTCCGGTCAAGATGCCCGGCGAAGCCGAGTTGAAGAAATTGGAGAAAGACAACAAGGTTGCTCGAGTCATCTCCTCAACAACATACGACGAACCATTGTTCGATTTGTTCACAATTTCAAATCGGCGAAGACCATATGGAAGAAACTGGAGATCAAGTACGGCGCTGATGATGCTGGAAAGAAGAAGTACGTGGTTGGCAAGTGGCTGCAGTTCCAGATCGTGGATGACAAGCCAATCATGGAACAAGTTCATGAATATGAGAACCTGTGTGCTGAAGTTCTGGGTGAAGGGATGAAGATGTGCGATTCTCGCAAGCCAATGTTACGACGAGAAATTCCTCCGTCCCGGGCCGATTACAGGAATCATCTAAAGCACAAGAAAAAGGATCTCACCCTTCAAGAATTGATCAGTCATATGAGGACTGAAGAGGCTAATCGTTTGAAAGATAAGATGACCTCTCTGTCTTTAAATTCTGTTAAGGCTAACATTGTTGAATCTACTGTACCCTCTAGCAGAGACAGGTTCAAAGGGAAAAATAAGAAGGACCAGAAGCAAATCAAGCGTCAGAAGCAGATTAACAAGCCTAACAAAGATATCCAGAAGTCTGTAGTGCATTGTTACATATGCGGTAAACCAGGACACAAAGCGTATCAATGCAAACAGAGAAAGGAACCGATGAAATCCCAACACAAACCTGCTGGACAGAACAGTGGACAGAATCAAGCCAACTTGACTGAGGATTCTGAGGTGTTCTGTGCAGTGACGGTGGAGGCCAATCTCGTTACCAACAACACCGAGTGGATTCTGGACAATGCGGCAACGAGGCATTTCTGCACCAACAAGGACCTGATGCATGATTTTGAAGAAGTTTCTGGTGGTGAACAAGTGTTCATGGGAAATGCTGCTACTTCCGCGGTGTTGGGTAAAGGAAAAGTTCTCCTTAAATTTACTTCTGGAAAATCTTTGTGTTTGAACAATGTGCTGTTTGTTCCTTCCCTTCGTAGAAATTTGGTTTCCAGTAGTTTACTTGATGTTGCTGGATTTGAGGTGAACCAAAAAGCTGGAAAAATTGTTATTCTGCGTAATGGGGTTTTTGTTGGGAAGGGGTATCTTAGCAATGGCTTGTATGTTCTGAATGTTGTTTCTGATGCTAATGGAAATGCTTCTGCTTCTGCTTATATTACTGAGTCTGTTGATTTATGGCATGGGAGACTTGGACATGTAAACTTTGCTTCCATTAATGCATCAAGAATATGAAACTAATTCAATGTTAGCACAGAAAATTGCACTAAATGTGAAGTATGTGTTGAGGCTAAATTTGCTAAGAAACCATTTAAATCTGTAACTACGAGATCAACAGAATTGCTTGACCTTATTCATTCGGACTTAGCAGACTTTAAGAACACAATGAGCAAAGGAGGGAAAAAATGGTATATCACCTTTGTAGATGACTATTCTAGATATACAAAAGTATACCTCCTAAGGTCTAAAGATGAGGCTGAAGAAATGTTTTTAAAGTATAAAGCAGAAGTTGAGAACCAATTAGGCAGAAAGATCAAGAGACTTAGGTCTGACCGGGGTGGTGAGTATGATTCAAATTCGTTGGCTGTTTTTTGTGAGAAAATGGTATAATTCATGAGACCATCGCCCCTTATACACCACAACAGAATGGTATATGAACGTAAGAACCGTACTTTAAAGAAATGATGAATGCTATGCTTTTAAGTTCGACTATCTGATAATATGTGGGGGGAAGCTGTTTTGTCTGCTTGTTTTGTGCTTAATAGAGTACCCATAAGAAAATAGACCAGACTCCATATGAGCTTTGGAAAGGGTATGCCCCAAATCTAAATTATTTGAAAGTGTGGGGGTGTTTGGCTAAAGTAGCTTTGCCTAGTCATAAACGAACCAACATAGGCCCTAAGACCTTTGATGCTGTTTTCATTGGTTATGCTCAAAACAGTGCTGCATATCGTTTTATGTCTCTAAGTGATTATTCTATTTCTGAATATAGAGATGCTGTGTTTTTTGAGCATGTTTTTCCATTGAAAAAGGATGTGCCTAATGTTGTGCCTAATGTTGTGCCTGCTGTTGAGCCTGTTGCTGTGCCTAATGCTATGCATGAAAGTGTGAGCTTGCCTGCTTCTAGTTCTAGAGATGTTGACTTTGAACCTAGAAGAAGTAAAAGACAAAGGATTTCAACTGATTTTGGTCGTGACTTTGTTACTGCTTTTATGGTGGAAGTATGTGAAGAATACAAAATTGATGTTGTGTCTGAAGAGTTTGTTTCTGTTTTTCTTGTTGAGCAAGATCCGAAAACTTTTGATGAGGCTGTTAAATCTGTTGATGCAACCTTCTGGAAAGAGGCCATTAAAAGTGAGATAGATTCTCTAGAGTCTAATAAAACTTGGGAATTAACTGATTTGCCTAAGGGTTGTAGACCTATTAGTAGTAAATGGATCTTTAAGAAGAAACTGAGGTCTGATGGTTCAATTGATAAATATAAGGCCAGACTTGTCATTAGAGGTTTTGACCAAAAGAAAGGGATTGATTACTTTGACACTTACTCTCCTGTGACCAAAATAAGCACCATTAGAACTTTGATTGCTTTGGCTGCCTTGTTTGATCTTGTTGTGCATCAAATGGATGTTAAGACAGCTTTTCTTAATGGTGACTTAGAGGAAGAAATTTATATGACCCAACCTGAAGGGTGTGAAGTCCCAGGTCAGGAGGATAAAGTTTGTAAATTGAGAAAATCCCTTTATGGTCTTAAGCAAGCTCCTAAACAGTGGTTTGAGAAGTTTAATAATTCTCTTGTTGAAAATGGCTTTAAGGCAAATTTTGGTGATTCTTGTGTTTATTCAAAGATGTTTGGATCAGATTGTGTGCTTATATGTTTATATGTCGATGACATGCTGATCCTTGGTCCAAATTTGCATGTGGTTAATGAGACTAAGAAATTGTTGTCTTCTTTGTTTGAGATGAAAGATATGGGTGAAGCTGATGTGATCTTAGGGATTAAAATTCAGAAGACTAGTTCTGGTTTTTCGTTGTCTCAGTCACATTATGTTGAGAAAGTATTAAAGAAATTCGACCACTTTGATGTGACTCCTGTGAGAACCCCTTATGATCCTAGCATATCTTTAAAGAAGAACAATGGTTCTGCTGTGTCTCAATCTGAGTATGCCAAAATTATTGGAAGTGTAATGTTTTTGATGAACTTTACTCGTCCTGATATTGCTTATGCTGTAAGTAGATTGAGTCGTTATACACATAACCCTAGTAAAGAACATTGGAATGCACTTTATCGTTTGCTTAAGTATCTTAAAGGTACTGGATTGGTGTTTGCACTTTAATAAGTTTCCTGCTGTGGTAGAAGGATATTGTGATGCAAACTGGGTTTCTGATAATGATGAAGTCAGTTCTACTAGTGGTTATGTGTTTACTTTGGGTGGAGGGGCTATTTCATGGAAGTCTGCAAAACAGACTTGCATAGCCCGCTCTACCATGGAATCTGAATTTATTGCTCTTGAGATGGCAGGTCAAGAAGCAGAATGGCTTAGAGGTTTGTTGGCGGACATACCTCTCTGGGAGAAGCCTGAGATTCCTATCTCTATACATTGTGACTCACAGGCAGCAATTGGAGTAGCACATAACAGTGTCTACAACGGAAAGAGGAGACATATCCGTGTTAGACATGGTGCAGTGAGGCAATTGCTGAAGCAAGGTGTAATAACTTTGCATTATGTGAGGTCCGAGAAGAATTTGGCGATCCGCTCACTAAGGGCTTAACGGACGAGTTGTTCTCGAGGCATCGAGGGGAATAGGGCTTAAGCCTATGGTTTTGGCTTGAAGAGGTATGGTGGATATCCACATGTGGTCAAACGAAACCATACTAATCTTCAAGATGCACTACATTCCTATCCCTATGGTGTCAGGTAGTGCTTTAAGGATGAGTTTATATACTCTTAATGAATCCACGCCCGTTGTGGGGGGGTGCTTGTGAGATCTGTTGAAGGATTCACCGATTTTTGTGTGTGAGGTTGAGCTATCATGCTCTTAATAATTCCATAGCCATTTTTCTGCGGTGGTCTATATTGAGATAGACTTGATGGAATTACCTAAGTAAGTGTGAAGGTTTGGCCGCCTTCTATGAGAGACTAAGATTGTCTCTCTAGAGCACTTATGAGTCCCAAGGTGTGCGCATGGCCATTAAAGCGCAAGTGTATTCTATCGCGGAGTATGTTCTTCTTGTGGTTGATATGTGTTGTGGGGTCTCAATTAAGGTCTTTCAAGTTCAAGGCCTAGTCCACTTGACTAGATCATTGATTGTTGCCTCACATCACTAATGTGTCAATTCAAATCGAAAGATATTGTGGCGTAAGTATCGACCTATTCTTGCCCATTTTTCTTTTCTTTCTTGTTTTTTGTCCTTGTTTGCCATTAGTGGGGGATTGTTGGTAGTGGGTGTTTAATGGCAACAAGGAAGGGAGTTGTTTCTTTTTCCACACTCCCTTTTGTCCCACATAGGAGGAATAAGGAGTTTGTTTGTGGTTTATATATCACTCTTCTCTAGCTAATGGTGTATTAGCTTGTGAGTGGTTTTATGGTGGAGGGCTAGACTTGGGCATCCACACGCTGCTGCTGCCGCCGCCGCCCGTCCGTCCAGTCCGGTCAATGGCCGTGGGTTGGATGGTTTTGAGCCCGGGCTTATCTTTTTGCGGATAATCTAGCCGTTTGGAATCTTTGACCGGAATATTATCCTCCTTTAATTCCTGATTTTATGCCTCATTAATCTCCTTGATTTCCTCCCCGTCTTTACTCCATTGTCTTCAGTTTCGGTTTTCAAACAGTCTCTTTTCTTCTATAAGTTGAGGCCTTTGCTTGCTGTCAGTTATTATCAACCTCTCATTCTCTTCTTCCTCTTCTCTTTTCTGGGCAATAAGAATATCATACTCCAAGCCTCTACTCTCGAGTGCACGAGTGTAAAGGTTATCTGAGTTAACCTTGGGGAGCGACCGGCATTTTCGATTGGCACCGAGGTCGAGCCGTAATCGCTTTCAAGGCAGTGGTCCGTCCACGACTCAGATTTGTGTCCGTTCCGTAGCCTTGATCAATACTTTTTCATAACAAATTGGCCTCTTTAAATCAATGATCATTACCATTAAGAGACAATCAACAAAACTTACATAGTAGGACACGATAAATAAACAAATCATACTACACATTTTGAACAGACTGCGTAGAGTTTTATCCAATAAGCATTGATTTTCGCCCAGAACCCTAGCGTGGTGTTGCACGAAAGCTCAGGATGATCAAACCATTTGTATGGCTCAATTTGGGGAATCATACTAGAACCAAATTGCCAATAAAGGAGAATGACAAAGGCATGAGAAACTGGAGAGAGGATGTGAAAGGAAACAAATCGGAAATTGCTATGTCGGAAACTCCAAAGATCACACCAAATTTAGGTTGCTAAAAATTAGATCGCTATTTTGGGACATTATTTTCTTTAAAAAAAATAAATGTTGGAATATAATAATAGGTCACGTGAGCCACTGGAAATTAAAAGGAAAAAAGTAGAAAAAGCTCAATCGTGGATGGAGCAATCAATGGTCTTGATCACTTATGCTTACATGCTTACCTCATGTCAATGCTTATATGATCCATTCCATATATATATATATATTTAAAATTTTTTTTATTTTGTCAAATATTGGCGTAAGTTTTGATTAAAAATAGACGCCAATATAACAATCAGTCAATCCTCGAGTTCTCCGTCAGGCCTGCAAATTCTGGACAGATGTGGCGCCCGTTTAGCCACAAAACAGACACCTATTGGTGTCAATTATGGTGCCAAACAGACGCTTTATAGTTTAAAAGGCAAAAAAAAAAACTTTGCAGTTCCAATCTCCCATTTCGTTCGACGAAGAAGCAGCAGCGCGCAACCATTGAAGAAGGAAAAAAGAAGCTCTGCATGTACGCCGCCGTCAATTTTAACTAAAATCAGGTAAGTTTATCTGTTGTTTTTTGTTTCAGATCTGTTATAATTTGATTAATATTATGAAAAGTGATGAATTTATGTATTAAATATGGTGAAAAATAAATAATTTGGATATTTGTAGTGTAGTGGTTTCGTTTTTGTTGAGTTTCATTTTAGATCTAGTTTGGTTGAGTGCGAATAAGTTGAAAAATTGAGTAGTTTTAGTTAATTTGTATGAATTGTAATATATTTTGGATGTTGAATTTGAATTTTAAATGTGAAATAGGGTTTGTAACGTGGATTTATTGAATTTAGATGTTTGTATATTTTAGTTTGAATTTAATTGTGTATATGTTTTAGTTTTAGTTTTAGTTTTAATTTTAATTTATAATGTTGAGAAGTTTAAATATGTTTAGGTTGAGCACAATTAATGTTGAATTTTCTATGTTTTGTAGTAAATTTAAATATGAATTAATAAATTTACTGTGCAAAAAATTTATATATAATAATGTATGTAAAATATGTTTAAGTTGAGCATTATGATAAATATGAATATTTAATATTAATTTTAATTGTATGTTTTGTATGTTATAAATTTGTGGGAAATTAAAATGTGTTTATATAGGTTGAGCATTATGTTATATTTCAGGATGATTTTTAGGAATTATAAATACGATTTAATTAGTTAACATTTGTAATATATACATATATATATATATATATATATATATATATATATATATATATATATAAGTAATATAAATTTTTGTTTAGTTAATGTTTATAATTTGGTGAAGTAATTTTTATTTGTTTGAAATGTGGTTACGTAATATATATTATTTGTGAAATGTATATATATATATAAGTAATGTAATTTTTTGTTTAATTAATGTTTATAATTTGGTGAAGTAATTTTTATTTGTTTGAAATGTGGTTACGTAATATATATTATTTGTGAAATGTTTATGGTCTAATTTCGGATGAGTTAATTAAATATTTATTAAATTATGATATAATAATAAGATTAAATTGAAATAACGCGGAATTTAAAATTTAAAGGATTTTTTTTATCATTTGTGTTTTAATTTTTTGAAAATGGTTTTGAATTTAAAGTATGAAGTAATTATTTATAACATTTAATTTAATTTGTAAGTTTTGAATTTCAAATTTAATTTGTTTAATTAATAAGTTAATACTATATATATAAATTTACTATAAACTATTATTTAATTTGTACTTATGTAGTAGTGAATAACTTTAATTTGTAATTAAGTTATTGAATAATCCAATTAATTATAAACTATTATTTAATTTATACGTACGTAGTAAATAATTTTTATAATATTGATTAGTTTAATAAGTTAATACAATAAATATGAATTTACATATGAATAATTTATTAGCATTTATTAGTATTGAAACGGATGTTTATTATTAATTAAATTCATGAATAGATTCACGTACATTATGGATGAGCCCCCACATCGCCGTTGGATGTTTGAGAGGTTTGAACCGGGTAGGATGGTTATCAGGGAAGAATGGGTTGTTGGGGTGGAAATGTTTGATCAATTTGCAAACAACTTGTCGTATGAGTATCTGAGGACTGAAAAGTATCGGTGTCCATGTGTGAAATGCAAGAATACGAGGGGATTTAGTCCCGAGGAAGTTAAATATCATTTGCATAGGCAAGGGTTTATGGAATGTGTTAGAACCCCTCAAGGACGTTGACAAGAACCTTGGTGTTGGATCAGTTTTGAATAAAAGCCAAAATTCGTATAGCTAGAAAAGATATGATGCGCAAGGAAAGAAATATCAAAGCAGGCACAAAGTCATTCACCTAGGGCATCATAAGGATGTTTACTCACAGCATCATAAGTACGTTCACCCCAGACGAGAAGCTTCGTCGTGAAAGATAAAAGGAGCAAAATATCAAGGAAGTTTAAGGAGTATATTCTGGAAAGATTTACATCTTATTCTATCCTTTTTATAACCAGATTAATTAATTGTAACCTTTCTTATTTCAGGAAACAATTAATCAAGAACTTGGAAGAAAGATATGATTGAAGATTTCCATAATCAAAGTAGAGAAGGAAGCTGCCGATTAAGGAAGTTATCAAACTGGAAGGAAGGAAAGTATCCGATGAAGCCAGCCCTTCAACGGCTCTATACGACTGAAAGCAACATAAATAGAAGACCCCAAGGATGAAAGAGATCAACAATTCCACGGAAGAAATCGGGTGTTCAAAACAAGAAGAGTGTTCATTCGTTTTGATTGAGTTTTCTTTTGAGTGAGAAATCCGAGTTTGAGTGAGATTGTGGTTGAGTGTAATCGATTCCTTAACGGATTTAGGATTTGGTTGATACTCATGTAATCGATTCCTAGAAGGACTTAGGATCGATCAAGTGTTTACACCAAAGTTGAGTTTGGTGGGTGTTTTCCAGAAAACTAAAAGCGTCCTCTACAAGGCGCTTGGTTTTGTGTACAACCTAAGGACATTCACCTTAGGTTGCTCTACTTCATTCTGTTTCAGTATAATAAAGGAAGTTATTCAGTTTATTCTTATTGTCCTTTATCATACTTCTGCATTATATTGAATCTTAATCTAACTAGATTAAGAATCTAACGTCCTTTATTAGTGTTTATTTGTGCAGAAATTTTCATAACCCTATTCACCCCTTTCTAGGGTTCTTTCAATTGGTATCAGAGCAGGTCCACTCAAGAAGAGACTAACCGCTCTGTAGAAAAGAACATGGCTGGGATCGAAGATGGTGATATAGGGCAAGGACGTTGCTTGAACAGTCCCTCATTATTCAAAGGAGAAAACTTTTTCCAATGGAAGAAGCGTATGAAAGCATTCATCATGGATTAAGACTATGACGTTTTGGACGGAGTTGAGAATGGAGACTTTGTCCCCATGATCACAGAGGAAGGAATCAAGAAACCCAAAATTAGATCCAAGTATACTTCCAAAGAAGCAGAAAATTCGGATAAAAATGTTAAAGCTCTACATATCCTTTATTGTGGACTTGATTCTAATGAGTTTGAATTTGTCTCTGGTTGTGATACAGCTAAACAGGTGTGGGATACCTTAGTGACCACATACGAAGGAACGAGCCAAGTTCAAAAAATAAGACTTGACAATTATGTCAAGCACTATGAATCCTTCAAAATGAAGAATGGAGAATCCATCAAGGACATGTACAAACTATTCAATGTCATAGTCAATAATCTCAAGTCCTTGGGGAAAACCTACTCCAATGAAGAAAAAGTTCACAAGGTCCTCAGATGTTTTCCAAGAAAGAAATGGGAATCAAAGGTCATTGTAATAGAGGAAGTTCACGATGTTGAAACCCTCCAATTAGATGACCTCATTGAAAGCTTCTTGCTTACGAAATGCGTCTCCAGGAAGAGCAAATGAAAAGGAAGAAGTAGCCCGTAAGGACATCCATGGTCCTAACAACAATGATAAGGACCGGATCTTGGCCTTGATGGCCAAGGAACTCAAGAAATCATGCAAGAAAAGTCATACCTCCAGAAGACCTTCATCCAAACGAATCAACCGAAGAGGTAATGACTCATCAAATAATAGAACTAACTCACTCTCTTGCTTTTTTTTTTTTTTTGTGGTGACCCAGATCACTTGATCAAGGACTGTCCCTACCACAGAAAGAACAAAGAAAAGAGAAATCACATGGCCTTGATGGCCACTTGGAGTGATGATGAGGAAACTACTAGTCATTGCATCATGAGAAAAAACACCAATGATACAGAGGAAGTTGGTGCAGCCAATGATGACTATTCGGACAGTGACAAGGATGAATCAAGGGGAGGTAACATTTGATGATCTCCTCACTTATCCTAAAAAGTACTTGGGAAAATGCCTTTTAAAGTTTGCAGGACGGGAGACCAAGCATTTAAATGAGATTAGGTCATTAAAAGAAACCAACAAAGGCCTAAAAGAGTCCAATGAGAAATTGGAGAAATTATGTGAAGGGCTTGCCTCCAAGGTTGACATTCTCAAAGCTGAAATACTAGACCTCAAGGCCAACCTTGATGATTGTCACAAGTCTCTGGCTGAGGCGACCAAGCAACAAGAAAACCTTGGAAAATGGCATGAAAGTTCATCCCCTATTAAGGAGCGAAACTGTCGTCAAGGACATTATGTCTCGCAAGGATAAGCTATCAGAACCAGACACCAAGGACAACACAAGGACCTTAATGAGCAGTACCAAGCCCACAGATTTCACTCATTGGCACCAAGAACTACACAATTATCTTGGGACAAGATATCAAGGTCATTCATCTCTTCCCAAAAGCAAATATGGTAAATCTCACTACTTCAACCATTATCGTTCTAAAATTGTACAAGTTTGGGTTCCAAAAGGAACAAGACCTCCTAATAGTTGTTACTAGTAGTTAAGAACCTAAATTTAATGTCAATCATGGCTTGAGGAAGGGTGTCTAAAGTTTTTGCAGGTATATTTAGCATCCAGGAGAGTGGATGCTTAAGGGAGCTTGGAGCACTCAAGGACATTACTTACATCAACAATAAGAACCCCTCAAGGACCTTGTCAGACCTATGATCAAGGACCTTGACAAATGGATCTACTCAAATAGTAGTGTTATTTTTATGGCACATATTGAGGGGGAGCACCCTCTCTTAGGACTAACAAGTTCATTGAGTCTTGCAGATTATTGGAAATGGTTACAATATTAAGGGGGAGCTCTCTAGACTTTTTGATAAAAGTAAAAAAGGGGGAGAAGTGCTGTAAATGAATTTTGCCTTTCATCAAAAAGGGGGAGATTGTTAGAACCCCTCAAGGACGTTGACAAAGACCTTGGCGTTGGATCAGTTTTGAATGAAAGTCAAAATTCGAATAGCTAGAAAAGATATGATGCGCAAGAAAAGAAATATTAAAGCAGGAAGAAGGACATTCACCTAGGGCATCATAAGGATGTTTACTCACAACATCACAAGGCATTCACCCCAGATGAGAAGCTTCATCGTGAAAGACAAAAAGAGCAAAATATCAGGGAAGTTTAAGGAGTATATTCTGGAAAGATTTACATCTTATTCTATCCTTTTTCTAACCAGATTCATTAATTGTAACCTTTCTTATTTTAGGAAACAATTAATCAAGAACTTGGAAGAAAGATATGATTGAAGATTTCCATAATCAAAGTAAAGAAGGAAGCTGCCGATTAACGAAGTTATCAAACTGGAAGGAAGGAAAGTATCCGATGAAGTCAGCCCTTCAACGGCTCTATACGATTGAAAGCAACATAAATAGAAGACCTCAAGGATGAAAGAGATCAACGGTTCCACGGAATAAATCGGGTGTTCAAAACAAGAAGAGTGTTCATTCGTTTTGATTGAGTTTTCTTTTGAGTGAGAAAACCGAGTTTGAGTGAGATTGTGGTTCAGTGTAATCGATTCCTTAACGGATTTAGGATTTGGTTGATACTCATGTAATCGATTCCTAGAAGGACTTAGGATCGATCAAGTGTTTACACTAAAGTTGAGTTTGGTGGGTGTTTTCTAGAAAATTAGAAGCGCCCTCTGCAAGGCGCTTGGTTCTGTGTACAACCTAAGGACATTCACCTTAGGTTACTCTGCTTTATTCTGTTTCAGTATAATAAAGGAAGTTATTCAGTTTATGCTTATTGTACTTTATCATATTTCTGCATTATATTGAATCTTAATCTAACTAGATTAAGAACATAACGTCCTTTACTAGTGATTATTTGTGCAGAAATTTTCATAACCCTATTCACCCCCCCTCTAGGGTTCTTTCAGAATGATATTGGTAGGACAAGTCATGGTGAAGAATTGGGTGACTATAATGATGAGGATGGAAGTGGTGACGATGCGGAAGGTGAGCGGGAACCGTCTGCAGGTAGTCCGCCAACAAACGAGGAAGCCAATAAGCCAACGTGCATCGATAGAATGGAAGAGATAGTGAATGATTTCATCAGGGCGAATGAGTCGCCTAATGCAGGAGTTCAACATTTCTATGATATGCTTGAAGCTGTTCAACAACCTCTGTGGGAAGGGTGTGCGACTCATACTGAGTTGTCCACTGCCGTGAGACTGATCAGTCAGAAGTCGAAGCACAATCTATCGGAGTAGGCAATGAACGATATCAAAAATGTTATAATTACCAAATAACCTTTATTCAGATTTAATATATATATTAATGGGAAGGACAAAGTAGTAATTTTCCAATTTATTCTCACTTGTTGATGTTATTGTTTGATTTTGATGTATTATTACTTGAGTAAGTTAAATACGTGGTATTTTGAACATGTTAAAAACCGGGTTCGATTAAAAACCGGATTCGATTAAAATTTAGTTAAATTTATGATAGTTTTAAAAAATCCTTGTTGGATCTCCATTGGGGATTGGAAATCCGTGGGGATGGGGATGGGGATGGGGCAAGAATCATTCCCCGAAGCGGGGATGGGTACGGGGATGGGGATGAGTTTTGGGAGCGGGGATGGGGACGGGGGCATACTCCCCCATCCCCAATCCGCCCCGTTGCCATCCCTACTAAAATGTTTGACAACTAGGAATAACTTTTGAAGTGCTTGACAACCTAGAAAATTTTTTAAAGTTTTCAAAATAAGCTTACTACTTGGACTAATTTTCAAAATAAACATATCATTTGAAATAGTTTAAAAAATGATTGACAAATTTGAACATGCAGATGTTAAAGCCTAAAAAATAGAATTTCCCTTTTTTTAATTTGTTTTCTCACCCTTTTCTAAGATATATATCTCAATTGCAATTAAGGAACACCAAATTTTACACTTCGTTAAAATATTCAAGACTGTTTGCACTCTAACTTTAGCCTTATCTTTTCAAGTAAACTTTTTTCCAGTCTTAGTTCTCTCTTGTTCTGAAATGAACAAGTTAAATTCAAAAAAAAAAATTATTTAATCAACATAAGTTTAGAGAACTTGAATAAATTTAAGTTAAATAAATAAGTTCACTAAACTCTAAGTTCATTAAAATGTACGGCCTTAATTGAATAGTACACCTTTGTCACAATAAGAAATATTACATCGTGATGTATCATCTTTTAGTAATTTTGGATCGTACCATATCCACATTTAAAATTGGACATCAATATATATACCTAATCTTTATATTTATGTGTTATCAATGTATTAGAACTGTAAAACCCCGAAAAATCCAACGATATTGACCGTGACGTCGTTAATAGAATAGGTTTGACTTCGTGTTTTATTATTATTCGTTTGTGTTTATTTATGCTAACGCTTGAGCTCGTAGGACCGTTGAGGGACTAACAAGGGTAGAATAGTAATTTCCGCTGGTTAATATTATTATGAGAATAATTACGTGAATATTATTTGTTATGAGATTATATGATTATTAAAATTAATATTATTATTACTATTATTAGAATTATTAGGTTTTTAGAAAAATCAGTTTTTAATTGTTAAATGGGTTGGATTAGGATTAGTTTTTAGGCCTAAATTGGGTATTAGTATATAAACCCCCTTTTTCCCCTCTCAAACCCTAAACCCTAATAATCCCTCCCTCAAACCCTAGCTCTCAACCCCCCTCCCTGCTCTTCCCTCGGCCAGCAGCCGACCACCAGGCCACCGCCGCAGCCCCGCCGCCTGGGACACCGGAAACCACCGCGAAACCTCTCCCTCTCTTCCTTTCTCTTTCTCTTTCCTCTTTTCTTCCTCTCGATCTCCCTGTCTCTCGCCCCTGCCCAGCCGCGCCACCAGACGCGCCACCACCGACGCCACCAGCACCGTCGTCACCACCCGTCGCCACTCTCGCCGGCGACCCTCGTCCTGCCGCCCCGACGTCGCCGGAGCCATCCCAGTCGAAGGAAAAGCCCTCGAAACCGCCGCTGCTGCTGTCGCTCGAAATCGACATCAACCACCCTCCGACGAGCCCACGGCCGACGCACCACCTGCGACCGACGCACCTCCGACCGCCCGCCGCCGTGCCGCCGAAACCGCCTCTGCCCTAACCTGCGTAAAACCCTAACCCTAACTATCTGATTTTTATCCTTCTTTCTTTTCTTTTTCTTTTCCTTTTCCTTTTTCTTTTCTTGTTTTATTATTATTAATCTGTTTTATATATTTGTATTATTATTGTTATTAATTTCTGTAATTTTTGTAATTAGGGGAAATTAATTGTAATTATTTTCTTGTTGTAATTATGTGTAATTTTTCCTAATTGTTATGTGTAATTTGTTTACTTGATATGTGTAATTTTATGTAATAAATTGTAATTAGATTTAGGTTGTAATAGTTGATTATTAGGTTTAAAAGTAGTTCTTTAATGTTCTTTATTTTCTTTACATGAATCGTTAGACCACAATATTATTGTATGTACGAATTTGGAAATTTATTTACCTAGGTTAATTCTTGAATTTTAGTTATAAAAATCGTTATGTTCTTTATTGTTCTTTAAAAGTAAATCTTGTTAAGTTTGTTAAATAAATTAGTTAACCTACTAGAAGTTGAAATCTTGTTAATAAAATCTTGAATTCTTGAAAATTAATTAGGTTTCTTGTTTCATTAAGTTAAATATTGTATGTTCTTTTATTTTTAGGACTCATTCATGTTAGGGTTTAGATAACATTATCATTGTATGCACGAATCTTTAAAGTATAATTATCTAGATTAATTCTTGAATCGTTAGTTAAATATTCATATGTTCTTTAAATTCTCTTAGGGTTCGTTCATGTTAATTTCATGTGTAATCTTGATTAAATAAGTGAGTTGGTTAAATTACTAAAAAGGAATTCGATTCTTGTTATTAATTCTTGATTCTTGATTATTTTCCCTCGTTATAACATATTTGTAAATAATCCATGCTTTAATCTTTAAAATATTGGTCAAGTAATTTATGTGTTAAGTAATTTTTATTTCTTTTATGACCTTAGGTTTTATTAAAGTTATTAAAGGGTCTTTCATGTTTTCTAAATTAAATTTACTTCTACAAGTTTAATTGTTGGACCTAAATTGAGTTGGACTTCCTATCTTAGACCCTAGTTACTGTTTTGAGCCCAAATTAGGACCCCGTGATCGAATGGTGGAAGTTAGAACCGAAAGTGTTAATTAATTAAGGACCGTTATCGGGACAGTTTCGTTAGCGCCTAAAGATCGGGTTGCCACGGCTAGTGTAGTTACCTTTTGATCAAACCCTTTGAACTGGAGGTTCCCTTAGATGTTAGGAACCATAGGAATTTTATGGATCGAACGTTTGATTTGTATAGCCCGAGTTATAACCGTTTTACCGAAAC
Source organism: Portulaca oleracea (assembly GCA_029582165.1). Classification (NCBI taxonomy): domain Eukaryota; kingdom Viridiplantae; phylum Streptophyta; class Magnoliopsida; order Caryophyllales; family Portulacaceae; genus Portulaca; species Portulaca oleracea. Next base: position 10,061,307 of record CM055881.1, on the reverse strand, counting down.
CTGTCAGATCTGGACCAATGGGAAAGACGGGTGTTTTTGAGGTCCTTCAGAACTGAGTTGGGCTTAACCATCAACATAGAAGTTTTAGTAGACATCCTGAGGTTTCCGAAAAGTCCAGAACCAGCCCCATAGGATGTCGGGAAGTCGAGTTGTGACCCGTTTTATGTGAATGTTATAATCTGTCCTCTGTTTGCTTTTATTTATAAAGAATTGTTGAGTGAAATTAATGTGTGATCTTGTTATGTGTTTTCTTGGAGGTGTTAAGTGTAATTTCGTAAATGTTAGGAACCTAAGTGTTCCTAGGGGATGGGTTAGGTAGTTAATAGATAATCCTAACTTCGTTAGAATGCGTTTTGATTAGATAATTACTTTTATTCTAGGCCCGAGTTAGTGCGTGACGTTAGTGAGCTCAAGTGTGTTCTTCTATTTGCTGTGCTGTGAAGTATATCAGGTAATTGTCTATGCTCTAATCCCCATCGGGATGCTCTTTAAATGTGTTTTGATGTTTTATAATCTATTTTGAGAATTGCATCCCGAAAGGGGACTTTTGTGGAAATACGACCATCTATTTTGATAATCTTTTTGATTCGATTGTGAACTTGGTTTATTTGAGTTGAGAAATTGGATGGTCTTTTATTCGAAGTTTTGTTAATGGTTTTGATAACTTGGGATGGTTTGACTTGAGAGTTGTGAGTCGAGTTTGAATATTGTTTAATTAATTCAAGTGGAAACGTTAAGCGGGTTTCGGGGGATAACCTGTTGTGCAAGTGTAACAACCTACAGGGTTATGGACCAGGAGATCAGGGCTTCCTTCCCTGATATAGGATAGTATTTTGATGCCTTTGGTAGGCGATGTTCTTGATGCCTTTGGTAGGCGATGTTTATGCCTTTGGTAGGCGATGTTCTTGATGCCTTTGGTAGGCGATGTTTATGCCTTTGGTAGGCGATGTTCTTGATGCCTTTGGTAGGCGATGTTTATGCCTTTGGTAGGCGATGTTCTTGATGCCTTTGGTAGGCGATGTTACTTTAAGGGATTTGGTATCCCACCCGCAAATTAAAATATGGATTGGATGGGTTGAGGAAAACAGTTAAGGGTTAAAGGTTTGTAAAATGTTTGATTTGATCCCTCTCCCCAAAATGAATTGAAATGAACTTAAACTGTTTTAAACGTTAGGGGTAGACATTATTGAGATTTCCCCCTCATTTTCTGAAATGTTTTGATTTCAGGTGAAGATCTAAATGCTGGGGACGGGAATTAGAAGTGAGAACGACGAGTCTAGAAGTCCTTGAACCTTTTATATTGTTTTCGTTATGAATTCTTAAAGTTTGTTTTGAGTTGTTAGTAGTTACCGTTAGCAGACAGTTGTGTTTTCCTTTCTCGCCTTGTGTTCCTTCGGGGATACGTCAGTGACGCCCAAACTGAATTTGAAGTCTTCCGCTAAGTTTTGTCCGTTAACGTTAGTTTGACTTTGACTTTCTATAATTGAATTTCCGGGGCGTTACAGAATGGTATCAGAGCTCTGGGTTGCGACCTAGTAGCTCCTCAGAGTCCTTTAGGTTTAGATGGACCCTAGGAAGCTAAGTTCGGAGTGATGAGCGTAGGATGGGGGAAAATGGTTACATGCTTTCCCTAAATATTTTATTTTGATTATATCATCAGTATTTTATGTGTAATGCGTTCTAACCTTGTAGGATGACACAACGCACTTATCCACGACCCACGCCGTGCTTTCACCGTTACACACCCATTCCTCCTGGTGGGTATTTGGGAACCCACATGCTAAATTTTTACGATGAGATCGAACGATACACCAAGGATATCCCGAACTCCTGCTTGCGTGACAACGAGGAAGCACAGGCCAATGCTTTTCTACTCACCTTACGAGATGATCCCTGGTGGGGCCATACTGTCTTGTCGTCATTGCATTCCTGCTCGAGGAGAGGTACCCACACCCATGCTGTTGGTGTCAGAGGTACCGGGTGGAGTCGGAGCATCGAATTCCGGGGGTCTTTTCTAAGATCGCCCGGATTGGGATGCGCCGAGTAGAGAGGGTCCAGGTGAACCCAGCCCCTGCACCAGCTGAGGATCATGAGGATGACCCTGAAGAAAAACGGAGGAGGACCCCGCCGAGGACAGCGCCCAGGATCTCGAGCCCGAGGTAACCTCAAGGGTCACGGCTGCACCCTCCGTTGAGCCCGAGCATGATATTCCACCCGAGGAGGAGGGTGAGGTGGACCGGGAAACATGAGAAGACCCCGAGGAGGGCTCGGGGGATGAGACGAGTGATCCTGAGTGGACTCCAGTCTCAGCGAGGAAGAACCCTCGATGCAGGAGAATCATCTGAGTGGGATGGCTACTACGTGTTGAGTATTGGTGTATAGTTGTTATGTTGATATTTCGTTAAACTGTGATATAATCTGAATATTGACTTGTTGTTTCTTTTGGAAATATTGTACATGATTACATTGGTGTATAGAAATATTGTTGTGTGGCCTTTCAATATGTGATGAGAATTCATGAAATAAACTGTTGACATAAGAGATCACTTGGTGAAATAGAATTACGTTTTCTTATTGTTTAGCACCCTATGAGAAGACCGGACCAAGTAGCTACCTTTAGTATAATGTTGAGACTATAGATTGGAAACCCTTTAAGTAGACTAAATCGACCTTTGAATCAGGATGTCGGACGTGAACGGTACTCAACCTAACCATGGTACTCGGGAACGTACCACCGGTGTGACGAGCAGCGCCCTCAAATGCATCGAATCATGCGCGCTGGCTCATATGATACTGTGGTCGAACATGCGGCAACGACCTTGCTAGCATGCTAATGATTGAGATGCTCGGCAAGCACGAGGACCTACTGAGGAAAGTGGTGGATCGACAAGGAGGAGGGAGGGAAGATGACCCCTCCGCTCTTCTCCAAAGGTTCAACAGCTTCAACCCGCCCACTTACACAGGGGTAGCTGACCCCAAAGTCTTTGAAGATTGGGTTAGGGAAATTGAGAAGATTTTCGACACCACACGCTGTCCTGAGGAGTTAAGGGTGGATTTTGCTGCTTACCACCTGAAGGAGGAGGCCGATCTATGGTGGGCCAGCGTGAAGGAGATATGGACTGAACCGGGTTTCGACTGGAACCATTTTAAGGTGGTGCTAAAGGATCGCTTTTACCCAATTTTTCTCCAGAAGGCGAAAGAAAAGGAGTTCATGAATCTGCGTCAAGGGGAAACTAGCGTGCTTGCCTACTCTACAAAGTTCACCGAGCTATCTCGATTTGCCTCCGCTTTGGTAGCCACAGAGCAGCTAAGGATGGACCGCTTCTGGGATGGATTGAATTGCAAGATTCAGGATCGCATGTCATCACGGGAGTTCACGTCTTACCAGAATATGTTGAACGTTGCCCTCACTGTAGAAAGGGTGATGCACGATATGGAACGACAGTTAGGCATACAAGGGCAAAAGAGGAAAGAACCACCCCGCTTTAACCCACCTCAACATTTTCAGGAGAAGAGGTTCCGCCCTAGCAACTGGCAGGGAAATCGGTCTTCGGGGCGTAGATCGTCGAATACTCCAATCTGCAAGGTTTGTGGTCGACCAGGCCATTATCCACGGGATTGTAGAGTAAGGAACGTGCGAGGAGGATGCTTCAACTGCGGGAGTTTCCAACATCAGGTACGTCAGTGCCCTCAGCAGCCGACAGGGGGCCGAAGTGGAGGGAACAATGGAAGCAACGGAAATAATGGGAACAATGGGAATTGGAGAGCTCCGCAGACAACATATCAAAACCGGGGAGGCTATAATGGGAACCAAAGGCTACAACAGCAAAACCAAAGTGGATCTGATGGAAATCAGAATAACCGAGGGAGGCCAGCAAACCCGCCTCGTCCGCAACAGCAACCGCCGCGCAATGGAGGAGGACGAGTATACGTAATGAGGAAAGAAGAGGCTCGAGCAAGCGGACATTGTGGTGGTACCTTCTCTCTCCACCTCTACACTATATCTGTTTTGTTTGATTCTGGTGCTAGTCATTCTTTTGTTGGACGAGCTATAGTAGAGAAGGCTAAGATGAAACCCTCGGAGAATAGTAAGCCTATGTCGGTAACCCTACCTACCGGGGATACCATTAGTTGTGGAGAGTTATATGGTGGATGCCCTATAGTGATAGCAGGACAGGAGTTTGAGGCTGACCTTTACATGTTTGACCTAATGGAGTTCGACGTTATTTTGGGGATGGACTGGTTAGCAAAATATAGGGCTCAAATAGATTGTTATAAGCAAAAGGTGACCCTAATGGGACAGAACGGAAAGAAGGTAGTGCATTGGAGTGATAGGCACCTTCATAGTGTGCGGATCATCTCTGCTCTCAAGGCTCAGAAGTTGTTAGGCCAAGGTTGTGAAGGGTTTTTATGCAACGTAATCGACACCAAGGAGGAGGAGCTTACGATTGAGAATATCCCGGTAGTGCGGGAATATCCTGATGTATTTCCGGAGGAGATTCCGGGTCTGCCTTCAATCAGACAGGTAGATTTCTGCATCGATTTGGAGCCCGGGGCCGCACCTGTTTCAAAAGCCCCATATCGCATGGCGCCCGTAGAGCTTAAGGAGTTGAAGACTCAGCTGGACGAACTGCTAGAAAAGGGATATATACGACCCAGCACGTCACCATGGGGAGCACCTGTACTGTTCGTGAAGAAGAAGGATGGTAGCATGAGGTCATGCGACGACAGGGAGTTGAACAAGATTACCGTCAAAAATCGCTACCCTTTACCTCGTATTGATGATCTTTTCGACCAGTTGCGGGGAGCGACAACGTTTTCTAAGATAGACCTGAGGTCAGGTTATCACCAGTTACGAATTCGCGAGGAAGATATCTCTAAAACCGCATTCCGAACTCGGTATGGTCATTATGAGTTCGTGGTAATGCCTTTTGGGCTTACAAATGCCCCAGCCGCCTTCATGGATTTGATGAGCAGTGTTGAGCCGTTCTGGATAAGTTTGTAGTGGTATTCATCGACGACATATTGGTATACTCGGGAACACGAGAGGAGTGCGAATCATCCGAGAGAAGTATTGACGACTCTCGAGCAACAAGCTTTATCGAGCTTAAGAAGTGTGAGTTTTGGTTGGAACAAGTAGCGTTCTTAGGACATGTGGTGTCTAAGGAAGGAGTGGCAGTAGACCCTCAAAAGGTGGAGGCCATCACCAAGTGGCCGACACCGAAGAATGCCACGGAGGTTAGGAGTTTTCTGGGTTTGGCAGGGTATTATAGGAAGTTCGTGCAAGATTTCTCGAAAATCGCCACCCCGTTGACCAATTTGACTCGGAAGTCAATAAAGTTCGCATGGTCGGAAAAATTTGAGCAAGCATTCCAGGAGCTGAAGAAGAGGCTTACCTCGGCCCCTATTCTTGCTTTACCTCAAGGGAACGAAGGTTTTGTCATCTACAGTGACGCATCACATGGTGGATTAGGTTGTGTGCTCATGCAGAATGGGAAGGTAATTGCATATGCATCCAGGCAACTGAAGACGCATGAAAAGAATTACCCCACTCATGATCTAGAACTGGCAGCAGTGGTGTTCGCGCTTAAGATTTGGAGGCATTATCTTTATGGAGTACACTGCGAGATATTCACAGACCATCAGAGTTTGAAGTACCTTTTCACGCAAAAGGAGCTGAACCTCGAGCATAAGATGGTTAGAGTTTACGAAGGATTACGATGTGAATTTCCAATATCGTCCGGGAAGGCAAATGTAGTGGTGATGCCTGAGTAGAAGACCGTATCTGCTATAAACCACTTGATGACGATGCCGCGAGTTGTGCGAGGAGTTTAGGAGATTGGAGATTAATGTGGTAACACAGGAGGAAAGTCGTATTGAATGCCATGGAATTACAACCTACTCTAATGGAGGAGATCAAGAGAACCCAGAACTGGACTTACGACTTGTCAAGATACGGGAAGAAGTGTTGCGAGGAAAGCCCACGGCTTTGTGATCCACGAAGACGGTACATTACGGTTTCATAACCGCATCTGTACCCAATATGGAAGAAGCGAAAGAAGGATTCTAGAAGAGGGACACAATACGCCGTATTCGGGCATCCAGGGGAAATAAGTTGTCTGAGGATCTTAAGCGGATGTTACGGTGGAGTAATATGAAAAAGTGGCGGACTTTGTGGCCGAGTGTCTTACTTGCCCGGTGAGTCAAGGCAGAGCATCAACGACCACCGGACTTCTGCGGCCCGAGTGGAAATGGGATTCGATATCAATGGATTTTGTGATAGGTCTACCAAGGACCAGGCGGAAACACAACGCAATATGGGTGATTGTAGATCGTTTGACCAAGTCGGCTCATTTCCTAGCCATCGCCAACAATTGGTCCCTAGATCAGCTAGTTCAACCCTATGTAAGGGAGATTGTAAGGTTACACGGAGTACCCAGTTCTATAGTCTCAGACAGAGACACGGATTTCATCAGTTTTGGAAAAAGTTACAAGAGGCGTTTGGCACAAAGCTCAAGTTCAGCACCGCTTTTCACCCAGCTACAGATGGACAGACAGAGAGGACCATCCAAGCCCTCGAAGATATGCTGCGAGCATGCGCTTTAGATTTCAAAGACTCGTGGGATGACGAGTTGACTCTCATTGAGTTCTCATACAACAACAGTTACCATGCTAGTATAGGGATGTCACCCTTCGAAGCTTTGTATGGAAGGAGATGTAGAACTCTCCTATGTTGGCAGGACATCGATGAAGCTCTAACGATTGGACCGGACCTAATACAGGCCACTACTCAGAAGGTTCGAATCATTCAAGACAAGATGAAGGCAGCACAAAGTCGACAAAAGAGTTATGCTGACAAAAGGAGAAGACCTCTAGAGTTTGAAGTAGGGGAATATGTGTTTTGCGGGTCTCACCTACAAAGGAGTTATGAGATTCGGCGATCGGAAGTTGACACCAAGGTTTATCGGGCCATACCCAATTTTGGAACGCATCGAGAAGTCGCCTACAAGTTACAATTTGCCGAGAACTCCCTAGAGTGCACAATGTCTTCCATGTGTCACAACTCAGGAAATATGTTCCGGACCCGACCCATGTGATTGATCCCGAGCCGCTTCAGCTGCAAGAAGATCTGAGCTATGAAGAGCAGCCGCTAGAAATATTGGACCGTAGAGAAAAGCAGCTTAGGAGGAAAGTAGTTCCTTTAGTAAAGGTACGGTGGGCAAACTATACTACAACAGAAGCAACCTGGGAAACAGAGGACGAGATGAGGAAGAAGTACCCTCACTTGTTCCAAGCCTAAGGCGCGTCAAGTTTCGGGGACGAAACTTCTTTTAAGAAGGTAATGTTGTAAAACCTCGAGTTTTAGGAGGAATGAAACCGTTAGTTTTCTTTTCCGGACCGTTAGGGTTAAGTTTAAGTTTCGAGGACGAAACTTCTTTTAAGAAGGTAATGATGTAAAACCCCGAAAAATCCAACGATATTGACCGTGACGTCGTTAATAGAATAGGTTTGACTTCGTGTTTTATTATTATTTGTTTGTGTTTATTTGTGCTAACGCTTGAGCTCGTAGGACCGTTGAGGGACTAACAAGGGTAGAATAGTAATTTCCGCTGGTTAATATTATTATGAGAATAATTACGTGAATATTATTTGTTATGAGATTATATGATTATTAAAATTAATATTATTATTTACTATTATTAGAATTATTAGGCTTTTAGAAAAATCAGGTTTTAATTGTTAAATGGGTTGGATTAGGATTAGTTTTTAGGCCTAAATTGGGTATTAGTATATAAACCCCCTTTTTCCCCTCTCAAACCCTAAACCCTAATAATCCCTCCCTCAAACCCTAGCTCTCAACCCCCCTCCCTGCTCTTCCCTCGGCCGTGCCACCGACCACAGCCCCGCCGCCTGGGACACCGGCAACCACCGCGAAACCTCTCCCTCTCTTCCTTTCTCTTTCTCTTTCCTCTTTTCTTCCTCTCGATCTCCCTGTCTCTCGCCCCTGCCCAGCCGCGCCACCAGCCGCGCCACCACCAACGCCACCAGCACCGTCGTCACCACCCGTCGCCACTCTCGCTGGCGACCCTCGTCCTGCCGCCCCGTCGTCGCCGGAGCCATCCCAGTCGAAGGAAAAGCCCTCGAAACCGCCGCTACTGCTGCCGCCGTTGCTGCTCGGAAAACTGACGTCAACCACCCCCGACGCCGCCACCGCGACCCCGACGCACTTCTCCGACCGCCACGCTTGCCGCCAAACCGCCTCGCCTAACTCAGAAACCCTAACCCTAACTATCTGATTTTTATCCTTCTTTCTTTTCTTTTCCTTTTCCTTTTTCTTTTCTTGTTTTATTATTATTAATCTGTTTTATATATTTGTATTATTATTGTTATTAATTTCTGTAATTTTTGTAATTAGGGGAAATTAATTGTAATTATTTTCTTGTTGTAATTATGTGTAATTTTTCCTAATTGTTATGTGTAATTTGTTTACTTGATATGTGTAAGATCTAAGGGATGAAATGACTGGTCCGTCAGGGCCAGGGAAAGACTGGGGGTGAGTGATAAAATAGACAGCCCTTTAGAGATAGGAACGGCACTTCGTTCGTACCTTCTTGGCTTAGGTTTTTTATGTAATAAATTGTAATTAGATTTAGGTTGTAATAGTTGATTATTAGGTTTAAAAGTAGTTCTTTAATGTTCTTTATTTTCTTTACATGAATCGTTAGACCACAATATTATTGTATGTACGAATTTGGAAATTTATTTACCTAGGTTAATTCTTGAATTTTAGTTATAAAAATCGTTATGTTCTTTATTGTTCTTTAAAAGTAAATCTTGTTAAGTTTGTTAAATAAATTAGTTAACCTACTAGAAGTTGAAATCTTGTTAATAAAATCTTGAATTCTTGAAAATTAATTAGGTTTCTTGTTTCATTAAGTTAAATATTGTATGTTCTTTTATTTTTAGGACTCATTCATGTTAGGGTTTAGATAACATTATTATTGTATGCACGAATCTTTAAAGTATAATTATCTAGATTAATTCTTGAATCGTTAGTTAAATATTCATATGTTCTTTAAATTCTCTTAGGGTTCGTTCATGTTAATTTCATGTGTAATCTTGATTAAATAAGTGAGTTGGTTAAATTACTAAAAAGGAATTCGATTCTTGTTATTAATTCTTGATTCTTGATTATTTTCCCTCGTTATAACTTATTTGTAAATAATCCATGCTTTAATCTTTAAAATCTTGGTCAAGTAATTTATGTGTTAAGTAATTTTTATTTCATTTATGACCTTAGGTTTTATTAAAGTTATTAAAGGGTCTTTCATGTTTTCTAAATTCAATTTACTTCTACAAGTTTAATTGTTGGACCTAAGTTGAGTTGGACTTCCTATCTTAGACCCTAGTTACTGTTTTGAGCCCAAATTAGGACCCCGGGATCGAATGGTGGAAGTTAGAACCGAAAGTGTTAATTAATTAAGGACCGTTATCGGGACAGTTTCGTTAGCGCCTAAAGATCGGGTTGCCACGGCTAGTGTAGTTACCTTTTGATCAAACCCTTTGAACTGGAGGTTCCCTTAGATGTTAGGAACCATAGGAATTTTACGGATCGAACGTTTGATTTATATAGCCCGAGTTATAACCGTTTTACCGAAACCTGTCAGATCTGGACCAATGGGAAAGACGGGTGTTTTTGAGGTCCTTCAGAACTGAGTTGGGCTTAACCATCAACATAGAAGTTTTAGTAGACATCCTGAGGTTTCCGAAAAGTCCAGAACCAGCCCCATAGGATGTCGGGAAGTCGAGTTGTGACCCGTTTTATGTGAATGTTATAATCTGTCCTCTGTTTGCTTTTATTTATAAAGAATTGTTGAGTGAAATTAATGTGTGATCTTGTTATGTGTTTTCTTGGAGGTGTTAAGTGTAATTTCGTAAATGTTAGGAACCTAAGTGTTCCTAGGGGATGGGTTAGGTAGTTAATAGATAATCCTAACTTCGTTAGAACGCGTTTTGATTAGATAATTACTTTTATTCTAGGCCCGAGTTAGTGCGTGACGTTAGTGAGCTCAAGTGTGTTCTTCTATTTGCTGTGCTGTGAAGTATATCAGCTAATTGTCTATGCTCTAATCCCCATCGGGATGCTCTTTAAATGTGTTTTGATGTTTTATAATCTATTTTGAGAATTGCATCCCGAAAGGGGACTTTTGTGGAAATACGACCATCTATTTTGATAATCTTTTTGATTCGATTGTGAACTTGGTTTATTTGAGTTGAGAAATTGGATGGTCTTTTATTCGAAGTTTTGTTAATGGTTTTGATAACTTGGGATGGTTTGACTTGAGAGTTGTGAGTCGAGTTTGAATATTGTTTAATTAATTCAAGTGGAAACGTTAAGCGGGTTTCGGGGGATAACCTGTTGTTCAAGTGTAACAACCTGCAGGGTTATGGACCAGGAGATCAGGGCTTCCTTCCCTGATATAGGATAGTATTTTGATGCCTTTGGTAGGCGACGTTCTTGATGCCTTTGGTAGGCGATGTTTATGCCTTTGGTAGGCGATGTTTATGCCTTTGATAGGCGATGTTCTTGATGCCTTTGGTAGGCGATGTTTATGCCTTTGGTAGGCGATGTTCTTGATGCCTTTGGTAGGCGATGTTTATGCCTTTGGTAGGCAATGTTCTTGATGCCTTTGGTAGGCGATGTTACTTTAAGGAATTTGGTATCTCGCCCGCAAATTAAAATATGGATTGGATGGGTTGAGGAAAACAGTTAAGGGTTAAAGGTTTGTAAAATGTTTGATTTGATCCCTCTCCCCAAAATTAATTGAAATGAACTTAAACTGTTTTAAACGTTAGGGGTAGACATTATTGAGATTTCCCCCTCATTTTCTGAAATGTTTTGATTTCAGGTGAAGATCTAAATGCTGGGGACGGGAATTAGAAGTGAGAACGACGAGTCTAGAAGTCCTTGAACCTTTTATATTGTTTTCGTTATGAATTCTTAAAGTTTGTTTTGAGTTGTTAGTAGTTACCGTTAGCAGACAGTTGTGTTTTCCTTTCTCGCCTTGTGTTCCTTCGGGGATACGGCAGTGACGCCCAAACTGAATTTGAAGTCTTCCGCTAAGTTTTGTCTGTTAACGTTAGTTTGACTTTGACTTTCTATAATTGAATTTCCGGGGCGTTACAAGAACATAATAATTTTAAATCAATTTCAGTATATTAATAATATATAAATATAAAATTCAAGTATATTGGTGTCTAATTTTAAATGTTGGAATATATTAATCCAACGCCAACAAAGATTGGTACATTATAATTTAATATTTTACACAATAATTGTCATTTTTTAACATATAAAATTTTCAAATGAATTGGTCAACTTTCCAAAAAAAATAAAACAACTTGGATTCCTGTATTTTATGGAAACGTTTTACACTGAAATGGTGTTTGGTAGAATTTAAAATTTTCCGAAGAAATACCTACCCCACGGCCACACCCTGAAAGGACTTTCTTAACTTTCCCACATAAAATTTATGTCAATTATGAAATTAGAAGCATGACATAAAACTTTCACATTCATAAAACACCACATAGAAATTAAAAGTTTATGGAAAAATTTACCTAAGCAAGCCCACCATTGAATTCAAAAAAGCTTTTTCAACTCTGCAAAATACACCCTACCTTAACAAACCATGACATGGATAAAAACATTTATCAAAATAAATTTAATAATAATCATTTTATAATTCAAATTAATTAATATTATATAGTTAATAATTAATTGTAAAAATATATAACGTTTGAATATATGTGTTCGACGTTCCATAACCATTGATATATACTAGTAATAAAATATTGTGCAATCCCATGTGATAAAAGTTTGCAAATTAACATATTTTAGTGGTGAAAGTTGACTTTAACAGTGAACCATAAACCACCTCAAACTCACTAATTCTAAACCATCCCTGATAAGTCTTGCCTTATATTATCCACCGTAGAAACTGTGAGGACCTCCAACCACTATTGCTGAGGACCTCCAAGAAATAACAGAGAGTTTTGTTTGAAAGAACAAATTAGGGAAGTATCCTGTAAATCTTTAAATTATTTCTAGCATATTCTTAAGATTATATATAATTATTCTGATGTATATCCTTGCAGAATATATTTTGGTGGACAAAGATTGGAGCTTCCAAAAAGAATGAAGATAGAAGATCAAGCAAATATGGAAAGAATCAAGTACTAAGGAAACAACAAAGAAGTCGTTGCAATTGAGGATCAGATGGCTATATAAACGTCGGCTGTCTGCTTCTCTCAAGATGTCGATTCCACCAAGTAATCGAGTATAGGAAATCTCATGAGATTTCTGAGTATGTAGCCAATGAGTCTTTGGTGAGTTATGTAGTCAGTAAGGTACTTATGGTGAAGTGTAACCAAGGACCTTGGTGAGTGTTCTTTTAGCCAAATATGTTGGTGAGGTGTTATGTAGCAGAGCCTTGAAGCACTAAGGCTTTGTGAGATTGATCTCTATTGTAATCCGATCCATCATGTTCATCTCTGCCTCATCTGTGAGACCCCTCCACAACCTTCATCTGCCTCGTCAGAAAGGCTCTTCTACAAAAACTCCTTCTGAGCTTTCTGGTTTTGTAAGCAGTCATCAAGGACCTCACTGTCCTGATTCTACTGAGTTCCCTAACCTCCTCTATTTTAGTGTACCTCAAGCTTATCTAATAAAGAAGTATATCATTCAGTTCAATCAAGTGCTATTAACATCCTTGTGTTTATAAGTGTAGAACTTTGTAACAAACCTATTCACTCCCTCCCCCCCTCCCCCCCCCCCTCCCTCAAGGGTTCCTTCATCCACCTCAAACTCACCAAGGACATTAGAACCATAAGTCTTTGCAATGTGATTTACAAGCTTATCTCAAAGACTATTACGATTAGATTGAAGAGTGTCTTGCCTTATATTATCCTCGAATCCCAAAATGCCTTTTGTCCTAGAGAGAATGTTTACTCATAATATTTTAGTGGCCTTTAAAAACACTTGTTTTTTGAAAACGAGGCCTAAGAATGTTAAGAAGGACCATATGACTCTGAAACTTGATATGAGTAAAACTTATGATAGAGTGGATGAACCTTTATGAAGGATATGATGGGAGCCTTGGGTTTTAATGCAGATTTTGTGACCCTTATCACGTGACGTATATCCTTAGTTCGCTACCAGATTGACAGGGCCGCAAGCGCACGGTGTACGTAGTAGCACGTCAAGGTCGATCCCACAGGGACTCAATTAGCAACACAGAAAACTAATCTCTAATGCGATTGCTAAGCTAGTCAGGAATTGGGTTTTGGTATGGTTTAGGAAACAAACTAAAACTAAAGAAAGCAAGGAAATTAATCAAGGTATCTAATCAAGAGAGAAAGATTTCTAGGGAGATGCTAACCTAACAACGAGTTTGATTACTAAAACCTAGTCTGCACAATCATACATTCAAGAATGAATCAAGAATGGAAAACCTCTGAATCCTATCGCCCTTTCGATGCTAAATAGAATTATTCTAAACAACCTAATCAACAACTTTCGTGTGCCTTTTAGGTTAAACAGAATTGAAGGTCTCAAAAGGTCAGGTTATCTAATGATTCCCTAGTTCACTACTCCTTTCTCAACTTTCGCAAACCTAGGTAGACCGATTGGTAGTCAAATTACCCTAATTCACCTTTCAGTACTTCTCAGGTTAATCTCAAACTCATGAGTATTCGAGCGCTCGGAGAACACACATGAACATGGAAAACACAACCTTCTATTGATTCTAATCAAGAATTCATGCACAAACTAATAATATTAAATTAAACTACATTGCTTCAGTTTGCAAAACCCTAGAATTCAAGAAATCTACTCACTCATATTCAATGGAAACACAAAACAAGTTCTAATCATCACAATCGAATCTCAAAACTAAGAAGGAAATAAAAAGAAAGAATAGAATTGCGAAGAATACAACCCGTTGAGTCTTTCTATCCCGGGGTGGAACCTTCTCCGCGAACGTCGCTCCTTTCCTTTGCGAATCTTGATCTTGGTTTCTCTTGAATCGATACGGTCTTGAATCTTGATGGTGGGGAAGAGGAGTAGAATGGAAGTATTAGGGCTCTCTTTTCTCTCCTTGACGGCCAAAGAACGAAGGAAAAATGATAGGAAATGAATCAATATTGAAAACCGTCGCTTCCTTGCTTTTCTACTCGCGAAAACAACCGACCTACACACACAATCTGCCCGGTCCGTACATGTCCGTACCACGGCCCGTGGGGCTCACCACGGGCTGACCATGGTGGCCACTGATCGGCCAGGCTCTGCTCCATTTTGTCCCAAACTCGTACCAAGGTTTGTTCTTGACATTTAGAGGCCTGTGGTGCGTTGGAATCTGCCAGAAATGTTCCCAAAGCTGGTGCTTTGTTCCCAAATCTGCAAGTTTTCATAAAAAACAACAACACCGAGCATAATAGAGAAATAGGGGGTATAAATCAATATTTACAATCAAAGTTATCCTTAATTCACTATCAAAATCCCCTAAAAACATAGTCACAAAAGGTACTTATCACAGATCTTAGTTAATGGGAAGCCTTCAGATGGAATCATTCCTCAAAGCGGTCTTCGCCAAGTTTACCCCTTATCATCATATCTATTCTTCATGTATATAGAAGGACTTTCGGTGCTTATTCGAGACAAGGAGAAGAAAAATTGCATCCATGGAGCCAACGTTGCGTGGAGTGCTCTGGTGATGACCCACCTTTTCTTTACAGACGATAGCCTCCTGTTTGTTAGGGCTATGAAGGACGAGCCTATGCAGGTGCTAGATATTCTAAAAAGATCTGAACTTTGTCATGCCTAAAACATGAGCGAACACATGAAGAATATGCTCTAAGAGAGACTTGGCTTTAAGGTACATGGAAACTCATGACTCACTATCTGGGTCTTCCTACTTTCGTAAGATGAGGTCAAAGAAAAAGGATTGGAAGAAACTCAAGGGCCGAAAAGAGTAACATTTGTCAAGAGCATAGAAGGACGTTCTCATTAAGGTTGTCACATAGGCTATTCTACATATGCCATCCAGTGCTTCCTGTTTGCAAAACCTTTGGAAGGACATTATAGGAACTTCTTGTGGGCAAGGTTGTTAGAATCGGGATCCTAGTTAGGATCGATGGGCGTAGTTAGGATCGAAATCGTAGAATCGGATCGAGGATCGTAAAATTCTAATACAATAGGAAAATATCAAATAAAGTTCTATGATAGTTAAAATCTTAACATTTTATTCATTAGTAATGAAGCAATACGTTAAATTATATATTAGTTGATAACTTCAATATAAAATTTAAATTGTTATGACAAAATTTTAAAGATTGATATTATGCGCAAACATGATCAAATTCAGGTAGGATCGTGGATCGAATCGTTGGATCGTAGAATTTTATTGTGAGTCTAACATATAATATTCACGCAAAACTAGGATCGTACGATCCTAACTACTTTAAGATCCTAGTAAGAGTTGGATCGATGGACGAATTTTGGATCGTAAACTCGTAGAATCGTTGATCCGGATCGGGATTTTAATAATTATGCTTGTGGGGCATAAACACTTAGAACAAAGGAATATGTTGGGTTGCTTGGGATAAGATGTGGGAAGCCAAACCTAAGGGAGGCATGGGATTTCGAGAACTACAGTTTTTCAACAAAGTTGTACTGGTAAAGCAGGCGTGGAGACTTGTTTAATACCCTGATTCGCTTGCAGTTCAGGTAATTAAAGCGAAATACTACACTAGCTGCGACTTCTGCTGGTAGGAAAACCTAGGTCATCAACCAAGTTATACCTGGCGGAGAATCCTGGGCAAAGTGAGCTTCTTCAGGCTGGTATTGGATGGAGCATAAGCAATGGTGTAATGACCTACTACCTCACTCCGTTGACAATAAATTCATGTTACAAGCATACAACACCCCCTCCCCCTCAAATGATTAAGTTTAGACTAACCCCAAACCATTATAATTAATAAGTCTAATTTCTGAACAAGCTAGATAATCGCGATCAAACAAAAGAGGGCCGAAAATAGGGCTTGAGGGGTCTCGAACGAACAACATCTTCACTTAAATAATCATATCTAGTGGGGGCATGACACTATAAACATACATACACATACAATAATATAGGGGAGATGTTGCTTGGAAGGCATTAATTATAAGTATACCTTAGACACACCCCCTACCCCACTCTTTCTTCTCACTCTCGGCCCACCCTCTCTCTCTCTCTCTCCACCTGAATTCTCTCTCTCTCTAAATGTCATCCTCACTCTTCCTAATTCAACACTACTACTATAGTAAGAGTGTACATGCATTATAGAGATTTAATCACCTAACATCAAAAGATCGATTTAAGGCCCACCAAGAAGAGAAACACACCTGGTATAAGGTTTAGTACATGTAAAGCCCCTCTACCATGAGACGAAGACATCTCCTAGGGTCATCACATCTTTCTAAGCAAGGTAACCAGCTTAGTTAGGAATAATCAAATAAGGTTTAGGAGGAAAACCGTTAAAAACCCTAAAAACTTTATTAGGGTTACGACCACATTACACTTTTGCTTAAGTCGTTATAAATGCTTGCATGTTTGTGTTTGTCGAAAATATGGTCATAAACTAGACAAAATGTAGGAACTTTTCCAAGTTGAATCATATCAAAATTATGGAAATCTGCACATAAACAGTGTCGGCCACATATTACTTTTTCTAAATTATGTATAAATGCATGTATGTTCAAAATATGGTAATAAAGTATATAAGATCTAGAAACATTTCCAGGTTGAATAACATCAAAAGGTTAAAAATGAATTTATTATGATTTTGTTTATGAACTTCAAAACTGGAAATCTACACATGAACAGTGTCGACCACATATCACTTTTACTTAGTTATGTATAAATAAATGCATGTTCGTATTTTACCAAAAATATGGTCATAAACTAGATAACATTTCGGAATCTTTCCAAGTTGAATCAAATCAAAAAGTTAAGAAATTAATTTATTATGGATTTTCGTTTATGAACTTCAAAACTGGAAATCTGCACATGAACAGTGTCGACCACAGATCACTTTTGCTTAATTATGTAGCGATTCATGCATGTTAGTATTTTTCCAAAAACTATGGTCATAAATTAGATAAAAGTTAGAAATATTTCCAAGTTGAATCAAATCAAAAGGTTAAGAAATGAATTTATTATGAATTTTTGTTTATGAACTTCAAAACTGGAAATCAACACATGAACAGTGTCGAACACATATCACTTTTGCTAAATTATGTATAAATGCATGTATGTTAATTCGTATCTTTCCAAAAATCTGGTCATAAACTAGATAAAACTAGAAACTTTTCCAAGTTGAATCAGATCAAAAGGTTAAGAAATGAATTTATTATGGATTTTTGTTTATGACCTTCAAAATTGGAAATCCGTACATGAACAGTGTCGGCCATATATCACTTTTTCTTAATCTAACCTCATCATAAAAGCAGCTAAACGCAAAGATGTCCCAAATGTTAACTTTCCTTTTTACCCTTAATGAAAAATGTTAATTTCCTTCTTACCCTGCCCTATTCGCCTCTTCAATTTCATCAGTCCCCTCTTTCTTGCTCTCATCACAACTCTCATCCACGTTTCTCCTCCTCTCATTCTCCAAACAATGTTGGAAAGACGACCCAACAAGGTATGGACCACGCCCTTTCATTGCTTAAATACCTAAGGACTCAAAGACAAATGCCAAGTAGCATTACATACGTGGCATGCATGAATGGGGACGTTAACGACTTTTGTCGTTAATTAAAGCCCATAAGATGTTTATGTTCGAAAGAGGTGATAATGACCCAGAGTAATGAAATGAAGTGAAAATGGGCTAATGCCCTGGCCAGGCATTAACTATGATCAGATTCACCTAAGTATGATAATGAACGACGAAACGACAAGGGAAATAAGGAATGACCCTGAAAAGGGGAAATGTAAATGTGTAGGTATTGGGGGATGGTTGCAAATTACCTAAATTAATTAAGGAATATTCCCATAAGGGATGACAAGGAACACTCCTAATAAGTTGTATTTGATAGCCTCCTTATTTAGCTTACGCTAACTCTTGTATGTTTAATGATAGGTACCAAACCGAACCAAGAGCATGAAGTGGAGCCGTCACTGCAGGTAGCCAGAACGTGGGCAAGGACATGAAGAAATAAAATGTTATTGTAATAAATTTAAGACTCGTGTAACTGTAATAATGTCACCTATTAGTGGAACATCTAGAACTTTACCCCACTCCCCCTTTTACCATACTCACACGACTGGTCACCACTCGAGGCCTCCATCCTCAATACCCGAGCTAGGTCTTGAAATGCTGGAAGAAGCCCCTTTGACCTCGAGTACAAATCCCAACCCATTCTGAGAAAGCCGAACGCAAGTTCGCGGGAGTAACTATAGGAATCGTGGTCTTGGGAGAGTCTAGGGAAGGAGACTCGCCATCCCGGATGAGCCTAGCAGTAAGCTAATTGATTCTTGGCTCGTGATTACACACCAGATGAATAAGGCTCGGATGTGGCAAATCCTTAGCTAGAGGCAGACCCAAGTTCGAATGATAGACCCGGACTAATTAGTAATAACTTCAGTGGTTAGGATTCTAATCACCACCAATAATGATGCTACAAAAAAATGTTGAGGATTTAAATTTATGGTAGAGCCCAAGTTCCTTGACCTGGGTGCCCACTAGCCACCTCCGCCCTGATGGGTTATAGGGGTTCCCCGAGCCCAAATCCAATATGGGCCCAAAGGGTGGTAGGCCCCATCTAATTGGGCCCACCCGATTTGGGGCGGAAGAAGTTCTAACACTTAGGACTTCACCTAATATACCCTAACCCAAAACAATAAATAACAGGAAAGAAAATATATAGCACAGGCTAAGCTATTTACCTGGCAGTCTCTCTAACAAACAAGCCTCGGTCGGCTTTCATGCAGCACTTGAGACACCGACTGTTAGACCGCTCGATCTCGATCCAATCGTGGCCAGATGAGTATGTGAACCGTATTAAATACGACCGATCTTTTCTACTCTGGGACCTCGAGGAATCACCCTCATTGTCCTAAACCGAAAGCTTTCTCATAGATTGTTTTCCAAGTTTCCCAAAATTTGCAAAGAGAGATTACCAAAAGGGGCCTCATGAGATGGAAACAAGATTGTTAAAAAAGGGATCCTAACTAGGATTTATAGGGTAGTTAGGATCGGAATTAACCCACGTAGGATCGTGGATCATAATGTAGATAGTAGAATCACATCGAGGATTTTGGATTATAAAATCATAAGATCGTAGATCAGGATCGGGATTTTAATAACTATGGATGGAAAGACACTCTTTAACATCCCATGGGTCACATATATATATAGGGGAAAGAGAAGGGTTGAAGGAGTTCTTCCACCAATGTGGGACGCGCACCTGGGGTTCACCACCAACCGTGGTGGACAACAGAATCAAATTCTGTTGAACCTAGGCCCACCACGAGTCATGGTGGCTGGTCTTTCCCAAAAAAACAACCTCGCACTTCCCCGATCCAATCAGGTATTGTCATGGACCTTTTTCCACATACATATTGCCTTCAAGTTGGTGACTTGTGTGAGCCTGTAGGACAAAATAATTTGGCTATGATCGAACCTATTCGATCACTGATTTAGGGGACTTTTAGCAAAGTCATTGACCAGCAAATTAACTTGGCTAGAGTACTTGATTGAAATTGAACATTTTCGGGACATTCCTAACACGCCTCACCTCTCGGAAAGTCTTGTAACTATAAAATTACTTCATGATGATTATTTAACACAAACAACTTGCTAATTCTTGAATAAATGATGGTATCGATGGACCCGTATACGATGAGCAAGGATGAGGGAGAGTTCATGGAGGAATTCATATCCAAGCTTTTCATAAGCACGATAGACACCTTTCAACGGGACAACTCGACCCCATTTTGTAGGAAGAATTTCGATGGAAAATCTTCGGGAAGTGCCTTAAGTGTCAAGGGTAGGAAAAACAATAGGAATTCTAATAATTTCAGGGGGCGATCATAGTCCAGGGGCAAAGGCAAGCTTAAGAAGATGTATGAAGTTGTGTCTTATTGTTGTGGGGATAAATATCACTTTAAGAGGGATTGCCCAAAACCTAGGAAGGGGAAGAGTAATGATGACCATGACTCTATCAACTCCGCTGAAGACCTTTATGAAGTTCTTATCTTGAGTGTGTCTAGCCTTAAAGAGTCTTGGATAATTGATACTGGTGGATCTTTTCATGTTTCTTCAAACAGGGAGTTATTTCGTAATTTTAGGAGTGGAGATTTTGGCAGGGTTTACCTTTCTGATAACAAATATTATGAGGTAACAGGTAGAGGAGACGTGACTATTAAGACTGCTAATGGTGGTCTTTGGAAGCTGAAAGATTTCATATATATTCTTGGTCTTAAGAGAAATTTGATTTCAGTTAATCAACTTGATAAGATGGGCTATTCTGTAGGGTTCGGGAATGGAAGATGGAATATTGTGAAAGTTGCTATGGTAGTGGCGAAGGGATTGAGATCCGGTACTTTGTACTCCATGAGGGATAGCACTAACATGATCTCTAATGTCAATGTTGCTTCTTGTTCTAGTTTATGGCATTGCAAGCTTGGTCACATGAATGAGAAGGGTATAAAGATTCTAGCTTCGAAGGGCGTTTTGGAGAATCTGTAAGCCGTAGACATGGAACTCTTAGAGAGTTGTGTCCTCGGTAAGTAGAAGAGTGTCAGTTTTACAAAAACTAGCAGGGAACCAAAACCAGAGAGGTTGGAGTTAGTGCATTCAGATGTGTGGGAGCCTGCGCTAGTCAACTCCATGAGTGGTACTCAATACTATGTCCCCTTTATTAATGATCACAGTCGGAAGGTATGGGTTTATTTTTTTGAAGAATAAATCTGATGTGTTTATTGCTTTCTTGAAGTGGAAAGCACAGGTTGAGACATAGATTAGATTGAAGGTGAAGTGTTTAAGGAGACACAATGGAGGGGAGTATGAAAAGAAGGAGTTCGTGAAATACTGTGAACAGAACGACATTAGATTATTGAGAACTGTTCCCGCGACATCAAGGCAGAATGGAATAGCAGAGAGGATGAACCGGACTCTGAACGAGAGATCTAGGAGCATGAGAATTCATACTGGATTGCCCAAGTATTTATGGGCAGAAGCAGTAAACATAGCAGCATACCTAATCAATAAGAGTCCATTAGTTCCTTTAGATTTGAAGGTACCTGAGGAGGTAAGGAGTGGTAAGAAAGCCGATGACTCCTTTCTTTGTATTTTTGGTTGTACTACTTATGTGATGACTGATCTTGACAAGCGTGATAAGTTGGATCCTAAATACAAAAAAGGTTATTTAGTTAGTTATGGGACTGACGCTTTTGGATACATGTTGTGGGATGGTAAGTGACAGACCTAAAACGTATAGGTGTCTGTGTACCGCAAGTGTACGGGTCTGTGTAGTAATAAAAATATCGTTCTCTCTCAGGGACTTGTGTTCAGCTACGCACTAAACTAGTTCACTACAGAGGATGCTAACTAGGTCGATCAAAAGGTTGTGGTAACAGTTCAGATAATTCACTAAGAAAGCAGGAAATTAAAGGATTTAACCAAGTAATTAAAGGTGTTCAGGGGAGTCCACTCTAGTAACTTAATCAATTAAGCGGTGATTCTAGCTCTAGGTAATATTGGTAGTGTCGGGGTCTATAATCTTTCTAAAGCCTTTCACAGCAATCTTTTGATTCGAAGTGAGTTACAGTGATTAAACTGAACATTATTTCTAACTATTTAATCCAATCAAAGATAAAGAACTGATTATAAATTGACCCTAGGCAAGAATCATTATTTCTAACTATTTTCTAAATCTATTCGATCTACGTCTTTCCAATTCAAGACTCATACTGTCGTTCTGTTGTCAAGAACCTAATACCAAGCAAGAGGTGATCAATCACTTACTATGACAGATATAACACGGAGATTAAACAACTGTATTAAAACCTAAAACTGAAATCACACACTATAAATTATTCAAGTAACATCGAGTTTATCCCCTAAACGAAGAATCTAAGTTCCCATAATAATAAAAACAAGGAAGACAATAATAAAATCTGAATAACGAAGCATAAGGTAAATATAAATTAAACCGAACGTTCGAGTCGTCGAATTCGATCTCTTCATGTCACTCGATACGATCTCCTTCTCCTCCTCTTTCATTCCTAATCTACTAGAACGGCTCCCTGAAAAGAGGAAAAATACAGAGAAAACCTATACTAAACGTTTGACGGAATAACTGATAAAAATAGATGATTCAAAAAATTCCTTCAAACGGCGGATATAAATCCCTTTTATAGGGCTGGGCTAGGGCACAAAATGTTGGTTGCGTTTTGTCCAAAAAGTGAGAATCTTCCGCGAATGGGCGCTGGCTGCGTTTTGGTTTTTTTCGGCCTCTGAAGCTTCTGGACAAGGCGCTGGCTGCGTTTTCAAAACGCTGGCTGCGCCTTGTTGCTCCGTTCTAGATGGGCTTGGGCCATGGCATTCTAGGCCGCTTCTCTTCTTTCCTTTCTTCTTCTTCAACTGCTTTTTTATTTTCTTTGATTTTTCCCATTTTTCCTTCAACTTTTCATGTTTTTTGATATATTTCCAATAATTCTTGCGAAACTCATCAATCTCACAAACAAGTGTATAAATCGCAGAAATTGACATAAAAACACGGGAGTTCGGATATAAAAAGCATGAAACTGACATGTTTTGAGCCCTAAAAACTCTATATAAAAATGACTTATCAGTAAGAAGATGTTGAAACACTGTGATGTAGTCTTTAATGAGAATGTGTTGTATAAAGACTGGCAGGTATCAAGTAGCTCAGGACAGAAGGAGTTATTGGGAGCAAAGATGAAGGAGCCAGAAATTGTTAAGTTTTCAGTTAGGCCTGGTGTGCCTGGAAGGGAAACAATAGAGATAGAGGGGTTACAAGAAGCTCCACAAACTGTAGATCAGGCTGCTGAAGAGCCTGAACCACAAGAGCTAGTTGAAAATGAGCAAACTCCACTACCCACTGTGAGGAGATCCATGAGGGCTACCAGAGGTAATACACCTGAAATATATTCTCCATCTTTGTAACAGTTATTACTGACAAATGCTGGTGAGCTAGAATCCTATACTGACCCTATGCAGGTTGAGGTTCGATCCAAGTGGGAGCATGCGATGGATGATGAGATTGCTTCACTTGAGAAAAAACAAAACCTAGGAATTGACCAGGTTACCTATAGGGAATAAAGCTTTGCTGAATAAATGGGTTTACAGGATCAAGAATGAGCCTAATGATGTTTTGAGGTACAAGGCTCGATTAGTGGTTAAGGGATTTTCACAAAAGGAAGGTATTGATTATAATGAGATTTTCTCTCCTTTTATGAAACTAACCACTGTTAGAATTGTCCTTAGTGTGGTTGTAGTTGAAAATTTACATCTGGAGTAGATGGATGTAAAAACAGCCTTCTTGCATGGAGATTTGGAGGAGGATTTGTATATGAGGCAACTTGATGGATATGAAGTTCCAGGGAAGGAACACTTGGTGTATACACTTTGAAAAAGTCTATATGGGTTGAAACAGGCTCCAAGGTAGTGGTATATCAAGTTTGACACCTTCATGTGCAACAACGTGTTCAAAAGGAGTGATAAGGATCAGTGTTGTTATTATAAGAGTTTTGTTAACTCTTAAATTATTTTGCTTCTCTATGTGGATGATATGTTGGCTGCAAGAGCAAACATGAAGGAGGGATTATCTGGCATAAGGAGAGGATGTTAAAGAATTTGAGATGAAGGTGAAGAGTCTCGGGTTCCGTATTCATCCCTTGTCACTTTTACCAAGCGAGCCGCCTCAACCACGATGAACCTCGAGGTACAATTCCCGGTGAAATCCGGAAACACGAGGGAAATCTCGTCCATCCATTGGATGGGTTTCGAGGCCCTCTAGGGTGGCTCGCTTGATCCACCGACCCCGGAGACCCCGAGACCGTACCGGTACGTCCCAAGATGATGAACTATGAGGTATCGAGGTTCGGTTTTGTCCCGGCATGCATCGGAACAAGGAAGAGGTGAAAAGGCGAAGAATGAGAAAGAGTGAGGTGGTACCCGCTACCTCTCACGTAACAGCCGTTACACGCCTAGAGTTTTTGGCCAAAATGACAAGCGCAGCGGTGAAAAACGCCGTCCCACATAAGTCGGTTCTTGGATCAACCAGCGCTGGCTGCATGGGAAAAACGCTACCAGCGTCGGTCCTCGGCGACAGGTCGCGCCCGTGACCCTACGCGTCGCGCGCGCGACGTCTGCTGTCACTCGCTAATGTCGCTACCGCTGTTGCCGCCCTGGCTGGTCATGCCCACGACCCGAGACATCGCGCCCGCGACGGTCCCAGCTTCGGCCGACCTTTTGTTTTCGAAATGGTGCCGTTTTGGGGATTTTTATGTTTTGTATAAATACTCTTCTACTCTATTCTCTGGGGAGATTTTTGCTCATATTGAATGCCATTGCTTGAGATCTCTTTAAGCCTCTCCCATAAAATTCTTGTTTACTTTATCCAATCTTTGTTTGGTGGTGTTCAAGTCATTTCTTTAGTGATTAATGGTGGTCTAGCCTAATTAGTCATGGTGGAATGTTAGGCTAAGGTTGTGGACTCTCCTAGCCAAGGTCATATGCAAACCCTATCGTGTTCAAGCTTCGATTTCTTTGATTTTCTTCCGAAAAACTCAAGCACCATTCAATCCACCACAACGGTAACGCTCCATCTGGTATCAGAGCTTCGATTTTTATTTGGCTTGAGTTTATGCTTTGTTCTTGCTAGTGTTGTTTCTAGTGTTGGGGTTTGTGAGTTGTATGCAAATATTGGTGCTCCCCAACCCCATTGCTACCCAAGTGTGTTGGGAATTATTGTATTGTGGTTGTATTTGTTGGATTTGTAGCTATTTGGTGCATTGAAAAGAAGTTGGAAAATAGTGCACGCAAGGTGTTCGATGAAATGTCTGAGTGAAAAAAAACACAAAGAACCCTTAGCCAAACACTTGCCAACTACAAAAGAACCTTCAAACTCCACAAATTACCCCAAACACTAACGTCCCTCACCTTTTTTCTCGGTATGGCCGACGAAGCTCGCCCCGAACGTGAGGAATCGAGCCACCGGGGTAGCCCTCAAATTCAAGCTATCGAGAGCCAACTCACCACCTATGACGAATGCTTCTCCATTGTTGAGCGCACTCTCAATGCCATCATGGCGCGATTGGACAACCTCACTCAAGAGCGTCTAGGTCTGCCCCGAGTTGAACGATAGGGACGTGCCCAAAGCTCTATCCGTCCTCCTCCTACATTCGAGTCGAGTGACGAAGATAGAGGCTCCCCACGTCGCCGTCCACGTGGGCAAGTGCATGATAGGCCTCCTCATGACGACTTCCAGGACGTCAAAATCGACATTCCCGGATTCAATGGTCCCAGTAATCCTGACGAGTACCTTGATTGGATCCAAATGATGGATAGGATCTTTGAGACCAAAGGATACAATGATGAGAAGGCCTATAAGATCGCTAGCCTAAAGCTCACCAAAGCCGCATCGCTTTGGTTTGAGAATGTGAAAGCACAAAGGGCTTGGGAAGGTCGAACGAGGATCACTACTTGGTCACGGCTTAAACAGTTGATGAACCGTCGTTTCTTACCCGCCACCTACCAACAGGATGTATTGAGGAAGGTCTACGCCCTAAACCAGGGCAAGCGATCTGTGAGTGACTACATTCAAGAGTTCGAGCAACTCCGCATCAAAAGCGATCTTCAAGAACCCGAGGCGCAAACTATGATGCGTTTCTTGAATGGATTGGACTCCTCGGTTGCCAAAAAAGTTGAGGTTCGACTATACTGCTCCATGGTCGACTTATGCAGTTTGGCCCTTCGGGTTGAACAACGAAAGAAAGAAAAGGCTACTTCCAAACCGGCACCAAGGGCCTTCTTTCCACCGCTAGCCGACCTCCTCCATACTCGGGTACCCCAAAACCCAGTGAGACGCCCAAGTTTCCTTCGACACCTCTCACGGATAAGGGAAAGGGACTTGTTGTGGCATCTCCAACGGACCCCTCTCGCCGGATGGAGGGTAGAAAATGCTTTAAATGCCACGGCTATGGTCACTACCAAGCAGATTATCCGAACCGACAGACCTTGACACTCAAGGAGGTTCAGGACATTGATGAGGAATTACAAGCAGCCCGGGATGAGTCCGAAGTGATCGTTGAGGATACGGTCGCTAGTGAAGATGATGATGTCGCCCCCACACCCCACGTACATGGTGACGCCCTTGTCTTGAGGCGGGTTTTACACACTCAGGAAGCCCCTCTCGACAAGGCCCAACGGGAGATGATTTTTCAATCTCGGTGCTTCGTGGGAGGCAAGGTGTGCAACCTCATTATCGATGGAGGGAGTTGCACCAACGTCGCTTCAACGTATATGGTCGAGAAGCTTTAATTGCTGCTATTACCTCACCCTCGACCTTATTCTCTCAAGTGGCTCAACGACCAGGATGGCATCAAGGTAACCAAACAAGTCCTGGTGAATTTATCTTTTGGTACTAACTACGATGATTCTGTTATTTGTGATGTTGTTCCTATGAGTGCTTGCCACGTATTGTTGGGACGTTCTTGGCAATTCGACAAGAAAACGGTACACAACGGGTCGAAAAACACTTACACTTTTACCCATAGGGGCAAGAGGGTTAAGCTACTCCCGTTAGCTCCACATGAAATCATCTCTCCAAAACCCGGGGTGGGAAGTGAGAAAACCAAACACATGAGCGAAACACGGGTTGAGCGAGCTCTAAGCAAGGGGAAGGCCGTTTTTGCCTTACTCCTCTTAGAAGCAAACAAAAGTGAGGTAGAGAAACCCTTGCACCCTCTTGTCGCCCCTCTCATCGCCATGTTCGGAGACGTCTTTCCCGATGATCTACCACCGGGCCTTCCACCTATTCGGGGAATTGAGCACCAGATCGACCTTGTGCCCGGAGCACCACTCCCCAACAAAGCGGTATACCGATGCAACCCGCAAGAAACCAAGGAGCTACAACGCCAAGTGGACGAACTCGTCTCTAGGGGCTTTGTCCGGGAAAGCATGAGCCCTTATTCTGTCCCGGCCCTCCTGGTTCCCAATAAAGATGGCACCTACCGGATGTGTGTCGACAGTCAAGCCATCAACAACATCACCATCAAGTATCGGTACCCCATACCGAGGCTCGATGACATGCTCGACGAGTTGCACGGATCTTGTATCTTTTCCAAGATCGACCTCCGGAGCAGTTACCATAAGATCCGCATGGGAGAAGGGGATGAATGGAAGACGGCGTTCAAGACCAAGGGAGGCTTGTACGAGTGGCTTGTTATGCCGTTTGGTCTTTCTAACGCTCCTAGCACGTTCATGCGACTCATGAACGAGGTCTTGAGGCCTTCATCGGCAAATTCGTGGTTGTTTATTTCATGACATCCTCGTGTATTCCAAGAACGAAGCGGAGCACCTCTCGCACTTGGAATCTATTTTCCAGGTTCTATGACAGCAAAAGCTATTTGGTAAGCTTGAGAAGTACGAATTTTGCACTCCCCGAGTCACATTTCTTGGGTACATAGTCTCTGATCGAGGTATTTCCGTGGATCCTTCGAAAGTGGAAGCTATACGCTCATGGCCTACTCCCTCTACTATCACGGAGGTGAGAAGCTTCCAAGGCCTTGCTTCTTTCTATCGCTGGTTCATCCAAGGATTTAGTACACTCACCGCTCCTATCACTGAGTGTATGAAGAAGGGCACCTTTCAGTGGACCCGAGCGGCCCAAGGGGCCTTTGAGAAGATTAAGGCTCGGCTTTGTGAAGCTCCGGTACTTGCTCTCCCGGACTTTTCACAAGTCTTCGAGGTGGATTGTGACGCGAGCGGAGTGGGCATTGGGGCCGTCCTCATGCAAAATCAACGCCCCATCGTCTACTTCAGCGAGAAGCTCAGTGGGTCTCGGAAGAACTACTCTACCTACGAGAAGGAGTTCTATGCCCTTGTTCGTGCCCTTGACCATTGGTCCTACTACTTGAGGCCTAACCAATTTGTGCTTCATTTCGACCATGAGGCTCTCAAGTACCTAAACGGGCAACACAAACTCAACACGCGTCATGCAAAGTGGGTGGAGTATCTTCAAATTTTTAACTTCATGGCGAAACACAAGAAGGGGAGCGTCAATGTGGTTGCCGACGCACTTACTAGGAGACACTCCCTTCCTTCGGTGGTTGAAGCGAGGGTTCTTGGGTTCCAACACATGCGGGAGTTTTACAAGGAAGATGAGGACTTCAAAGCACACCTCGATGGTGGCAGTGGTTCCTATGTACTCCAAGACGGGTTCCTTTTCAAAGGGAACAAAGTTTTATTGGCCTAGAATGGGAGGGGACGTACACGATGTGATCTCCAAGTGTGTTACGTGCCAACATGCCAAAAGCCAGTTTCACCAAGGGCTATATAACCCTCTTCCCGTTCCGAATGGCCCGTGGGAAGATTTGAGCATGGACTTCATTGTTGCTCTTCCCCGAACCGTGCGTGGCAAGGACTTCATCCTCGTCGTCGTTGATCGTTTCTCCAAGATGGCACATTTCGTCGCTTGTGAGAGAACCGACGACGCCACTCACATCGCTAATCTCTTCTTCCGAGAGATAGTGAGGTTGCACGGTGTTCCAAGGACCATTGTTTCCGATCGTGATATGAAGTTCATGAGTCATTTTTGGAGATCTCTATGGAAACTCCTTGGGACAAAGCTCCTATTCAGCACGTCGCACCACCCTCAAACAGATGGTCAAACCGAGGTCACAAACAAGACCCTCACTACCTTGCTTCGGGGGGTCTTGTGAGCAAGAGTCTGCAGGATTGGGATGCTAAGCTTTGTCATGCCGAGTTCGCGTACAACCGGGCTCCTTCATTCACCACGGGTCGCTCGCCTTTTGAAACTTGCTGCGGGTTGAATCCTATCACTCACATCGACCTCCTTCCTCTACCTTTAGAGGAAAGGGCGAGTTTTGAAGCGAGCGAGAAGGCTGCCGAGATTCAAAAGCTTCATTGCCAGATCCGGGAGAAGATTGAGAGAACTAATGGGCTCTACAAGTCCCGAGTCAACAAACACCGCCGGAACATCACTTTCAAACTCGGGGACTTGGTTTGGCTCCACTTCAAGAAGGAGCGGTTTCCTTCGCGGAGGAAAAGCAAGCTCATGCCAAGAAGTGAGGGACCGTTCAAGGTGTTGGAGAAAATAAACGATAACGCCTATAAGCTCGATCTTCCTGGAAATATGGGAGTCTCGTCCACGTTCAACATCGGCGATTTATCACCCTATATTGAGGATATCGAACCCGATGCGGATTTGAGGGAAAATCCTCTTCAAGAAGGGGAAGATGAAGAGTCCCGGGTTCCATATTCGTCCCTTGTCACTTTTGCCAAGCAAGCCGCCTCAACCACGATGAACCTCGAGGTACAATTCCCGGTGAAATCCGGAAATACGATGGTAATCTCGTCCATCCATTGGATAGGTTCCGAGGCCCTCTAGGGTGGCTCGCTTGATCCACCGACCCCAGAGACCCCGGGAACGTGCCGGTACGTCCCGAGATGATGAACTATGAGGTATCGGGGTTCGGGTTTTGTCCCGGCATGCATTGGAACAAGGAAGAGGTGAAAAGGCGAAGAATGAGAAAGAGTGAGGTGGCACCCGCTACCTCTCACGTAACAGCCGCTACACGCCTAGAGTTTTTGGCCAAAATGACAAACGCTGGCAGCGCCGAAAAAAACGCTGCCAGCGTCCCACACAGTAAGTCCAGTTCTTGGACTGAACCAAAAGCGCTGGCTGCGTGGGAAAAACGCTACCAGCGTCGGTCCCTCCGGCGACAGGTCGCGCCCGCGACCCTACGCGTCACGCCCGCGACGTCATTGTCACTCGCTCGCCGCTACCGGTTGCCGCCTGGTGATCGCGCCCGCGACCAGACGTCGCCAGCACGACCGGCGTCGCGCCCACGGCGTCTCGGCCGGCCCTTTTGTTTTCGAAACGGCTCCGTTTTGGGGTTTTTTTATGTTTTGTATAAATATTCTTCTACTCTATTTTCTAGGGAGATTTTTGCTCATATTAAATGTCATTGCTTGAGAGCCCTTTAAGCCTCTCCCCCAAAATTCTTGTTTACTTTATCCAATCTTTGTTTGGTGGTGTTCAAGTCATTTATTTAGTGATTAATGGTGGTCTAGCCTAATTAGTCATGGTGGAATGTTAGGCCAAGGTTGTTGATTCTCCTAGCCAAGGTCATATGCAATCCCTATCGTGTTCAAGCTTCGATTCCTTTGATTTTCTTCCGAAAAACTCAAGCACCATTCAATCAACCACGACGGTAACGCTCCAGAAGGATTCGGGTGTTGCAAATCAAATCCTTGGAATGAGGATTACCAGAGACATGGACAAAGGAGTTTTGAGGCTATCTCAGGAGGAGTACATCAATAAAGTGCTTGAGAGGTTCAATGTAGCTTATTCCAAACCTAGAGGCACTCCCATGGCAAACCATCTCAAACTATCCAAGGAACAACAACCCAGAACCAAGGAGGAGAAAGAGTATATGGCCAGAGTTCCTTATGCTTCAGCAGTTGGGAGCTTAATGTATGTCATGGTATGCACGAGATCAGATATTGCCTTTGCAGTGGCAGCGGTGTCCAGTTTCATGTCCAATCCAGGGAGATCTCACTCGGAAGTTGTGAAATGGTTATTGAGGTATTTGAAAGGTAACTCCCATTACTGTCTCATGTTTGGTGGATCTAACCTTGATAAGAAAGGTTATATAGATGCAGATTTGAGTGGGGATTTCGAAACGAGCAAGAGTGCAACAAGCTATTTGTTTACTCTCGGTGGCTCGACAATCGGCTAGATGTCAAGATTGTAGAAATGCATTGCTATGTCAACTACAGAATCTAAGTATATTGCCTTGTCTGAGGCAGGCAAGGAAATGATATGGCTGTAGGATTTCTTAAAGGTTCTTAACCAGGGACAGGACGGTGTTCATCACTGTGTTAGCTAGAGTGTCATTCAGCGGGCGAAGAATCTAGTGTTACACTCAAGGACGAAGTATATAAGAAGGAGATATCACTTCATTCGAAACTTGGTGGAAAGTAGTAAAGTGAAACTCGAGAAGATCGCAGGCAGTAAAAATCCAGCAGACATGTTGACCAAACCAATGGATGTTGAGAAATTGAGGCTCTGTTTGGCCTTAGTAGGCCTCTCTGACTGATTAAGTGGTCGGTCGATGCACTAGGGGAACTTGTGCTAAAAGTGAGGATTCTAGAAGGCTTGGTCTCCAAGTGGGAGATTGTTGTGTGTGGAGACCAAATGAGAAGAAGGAGAAATAAGGAGGCACCAGCAGCGCTAAGTGGTGCCTCTACTAAGGGAGAAAAGAAGGCACGCTGGCAGCGTCATCCCGATACCATCAGTGACTCTTGTTCGACCCTCACACGCGTCTCTCACAAACTAGACGCTACTAGCGTCTATGCCGCCGCTGCCAACGCCTCTCACAGAAGGCACGATATGACGCACGCTACCAACGCCTCTGGTATTGACACTACCAGCATCTCCTTGGTCGAGGTCGCATTGCATGCTTTCCTTTTTTTTTCGTGCGACGACCATCCTTATTTAGGTTATTAAAATAACCTAATTCCCCCTTGTGCCTTCTAGTATATAATTGGGGTCAGATCTCCCCCCTAAATTATCAAGTCATGAAATAGAGAGAAACACAACCTGTGTAATTGTAATCCTCATATTTCTAGTGCATCGATTCCATGGTTTTTTTC
This sequence comes from Portulaca oleracea, assembly GCA_029582165.1. Taxonomy (NCBI): domain Eukaryota; kingdom Viridiplantae; phylum Streptophyta; class Magnoliopsida; order Caryophyllales; family Portulacaceae; genus Portulaca; species Portulaca oleracea. Next base: position 10,029,336 of record CM055881.1, on the reverse strand, counting down.
CCGCTTTGGGTTTTTTTTTCCACGTTAAACCTCTGGTGTCAATTTCTGATTTCTTTTCCACTATTATTTCCTATTATTTGTGGTTGCTTGAGTGTTCTTCAATCCTAACAATACTTACTATCTCACCGTTTACAGGAGTTGAATCATTTATGAATGAATTGAGGAATATCTATGGTGTGGCACTATTAGGTACAACTCCAATTTCTTAGTATTGCTTTCTCCATCTCCTGCGCTTTGCTCCCTAACATATGGCTTTGTCAAATATTTGAACAAAGTCATTCACCTTTACATTTACAACAAAATCTAGAAATTATGTCAATTTAGCAAGTAATAAAATGATAGAATCCCCAACTTTGGATTTTGGGTTGGTGAGTTTTGGTACCTCTAAAGCCCAAATTCCTTTATATTGCAAGTAATGAGTATTGAGCTAATGCTCACTAGTTGGTTCTCCATTTTGTGAATGACTTTCATCGAGAGGAATTGATCAATCATATTGATGGTAAGGTAAAAGGCTTCTGGCCTCAATTCCAACTATACTGAAACTCAGTCTGCTAGTCCAAAAGAATTGCCCTGCAGCAAGTCAACCTCAGACGTCAACGAATGTCCTTTGTCGCAGTCACGAAGCATAATACACTAGTGTCGAAGAGTAATCAAACACCAAAACCTGTGTGTAGTTGCCTATCTTATCACCTATTTATCACTGTTTGACTGCTTCTCTCTTTCTCTCTACTTTGCTAATCATGGGACTCAGAAGGGAAAGGGAGAAGTCTAGATTTGGTCCGATCATGAGGAGGAAGAGTTGAGGGATAGAAGAGAGAGATGGATAAGAGTGGCGGTGAAGAAAAAGAAAGTAAATTGGGGGATTAATTACGGTTAAGGGAGAACCATTTTTTTCCTATAATTTTCATTGTTTCATCAAATTTTGACGAGTGCTAGGAACTTTGTCAAAATTTGTTGTGTTTTCTAGAATTTCGACGGCCCCATCTTCTCTCAAAATTTTGTAATAATTTCGACAGGGTCCTACATATGTTCAAAATTTTGCATAATTTCTCCAGGTGCCACCTCCCATCAAAATTTAGGTGGCCGAAATTCGGTAAATATCAAGTAGTGGACCCCGAAGTTTTATTTTAAAGTTCGGTTCTATTGGAAATTTGTTGTTTTTTTTTATTGGGGATTCCTGACTTTTAAAGTACAAGCACAGTTTAATTGTATATTGTTTCTTTAGTTTGAATTGAAATATTCCTAGTGATCAATTATCACAATAAGATAATAGTAAATTTCAACGGGAGTTACGAGCTTCGTCAAATTTTGTTGTGTTTCTTTAGAATTTTGATAGCCTCACCTTCTGTTGAAATTCTGTAAAATTTTCCACAAGGCATATATATGTTCAAAATTTTGCATAAATTGCAAGGTACCAAATGCAAAAGGAATGACGACTCGAAAAATTTAGCAACAAATGTAAAAGGAATCGGCCCACTAAGTTAGCCCGATTTACCTCCTTGATGTTGTCTGGACGGGTGGGGGTGAGGACCCTTAACATAAGAGTAGTTCCTTTTAAATGTTACCATGCGCAACTTTAATGAAAATTTTTCTTTATATAATTTTTCATGATTATAGAGAAGTCAACTCAATTTTAAATTGTGTGGTTTAAAAATACATTTTCGGAATGAACATACCTTTTGGTCTGCTTATAGATCCCTTATTAACTTTTAAATTTTTGTGATGATATGCTAGGTTGATTTCTTTAGAGAACATGACACAATAATGTTTGAGTTTGTAATATTACAACCTTGTAATCAAGTTAAAAAAAGAATTTTAAATTATTCCGCACAAGGGTAAAACATAAAAATTTACTTCCTCTGCTTTTTATCTTGATTTTTAATATAATTGATTTGTTTTCACATCATATTTCATCATTTCAATGATATATTACTTATTATCTTCTATTTTATCCATATAACATTGACTAAATAAACAATAAAAGTTAATTCGAATTAAAATTATTTAAATAACCTTTCTACTAATTACTATCTCTATTTCTTTCTATTTGTCGTCCATATTTCTGTGCAAAAATTTTAATCATTAATATTTTAATTGAAATAATAATTTATTATATAAATGGATGTTATTAAATTTATAATAAAAAATAATATTAAAAAATATAATATTATATTTATTTATTAAAATTTTATGTAAGAAATTATTAATTTAAAAGGCAAATGGTAGATACAACGAACAGAGGGAGTACATTATTTATTTTTACAATTTTAATTTGACTGCAATCTTCCTAAATTACCTAGTAAAAAGAAAACAAATAGAGGTATTTTTTTCCCAAAGGAGACCAAGTAACAACAATACAACAACACAAAACAGAAAAACAACCCCAAATCTAAATAACAGAACCAATAGATCGACTTGCCCTCTTGATCATTCGATGTGTCGGATGCACAAGATGTCTAGGAACCTTCTGAATCTTCCCTGCTTGGATTTTCTTCATTGCATTGATGCAATAGAGGTAGTTGATATCACTCAATTCAATCCATTGCTTACATTTATTAATGCTCGTGTGAACTCATTCCTTGTACTCTCTCAGTCCAAATTAATTTGTCAGTGTATCTTTTTACGGTTTGACCATCAATTTCTTACATTTTATTTTAATGATTAATAATATTGCATTTATATAAAAAAGTTTTCATTGCAAATCTATTGGTAGTAATATATAATAACTCAATATATAATTTAATAAATTAATGATCAAAATTTAAAATTTAAAATTTTATTAAAATATGGACAATTTATTATTTGAGACGGAAGGGAGTATATAATTAAATAACAAAACGTGAGAATAGGAATGGGGCCATTAATTATACCGTGTAAAGAAGATAGAGACTAAACAAACAATAGGAACAAGAGGAATAATGATGAATAAAGAAAGGGAGAACAGAATCGTGGCAACAATGCTTGATTACAGGTCACATATGCGGTTGGCGATGTTGTGTACGTAAAGTAGTGTATAAATAAAGGCAAAGGCAGAGGAAAGAAAGAGCCCAAATCACAGCCCATAAATAAAGCATCCCCCTGGCGTCGTGTTCCTCACTTATTTCTGCTTTTCCATCCTCATTATTATTCCCTTCACTCATCATAACCTCCTTTTAAACCGCCCGAATAAAACACGTACTCCTCTTTGTTGCTGTTTGATTGCCACAAGCAATTCAACACACAGAATTGAAGCAAGCAGATATTCAAAGACATCGAGGTTAATTGCCGCATTATCATGGCTGATTCTAAGGAAGAAACCAAGCTTACCACCCAAGATGTTGGTAAATGTCTTTTCGATCAACATATTTTTGCTTTTTTTGTTGTTGTTTTTGGGTGGTTTTCTTTGAATTTGAGAATTGACAAAGTTGGAATGATGGAGCAGGTTCTGGAGAGAACGTACTTGCTAAACATGTCGCTTTTTTCGACAAGAACAAAGACGGTCTCGTTTACCCTTGGGAAACTTTCAAAGGTAATTGACTTTTTTTGCATCCGTTATTCCTTTCCCTTTCTCCTACTTCTTGCCACCTTAACCCACACAATCCTACTTGTTGATTCTAGTTGGTGTGAACTTGGGATGGACAGTTTTTTTTGTACTTGGTATCAAATTTTCATTATTTTTACGTAACTCAACAATTTGGTACTAGTGCCAATCACCTCCTGTTACTGGCATGAGGTCCTCATCTTATCCATGCGTTTCATTTTTGGAATCCTGGGACATTCTCGAGTATCATTTCAGAGAATTTTGTAGGTAGGAGAGGAGTCCAGCTTTGAGTAATTGACATCTTTATTTCCAGTCCGTTGGTTATAAGTCTGTTTGGTTATTTCCCCAACATTTAGGTCTGATGGGATAGACTGCTTACCTAGGGGCACTCTTCCTCCCCATTTCGGGGAATCCTAAGGGTAGGAGAGGGGCCGGGCTCTGGGCTGTTTACATCTGTTGGCTTATTCTCTTGAAATAGTGGTCCAATAGATTAGACCGCTTATCTAATAAAAAGAAAACAATTTGGTACTATTTTGATTGTGGGCGATAAAATTGATGGAATATTGATATGCAGGTTTCCGGGCGATTGGAGCAGGGTTGCCTTTGTCTACTGTTGCCGCCTTCATCATCAACATGGGACTCAGTAGGAAAACTCGACCGGTATTAATTCATCTCCTCTTTTTTTTTTTTCTCTTTTATTAATCAATCATATCAACGTTGAATTTGCTTAATCAATCAACTTTGGAGTTGTGATAGTCGTAGATGTTTATCTTCTAGGTGTAATAAAAAATGGAAAAATACGTCTTAATTGTGGTGAAAGTAAAGTAAGGATTGGAACTTAGATATTTCTTGGAATGGAGGTTGATCTCCTATCAGAGTTTGCTTAGAATTAATGAGTTCGAGGGGGTTATAGTGGTCACTGTTGAAGTCAACTTTCGCCACTAAAAAATGTTGCAATTTGCAAATTTTTATCACAATGGTATCGCAGAATACTTTATTACTACCACTTTCGTTCCAAAATATTTGTCAATTTGATTAAATTTTGATTATTAATTATTCGCAAAGTATAATGATTTATAACATACAATTAAAACTTATTGTAATTTTTAGTAAGGTGTCTTTTTAATGACGTTAATTTCATATTGTAACTCATTATAATTTTTGAGTAATCAACAGTCAAACCTTAGTCAATTTAACAAATATTTTGGGACAGAGGCTATATATATATATATATGGTTATGGAAAAGCGAACACATAAATTCAAACGTTACAAGTTTTTATTATTAATAATTAACTCTATAATATTATTTAGTTTGAATTATTAAATTTATTTTGATAATTGTTTTTATCCATGTCATGGTTTATTTAGCGTGTTTTTTGCATACTCAATGGTGGGCTTGCTTAGGTAGATTTTTCCATATATTTTTTCCCCAAGTTAATTTTCTGCATTTGAATTTCTATATATGTGGTGTTTAATGAATGGGAAAATTTTATGTCATTCTTATTATATCATAGTGGACATTCATTTTATGTGGGGCACATGGTTTCATATTCAAGCTGAGAAAGTCTTTTTGGGGGTGTGGGAATGTGTCTTTTCAGAAATTTTAAAATTCTACCAAACACACTTTCACTGTGAAAAAAATCTCGGATCCAGCGGATGCTTTATGTAAACTAATCTTGGATAGAAAACATATTTTGATAAAACAATTAGGTTAAGCACGTGTGAGTTGATTTATAAATGATTTTGGGGGCCTTGCCCGTACAGAATTACTACCCCCGTTCCCCGTTTTTATTTATCTGAAATTGTGTTAAAAATTTTGACCGTTAATATCTTAATTTTTATAATGATTCATATGCAAAATTGATATCATTAGATTAATAATGAAAAATATTATTGAAAAATATAATATTATATTTTTTATAAAAAAATTATATTAGAAATTATTGGTTAAAGATTGACACTGAAAACCGTAAATGACAAATAAAAAAGAACGGAGGGAGTTAAATGATTTGACGAGATTATGCAGGTGCGAATTGCAGCTTCCAAACCATTATTTAGCCATTCACAGCAGCTTCGAAATCATGATTCGGTGGAAATTATTCGTACAACGTAGTATTAATGTGCCTAACATATATGGCCCTGTTATTTTCTGCGGTTGACAAATTGCGGTGCCACAGCATACCGCAATCTGCCACAATCCACCACACTTCACCACAAATCATTACTTTTCTCTCTTCTCACTTTTCTCCTCTACTTTTTACATTCTCTCTCCTCACCTACTTCACATATCAATAACCCGTCACATTTACACCACAACCCGCCACAATTTCACCACACCATACTGCGTCATACCGCAGAAAAGAACAGGGCCTATAATGATAAATTTATGATATTAACTATCACCTATGTATTGACACATAAATGAATAATCTTATAAATTTTGAAAATACATTGATGAAAATTTTGATATAAGAAGAATATTGTAGGTTAAAGCGGTAAAAAGTTTCAGCCGGAGGAAATACTCTATGCCATAATATAAGGGTTAAACAGTACATATAGAATATTATTCATACACAAAATTGGGATATCATCAAAACTTGTAAGTATCGAATACATAATAGTAAATATCATATACTATAAGTTACTATTAAGAACTACCATGGTGTATCTTTGAGACCACTCCAACACAACACAAATCGTATTAGCTAGCAATCCTTGCGGCCTGATTATCTGGTGGAATATTTGATTTCTTGGCGTGCACTAGTATAGTGTTCATTAATTACATGCATAAATGCGAGCAATTTATTAGTTAAACTATTTTTAGTGAATTGGCTGGTACATGAAACAACTCATATTATGATTTGTTTGATGTCAACGATTTTTCTTTTATTTTTGTTGATGAAATTGAAGTCATCGATTTTGGTAACAATTAAGAAATGTTTATGAAATGAGGCGTGCAAAAAATGTCTTGATTAAATTAATTACGGAGTACTTGTTTTGACGTATTAGGTCATAAGATGGAGACCAACCACTTGAACACCTAAAGTTGGTTATATATACCCATCCATTCCATATTAATTGTCGTTTTTGAAAATTGTGCAGTTAAATTTTGAAAATTTTGACCATAAATTTTTCGATATATACAATGAATTGCTATATAAAATTATAATCATTAAATTGGTAACGAAAAATACTATCATAAAGGCATAATATAAAAATCGTCAAGAACATATTTTGTAAAAAAACTATCAATCAAATAATGATATTGAACACTGTGCAAGTCATAATACAGTTAAGAAATAATAGATGTGTGTTGGAACTTAGAAGAGCGGGATCGAGGAACGACCGGTTGACGATAATGGAGCAATTAATGATTTGCATTTTGGTAGTTAAGATCTTGGCAGGATTTGTATACGCTTATTATGGGCTCCCTCTTGAAAAATTAGAATTTGGGTGATATTTGTTATATTTTATTATTAGTAATAAGTTATATCTTTTCTTTCTGTCGGTAATAAGTTGTATTAGAATGACCTCTTAATATAACATGACTAATAATTTAGTAAGTAATAAGTAATGATTTTATTTAATGTTACACTAAATAACTTATTACAACAACAATAATCCCTGGTGAGGTCTCGCTAACTCCAGAAACGGGATGATCCATATGTATACAGTGAGAGATTTTTGAAAACATATTGTGTACAGTGTGTGAATTTTTTCCTATTTGATAAATTCCTTTCTAAAAAATCACTGTCAAAATTAAACCACAAACAAAAAAGAAATAGTTTGGTAATTATTATTAGTGTATACTTAATTAGTGTGGTACATTTAGGGTAGGTTGAAAAATGAAATTTTGCTATTGCTATATTTATTTATTTATTTTTCCTATTCCATGTATTGCAGGGCAAGGGTGTGTCCTTACTTTTCCCTATAGAGGTTGCAAACATAGCAAAAGCTAAACACGGGAGTGATTCTGGAGTCTATGATACAGAAGGAAGGTAATTCTCAAAAGAAAAACTTTTAATTTTAATACAATATACAATTGATATTGTCATTTATAGTTTTTGAGGTCTATCCTTAATTAATATTTGTCACATAAATATTTTTTAAAAGTATAGTACAATATTATATTATTTTAATAATAGTTATTTGTCTCTTTGATTCATGATTAAAATGGTCCCAGCTCAAATCACCGTCCCTTTTTTCTTCATCTGTAAGACTAGCACAATTTGTTTTATGGGAACGTGTCTTGAACAACGTGATTTGAAGTCCGTTGACAAATGAGAACCATTGAATATTGGAGGCCATTAAGGCCCAGGCTACCCACCACAATATATTAATTTATCACAATTTATCATAATCCATTACAATTTATTTTTTCAAATTTATTTTATTTATTTATTAAAAAGTTAAAATCTATACAATACTTCATTAAAACAACTCACCTAATCACTTTACCCTTTTATATTTAAAAAATAATACAATATTTCATATCACTTTTTTCGGTTACTTTTTCACAATTATCAATATAATTTACAATTATAAAAAACAAAACTCACTACAACTTATTAATAACCCACCACAATCGTATTATACGCAGCGAGCCGAACAGTGCCTAAATTAAGTTGAAATAAGGTAGTTTTTGGTTTAATCTAGTTCTCTAGACTTTACGGCTCTTATTCGTTCACGTTGGGATCCATCTTCGTGATTGATTGCCATTTGGAATAATTAATTCCTTCGTTTGGTTGACACCTGCTGCAACAGTTGGGGGAGGATTCCTTTTTTCGGTGGGGAACCACAAAGAGCCCTATAAAAGTTTAAAAGCTAAGCTAACTACTTCTTGCGTCCCGTTACATATTAATTGTTATTATTTGAAAATTATACAATTAAATTTTAAAAAATTTTGAAAATAAAATTTTTAATATATATACAATAAATTGTCATATAAAATTACTATCATTAGATTAATAATGAAAAATATTATTACTAAAATATAATAATGTAATATTAATAACATGTTATTTAAAAAATTATCAATAAAAAATTAACATTAAGAATCGTGAAAATTAAAATTATGAGAATTAATACGGAACGGAGGGAGTACATGATAAAACAAATTGATAACAACGTTAGGGATACCTAATAAACTAATAAAGCAGACCACGCATTCACATAGGCAACGTTTTTTTTCCTAATCAGGATAGCAAACCATTTGCGTGCATGATGTAGGGCCGTAGGCATACCCTACCAAGTCCTGATAATTGACACCCTAATATAGTAATATGCATAATCTAGAGAATCCCATGTGATGTGACGTTGCAACACTAACTTTTGTTCAACTAACAACTTGACTTAGATGCTCAGCCAAAAAAAAAAAAAGCAAAAAAGAAACTTGACTAAGCTAAACAATAAAAAGGATCCAAGCCCAAGCCCAAGCCCAAGCCCAAGTGAATACACATGAATTCAGTTGAGGACTACTGATGCTTACAATCGAAATTGATTTCTTTCGTATAGCGTTTGATAAGAATTTGAAGAAAATTTTCATCCAGAGAGTTTTTCATAGGAAAAATCTCTGGTACCCCACTACTTGAAATTCCCTTGGGTGAAGGTGAGAAATTGTGAATCCTTTGTAAAATGTTTCGCAGGACTCAAACGCAATCAAACCTGCGAAAAGTAAGTGAATTTGGAAATATTGCGAAAAGTAAGTGAATTTGGAAATATTGATTAATTTTCCTAGGATTTTTGGTCAACCAAACGCTATATCTTAGACTTAAGATTATGATTAGCACTGTTTTTGTTGGTCAACAACTCCCGTCTTCTAGCATTTCATATGATTTAGGCCCTGTTAATTTGCACCGTAAATTACGTATAACTTAATTTTAGTTACTCTTATCCAATTTTAGTTTTTTGTACCTAAAGCTATCTAAGTTTTCCAACTTGTGAAAAACTCATTAGCTACTTTCACCTCAAGCTATACAAACCTGTTCAAATTTATCTAACCTTATACTGATCGAAAAAATAAAGTCTTACATGCACTTGCTTGTTTTGCATTTCGACAGGTTTGTATCCGAAAAGTTTGAACAAATATTCAGCAAGCATGCCCATACAAATGCAAACTATCTCACCTCAAAGGAACTTGATGAAATGCTAAAGGCAAACAGAGAGCCCAAGGACTACGGAGGATGGTTAGTCCCCTTGCCTTAACTAACATTCTTGCACAACATATCTTTCTTTCTTGTAGTCAAAGCATTAATTTGTGTTGTGGTTTAGGTTTGCTTCATACATTGAATGGAAGATACTTTTCGATCTCTGCAAAGACAAGGATGGAGTCTTGCAAAAAGATACCATTAGAGCTGTCTACGATGGCAGTTTATTTGAGGAGATGGAGAAGGAGAGACAATCTGCTGGTAAAAAACGGTAGGTTCAGTTTCCGGAAACCATGCATCTTGAATATATACAAAGGATCAATCTAGGGTTTTATATATGGAGCTTGGGTTCGTTTATTGATCTTCTCTCCTTTGTGATGTTGTTCGATGATGTTCGTTACAGCGAGTAAGTGAGGAGCATTGATCAGCTATATTCATTTGGGACAAAAATACGTTGTTTGCATTTGTTTTAAAGGTTTGATTAATTGTGTACAGGTTTGTTAGTACTTGTAAATGTTACGCGTTTACGAGAATTTGTTTTGTGCTGTAACTCGATTTCGAGCATAAATATTCTGGTGATGTACAAACGAGAATTTGGTTTATGCTGTAACTCGATTTCGAGCATAAATATTCTGGTGATGTATTTGAAAATTCGACTTTTGCATATTTCTAGTTGTGAATTTGTGATTTATATCTGGACAGTGTTGTTTCTGTTAAAAGGAAAGTCCCTAATAAGTATGATTGGTTTGGGCATGTTATTTATATCTGGACATGTGTAAATGCAATGTCATTGTGAAGTAAATGGAACGGAGTTTTGTACCAAGCTTTTGAAAATTAGGGCTTCATCAGGTTTAAGGGTTTCATCATGTTTTCAAGCAAATTTCAAAGTACCCATCACAGTGCAACGAAGACTGTGTTTATATTTTTCTCTGGGAAAAGGTTAAAACTTCACACGAAAAAACCTCAAAAGGAGAATACAACCATTCAGATCAGCTAATTCGTATACTTGGAATTAAATCTGGTAACAAACAAAGTCCTATCTCTAGGGTCTTGGAAAGATTTTGTGCTGCTTCAAGGGTGACATTATCGAAGACCTTTAGACATCTGACTTGCCACATATTGTAGTATGTAGATTATGTCAGTAACTGCAGCCGTGCCAATCTGTCTCTTTGTTTTGTTAACTTTCCAGTTCTTCACTTTCTTTGCACCACGTTTTATTGGGTGGAGAGACAGATCCATCTTATGATATCACCTAATTAATTTGAGCTGCAAAAGCGCGGCCATAGAGTAGGTGCAACAAGACTAAAACCCCAAAAAGTTGCAGTCACTCAGTCAGGCCACATATGTTATATAATGTCAGCAAAGCTCATGAAGATAGGGTCTTGGCTCTTGATTATTGAGGCTATCATATACACAAATCTATTGTGAGGACACCCTTCATTTTTTCTTTTTCTTTTTTGTTTTTGAAAATTTTTCCTGAGACCAGCACTTTGCTTTCAGAGGTAACGATTGGTATGTCCCCCGGCCCAAAAATTCTAGCCATAATTCTTTTACAATAAACTCATTGCAACACGCCACAAAAACATAAGGAGTGCACAATTCAGCGTCATGCTAAACCACTACTGAAGAACCCCTGCTCATTCCAAGGACCTCCACAATAGCCGCTGACATTTTGATTGAAAGACAAATTTTGAAGACATAAAATTAGGGAAGTTTCCTTATTATATATATTATATATATTCCTAATATTTATATATATCTCTTGATCCTTGACTGATTTTATCCTCTGTAGAATTCAAATCAAAAATGAAGAGATAATTGCCAAATGAAGAGATTGAAGAATCTGCCTCCTAAGATGGAAAGAATCAAAACACATAAGGGAAGCTGCTGAGAGCCGTTGAAGAGCCAAGAATAAATAGAGAAATCAGTCTCTTCATGTTGCAACCATGGTTGTTAAAATTGGGATCCTAGTTAGGATCGATTGATGTAGTTAGGATCGGAATCGTAGAATTGGATCGATGATCGTAAGATTCTAATACAATAGGAAAATATCAATTAAAGATCTATGATAGTCAAAATCTTAACATTTTATTCACTAGTAATGAAGTAATACGTTAAATTTTATATCAGGTTATAACTTCAATACGAATTTAAATTTTTATGACAAAATTTGAAAGATGATATTGTGCACAAACATTATCAAATTCCGGTAGGATAGTGGATCGAATTACAGGATCGTAGAATCGTATTGCGATTCTAACATATAATATTCAGGAAAAACAAGGATCGTATGATCCTAACTACTTTAAGATCCTAGTAAAAGTTGGATCAATGGAGGATTTTTGGATCGTAAACTCATAAAATTGTTGGTCCGGATCAGGATTTTAATAACTATGGTTGTAACGATTTCCAAGCAAGCAAATCGTGTGTAGGAATTCTCTCTAAGTTTTCTGAGTTGTAAGAACCTTTGAGTGAAAGGTTTCTGAGTGTAATCACTAGGGTTTTTAGTGGTGAGCAAGTGTAACCAGTTGGTTGATAACTGGTGAGGACCTTCTGGTCGAGTAGCTAAAGTGAGGGAGTGATCCTACTTTAGTGAGTTGAATCTTTTCTTTTCTGCCTCTACTGTGAGAACCTTACTGCAGAAGTCATTTATGAGCCTTCTGCCCTTGTAAGCTATGTTGAGGACCTCATACTCCTTAACAATGTCGAGTTGTAACCTCCTTTATTTTAAAGCACTTTAATTTCATCAATAAAGAAGTATTATTCAGTTTATAAAAGTGTTATTAACGTCCTTGTGTTGATTAAGTGCAGAAAGTCTTATACAACCCTATTCACCCCCCTCTAAGGTTATTTCAATTGGTATTAGAGCAGGTCCACCTGTTCAAGAGTTTAACAACTCGTGGAAAAGATCATGGCTGGTATCAATGAAGCCCCTCAAGGATGCTCGTGGACAAGAGCTCCACTACTCACTGGTGAAAACTACATGCTGTGGAAAAGACAAATAGAAATATTTCTCAAGGATCAAGATGAAGATATATGGACTGTGATCACTGAGGGAGATTTTCTCACTCCCACAAAGAAGAACAGTGAAAATCAAGATGTCCCAAAGAAGAGATCCGAAATGACAAATAAAGAGCTAGAAACATTGAGAAAAAAAATACTCGTGCTCTAAATTTGATTTATTGCAGTTTAAATTCCAATGGTTTTGAACGTATTTCTAATTGTGAGACTGCCAAAGAGGTCTGGGACTACTTGACGACCTCATACGAAGGCACAAGCCAAGTCAAGGACATCAAAGTGGACATTCTTGTCCGAAAGTATGAGGCCTTTAAAATGGAAGAAAATGAGTCCATTGAAGAGATGTTCATGAGATTTAGCAGCATCGCTAACCACCTCAAATCACTTGGAAAGAATTACTCCAATGAGGAACAAGTCAGGAAGATCCTAAGATGTTTTCCTAGAAGAAAATGGGGCCCAAAAATTACAGCCATTGAAGAGGCCCAAGACCTCAAGGTCCTCAAACTAGAAAAACTCATTAGAAAATTGTTGGCTCATGAAATCTAGCTGAGTGACCTCTCAGAACCCAAGGGAATTGCCCTCAAGGCAGTATGTGAATCTGACATTGAATCAGATGATGATGAGGAAGATACAATGGCAATGATAGCTAGAGGGTTTAGAAGATTATACATGAAAAATCCGACCTTTCGAGGATACATCAAGGATGGACAAAACAGAAAGGCAACCTCAAAAGGTAAGGCCTTAATAAAAGAAGAATCTGACCCATTTATTTGTTTTGGTTGTGGTAGCTCAAAACACCTTGTGAAGGACTGTGTTCGGTTGTGGTATTTTGTGGTTTTTCAAAGAGTAGGGTTGTCGGTCCACAAGGATGGGTGTTTAGGTATCTTAGGTAATTGGTTTAGTTTGGGGTTTTCAATGCGGAAAACGGTAAATAAATGTAAAGGAGAGCAAATTAAACTATACTAAACATGGATATCAAAACAACAATAATCAAGCAAACATGAATAAAAGATGGATTAATCTAATTCAACAAAGAAGAAAACTAAAACTAAGAGTGCAATTGAAAGCAAGAAATAAGAAAGCAATAAAACTAAACCTAATAATGAAATCAAGAATAAGAAATCATACCCTCGTTGCACTAAACCTTCACTCTAACTCTTCATCTTGAATCCTTCTCTCGAATTTTCCCCCGAACAAACAAGGAAATTGTGATTCGGGTTACTAAGAATCCAACAAATTCTCACTTGAAAGTAGAATTTGTGACTCTTAATCCCCCTCCTCACTAAAAGTTGGATTGGTAGCGAACTAGCATTAGAAAGCTTTGAATGCAAATCATTAATAAAAACTTTAAAGAGAGCAAGAACTTTGAAATTACTTGAATTGAATAAGAGAGAGAGTTGATTACAATGAAAGAAAAGAAAACTTGAAGAACAATTTAAAGCTTAATGAAAGATAAAAGCAAGATAAGAAAGATGCAATAAACCTAATTCTACTCTAATCCTACCTCTAACTACTTAATTCTAATTCTAATCTAATTCATAATGATGCTGAAATGTTTGGGGTATTTATAGAAGGAATAAAAATAAGGCCAAAACCCTAGATTAAGCACAACAGCCGTGTGTTTATTTCCGCAGATTGCCGATTGGTCGTGGGTGCGACCTCACTCTGGAAATTGTCAGTCATTTGCATCAACAATCGTCGCGGGTGCTACCAACCAGGTAGCGGGTGTGACCTCATTCTGCCCGGCGGTCACGAGTGTGACAAAACTGGTCTCGGGTGTGACGAAGCTGGTCACGGGTATGACGAAGTTGGTCACGGGTGGGACAAAACTGGTCTCGGGTGTGACCTCTTCCTACCAATCTTCCCTTCTTCCTTCTCCCTTCTTCCTTGGGATGTAGCGCCCGCTACAAGGAATGTAGCGGGTGCTACGCCCCTGTTTTGCACCAAAAATGGGGAAAGAGTTTCTGGGTCGGTTCCACTTCGCTTCGCGACTTGGCTTGGCTCGGGATATCGCTCGAGATTCCCTAAAAAGCTCCAATTTAGCTTCCTTCTAACTCCTTATTATCCTACAAAATCACAAAATCATCATAACTAATATATAATCAAGGGACTAAATCAAGCAAAACACCCTATAAATGATATCAATTCGGCTCGGAACGAGACCGAACAGACTGTCCACACGCCAGAAGAAACAAAGACAAGAGAAACAGTCAGCCTCAACGACAGAACCATAAGCCAATAATGGAAACATGGAGTGATAATGATTCCAGTGAAGGCCATAGTGAGGTAGAAAAAATGACAAATGTATGTCTGATGGCAAACGCAAGTAACGATCAAGATCCAACCTCATCTCATGACGAGGTAAACCTTAATGAGCTCCTCACTCTTCCCTCTTCGTACCTGGATCGCAAATTATTTCATCTCTTCAAATATTCTAGATCCTTAATAGAAAGAGTCAAGCATCTCACGAAACATGTCAATCATCTGAACGAAACCATAGAGAGCTTGAACACCAAAAATGACCTCTTAGCAACTGAAAATGTTAGACTATCCATAGAGGTCAAAGACTGCTATAAGGATATCACTCAATTATCCAATGAGGCAGTCATAAATTCTTATCCATACCAGAGAAAACCCATCCTTCCCGCACCCAATACACCACCTCTCAAAAATTAACGGTCCAAAAGTATTCCCTTCCATACCAACAAAGGACCTCTCCTTCTTATCCCAAATATTCCGCCTCTCAGAGAAAAATATCATAGAGGACCTCCAACAGCAAATAAAATAAGGATCTCATCAACCCAATTGTCTAAAGGTACTAGACCTTCGTGCATTACTAAAATTTGGGTCCCAAAGACCTCATTGCAACGACCTCATCTTTGGTCAGAGACCAAGAAAGGTATAGTGTCCTCTACTGCATGTATGTCTCAGACACATTACCAGAAATCCAACCAAGTTCTGCAAACGGAAAGTCAACAACATTGGAAGAGTGACCTTTGGAGACAAAATCCAAGACAAGATTCTAGACATTGGGAAGGTCGCGAAACAATGCCATCCGTTCCATTCGAGGGGGAGCCTTTTATTATGAGGACCTCAACCTATGCACAAGCTGTCAAATTGAGGGGGAGTCCTACATCCTCCCTACATGTGGTCTCTCTCCTCCTCCCAGGTTCATCAACTCACTATATGCCTAGATCTCTGATGTCCTCATCAGCATATCTTCTTGGGTACCTCAAAATTTAATCAAGTCCCGATCAAGATGTCCTCATCATTTCTTTTCCTCCTATCCCTCCTTCTCCCTCTCTCTTCCTCTCTTTATTTTAGCCACACAATTTAGTGCTTGTACTCTCCTGTTAACTTTTTGTCTGAAAGACAAAAAGAGGGAGAATTATGTTTGTTGCGTTGCTCTGCTATATACTATGTATCTATGCAAAAGAACCAAAAGAAAATTTTGTCTTTCAAAAAAAAAGGGGGGAGATTGAAGAACCCCTGCTCATTCCAAGGACCTCCACTACATTGAGGACCTCCACAGTAGCCGCTGACATTTTGATTGAAAGACAAATTTTGAAGACATGAAATCAGGGAAGTTTCCTTATTATATATTATTTCATATCTTCCTGATATTTATATATATATCTCTTGATCCTTGACTGATTTCATACTTTGTAGAATCCAAATCAAAAGGGAAGAGATAATTGCCAAATGAAGAGATTGAAGAATCCGCCTCCTAAGATGGAAAGAAACAAAACACACCGTTGAAGAGCCAAGAATAAATAGAGAAATCATTCTCTTCATACTTTAACGAATTCCAAGCAAGCAAATCGTATGTAGGAATTCTCTCTAAGTTTTCTGAGTTGTAAGAACCTTTAAGTGAAAGGCTTCTGAGTGTAACCACTAGGGTTTTTAGTGGTGAGCAAATGTTACCAGTTGGTTGATAACTTGTGAGGACCTCCTGGTCGAGTAGCTAAAGTGAGGGAGTGATCCTACTTTAGTGAGTTGAATCTTTTCTTTTCTGCCTCTACTGTGAGGACCTTACTGCAGAAGTCATCTCTGAGGCTTCTGCCCTTGTAAGCTCTGTTGAGGACCTCATAATCCTTAACAGTGTCGAGTTGTAACCTCCTTTATATTCAAGCATTTTAATTTCATCAATAAAGAAGTATTATTCAGTTTATAAAAGTGCTACTAACATCCTTGTGTTGATTAAGTGCAGAAACTCTTATACAACCCTATTCACCCCCTCTAGGATTATTTCAACTACTTCACTAAACACTAAACAGGGCAACCTCGTTAGCAATCACAATTCAAGAACCTTCTTTGCCAACATAGAACCTAAATTTATTTTAGGGTGTGTTTGGTGGGGATGAATATCGTTTTCTAGAAAATGATTTTTCCAATTTTCCCGTGTTAGGTGAACAGAAAATTGCAATTTATTAGGTACTCCCAGAGCACGTGCTCCAGATAATATGATTGTTCACCACATATATTAGATAGTTCACCATATATATTAGATTGTTCACCCTTATTACAATCATTATTCACTTGTAAATATCTGGAGCACATGTTCCGGGTGCATGCAATATATATGGTTCCCTGTGTAAATTATTTTCCCGAGTCCAGGAAAACTCATCTGCCTAGCCCAAGGTAATTACACAGCTCACTTCCTCCCCCTCTTATGTCTGCCCTAACCTTACACGAGTATCCTTAATACCACCTCTTTGCCATTAGCTCCTCCGTCGTTGCCTCACAACCGCCATTGCCATCAAACAAGATATCATCTCTCATCATCTTCCTGGAAAATAGAAAATGTACCAAACAATTGAAAATATTAGTTGAAAATTCATTTTCTAAGCAAACCATTTTACGCGGAAAACTATTTTCCTAGATGAAGGTTTTTCTTTGCACCAAACACACCCTTAATAAAGTCACAATAGGAGAAAACAAAAGGCAAAATGGAAAAACAATCAACATACAAATGAAGTAACAATTAAGAGTTGATTGTGTACATAACATGTAAAAACCTAAAATCGACAATAAAGAATATAGTGAATACAACTTCAACCCTATTAGTGTCAATTTCAACTTGATGATATCCCTCAACTTGTTGCTCCAATTGGACCTTCTTAGCTTCTTGTTCCCCTACAACATCACTCTTAGAATCAGCTTGAAAATTCTTACACATATCTGATGCATAACATGCATCATTAAGAGAGTTTTTTTTGCCAAGTGTGAACTTGAAATCAATTTGGACAATTCCTTTAACCAGAACAAGAGCATAGTTTCCCATGTAGATATTCTTGGCCATTTTCCACCAGTTTAAGACTTTTGAAGCAGCAATGGTTGTTGTATATGTGCCTCGCGGCACCCTGATTAACAAACTAACCATAATCATTATACTAAATTAATTAATTTGATCTTTGATTATAGCAACAAAGTTCTCATTCTTCTTCACTTCTCCCTGCTATTGTCGAGTAGACCATATTTCATTTTTCAAGTATAGCAATCTCTCTTTTTTATGGTTGGGACGTCCATATTCCAAAAATAAATGTTTGGCCTACTTCTACTCCTCATCCTCCTTCTTCTTGTCATAGGGCCTTTTTTCTTTCTTTTTTGACCATAGCTGGAACCGCCATCTTGTACAACATACACATGTGAGGTGCTTTTCTTGGATTATTCTACAAGAATACCCCATGAAAAATAGTCTTTTTCTTATGTTTTAGAGTTCTATTAGTATCATTCCAAAGGAAAGGAAGTTTCTCAATAATCAAATTGAAAAACAATTATTGCTTCATCCATATAAAGTTTATTATGTTTGAAGTTCCTAAGGATACATTGGATTTCATATGAATGATCAAAACCAAAACAACCATTATAACGTGATTATTTTTTTGAAGGCATCAAGCGCTAATTATTGAACTAGCTCACTAGAAAGTTCTTGCTAAATGCGTCATCCGATATGTATTTTTGTTCGAGAGACTCCCACAACTCCTTGGCAGTCTCATCGTTTTTGGCAGAGACAACAAATAACAAATCTACTATGTTATTGAGAATGCAACTACTACACATGTAATCAACATTCTTGGACTAGAGCCTCCCCCTTATTTGATTTGTCATTTCTGAAGAAAACCAGCTCTGCTCTGAGGACCTCCAAAAATCCATCTTGAGGACCTCCAACCATAGCAGCGCCAAAGCTTTTGTTTGAAAGAACAAATAAGGGAAGTTCCCATAATCCTCCATCTTATAATTAAAATATTCTCTAAAGATTATGTATACTTATTCTGAGCTATATCTTCGTAGAATATATATTATTGAGCAAGGATTGAACCTTCCAAAGAATAAAGATAAGAAGATCAAGCAAATCTGGAAAGTATCCTCAACTAAGGAAATGTCAAGCTAGTCGTTGAAGATCAAGCAAATCTTGAAAGTATGCTCAACTAAGGAAATGTCGAGCTAGGCTTTGCATTAAAAGCGCAATCACCTATATAAAGATCGGCTGCCTCACTTCTCAAAGATAACGATTTCCAATCAAGCAAATCGTGTGTAGGAAATTCCTTGAGATTTCTGAGTTGTAAGAAACTTTGAGAGAAAAGTTTTCTGAGTTGTAACCACTAGGGTATTAGTGGTGAGTTGTGTAACCAGTTGGTTGATAACTGATGAAGACCTCAGGGTCGTGTAACTAAAGTGAGTGAGAGACTTCATTTTAGTGAGTTCAAGCATTTCCTTCTGTCTCAGCTGTGAGGCCACTATTGTAGAAATTCACTCTGAATCTTCTGCCCTTGTAAGCATTTGTTGAGGACTTCACAATCCTTGACAGTGCCGAATTTGTAACCTCTATTTTCTAGCACTTTGAATTCATCAATAAAGAAGTATTATTCAGTTATAAAAGTGCTATTAACGTTTTGTGTTGATTAAGTTGTAGAATTATTTATACAACCCTATTCACCCCCACTATAGGGTTATTTCAATCGGTATCAGATCGGGTCCACTATATTCAAGAGTTTAACAAGTCTGTAGAAAATATCATGGCCGGAATCAGTGCAAACGAAACTGCACAAGGATGCTCATGGACAATAGCACCACTGCTCACTGGAGAAATCTACAGAAATATGAAAAGACAAATGGAGGTCTTTCTCAAAGATCAAGATGAAGATCTTTGGATCGTGGTTACCAAGGGAGACTATCCTACCCCTACAAAGAAGGATAACACTGGTCAAACCATCTCAAAAGATAGAACTGAAATGACAGATGAAGAAAAGGAGTCTTTGAAAAAAAACATCCGTGATTTAAATTTAATCTTTTGTAGTTTAAACTCAAATGATTTTGAACGTGTGTCCCTCCTTGAAACAACAAAACAGGTATGGGATTATCTGATAACGCCCTATGAAGGAACCAGTCAAGTTAAAGACACTAAGGTGGACATCCTTGTCTATAAATATGAGGCCTTCAAGATGGAAGAAAATCAAGGTCATTGAAGAGATGTTCAAAAGGTTCAACAGCATCGTTAACCACCTCAAATCCTTGGGAAAGACCTACTCAAATGAAGAACAAGTCAGAAAGGTCCTCAGATGCCTGCCCAGAAGAAAGTGGGGTCCGAAAGTAACAGCCATCGAGGAAGCACAGAACCTCAAGACCCTCCAACTAGAGGGGCTCGTTGGAAAGTTACTGCCCCATGAGATTCAATTGCAAAACACCTTAGAACAAAAAGGAATTGCATTAAAGGCAACACGAGAATCAGAAAGTGAAATTGAGGATGATGAAGAGGACAAAATGGCAATGCTGGTTAAACGGTTCAAAAGGCTCTACAAGAGAAATCCAACCTTCCAAGGATACATCAAAGATGTCCAAAACAAAAGATCAAGCCCAAAAGGTAAGTCCTCATTAAGAGAAGATGCTGTTCTATTTACTTGTTTTAGTTATGGCAGCTCAAAACACCTTGTGAAGAGTAACGACCCGACCCCTTTTTACACTTCAAGTGAGGAATAGGAGCATGAATAAAAATTAGAAAAAGTTTAAACGAAGAGCGTTGAGATCAATTTTCGGAAATGACCCATTGGATATTGAAAGATAATGAAAACCCCGCTAAAAAAATCCCGATCGATTGTTCTTGCCCAAAATTGTTCCATGGACTTTTGATCTTGATCCATAGGAGCTTTCGTCCATGTGAAGTCATAGAGGGAGGTCGAAATTCTTATGTCTAAATTACTAGTTGATTAATCATCTCACTCTTGTAAAAATTTAGCACAACTAAACCCAAAAATTACCAACAAAAAGGGTTGATATGACTCCACACTTGCAAAGCAAATATTCTCCAATATTCCCATGCATGGGGAGGAGGCAAACAATGATTAGTAGGGGATAATTCAGCAGAAACTATTCCTTACATGGACATTAGCACACTCAAAGTCCACCTATATACCTAAGGGAATCTAGCATGAAGTAGGTAAATCAATCACATTTCTATATAAACTGTTGGCGGGTAGGATAGTTTAAAAGCATTTTGTTAGTTACAGTTGAGTTAGTTAAGTTAGTTTAGGTTCTTTTATTTAGGTATTTTCTTTATCTTTCTCATTCTCTTTTCTCCTTACCGATATATATATATATATATATATATATATATATATATATATATATATATATATATATATATATATATATATATATATATATATATATATGGGGTTTGGTTCATGTTTAAGCATCAAGTGAGAGACATCAATATTCAGTAAAGTATATACATTTTCTATGATTTGTTTCTCTTATTAGCAGCAATGCCAAACAGAAAGTGAAGGTTTTCACATGGTATTAGAGCCCTCCAATTGGATCTACTAGCTCTTTGATTCTGCATTTGGTGATATCCTTTCCCTTTTCTTTGTTCATCTTCCATTCTTTCTTTCGTGTCTGGCATCCTGCTGTTCTTTCCTCCTTTCATTTTTCTTTCTTTATCATGGGTGAGGAAAAGGTTGTTGTTCCAGTGGTAGTTGGTCCTGATCACCCATTGTACCTTCATTATTCAGACAATCCTAGTTTCAGTTTGACTAATGAACCACTAACTAGTCTGAATTATGGACAATGGAGTAGATCATGTGAGGTTTTTTTAAAGGCCAAGAACAAAATGTGCTTCATAGAGGGAAAGGTTGAAAAACCTGCTGCTGATTCCCCTTTATTGCCCTTCTGGGAGAGATGCAATAGCGTGCTCATTTCTTGGCTTCTTCGATCTGTCACAAAAGATATTGCATCAAGCATTCTCTATACTGAAACCGCAGCAGTAATCTGGAGTGATCTTAAAGAAAGATTCAGCTACAACCAAGGTGCCAAGATTTATCAATTACACCAGGATATGAGCAACCTTAGTCAGGGAAATCTCTATATGTCTAGCTATTATACTAAATGCAAGCAAATTTGGGATGAATATGTGATGGTCATTACCCCTTGCAATTGTGCATCAGATTGTTCTGCATCTAAACTAATAGCTAGACAGCAGCTGTTCCAATGTTTGATGGGTTTAAACGAGCAGTATAAAACTGTGAGAGGTAGTATTCTAATGATAACACCTTTGCCAAGTGTTTATCAAGCCTATAGCCTTGTTCTTCAAGAGGAACAACAGCAGAATATCAAGAAACCATCATTCCCTGAGGAAGGTTCTATGGTGTTTAATGCTTCCAGAAACCAAAATCCCAAGAATGTTCAGAATCAGTATAGCAGGCAAACACAACATCCTAGTTATGCTTCTCAGGGGCATTCAAGTTATCCTGCTTACTCGCCTGCACAATCCTCACCCAGAACTTCTGACAACAATGCAAACTCACAAGCCAATCAGAACAAAAGACCCTATTGTTATTATTGCAAGAAGCCAGGCTACCCAGCTGAAAAATGCTTTAAGCTGGCCAGGAAACAGGCTGAAAGATCTCAAAGAATTGTTGCAAATGTGCAAGCTGGCCCAGAAACTGCACCTACCACATCTGATGTTCAAGAGACATCAAGACATACTCTCAGCAATGAAGAATACACACAGTTGATGCAACTTCTTGGAAAACAAAATGTACATGTTTTTGATCAAGTGGACCCTCAACACTCAGCCTTCTTGGCAGATAAGTAATTATGTTTAATGTCTGATAGTCAAACTGTCCATTGGGTTATTGATAGTGGAGCAATAGATCACATAACACCTCACTTACATCTTTTTTCTTCATATACACCTGTTGTTACTTCTTGCTTCATTACATTGCCTAATGGTCATCAAATACCTGTCAAGAATGTGGGAAATTTTATTCTTCAATCTGGGATAGTGCTTCAGAATGTTCTGCATGTACCCTCTTTTCATTTCAGTTTAATTTCTGCTTATAAATTGACCAAAGAACCTAAGGCAAATCTAGTGTTTACTCCTGGAAATTCTTATATCCAAGACCCTATGAAATATTAACCCTTGGTAAACGGCAAGGAGGACTTTACTTGGCCAATAATTACACTAAAATCAAGAATGCATCTCAAAATCAAGAAAATGGTAGTGCTCTTCTCTCTACATCAGAAGTTTGG
The DNA here is from genome assembly GCA_029582165.1 of Portulaca oleracea. NCBI lineage: Eukaryota > Viridiplantae > Streptophyta > Magnoliopsida > Caryophyllales > Portulacaceae > Portulaca > Portulaca oleracea. The sequence continues at coordinate 10,006,121 of CM055881.1, read as the reverse complement.
CACTGCAGGCTAGGTCACCCTTCTCCTGAGTACCTCACAAGAATTCCAGGACTATCAAATATCCCAAACACATCAGCTTGCCAGATCTGCCCTCAAGCAAAACAACAGAAGCTTCCTTTTCCTTCCACTACCAGTAAAGCCACTAACAAGTTTGAGTTGCTTCATATAGATTTATGGGGCCCTTTTAGAGTACAGACTAATGATGGTTTTCATTCCTTTTTTACCATTGTTGATGATGGTACTTGAACAATATGGATATACTTATTTTCTAGTAAAACCAATGCTTTTCCCATGCTTGAAAACTTCATTTCTTTTGTCTCAAAGCAATTTGATGCCACTGTCAAGATCATTAGATCTGACAATGGAAAGGAGTTTTGTGATAATCATCTAAATCCTATTATAGTTCAAAAGGTATTTTGCATCAAACATCATGTGTGGAAAGACAACAACAAAATGGAATTGTGGAGAGAAAACACAAACACATTCTACAGGTAGCCAGATCCCTATTAATTCAAACAAAGCTTCCTTTAAAATTTTGGGGAGATTGTGTTTTGACTGCTAGTTACTTAATCAATAGGATTCCCAACTCTGTTATTAACTTTAAAACTCCCTATGAAATGCTTTATAACTCTCCTCCTGATTATAGTCATCTAAGAATTTTTGGTTGCCTTTGTTATGCCTCTACCTTAAGTGCTAACAGACATAAGTTTGACCCTAGAGCACACCCTTGTGTTTTTCTAGGATATTTTTTCAACAAGAAAGGATATAAACTGTATGATATGTCTGATAAAAGGATTATATTTAGTAGAGATGTAAAATTTTGTGAACAACACTTTCCATATCATAATATTAGCAATACAGATGATACTGTTTTACCTGACTTTATATTTTTATCTAGTGTCCCTGAAAATTATGCTGAGGATGGAGATAACTATGACAAGGAAATTTCAATGCAAAGACTTGTAAACCAGCAACAACAGGATCCAACACTTACAGATGACAGCCCTGCACCTACTACAGCTACACCTATCCCAACAAGAAAATCTACAAGGGTCATCAAGCAACCCACATATCTGAAGGATTATGGCGTACAACTACCTAAGATTGGTAATATTGTTCAATTTTCTGGGCTTTCTACTTTTCAACAACAACAAAACACTCAACTTGATTATTTGGAAGAACCTAAAACTTACAAACAGGCTACTCATCAACATTGGGTAGATGCCATGAAAAGAGAAATAGAAGCTCTTCTCATCAATAACACTTGGACTGAGGTGGACCTCCCTCCTGGGAAGAAAGCCATAAGTTCAAAATGGGTATATAAAGTGAAACTGAGGTCTGATGGTTCTTTAGAAAGATATAAGGCTAGATTGGTTGTAAGGGGGAATACTAAAAAAGAGGGACTTGATTACAACGAAACTTTTAGTCCAGTAGTCAAAATGACAACAATTAGAACAATTATTGCCCTGGTAGCAGCAAGAAATTGGTCCCTTTATCAACTCGATGTGGATAATGCTTTCTTACATGGTGATTTACATGAGGAAGTCTATATGAAAATGCCTGAAGGACTCCATAATCCTCAAAACAAAGTCTGCAAGCTACAAAAATCTCTATATGGCCTGAAACAGGCCTCTCAATAGTGGCATTCTAAGCTGGCACAGTTTTTGAAAGAACAAGAATATACTCAATATAAAAATGATTACAGCTTGTTTACCAAGAAAACTATTGATAATCTGACTGTTGTAGTTGTTTATGTTGATGACATTTTGCTTATAGTATCATCTATTATTGAGATTGACAGGCTCAAGAACCAACTACACTACATTTAGGATCAAAGATCTTGGGCTTCTCAATTACTTTATTGGCCTTGAAGTCTCCTATTTGCCACAAGGGATCAGCCTCACTCAAGAAAATTCACTCAAGACCTGCTCAAAGAATCTGGCCATATCAACTCTAAACCTACTGCCACCCCTCTCCCTTTAAATTGCAAATTACATTCTGAATCTGGAACTCTATTAACAAACCCTAGTGCTTATAGAACTTTTATTGGCAAACTCAATTTTCTATCTAATACACGTCCTGATATATCTTTTGCAGTTCAAACACTTAGTCAATTCATGCAAAACCCCAGGACTTCTCATATGGCTGCCTTGGATCATCTCATAAGATATATAGCTGGAACTTCAGGACAAGGGATATTGCTCAAGGCCTCTGACCATCTCCAGCTCACAGCCTTCTCTGATTCAGATTGGGCAGCATGTCCAATATCTAGGAGATCAGTTACAGGATACATTATTCTGATGGATAAGTCTCCTATAAGCTGGAAATCAAAGAAACAATCTACGATTACAAGATCATCAGCTGAAGTTGAATACAGGGCAATGGCTCAAGCTGCTGTAGAGATAACATGGTTAGTCAGCCTTTTGAGAGAACTTGGTGTCCCTATTACTAGGCCTGTTACTCTACATTATGATAACCAATCTGCACCGCAAATAGCAATAAATCATGTCTTTCACGAACGAACAAAGGACATTGAAGTGGACTGTCATTTTACTCGAGACAAGGCCATGGAAGGACTACTACAGTTGAGCTATCTTCCTACTCAATCCCAACTTGCAAATGTTCTTACCAAAATCCTTCCCTCCAATCAACATTGGCATCTTTTAAACAAGGTTGGCATGTTTTCCCACCATCCAAGCTTGAGGGGGAATGTTGGCGGGTATTAGTTACAGTTGAGTTAGTTAGGTTAGTTTAGGTCTTTTATTTAGGTATTTTCTTCATCTTTCTCATTCTCTTTTCTCCTTCCCTATATATATATATATATATATATATATATATATATATATATATATATATATATATGGGGTTTGGTTCGTGTTTAAACATCAAGTGAAAGACAACAATATTCAGTAAAGTATATACATTTTCTATGATTTGTTTCTCTTATTAGCAGCAATGCTAGACAGAAAGTGAAGGTTTTCACATAACCCCCCTCCCCTTCTCCATTTCGTACCAGCCTTCCTCCCTCCCCTTTCTTACTGATTTCTCTTCTCCTTCTCTCACTAGAATTATCTTATAAACCCTCATTCAGCTACAACATTAAAACACGCACTCTCCTAGCTGCAAACATCTCACAAACATCAAATAGAAGAGGAAGAGGTGGAGATAGGGCTGGCAATGAGCCAAGCCGGCTCGTGAGCCCTCATGAGCCAACTCGGTGGGAAGCTCGATAAGCTCGGCTCACAATAAGCTCGAGGTGGCTCGGGCTCGAACTCGTCACATAAACAAGCCAAGTCGAGCCCAAGAAGCTCGGCTCGTGAAGCTCGTAAGGCTCGTGAAAATGGAAAATTGGACAAAATATGTTGTGTTTGATAATTCATCTAATACAAGACCTAAGGATGTGTAGATTGCTGTCCAAAAATCGAGCTCAGAAGAAAGAACAAGTAGAACCAAAAACAACCCAGTCTTCAAGGTAACAACACTCAGATTAAGACCTAGGAACCACCCTACATAAAGCATGATTTTAGCCTTACTTAGGGACCTCTTCTATAAAACCTCCCAACATAAGTCTTGTAGCCCTAAGAACAAGGAAGACAACCCAAAAACCTGTGACCCCAAAGCTTAAGTATTGAATGAGTTATGACTTTTTCTTTCCAGACATGCAAAACTTAAGTATTGAGTGAGTTATGACCTTTTCTTTCCAGATATGCAAAACTGTTTTGTTCCTTAAGTCAATTCTGACATAGTTACTACTTTGTTAAATAATGTAAATGTGAGGATGTTTGGACTAATCTAAAAATATGGGCTTAAACTAGACTCTATTAGGAAGATTCTCCAACTCGAAACAAGTCCAAAGCTTAAGTATTGAATGAGTTATGACCTTTTCTTTCCAGACATCCAAATCTGTTTTGTTCCTTAAGTTAGTTCTGACATAGATACAACTTTGTTAAATACTATAAATGTGAGGATGTTAATCTAAAAATATGGGCTTAAACGAGACTCTATTAAGAAGATTCTCCAACTTGAAACAAGTCCAAAGCTTAAGTATTGAGTGAGTTATGACCTTTTCTTTCCAGACATGCAAACCTGTTTTGTTCCTTAAGTCAGTTTCGACATAGCTACGACTTTGTTAAATATTGTATTAGTGTGAGGATGTTTGACTAATCTAAAAATATGGGCTTAAACTAAACTCTATTAAGAAGATTCTCCAACTCAAAACAAGTCCAAAGCTTAAGTATTGAGTGAGTTATGACCTTTTCTTTCTAGACATGCAAAACTGTTTTGTTCCTTAAATCAGTTTTGACATAGCTGCGACTTTGTTAAATACTGTAAATGTGAGGTTGTTTAGACTAATATAAAAATATGAGCTTAAATGAGACTCTATTAAGACTAAAATTTAGGTTCTAAAGACCTCTCTGCAACAATCTCATCCTTGGTTAGAGAATAAGAAAGGTATAGTGTCCTCTACTGCAGGTATGCCTTAGACACATTACCAGAGATCCAACCAAGTTCTGCAATCTGAAAATCAACAAGATTGGAAGAGTGACCTTTGGAGACAAAAGCAAAGATAAGATCCTAGACATTGGGAAGGTCATGAAACAACGCCATCCGTACCATTCGAGGGGGAGCCTTCTATCTTGAGGACCTCAACCTATGCACAAGCTGTCAAATGGAGGGGGAGTCCTATCATCCCTCCTCCCTACATGTGGTCTCTCTCCTCTTCCTAGGTTCGTCAACTCACTGCATGCCTGGACCTCTGATGTCCTCATCAGCATGTCCTCTTGGGCACCTCAAAATTTAAACTAGGTTCGTTCAAGACGTCTGACTACCTCTTCCATAGGTAATTCATATTCTTTCTCTTTTTTAAAATCTGCCCAAATCATTTCTTTTCCTCCTATCCATCCTCCTCCCTTTATCTTCTTCTCTTTATTTTAGCCACACAACTTAGTGCTTGTACTCTCATGCTTACTTCTTGTCTGAAAGACAAAAAGGGGTGAATTTTGCCATACTCTGGTCTATACTATGCTACTTATGCTACTTTACTATGCTACTTATGCTACTACTTATGCTGCTATGAATGCTATCTTGATCTATCATGCTGTCAATATAAGTTGTACTTGCAAATTTTGTTTTTCAAAAAAAAGGGGGAGATTGAAGAAAACCAGTCTTGCTCTGAGGACCTCCGCAGATCCATCTTGAGGACCTCCGGCCACAACAGCGCCAAAGCTTTTGTTTGAAAGAACAAATAAGGGAAGTTCACAAAATTCTCCATCTTATAATCAGAATATTCTCTAAAGATTATGTATATTTAATCTGTGTTATATCTTCGCAGAATATATATTATTGAGCAAGAATTGAAGTTTTCAAAGAATAAAGATAAGAAGATCAAGCAAATGTGGAAAGTATCCTCAACTAAGGAAATGTCAAGCTAGCCGTTGAAGATCAAGAAAATCTGGAAAGTATCCTCAACTAAGGAAATGTCAAGCTAGCCGTTGAAGATCTAGCAAATATGGAAAGTATCCTCAACTAATTAAGGAAATGTCAAGCTAGCCGTTGCATTACAAGCCCAAGCACCTATATAAAGATCGGCTGCCTCACTTCTCAAAGATAACGATTTCCAAGCAAGCAAATCGTGTGTAGGAAATTCCTTGAGATTTCTGAGTTGTAAGAAACTTTGACAGAAAAGTTTTCTGAGTTGTAACCACTAGGGTATTAGTGGTGAGTAGTGTAACCAGTTGGTTGATAACTGGTGAGGACCTCAGGGTCGTGTAGCTAAAGTGAGTGAAAGACTTCAATTTTGTTAGTTCAAGCATTTCCTTCTACCTCAGATGTGAGGCCTCTACTGCAGAAATTCACTCTTAATCTTCTGCCTTTGTAAGCATCTGTTAAGGACCTCACAATCCTTGACAGTGCCGAGTTTGTAACCTCCTCTTATTTCTAGCACTTTGAATTCATCAATAAAGAAGTATTATTCAGTTAACAAAGTGCTATTAACGTTCTTACTTTGATTAAGTTGCTGAATTATTCATACAAACCTATTCATCCCCCCCTAGGGTTATTTCAATTTCATTATTGTTTCAATAGGAAAACTGGACCCACTGCCAACACCTAAAATGAAGCTGATGGTGATGGTTCTGACCCGTGTGATGATGTAAGTTTATTTCATTTTCTTTTGTTTTACACTTTAATAGAATTTTAATTCATGGTCTTATTTTTCTTTTATTTTCTATTTTAGGACTTTAATGCATGTCCTGTGAATTCAAGTTTATTTGTAGTGAAATCAGAGTTAGATTTTTACTTGAAAGAACCACGTATGGATAGAAAACTTGAGTTGAATGTCTTGGTGTTTTGGAAATCACTTATCTTTAGTTGTCCTGTTCTAGTCAAGCTTGCACGTGATGTGTTGAGTATCCCAATTACTTCGGTTGCTTCGGAATCCACTTTTAGTGTTAGGGGTCAAATTTTGAAGCCAACTAGGTGTTCTTGGACTCCGGAGAACGTTCAATCTTTGATTTGCACTAAGAATTTGATATTTGGTTAACAAGTTACAAACATTAATCACTTAAGAACTACAAACATTAATCTTTCATGTTAAGTGTTATCCCAATTAATGTTTGTAGCTTGTAAACATAATGAAAGATAAGTGTTTAAAAGGTAACCTTATAGAATTTTGAACGTTCAATCTTTCATGTTAAGTGTTATTTCATTATGTTAAAAAGCTGCAAACATTAATCACTTAAGAACTACATACTAACTATTATCATGTTGCTTTCTTCAGAGGAGGATCAAGATCATGTCGATGACTCAACGGAGGCAAGTACTTACCTAGATCTACAAGCATCGCCTTTCGAAGGACTTGAAGCTATATATGACCCTCTTGAAGTGGACTAAAAATGCTTGGATGAGTTCGAATTGGATGAACATGAAAGGAGCTTGGTTTAGTATTCTAAATATCGTAATTTGTTTGTAGCTTCTTTGGCAATATAATTCTTGTAAACTTTAAGACCATCAAAAGAAGTTTTGTGTTAGTTTGGAACTTTTGTATTTGGATTGTGAACTTGTAACTTTGATCTTTGGACTTGTATTGTAAGTTTGAAATTTTATGTTTGTGGACATGGACAAGTCTTGATTGGATTGTGGAACGAATTTGGTATGCTAGGGAAAGAATGTTCTCTTATAGATTATTAAAGGTAGAAGCAGTGAAGCACCATACGTCTATACGAAAACCGGACATCAGACATCAGGGTCTGGGTCTGGGTCTGAAAAAACTGTCTGATTGTTAATCAGAACAGGGTCTAGGTTTGATGCCTTTTGTCCGATGTCCAATGATCTGAACCCGAATTTTTGACGAAAAATATTTTTTACGGGCAAAGGAATCTTAGTACGTACTTTTACTTGAATAAATACATTTTTCTCGTTGCTTAATTCATCTATAATGCTAATTATTTAGCCCAACATTATTCGAGTAAATCGTGAGCCTGGTTTCAACCTAAAGAATATCCTCTTCATTATATTAATTGCAACATAAAAGGACGTTACTATGGATGCACAAGCTTACTCATCTTTTAAAGAAATAGGAAATATTTTGTTCAATGGAGCTATAGTACTTCTTAAAGAGACTATCAATTCAAATCAAATTTTAATCTTTCGTCACCGCCATCTAAAACGCAAGAAATGTAGCTTCGATCCTTTTGATCTGCAATAAAACTTTAGATTATGTTTTCACTTTTCTTTAAAGAAGATCATATATAAATACGCATTGAAAATCGAAATTCTACAATGTACTGTTTTTTTAGAGGGTAAAAGAACAATGATACATTTAATGTTAAAAATAATTACACATATCCAACCCTGGAAAAATGGCATCCAAATCTTGAAAAGTTACTGATTCTAGTGGGGAAGGCGGAACCCCCAAATCTGAAAAGGAAAATTGGAGAATAAAAAATTACTCACCAGATAACTAATTCGTTTCTTTTTTTTCCTATTTTTTTAAATGCTAAAATGAATGTCAAGGCCAAGCAGCAGGGGCCAAGCTGAGATGCAAGTCGAGCCCACCACCGCCATCATCACCAGGCCCTCTACTAAACCTGCTCAACGACGTCGTGGCACCTTCCAACGACACCATTTTCCCCTGCACTCCTCCTCCGGCGGCTTGACCACCGTCACTCCCGCCGAACACACACGAGTGCGACACGTGCAGGGAAGGGACAGCCGCACGTGGCATGTACACCCATGACCCCGGCGGAGGGACGACGACTGCTCCGCCGCCGCCAGGGAGGAGGTGGGGCGGCGGAGTGAAGGCGGAGACGATGGGGTTGCGGACATATCCGGCGGCGGTTCGGGTGGCGTGCATTTGGGCACGCTTGAGGTGCTGGCGTTCCTTCTTGTGGGCGTTCTGGTGGCCGCCGAGGGCCTGGGAATTGGCGAATTCTCGACAGCAGTACTGGCACTCGTACTTCCTCCCTTCTGATTTTGAGTTTGAGTTGGGGGATGGGGATGTGGAGGAGACAACCTCTTCGTGGAGTATGTCTATGTCCATGTTGATTCCGAACAGTTTCAATCTCCCTGATGATGATCCTCCGATGTTGTTTCTTTGGTAGTGCTCTGGTTCGTCCATGTAAGAGACGGAGAGATGAGAAGGGTTATGTATGTGGAGAGAGAGAGAGAGAGAGAGAGAGAGAGAGTGAAAGAGTGAACGGGGGTTGATGCATGAGAACACGGATACTTATACTAGGACAAACTGGTTAATTATTGATTTACTAAATTCTGCCCATCTCTTATGTGTTTTGAGAAGGGTTTTTTTTGCATTTTGGACCCCGAACTTTATGGGTATTTATATTCTGAACCCTTAGTTTTTAACATTAACTTTTTAGACCTTAAAGTTTGTAGGTTGAATAAAAAAAGACCTTAAAGTTTGTGGGCTCAAGAAAAAGGCTCCTGTCTCATTCTTTATTTTCCTCCCATGTTTGAATTTATCTCCCGATTGACGTTAAACTTCAGGACTATGGTTCAAACTAATATTGAAGCTATAATACACCTCTCTAATTCATGTTGGGGCTACTTAGACTCCTGAGTATATGGTTTTAAGTAACTCCTACATGAATAAAAGAGGTTTATTATAATTTTAATATCGGTTTTAACCTTAGTCTTGAAGTTTGATGCCAATTGGGAAAGAAATTCAAACATGGAAAGGAAAAAAAAACAGGAAATGGGCTTTTTTTCACCTCACAAACTTTAGGGTCCTTTTTTTCAGCCTACAAACTTTAGGGTCCAAAAAGTTAAAGTTGAAAATCAAGGGTTCAGAATATAAATACCCCTAAAATTCGGGGTCCAAAATGCAAAAAACCCGTTTTGAGCAACACATGCTTTCACTGGTATAAAATATATATTTAGATGTTTTAAATCTATTATATAATTTCTAAATTTTATGTTTGTATACTTTTGAAGTGTTTTTGTAATCATATATTAATTTTTTAAGTTATAAATTCTTTATATAGACACTTTTGAACTATTTATTTCTTTTATGCTCACTTTTTATGTGTGACATTTATAATGTCAATATGTATTAGGAATCTATTTATTTTATATTAATTTTTTATACAAAATATAGATTGTGAGAGTACATGTTCCTAAGAGCATGATACATATATTGACTGACAAATGTGATGAAGGTCATGAGTTTGAGTTCATCCTGAAGTTGTTTGTCTCTAAATACCCAAATTTGCATAAGCTCATATAGGGTTGTTTGGTCTTCAGGTAAATTGTATTGCCAAAAAAAGAAAAAAAAAGTTCGCTTTTATAAATAATAGTGAAGCAAATATGTGAATTTATTAACGGATAAATTAAACTTATAACATATTGATAAATTTAGGTACATTTATAAATTTCGTAACAATATCAAAGAATTTGTCATAATTTTACAATAAAGTGTAACAAATTCTTTTATTAAAATTATCTCACTAAAAACATAGGTAAGTACTTAGTATTTACCATACAACAACAATTAAACCTTAATGTAGTCCCATTAATGCAAAGTGTGAGGGTTCAGATGCATTCAACTTTCCCCTTATATACTGATATATATGAAGAGGTTGATTCAGGTAAACCCTAAAATTTTTTAAATTATAATACATTTCATACTTCTTATTACATTCAAACATATATACATCTTGACATCATAGACCAATATTTTACAAAAATACATCTTTGCAGTTTATTTATTAATTAAACTATTTTTGGTTACAGAGCTCCTTTAAATTTTTAATTGTGTCTTTGTTACAGGCGGTGATAGAGAAAATTAATATATATTACTCTACATTTGGTTGCTTTGTGATTTCAGGTAGTAAATTATTATAGGCATATATAGGTAGCTTTTGTTTTTTTAGTGGAAGTTGATGATGTCTTTGAGACTTTAATTTTTGTGTATTGCTTTCATGTTAGGTTTTTGTTCGATCTAATGTAATATTTACATTATTATTTTTATGTTAATCCATGAAACTTATACCATGTTTCAGGAAATGTAATGGGTAAGCGATATTACAAATATATACAATATAAAAAGAATGTAGCTTTTGTTTTCTTAGATAATTCTAATGTGATTTTTACATGGAACTTAAGCATGATTACTTTGTCAAAATTTCTACAATTTTCTTAGGGCGGAGGATTGAGCAAATAATGGTTACCGATGCGCTAAAAAAATTTGTATTATGATCTGATCAAAACAATTGATTCAAAAACTAAATAACAAACAATGCTTTTTTCATTAATGGATTGGCAAACTGATTCAGAAAAAGTAATAAGAAAACGGATATCAGATACTATTTAAGGTTATACAAAGTCCGTTAGCCATGATTGACTGATTATGCAAACTATAATTATAGGAAGAAAATATGTTACGAATGTTGTTGTTTAAACAATGAATACCTAGATGTTAAATCCGAATTAATCGAAACTTTTAGGTTGGAGATGAATTATATTTCCAAAGAAACTTGGATTTCTTGACAAGCTAGAGGAACTGGGATAATACTGTTGACTGCACTTTCCCTCTAGACTTTCGACCTACAAAGGAAAGAAAGCTCAGGTGTTGACAAAAGAATTATCCTCTAATGCTTAAATTAATATATGCAGTTTGTAAGAAATTTCTTGACGGGAAGAGTGTTTACATTTTAAATGAGTGTTTATATATGTTAGTGGATATACCATTGCCTTTATATGAGAGATTCGGACCCAAAACTCATACAATTAGGCATTTTGGATAGTTGAATGAACTGAAGTGATCATGCTCTCAAATATATGTCATGAGGAGGTAACAAATTATTATATTTATAAAGTTTTAACAAATTAAAAAAATATTATAAGAAATTATTAAATTTCACAACAAATAATAGGAGATAGATATGAGACTGTTCTTTAAGTGAGTAAGATGAGGTTGAGAAAACTAAGGGGAACAAGTCATATAAGAAATATAAGATATTCGCTCGGTCTCAAATATCTATTGTATTTTTTTTTTTTTTACGGTTTTCGAGGTCATATTTTGAGTGTTAATATTTTACGTTTTACCTTAAAAGACTTATAATACTATATTGAAGTAAAAGTATTTTTCATCACAAATAGAATAACGGTGATTTTACCTGATAATACAATATATAATTTGATAAATTAATTAACCGTCAAAATTTATAAAATTTGACTCTATTAATCAAACATGGACAAATTTCTTTGGATCGGGGAGTATAATTTTATGAAGTGGGATTGGAGCCTAAAAAAGGACACGGATACGGTAGACCGAAAGAGTGTAAATTACACCACTCGCATTATTGAACAATGCTCTTCAGAAGTCATTGTCAGTTGCCGAAAGTCAACATAAAAGGGCCATTGCATGAAATACTTGAATTAAGGGATCATGAAAGCCTCGAAAGCAAATGAAGATGAAGCACCGTAAAGTCCCACAAAGACGACTCATCATGGCCCACGTGTCAACGTCGTATCCACTCTGTGGAGCAACCTTTGGATACGCATGTTTCTATTTCATGCTGCAAAAGCACTTGCATGGATTGGACTTCAGTTTTCGGTGTAAAACATCTTTTACCTCAAGATAAGAAATCAGGTCTCATCCTCGTACTTTTGGGAGCCTCACGTAATATAGAAGACCACGTTTTAAATTGGACTCTTTTAAAAAATTGCGTCAATATTTATGATAGACAACGATATTAAAAATTTAGTCGAAATGCATACCTATGAAAATAATTCTTTTCCATTTACAAAATGTTGTTCTTCTGTTAAAACTTAGTAAGAAATTTATCATTACTGTTCCCTATCAAAATAGACCTTCCAAAAAGTCTTTTTCTTTTTTACAAAAGTGACATATGAACCTGTTAGACCTGGCTCAGATACCCTTGTGACACTCTGATACCGGTCGTTAGGATCGAGGTAAAAGATAGCCTAGTATTTGCAGCGGAAGATGTAATTATCGAGATGTATAAATTAAGAAGAAATATAACAAGATCAATAATTAAAAGATAGAGAGTACAAAAGACACACGATTTACATGGAAACCCAAATCGAGAAAAAATCACGGACGGCAACGGAGCAATAATCCACTAATATAAGGGGAGAGATTACAAGAGAGATCCCAAGGGGTTATATAACGCAAGGGGATCGATGGCCATATCACAAGGGGTTTAATAGGACAGGCTATATAACGCAAGGGGATCGATGGCAAGATCACAAGGGGATAATAGCGCAACATGATATACTGAAGACAAAACGAGCTCTCTAAAGTGTTGGGTGTGAAGACCAAACTGAGGAACGAAGAAGGAAGAAAACGTAGGCTGCGTTTTTGGGTGCTGCAATGCGACACCTTGATGGGTTTCGTCCAAAGGCCCATATGTGTGTTATATTTTTTAGCGGCAAGTTTTTTAGTGTTTTCAGTTATTGTTAACCTAGTTCCTCTTATGTTTCTCTAGTATATATAGGGGTTCAAGTTCTCCCTATTTTGTATCCCTGAGATCAAGTGAGATAGAGAGAAACACAACCTTGTATTGTAATCCTCATATTACTAGTGCATCGATTCCATGGTTTTTTTCCCGCTTTGGGTTTTTTCCACGTTAAAATCCTGGTGTCAAATTTCTTATTTCTTTTCCGCTATTATTTCCTATTGTTTGTGTTTTGCTTGAGTACTCTTCGATCCTAACAACTGGTATCAGAGCTTTCAGGGTTTGTGAAAGAGAACTCGCTTTCAAACAATGGCAGGAGATAAGTATGAAATAGAGAAATTTGATGGATCTGACTTCATCTACTGGAAGTTGCAGATTGAGGATCTTCTGTATGCGAAGTCGCTGCATGTTCCGCTGTTGGATAAGCCAGATAAGATGGAGCAGGCTGAATACGATCTGCTGGATCGACAGGCGATGTCCCTAATCAGGATGTCATTGGCTCGGAACGTCATGTTTAACGTCATGGAGAAAAAGACAACGAAGGAATTGCTGAAGGCACTGGAGAATATGTATGAGAAGCCTAGTGCAGCAAATCAGGTATATTTGTTCACTAAATTAACCAGCTGTAAGATGGCTGAAGGTGGGGATGTGGCTAATCATATTAATGAGATTACTAAAATTTTATCGCAACTTGCTTCAGTAAAGATGGCTTTTCCTGAGAATGTTAGGGCTTGCGTATTATTATCTTCTATGCCTGAGTCTTGGAGAACCCTTGTAACTGCTTTTAGTAGTGCTAAGGATACTGATGAGATGAAATTTTATGATGTATAGTCTGTATTGCTTAATGAGGGTCTTCGCAGGAAGAATTCTGGTGAGGAATCTTCGGGAATTGCATTAAGTGTCAGGGGTAGGAAGAATAATAGGAATTCAAATAATTCCAGGGGAGGCAGGCCTAGGGACATGAGCAATGTTGTGTGTTATGGTTGTGGGGATAAGGGTCACTTTAAGAGGGATTGCCCTAGACCTAGGAAGGGAAAGGGGAAGGGTAATGATTACCGAGACTCTGTCAACTCTGTGGAAGATCTTTGTGAAGCCTTGGTCTTGAGTGTGTCTAGCCCTGAAGAGTCTTGGATAGTTGATACTGGCGCATCCTTTCATGTTTCTTCAAACAGGGAGTTATTTCATAATTTCAGGAGTGAGAATTTTGGCAAGGTGTATCTTGCCAATGACAAGTGTTGTGACATAACAGGTACAGGAGACGTGACGATTAAGACTGCTAATGGTAGTCTTTGAAAGTTGGAGGATGTGAGGTATATTTCTGGAATTAGGAGGAATTTAATTTCAGTGAATCAACTCGATGAAATGGGCTATACTGCAGGCTTCGGGAAAGGGATGTGGAATATCATGAAGGGTGCTATGGTAGTGGCGAAGGGATTGAGATCCGGTACGTTGTACTCTACCGGGGAAAGCACTAACATGATTTCTTATGCTTCTTGTTCTAGTTTATGGCTTTGCAGGAATGAGAAGAAGGTCGGTTGCCAAACCGACAGTGGAAACCGAGGAGGTATGGAGTGACTCAGTGACAAGAAGCGATGGAGGCGGGCGGTCAAGGTTTCTGGTAGGCTGGGTGTGCCTAGGGAGGAAACGGAGGAACCACAGGAAGCTCCACAGGTTGCAGATCAGGTTGCTGAAGAACCTGAACCACAGGAGCTAGGTGAAAGCTCTAGCGCACCATCTACTGTGAGGAGATCCAGGAGAGCTACCAGAGATGCTGGGGAGCCAAAGACCTACAGGAAGGCTGTGCAGGCGGAGGCTTGGTTCAAGTGGGAGCACGCGATGGTTGATGAGATCGCGTCACTTGAGGGAACCTGGAAGCCCGTGAGATTGTCTGCGGGGAAGAAGGTCGGGAAGAAGTGGGTCTACAGGATCAAGGGTAAGTCAGTGGATGTTGGGAAATTGAAGCCCGGAGCGATCTCAGGAAGCCTCTCGGACTGATGAAGGGGTCGGTCGATGCACTAGGAGAACTTGTGGTAAAAGTTGAGGATGGTTGAGGTTTGGTCTCCAAGTGGGAGATTGTTGGGTGTGAAGACCAAACTGAGGAACGAAGAAGGAAGAAAACGTAGGCTGCGTTTTTGGGTGCTGCAATGCGACACCTTGATGGGTTTCGTCCAAAGGCCCATATGTGTGTTATATTTTTTAGCGGCAAGTTTTTTAGGGTTTTCAGTTATTGTTAACCTAGTTCCTCTTATATTTCTCTAGTATATATAGGGGTTCAGGTTCTCCCTATTTTGTATCCCTGAGATCAAGTGAGATAGAGAGAAACACAACCTTGTATTGTAATCCTCATATTACTAGTGCATCGATTCCGTGGTTTTTTTGCCGCTTTGGGTTTTTTCCACGTTAAAATCCTGGTGTCAAATTTCTTATTTCTTTTCCGCTATTATTTCCTATTGTTTGTGTTTTGCTTGAGTACTCTTCGATCCTAACATAAAGGACTCTCACAACCTAGGGATGGGTAGAGGTGAAGAATGCTCTGTGTGTATTTTTCGTATGCCGTAAGTGTATAGGTTGATAACAACCTATATTTATAGGAAAAACTCCCTATAAACCTAACTTGACTCCCACTCTAATTAAATTTGGAATCTAATACAATTAGGAAACCTAACATAATAAGGAAACCTAAATAATATCCTAATCCAATTAGGAAACAAATAATTGTTGGATCAAGAGGCAGATTTTGGGCCATAAACCCAACAGAACCCCTTCTTTCTCTCTTTATTTAATTTACAAAGCATATTGAGCCTTCTTATACTACTATTTATATTCTCGGTTTGGTCCTTAAACTGCGACAACTTTTTTTTAATCGTGGACCAGAGCCGGAACCAAAACATTCTGTTAAAGAGAACCATCCAAGACGTGATACATAATACTAAAATAGTTAAACATTCAAATTCTCAAGTTGTAAAAACTTTTGGGATAATATCCTAAATTGTCATTCTTACTGATTCACGTTTTAAATAGATTTCAACTAAAACATTTTTTATCCAAGAATTATTTAATTATTGATGTTCTTAAGGGAATAATGTTTCCTCAAAATTAAAATAATAGTAATTGCATGAAAAATATATTTTTATCTTTACTTATAAACATTAATAATATTTGAACAAATAATTTATGGATATAATATAATAAGTAAAAGAAATAGTGAATTTACGACTTGCAATCGCTATTATTTATGATGTGATATGCAATAAGATAAATAAAATACAAAAAAAAATTAGATAATATTACCTAGCTAAAATGGTGTTAAAATTGTAACGCCCCAACCTTAATCACAAGATCAAGACTATACTTTAGGAACCTAAACTCATGATTAGCGCAGCGGAACACCTTAGGTCGAGGCATTACCGCCGTCCCTACTCGGGACAAGGCAAAACACAAAACCATAATATAACAATACACCATAGAACGGTACCAAACTCCATACAATCCAACTGCCAAACTTAAAGTACACACACATTGTACAACCTTTTATCATACATATCATAGGTTTCCACAACCAAGTGGCCTTTAACGCCCTTGAGCAACCTTGAACACCGATCTTCGATCGCCTTTAGAGAACTGTTCTGTACAGACGACTTACTCGTGCTTAACCTCGCCTTTATCCTGGGAGCTCGGACCGCCTAAAACAAAACATTAAAAACATTCGCAAAGTGAGTGGGGAAACACTCAGTACGTAAACCTCCAACACGTCAAACCGTTCGGAAACGGTTTTTAGTGCCGGCATTTAAATTCATTTTGAAAACGGGAAGGGGGACATAAAACATGCTAAACCATTGAATACTTTAGCTATGAAAGTTCTATGCATATACTATGCTTAACAATAAAATGATTTCATAAAGTAAAACTGTGGTGTCCCTTTTGAGATTGATGCCGAAGCATCTCGCGCACGTACGCCCAAACCGACCTCGAGTTTGGATGGGTGATCGCTAAGCGATCGACGCGCCAGTCGAGATTACTCAGATAGAGTCAGAAAAGGCTAGGCTTCGCTCTAGCTACTGTAGAATAGGTATCGGGACCACTTATAAAACACTAAAATCGTTAGAATATAACTTATGCAATAAAGCGTACTTTGACTTTAAATAGAAAAAGAGTTGGACAATTTGCGTGCACAGGCGAGTGAGTTGCTCGGTGGCGATCTCTACGAGGAATGGCTTGGGTCAAGCGGGACTTTGAGCTATAACAATAGAGTTCGGTATTAAAATAGGAGCCATGAAAAGATGAGGCGTAGAACTCGCAATAAAGTTTCGCAATAAAACGTGTAGGAATTTCAGGTTTTAAAGACAATGATATTTTGATTGTAACTCGGGCTATAGAACTCGGATTTCGCTATGCGAGTACTTTTCGGAAAGGGAAAAATATGCTCTACAAGTTTGATGGCCGGGTCAGAGGCTAAAAGAATGAGAAAGGCTCGAAAAGAGCCCGGACAGTAGCAGTAAATTACCGACAATAATAATAACGGGGTTTTTCGGATGTTTGAGATAAAATCAAGAGGCTTGGATAAATGCTTTAAACTTATAAGAGCCTTATGAACCAAGGAAATACTTGTAAAATATAAACTCTCAATTTACTAAAAAGACTTTAAAAACTTCAAAATCGATAAAAACTTCTCAATAAATTTAGGAAGTTTCGTAAATTAAAACGGTAAAACGGTAAAATAGTTTCAAAGTCTCGGGGTCCTCCGACATTGGCTCTAAGGTTCTCACTTAACAAATATATCACAAATACTATATTCCTTAGATTAGCCACTCTTAAACCCACTTATAAGTCCTTTATAACCATATTTAACCCTTAATGTACTTATACAATCACCCAGAAAATTCCAGTTTTTCAGCTCTGTTTCCGGTCCTATAACTTACACTCCCGACATCGGTTTAAGACGTACCATACGTTTCGGAAAGCTCGTCGAGTCCTCTAAAACTCTTATGTTGAACACTTTTCCAGAATCAAACTCCATTTGGTCGAAAAGCACACAACAATACACTGACTCCAAAATTCGTATGTAATTGCGGCTTTACGGTTTTGGCTCTAACTTGAGTTATACAAATTGAAAACTCGAAATTCCAAAGCCCGGTGTTTACTAACATCTTAGGCTACCTTTTACACTAATTTCTGGGCTCGAAACTAATTTTAGCATCCCCTATAAAAATCACAAAATGGGCAGTAGGTTCTGGACAGAATTTAGCCTTCAAGCATGCTTGTTTTCATCCAAACTTTATACCAAATATACACCCAATGTAATCTATGCATAACCTCACTATTTTCCAGAATTTTTACCTCTAAAATTAGCATCCATACTTGTATAATTCACATGCAACAACTCACATACATTTGTACTTAAACTACACCACAAATAACATGGTTTTTCTTCACAACTTCATGTAACTCATCCAAACAACTCAAGAATACTTTATTATCTCTACAAAACAGAAAGTATAACTTAAAAATCTCTACCAATCCAACATGCATGACCATAGAACATCATCATCTTCGTCAATTCACAAAAACCTCAACACATTTCACACAACTTGAACCAAAACACTTAGTTTCATTCACTAGAATCAATTACCACAATATATACTCTAATTTCATAAAAGAAAGCAGTAATTTAGCATAAAAACATCATGGTAAAACTATAATATCAAAACCTTCAAAATTCATAACAATGGAGGAGAGATAATTTGAGAAATACCACTTGAAAAGATGAATAAAATGGACTAGGATGAAGAGGAGAGGGAGAGCTTCAAATTGGTGCCGGAAATTTTGGGAAACTCGCGGAAACGGCGGTCGCGTGAAACAGAGGAGGGGGTCTTTGCTGCCTGGCGTGAAGAGGGAGAAAGAGGGCTGAGTTGTGTTGTCAAATTTGAAATGAAATATGACCCCTTAACTCCCCCACTTGCATATATATTACTCCCTTTAATTAGCTTAACTAAAATATTAATAAACATTGTAATTATAACACTAATATAACAATACTAATATTACTAATAAAACATAAAATGGGTGTTTCATATATACCTTAGAATTATAATAAATTTGATCGATTTTAAAAGACGGTAAATCGGCAACGAAAATAACCGTTCTTCGATGTGGAAAATAATCTATAAAATAAACCGACTTTGAAATAAGATTGTAGAACCTAAAATAATTATAAATTAAGGTCCTAAATAAATAATAATGAGCTCGGTAAAAGTTTGACCAGAACTGACGCTTCGCCATTCACGAAACACATCACGTTAGCTAACCGCAAGGTACAAATTAATTTAATAAGCAATTAAAACTAATTAAACAAGTTTAAGATACTATAATAGCTATGGTTTAGGGAGTTATTACATCCTCCCCCCTTAAAAGAAGTTTCGTCCCCGAAACTTGCTGTTCGATAAAACCTTTGCGGTGAGAAGTATCTTAAAAGAGATGGGGGTAGTTTTAGGAGTATTCTCAGTCCTAACTCTGAGTGGCTGGTATCTTATCCTTAACCAATCTCAGTGACACTCTTGGCCCTTGGGGTTAGTCATGATCCATTGATTCTTGGGAGGGGTACTTGTCCTCGTTCGTTCTCAACTTTCGGTAGTCAACGTATAATCTTCTTTACCATGCTCGTATAAGACTTTGTCATTACATTCGTCTGACATAGGTATGCCGTCTGTTCATTCTTTCCATATGTTTCCATGATATCGTATCTCATCCGAAGGTTACAGTTATCATCATGACAAGCACCTTACACTGGTTATTCATACAACTTTGAACTCATTTCTCTTGGTATCACTTCCTAAGACAAGGCCCAAAACACTGGGTTTTTATCCCTGTTAATTAGCTGAGCACTCTCTTCCCATCATAAAAAATATGGCAAGAACCTTTTCTTTCTCAGATATATCCATATGGCTTTTATGTCCTTTGGAAGAAGAGCCAAACTTTCTTCAAGCGTTCTATACTCTTGAACTCATGAACATCTAATCGTAAGAAGCCTTGACCCAAAGGTCCCTAATATTTTCTTAAACGACGATTTCTCTACCTTTCCTATCTTACCTCAGGTATCATCTGATTCCATACAAACTAACATTTCTCCACTCTGCTTTTCTCCCTTTGTTAACTTCTTTCAAGGCATCTATTTCTTATGAAAGGCACCAACAGGCACGGAGGAAACATGATAATAGGGAGGTGCCATCAATTAAGAGGTAAGAACATGAATTTTGAAAAATGAATAGCAACAAGGCAAAGGTTTACCTTTGGTAGACTTAAAGCCTTAAAACGACGTGGATGAATAAAGGTATTCTTTAGTCCAACGACGCATGTATATCGATTAAGAAGATTGGGATCAACAAGGAATAGCATATTTGCCAAAGATGATGATTACAATGATTTCGTGAATGAGGAAATTCATAAGTACATCGAAATGAGCTTGAATTGGAGAAGAGAGCTATCGGGATCGATCTTCTGATTACCAAATTAAACAATTAAAGTTTGGAATATATGAATACTTTGTGATAACTCTCTGGAATAATAGAGCATAAGCTATTGATCTTAAACAAAGGACGGCGTTTGTGGCAACTAAGCTTTGAAAAGAATGTTCAAATTCATGATAAGACGTGACCATCACACGGAACAAATGAATCTTAACGAATAAGAAGGGTCATATGAGTCTAATAAAGTTTTGTCTTTGGAAACATAACGAGTCGACAATAGGCGAAAGTAGGTAATGGTCTGCGAATTTGTTCATGGATTGGCAACGTGCCATCAAGAGTAGGTCATTGAATGTTTTAACACCGGATTTGGTAACAATGATAGGATCTGATAAAGATTCGTGAGAATAAACAAGGATTCTGATAAAGACTCTGGAGAATAAACAAGGATAGGAAGCGAAGCTTGGATTTTAAAATTGCAATGAGGGTAAACTTTATTAGGAGGATGCACAATGAGAACAGGTATAAAAGTTAAACTTGAGCGATGAACTGGAAGTATAAAAATTATCTGAAGAAATTTGATTCCCATGATGGTTGTTCGTTAATAACTATCCTCCAAAACAACTTCTCTTATCCTAGTGGCGGGGTGAGTACGTGCCTGGGCGTGGCTATTCCCAGGTTATACTGAGGACCTTATATTTCAAATTGATTTCCCCGATCCTTGAAACATATTCCAACACCACTACGGAGCATATCCTTTTCAACGTAATTCTTGTCATCATCACTTTATAACTTATTCTGTACGTATCCTTAGTTCGTAGCCAATTGCATTCTCATAAGGCCTTCCTCGCCTCTCCTAGCTATAAAATCCATAAGCATGTCCAGATAACAGGGAAACTCAATTAATTTCCCTCGACCCAATAACAACGTAAAACTTATCGCCCTTAATGGCTATCATGACACTTGCTAGTTAGAAACCTTCGACATACGATACTAATGTAAACATCCTAGAATATGAGAATGTCCCTTCCATTTGTCTTTAGGGTACCCCTTTTACAACCATATCCGGATTACATTTTAACACTAAACAAATTCTAAAGTCCCCAACTATTTCCAATGCGTCCCTTTACTCAAAGGCATGGGGAGGTCCCACAAACTTATCATAGATTAACTAGTTACGAGAGATGACTCTGGGGCAGAAGAGTCGGTCAACCACGAAGGTCACTTCGGTCATGTAACTTAGCGGCGGTTAGCTTCTAGTTAACCCTGTACGTGAGTTAATCAAAGAAGATTCTCATGATGAGAGGCCTCTTAATTCTAATCATTAGTGCTCTTAGGCTCTTGGTTTACTTTATGCTCGTCGGGATCCATATCAGAATTTTTCTTCCTCCGCGGGTTCGTGCTCTAGCGGTGATGACCCACGTCGTGGGGAGGGAAACATGCGGAGGGGTTAGACTCGCGTTTAGAGGAGTGGGCAACGATAACGTCTCGTGTAGGAAAAGCCCTAGCTCACACACACGTGATCGCTTAAGCGAAGCAACTTGAATGATAACATCTTCCAATGCGGTGTGATTCTTGCGCTCAATGTAGCTGTAGTCGAAGCACCAGGGGCATCGGTCGATTCTTCCTGACGGGGTATCTTCTTGCAGCATCCCACAGACTCTTGTGGGGAAAGGTGGCGATAAGCACCAAACTTGGCACTCATCATTGCGACGCTCAAATTGCGGATTAGCCGCGCCAAGGATATCAAAGGCATTTTGCAGCTCCTTGAGACGAACTTGGACATTGGTCTTGGGCTCCCGTAACATCGTGAAGAGGTTAGAAAAAGGGGTCACGATTGTGATCCATCTATGCCCTATGTTCTATGTGACATCGATGACAAGTTTTAATAACTTTGACATTGGAAAACTGTGTTGGGAGAATTAAACGAATGAAAATTAAGGCGAGGTCCGAGACTCAACTAACTTGAACCTTACTTACCTTAAAAGGTACTCTTGTTCCATCTCATGATTCTTGTGATCTTACATACTATCTTTGGATCATGCCAAACATTCGTATCATATAAACATCTTTAATCCTTTCACTCTACACCTTGGCAAGGCTTTTAGCCCCTCATTTGAGCTTTACATCATTTCCTCTTGAAATTGGACTTATAAATTCCTATTTGGATGACTAAAATCTCTTTTAAGGACTACTTTAACATGCTTCGTCCACAATGACACTTATACACATAACATGCTTTGCTCATAACAAACCTTTAAATTAAAACAACTCGTAGATAAGCTTTCTTAAACTTGCTAATAAACTTCCAAATTTCCGAAGAAATTTTGGCAGCACTCCCCCTATAAATTGGACTATCCCAAATTCTACATAATCTTCAAACCTGCAAGGGAAACTCTTACATTTCATATACTCATCTAGAGCTTCAAGCTCAACATCCATCCCAACAATTTCACATAATTCCAACTCAATCCACAAAGGACTCATACACCTATAAGGGACACATATGTCACCATACTTAGCGTCCATACTTCACAAATGCATATCACACTTGCTTGAAAATTTCTATACCCTTAAATCCTCCTTATAACTCCGCTCTGATACCACAACTGTAACGCCCAAACCTTAATCACAAGATCAAGACTATACTTTAGGAACCTAAACTCATGATTAGCGCAGCGGAACACCTTAGGTCGAGGCATTACCGCCGTCCCTACTCGGGACAAGGCAAAACACAAAACCATAATATAACAATACACCATAAAACTGTACTAAACTCCATACAATCCAACTGCCAAACTTAAAGTACACACACATTGTACAACCTTTTATCATACATATCATAGGTTTCCACAACCAAGTGGCCTTTAACGCCCTTGAGCAACCTTGAACACCGATCTTCGATCGCCTTTAGAGAACTATTCTGCATGCAGACTTACTCGTGCTTAACCTCGCCTTTATCAGGAGCTCGGACCGCCTAAAACAAAACATTAAAAACATTCGCAAAGTGAGTGGGAAACACTCGATGTAAACCTCAACACGTCAAACCGTTCGGAAGCGGTTTTTAGTGCCGACATTTAAATTCATTTTGAAAGCGGGAAGGGGACATAAAACATGCTAAACCATTGAATACTTTAGCTATGAAAGTTCTATGCATATACTATGCTTAACAATAAAATGATTTCATAAAGTAAAACTGTGGTGTCCCTTTTGAGATCGATGCCGAAGCATCTCGCGCACGTACGCCCAAACTGACCTCGAGTTTGGATGGGTATTGCTAAGCGATCGACATGGCAGTCGAGATTACTCAGATAGGAACTGTAAAACTAGGCTTCGCTCTAGCTTCTGTAGAATAGGTATCGGGACCACTTATAAAACACTAAAATCGTTAGAATATAACTTATGCAATAAAACTGTACTTTGACTTTAAATAGAAAAAGAGTTGGACAATTTGCGTACCTGAAGCGAGTGAGTTGCTCGGTGGCGATCTCGGCTGGGGAATGGCTTGGGTCGAAGCAGGACTTTGAGCTATAACAATAGAGTTCGGTATTAAAATAGGAGCCATGAAAAGATGAGGGCGTAGAACCTCGCAATAAAGTTTCGGCAATAAAACGTGTAGGAATTTCAGGTTTTAAAGACAATGATATTTTGATCGTAACTCGGGCTATAGAACTCGGATTTCGCTATGCGAGTACTTTTCGGAAAGGGAAAAATATGCTCTACAAGTTTGATGGCGGGTCAGAGGCTAAAAAGAATGAGAAAGGCTCGAAAGAGCCCCGGACAGTAGCAGTAAATTACCGACAATAATAATACGGGTTTTCGGATGTTTGAGATAAAATCAAGAGGCTTGGATAAATGCTTTAAACTTATAAGAGCCTTATGAACCAAGGAAATACTTGTAAAATATAAACTCTCAATTTACTAAAAAGACTTTAAAAACTTCAAAGTACGATAAAAACTTCTCAATAAATTTAGGAAGTTTCGTAAATTAAAGCAGTAAAGCGGTAAAATAGTTTCAAAGTCTCGGGGTCCTCCGACATTGGCTCTAAGGTTCTCACTTAACAACTATATCACAAATACTATATTCCTTAGATTAGCCACTCTTAAACCCACTTATAAGTCCTTTATAACCATATTTAACCCCTTAATGTACTTATACAATCACCCAGAAAATTCCAGTTTTTCAGCTCTGTTTCCGGGTCCTATAACTTACACTCCCGACATCGGTTTAAGACGTACCATACGTTTTCGGAAAGCTCGTCGAGTCCTCTAAAACTCTTATGTTGAACACTTTTCCAGAATCAAACTCCATTTGGTCGAAAAGCACACAACAATACACTGACTCCAAAATTCGTATGTAATTGCGCGGCTTTACGGTTTTGGCTCTAACTTGAGTTATACAAATCGAAAACTCGAAATTCCAAAGCCCGGTGTTTACTAACATCTTAGGCTACCTTTTTACACTAATTTCTGGGCACGAAACTAATTTTAGCATCCCCTATAAAAATCACAAAATGGGCAGTAGGTTCTGGACAGAATTTAGCCTTCAAGCATGCTTGTTTTCATCCAAACTTTATACCAAATATACACCCAATGTAATCTATGCATAACCTCACTATTTTCCAGAATTTTTACCTCTAAAATTAGCATCCATACTTGTATAATTCACATGCAACAACTCACATACATTTGTACTTAAACTACACCACAAATAACATGGTTTTTCTTCACAACTTCATGTAACTCATCCAAACAACTCAAGAATACTTTATTATCTCTACAAAACAGAAAGTATAACTCAAAAATCTCTACCAATCCAACATGCATGACCATAGAACATCATCATCTTCGTCAATTCACAAAAACCTCAACACATTTCACACAACTTGAACCAAAACACTTAGTTTCATTCACTAGAATCAATTACCACAATATATACTCTAATTTCATAAAAGAAAGCAGTAATTTAGCATAAAAACATCATGGTAAAACTATAATATCAAAACCTTCAAAATTCATAACAATGGAGGAGAGATAATTTGAGAAATACCACTTGAAAAGATGAATAAAATGGACTAGGATGAAGAGGAGAGGGAGAGCTTCAAATTGGTGCCGGAAATTTTGGCCGGAAACTCGCCGGAAAGCAGGGTTGCCGTGAAACAGAGGCTGGGGTGCTGCTGCTGGCGTGAAGAGGAGAAAGAGGGCTGAGTTGTGTTGTCAAATTTGAAATGAAATATGACCCCTTAACTCCCCCACTTGCATATATATTACTCCCTTTAATTAGCTTAACTAAAATATTAATAAACATTGCAATTATAACACTAATATAACAATACTAATATTACTAATAAAACATAAAATGGGTGTTTCATATATACCTTAGAATTATAATAAATTTGATCAGTTTTAAAAAAGACGGTAAATCGGCAACCCGAAAATAACTTCGTTTCGATGTGGAAAA
This sequence comes from Portulaca oleracea, assembly GCA_029582165.1. Lineage (NCBI taxonomy): Eukaryota > Viridiplantae > Streptophyta > Magnoliopsida > Caryophyllales > Portulacaceae > Portulaca > Portulaca oleracea. The sequence continues at coordinate 9,980,265 of CM055881.1, read as the reverse complement.
TAATCTATAAAATAAACCGACTTTGAAATAAGATTGTAGAACCTAAAATAATTATAATTTAAGGTCCTAAATAAATAATAATGAGCTCGGTAAAAGTTTGACGATAACACGACGCTTAGCCATTCGCGAAACATCACCGTTAGCTAACCGCAAGGTACAAATTAATTTAATAAGCAATTAAAACTAATTAAACAAGTTTAAGATACTATAATAGCTATGGTTTAGGGCGGGTTATTACAAAAATGAAAATGAAAAATACATCAAGTACATAAATTAAGCAAGGGGCACTAGAAAGAAAATAATCTTTGGAGGAAAACAAACTTTTGGAGTAAAATTTGGGATAAGCAAAAATAAACTGGACGATGGACAAACATCAGTAGTAGGAGTTTCATCTTAGAAAATTGGCATACGTAATACATAAGGATAAATTAAATAAGGTAAGGCAAAATTTCAAGTAAAGGCCGAAAATCAAATCGCTGACATCAACAATTTAATTACAGTAAAATACCCATGACAACCACTGTGATAAATTATTTGATACTATACAATTTGCATTACAATAATTTTATAGTAGTTGGGGGTGGTCGGTGCCCTTTTTGACTCCCCATAATTTCAACGCTGTCGTGGGCCCTGGGCCGTCGCCTCCAGGAATGACCCTGAAAATACCCATAACAACCACTGTGATAAATGATCTAATACTATACAATTTGCATCACAGTAATTTTATAGTAGTTGGGGGTGGTTGGGGCCCTTTTTGACTCCCCATAATTTCAACGCTGCCATGGGCAGTCGCCCCTTGGGCCTACCCCCAGGAACGACCCTGCAAGAAGTGGGATTATCAATAGTATGAATACGAAAATAAACATAAAAAAGAGCTTGAATTATATCTTATATATTTACGTGGATAAGTTCTTTTGAAGCAAAATAATAATGAAAATGAATAATGTGAAATAAAGACATACTAATAATTTATAAAAATAATGATTTATTAAAAAAAATACTCGAAGGTATTCCAAAATTTGGGGAAATTGTTGCTTGATATCCCAATTTTTCAAAACTCATCAGGGTACCCTTACTTTTTCAGTATAAGGTGCTTTTCCGGTTAAAGTCTGATCGGTTGTGTTAATTGACCGAAATACCCTTACTTGTTGAAAGAAAAAAACGCTCATGCCCTTCCAAAAGCTTGTGTTCACTATATGCATTAAATGCTTCTACCAAACTAAAGTCACATCTCTGATACTTCTTACTTCCATCGAGACTCAATTCCCTTTCCCTTTCAATATCCCTGTTGCGCCTCTTATGTTTTATCAAATAGGGTTTCGTATCGGACGATCAAATAATTGGCAAAGAAAGTTTCGATCTTTTTTGTTTGTGATGTCGTATCATTGCAGACCGTGAAGAAAAACAAAATGACATTGTCGACATCCACTGCAGTCGAAGGTGGTTAGTGTGTGTGTTAATTTTGTTGAGATTCTATGTTAGTTAACCAAACGCATGCATTCACTGACATTTCCCCAAGCTTCCTTTCATTGGCTTCCCCTACTGTTGCTTGTGAGGGGGAGAGAAGAAGACACAGAAACGGCATTGGGGGAGGGGGGGTTCTTCTTTATAAGAGCAAATGAATAAAATTTAGGTTTTGTAACAGGGTATTTCAGTAAATTCAAGTCCACAATGCACTTCTCACCTGAAACCTATCGGAAATTTCAACACTTTGGCTGGAAAAGCACCTAATATTTCCCTACCCAAAAATTAAGGGTACCACGAAATGAGTTTTGAAAAGTTGGGGCACCAGCAAATAGTTTTCCCTAGTACTAAGATACCATTGTAACTAAACCTAGTCCCACAAGGATTTTTCTCTGATACAATCTCCTTCAAGATTACGGCCTAGTCAGACGCTAGGACCTTGTGACTCTTTTGCATAATTCTCTTAAATCGTGGCTAACTATACAATCCTGATTCTAACTTACTCCAATCTTGCAAGGCCACACAAGGACTGTCACTAATTCCCCATTTGCATGCTACACTTAATTGATGTGACTTACTCCCCTTGCACAGGATAGTTGACTCTGGCTAACTCTATCGTTACACTACAACACTTGCGTTATTATTGACTCCTGACGAAAAAGAACAAAGTTACGAAGTGTTCGGTCCATAGTCTCTGCCTCAATGTAGACGCTATCCGAAGCTTTAACAAAGACACAAGTTATTCCCTATACACATAGAATTTTGGTCGGCTCCTCAACAATATCAATCTTAGTGTTTGGACCTTTTTCGCACCTCTTAATGTTGCAACAATTATACCTGAAAAACAATTTAACAAACCACCTTAAGATTAGAGTTTTATGGAAGGTAATTGATTATAGGATTTGGAAACTTAGAGAATCCATATTTATATCTATTACATCTATTTTATTCAATTAGAACTCTAAATATATTAATCATCTAATATTTAGGTCTGAAGATTCCTTAATCGAGAATATCAACTGTTAAATATATTTTCATGCTCTGATTTTAAGATTTTTCAACCTTAGGCAACACGTTTCTGAACTTGTTCTCGAGACACAGTTGTTACTAAGTGTTCTTGCGTTGCTCACACTACAAGTCTTATCATATCGGAGATAGCCTCAGTGCTTCGGTTTACAAATGAATCTACACCACACACAGTGAAACTACATACTAAATCTTCACAGTTGCACTACTAGATTAATTCTTCTTCATATGGTGATTGCTTGAAAATTCTTTCTCTAGATCTCTAGCCTCAAGCCTGCATCACAGCTCATCTCATACTTCCAATCTTTTTAGCAATCTTTAGCTTTGGGCTTACATCTCATATCAATTTTCAGCTTTACATCTTCCCATCAACCTTCAACTTTCAGCATAAATCAGTTCAACTTCAAGCTTTAGGTTGTCACAACAATTCTCAGTTTTTAGCTTACATCTCATCTAAAGTTCAAACTTCATATTAATTTTTGATCTTCAACTTACATCTCAGCTTAGTTCTAGCTAGACTTCAAACTCTCAACTTGTGATATCAAGTGCTTGCTCTTCTTCATTCACAATCAAGGACTTCTCAAAGTTGCTTCATATATTCTTTCACTCCACACCTGTACGCCTCTCAGCTTGATCACCAAGACTAGAATGATACATTAATCACACACCTTGACCAATCAAGCGGAACACCAGGTAGGAACATTGATCATATTCCATCTCTACAATAACACTTGTTTGCTATCAAAATAGTGCATATATACAAACCAATCACAAACCAATACTCATACAGATAATATAGTATGGCAGATTCACCAAGTCAACCACGGTTGTCCTTTCATTTGCATCCTCGTCAAATTCAGGAATGATAAGCACTCATGCTGAGTTCCAACAAAAATAATGATATTCCAAAGTAAGTTAAGTTTAATTAAGAAAAATTATAACAAGCTATGCAAACAGTTTTCATAAAATATTTACAATAAGTTTAGAAAATAATTTTAGAATTATTTTATATTATGTATATAATTTTAGAAAAAATTGAACAAAAATCAGTTTTATGCCCTTGAGGTAAATTTACTTGCCACATTTTTACCTGATTTTGTCACACATTAATCATAAACTTTATATGTACTCTCAATAGGTAGGATAACATTTGGTAAAGATAATTGGACAATTGAAGACATGGCATTCGATTTCTTGGCATGGAGATACTAACGCCGCCAGATTTGATCGCATTGACCATCTATGTGGATTCCATGTAAGACTAAAAAATATATATATCCACATTTTTTATTTTTTTATTTTCCTAATTGGCACCCAACCCCTCTCCCTCTTTCTCTCTCTCTCTCTCTCTATTTTGTGCTCTCTCTCTCTCTTCCTGCCCCACCCTAATTATAACCATTGGATTAAAAATGTGGGGTTAGGATTAGATCTCATTTTATTTCTATTTTATTTTATTGTTTTCGGAAAAATGGGGAAGAGAGGAACGATTGATTTATTTTTTCATCCTCTTATGTCCTTCATGTGGTTTTCCATCATCCTCTCTTTCACTTCTCTAGGGCTGGTCCGATTCTGAAATAGGGGGAGCAGAGCTGATTCAGTCATTAACAACTCAAACAGAATGTATTCGACCGATCCCAAATTCGAGAAACCCTTATCTTTAAGCCCCAAATTCTTATGTGTCATGTCGAGAAAACCCTAAAATGTAAATTCACTTCTTTTCTTACTCGAGAATGAAAAGTGGTTGGTTTCGGGTCCGATTTAGTCACTGTTGTTTCCAGGCAGCCCAAGGACGATGACGATTAGCGAGACTGCGACGCTAGTTTCTGCCTGGTTTCGCTCCTGATAAGGTATTTTTCCTTTGATTAATTTTATATATTTTTTTGGTTGGTTTTCTGGGCATATGAATTTGTGCAAAAAATTACTTAGAGGTACCCTAACTTTTGAAGAAACAATTTTTTGGTACCCTAACTTTACAAAACTAATTTTGGGGTACCCTAACTTTTAGGATTAGAAATTACTAGGTGAATTTCCGACGAAACTCCGATTGATTCAAATCATTTTCGTCCACGAAAACAAAGGGCATTTTCATCCACAAAAACACTTAATCAATTTCCCGCCTAAAACTCACCGTTGAATTCAAATAATTGGCCGAAAATTCACCTAATTATTTCTATTTCTAAAAGTTAGGGTACCCCAAAATTAGTTTTTAAAAGTTGGCGTACTAGAAAAACATTTCACCAAAAGTAAGGATACCCCTAAGTAATTTTTTGGAATTTGTGGATTTGTGAGATTTTGAGATTTCCGGGCATGAATTTGGATGTATGATATGGCCTAATTGTCAATTCTTTTTAACCATTCCACTACTTTTGATTTCAAATTTATTGGTGTTGATTGAATTGGGAAATTGATGTATATAGTGTGCTTTAAGTTTTCTGTTCATGATATTCAAAAGGTTTGAAGATTCAAGCTTTCCAATTGGCTGATGTGTTGGTTTGTTCGGCGATGGTGGCGATGAGGGGCGGCAGAAAGAGAGGAAGAGAATAGAGAGAAAACAGAGAGGGGGTCTGCGTGGGTTGTGTTTGTGTTTGTGCTCTGGTTTTTTTTTTGTGCTCTGTTTTCTTTATGTTGTGTTCAAGAGTTAGAGAGAGAGAGAGAGAGAGAGAGAGAGGACGGTTTGGGTGCCAATTAGGAAAATAAAAAAATAAAAAATGTGGATATATATATTTTTTAGTCTTACATGGCATCCACATAGATGATCAACGCGGTCAAATCTGCTCAACGCGTCTCAAAGAACTATCGAAATACCGCTCAACCATTGGCGTCATCAAATCCAATTTTATTATTTTTCGACCACCGTAATACAATTGAAAGACGGCCCACCATCATAATCCAGAAAAGTGACCACATAGGTTGAGTAAGCATGGGTGTTTCATGTAAAAATAAGTAAAACTGGTTTAGATGGCGTAAAGGTGGGTAGCGGTACGTGGGGTAAAGTAAAGTTAGATAAATGTTGGAAGATCTAGGTAAAAATAAGTAAACAATTTGGTAAAGCTGGGTAGATCAAAAAATGGGTAGCTTACTCAAAAAAATGGGTAACACTTAACTCATGTGTATGAATAGTTGGTCAATTATTAAAAGCCAATGACTAGAACTAAATTTCATTGTGCAGATGTGTTTAAATTGAAAAATGAAATCCCAGGTTAAGAAAATCAAATTTGACTTTTTAGGCATTATTCTATAGGGCATTTTGACAATTACAAATACACTTAGTTGTACATTCTTGTAGCTTAGTTTTTCAAATTGGTTTTTGAATTTTTTTTGGTTTTCCATCACTGTCGAAAATAGTTAGAAAGTATTTTACAAAAGGTTTTTTTTGGGTCCACAAGAATCAACGTCTCTAAAAACTTCAGTTTATGGGGGAAGACTACTATGTGGATCACCCATACCATGCTTAAACGTGTCTCGATGGAAGTTTGTTGTTATTGTTGCAGCTGCACCTATTTGCATTGATCTATATTCACCTTCACTTACATACATTCATCTACGTTTCCCTGCAATTAATTCTAATCAACTATATTCGATTACTCTTCAATTTACGCAATTAACTTCTTACGTACCTTTCCTTATTTGCATTTGTCGACACTTACCTACACCTACTTGCAAACTTTACTTTCTAAATTAAACGACCTAAAGAATGAATAATGCCCTTATTAATATAATAGAATGATTATTAAAGACTAAAGTCAACATTCATATTTGAAAGAATTGTAAAAAAATTAAAGTTGGATGCCCCAACATTTAACCTATATTTTTAATCTATATAGGAAAGAATTTTAAAATAGTTTCATTAAACCTCTTCAACTTCATTTCCATAAACTAGTAAGTAATAATTAATTTCTAAATTTTGGATTACTCAAATCCAATCTCTTTAAATTGTAAAATTTAGGGTTAAGATAGTTACATTTGAGCATTTTACACCTCACCTAGGCGAGATTTTGGAGTATTGATTTTTGTTTTGCATTATAACTAGATTGAGAACCTATGCATTGCCAAGTTATCATTACGCATTCTTTTAAGTATTATGACATTTCGATAAACCGTGGTATAATTGATATTGATGGTTTAGTCCTATTGAAACGTTGGCCTCAATCCCGAGTCCTACTGATGAACTCATTCAGATTTTTCATGAATTAGTGCATAGCAAAACATGCTGGTAAAATGGGTGCACCCATCATAATCGGGGGTGGGGTGAAATATTGAGGCCAATGTTTGGTCTTAGCATGAGGAGATGGTCTCCATTAGATGGAAGTGTTGATGGACTATGCAATGTGTTTTGGTTAAGAGTTATCATTTTTATGTTAGCATTGAGAAATCTTGCGTTTGATTTTCATTCTCCCGTCCCTTTCTTTTTAATTAATTGTATATGGGTAAGGATATGGGTCTACCTACCATGAACCCGACTCATTGTCATTTCTAATTACAGTATAAACAAACGACATTCGGGACATATGAATGATGATACATTTATGAGAAAGACGTACACTCACTATCAAAATACCAAGCACATATCCATCGATCTAATCGGGGGCTTAACCCATTGTAATCTCACTCTATCTTATACAAACAAGGGGCTTACCACATCATGAGCAGTTCCTAATACAAGCATCATGCCTTGTAAGGATACTCTAAAGAAATCTCGATCAACATCAAGTAACACTTGACCTTTCTCTGTAAAATTCAATCCTCACCATGACTTTAGAAGAATCTTTGCTACCCTACAAGGTGCTAACCAGAATATGAGAAATTCTTCTTTTGAGCAACATCCAAAAAACAATTAGGCAACCTATCGGCAATGCGTAAAATCTTACAAAGGAAACTTCCTTAATGGAACACTTCCCCAATACAAGCATCATGCTGAATGGGGATAATCTTAAATGCAAACCTTCAAACACCTTAACTAGAGAAACATTTATGCTACCTTACAAGGCGCCAATTGGGATTTGATGGCCTCCATCTATGAAAAGCACTGAGCACAATAGGGTGTCAACTCAAAATAAAGATCTTATCGACTATCAGGCCTGTAAATTCTAGTTCTATGGAAATTGCACTAGATATTATGCACCATTATGTTTTGACAACTTCCATTCTTTGTGATAATTGTCACAGCCAACTTCTTATAAATTGTGAGAATTGCAATAACAACCGGCAACATCAAGAAAGAAAGCAAGAATTTTGTCAATATGGCCACAAAAGCCATTGTGCACATGTTCTCCCTACTAGATCCTACGTATCTAGCATGCACATTCGTCGGCTTAGGTTGTGACACCTAGGGTTTTCAATCATGACATTTTTTTCTGTTGGGAAATCGGAGTTGTATGATTAGACTTACACATCATGATATTCACGTTCATCATCAAAGTTAGTAGTAAAAGTCAAAGTACAAAGTCAAAATGCATGCTTGATCGAAGTGTTATACATATAATTTGTCCTCATTAGATGAAACAAAGATAATATAGTCAAGGAGCACGTTACTCTTGCTAGTAGAGTAGCGACTACCTCCATACCGAGAGCCTCCAACACCGATATCCAAGATGAACTCTACCATAATCAAGTATCAGCATGAGGGTCATTACCCACCAAAATCATCATCATCCAATTATACAACTACTAAGAGGTCATCCACGACATTCCTTAAATAGTTGAAGAGGGATAATTGGAAGAGTATATCTACATAACGACGTACAAGCCTACTTGATACACATCTAGATGTAAGGAATCTAAGTTCTTTTAGTCTCTCAAGGTAAGACAGTCCTAGACATTCGCATTGGGGTCGGGGCTTTGCAGTCAATCAACACTTGAGAGTAAGGAAGCATTCAACTAACAAGAAAGGGCAATACAAGATTATGAATCAAACTGTTGGGTTGCTAATAGCAATTACTTTATGCAGTCCATAATAGATACAATACATTCTCATACAAGAAAGCAACATGCAAGCCACTCTTCCGTGTCAGGTGAGTGAAACTAGCCAACAAGACAAGCCAAGTAGTGAAGCAAGCCTAATGCGTAGTTCAACATCCATGAGGAAACCTAATGCTTGATTTATCATCGATAAAACTAATGTTAGATCTATAGGATCGACAAATGAACTTAACGCTTGGTTCATTATCAACCGTCCCACAAACAGGTCTATCAAATCAGTCAAAAGGCAAACCTAATGTCTGGTTGATCATAAGCATATCTAAAATTAGTCGGAGAACGTAATGTCTAGCTATTTTGTCGTCAATGGGACCAATGGATAGGTCCAACATATAAGCTTGAGAGAAAATGTGATTCATCACCAAGAGGCCTAAAAGTTTGGTCCATCAATCATACAATGAGCTTGATGCTTGATTCTTCATCAATAGACCAAAGACTTAGTCCATCACACTCGATAGTTGACCTAACGCCTGGTCTTCTTGCCAACATTTGTCACAATGATACTCATACCTAGACAGGTAATTAAGCATGATCAACAAGTCTTAGCATAAGGGGGTCTGATTAGCCATAAAAATATAATATTTTTTAGCATCATTTTATGCATTTTGCTCTAAATTTCATACAGAATTCGCTAGGTTTTTATAGGGGTGAGCAATACTAGGCACCTGGTTGAATTTCATGGATTTGGTACCTAATCCAATCGGTAATAAATCCTTAAATTAGGATTCAATATTGGATCAATTGGAAATGGATCCTAAGATTAGGATCTAACTGAACAATCTCACACAACGTTTCTTTATAAAACACAATAAGTATTTGCATCAAAAAAAAACACAATAAGTAAAATAATCCATGTTTAATAACGTTAAATGTCCATGGTTACCAATTTTAAAAAGAAGATAAAGTGATTAGATGCACAAATCAGGTGTTACTACAAACATACAAAATGTTAGTTTGAACCCAGTTACCCACCAGTACGTGTCTCATGTGGTGAGTAATTAATTGTTTAGAATGTTTTGCGTGATTGACGTCGAAATCAATACTTTAACACAAACTTAAATAGTAATATATTATCAAGTCGTTATTATATGGTTTTGTTTGTTTGATTAAGATTATGAGATCTACCCGAATCCTACTGGCTTCAGAGAGAGAAAGAGATAGAGAGAAGAGAGAGAAGTTACAGAGTTTTGGCCCTTTTTTTTTCTACGGTTGGCAAATTGCGGTGCAATAGCATACAGTAGTTTGGCACAACCCACCACAAAATACCATTCTACCACAATTTACCACAAAACCCACCACAAATTACTTTTTCCAATTACTTTTCACAATTACCAATACAATATTTATATATATATTTCAACTCACTTTTTCACAATTACTAATACAATATTTATCATCCAAAAACAATACTACCTCCGTTCTTTTTTATCTGTCATTTACGGTTTTCAATGTCAATCTTTAATCAATAATTTCTAATATCAAACTTTTACAAAATAATATAATATTATACTCTAATGACATCAATTTTATATAATGAATCATTTTACAAAGTAAGATATTAACGCTCAAAGTTTTCAACACAATTTCCCAGACGACAGATAAATAAAAACGGAGGGAGTACTATGTTTCAACTTACTTTTTCCAATTACTTTTTCACAATTACAATACAATATTTTTATATATATACAAAAAAAACCCACCACAACATACTAATAACCCGCCACAATTACACCACAACCCGCCACAATGTCACCACACCATACTTCGCCATACCGCAGAATACCGCATAAAAGAAAAGGGCTTAGTGGGAATTTTGCATTTTGGATCCCGAAGTATAAGGTAATTTATTTTTTGGACCCTTGGTTTGTATTAGTAATTTTTTGAACCCTAAAGTTTATGAGCTAAATAAAAAAGACTTTAAAGTTTGTGGGCTAAAAAAAATGCTTGTGGATCATTTTTCTTTTTCCTCCCATGTTTGAAATGTTGCTCTCCCGATTGGCGTCAAGCTTCAAGACTCAGGTTAAAACTGATATTGTAGTTATAATACACCTTTGTTATTCATGTTGGAACTAATTAAACCCCTAGTACTTAGGGGTCTAAGTAGCTCTGACTTGAATAAGAGAGGTGTATTATAGCTTCAATATCAGTTTAACTTTAGTCCTGAAGTTTGGCGCAAATTGGGAGAAAAATTCAAGCATAGGAAGAAAAAAAAGAACAGAACAGGAGCTTTTTTTTCATTACACAAACTTTAAGGTTCTTTTTAATTCAGCTCATAAACTTTATAGTCTAAAAAATTAAGATTGAAAACCAAAGATCCAAAAAATTAATTACTCTATACTTCAGGGTCCAAAATGCAAATAACCCGAGTTTTAGCACCTAAAATCAAATTAAATTGTAAAGAGAAAGAGGAAACACAAATGATTGATGAAATGCCAACTTCCCAAGTCTTCATCGCAACTCAAAGCATGACCCACCTGTCTCACCTTATGTTCTAATCAAAGGATCTCTACCTTCTCTCCTTCTACTAATAAGTCAAAATTTGCTATATCTCATAATATGAACCCTAGCTAGCTATGATATGATTGCTTTCGGTAGAAAGTTTTTGTTCTTTCTATAGCATAGTTTTGACAATTTAAATATCTTTACCAAAAGATTTGTGTTTAAATTATTTAAGAAAAGAACCGCTAAGTGACATGATGAATAGTAACAAAAAAAAACCTTTTAATTGTTTTTAATTATACTTATTCTTGGAAAAAAAATTGAGCTGTATCTGTTAGAGAAAAGTGAGTAGCGAGGTAACAGCGGAAGCGAATTTAGGAACGAAAACGAGATGACGGATATTATGACAAAATTTAGGAACGAAAAATAAGCGATAAAATCAAACACCAGAATTACGAGGGAAACCGAAGAACTCGGAGAAAACTACTGACACGACACCGTAAAATAATCCACTATGAGAAAGGAGGAGTACAACCTGATCACTATCACAGGGTGTGATGCGATCCACAAAGGAGATTACAATAACAATCTCTCAACACTCAACTCACAATCTCTCAGGATACACTGGGGAAAATATTGGTGAGACCCCTTTCTCTCTCAATATTTTCTCTCTCTCTAGCTCTCTGTGTTTGCCGATGTCTTTGGTGGAAAAACATGCACCCTATTTATAGGGAGAACTCCCTATAACCTAACTTGACTCCCACTCCAAATAGATTTAGAATCTAATACAATTAGGAAACCTAATACAATAAGGAAACCTAAATAATATCCTAATATAATTAGGAAACAAATAATTGTGAGATCAAGAGATTTGGTGATTTTAGGACACTTTCCTAACAAACTCCACCTTGGACTAAAATCAACGAATCATCGGTCCAGATAAACATCTTGATTGTCGCCATCAACACGCCCCTCCGCAGGGTGTGGCCCCACAGGGCTCTCACATGCTTAGAACACCAACTAAGTCCAAACAATGTTCGAACTTAGCTATAGATAGAGGCTTGGTTAACATGTCTGCAGGATTATCAGAAGTATGAACCTTCTTCACCACGATCTCTCCTGCAGCAACTGTATCTCTGATGAAGTGATACCTGACGCTTATATGCTTGGTCTTTGAATGATAAGTGTCATTCTTTGTCAAATGTATAGCACTCTGACTGTCTGAATAAACCACAGTCTCGCCCTGTGGTACTCCAAGCTCCATGACCAATCCCCTCAACCAGATGGCCTCCTTCACTCCTTCCGTTGCAGCAATATATTCAGCCTCTGTAGTAGACAAGGCTGCTATAGATTGAAGTGAAGCTTTCCAAGATATTGCTCCTCCACACATGACGAACACGTACCCTGAAATTGAGCGTCTCCTATCCAGATCTCCACCATAATCAGCATCAACATAACCTGCAACATCAGACGTTGCAGCACTACCTCTATCATACATGATGCCCTTCTCCAAAGTACCCTTCACATAGCGAAGGATCCACTTCACTCCTTCCCAATGCTCCTTCCCTGGACTCTGCATATATCTACTCACCACACTAACTGCGTGGGACAGGTCAGGTCTAGTACACACCATAGCATACATCAAACTACCAATTGCACTAGAATAGGGAATATTAGACATCCTCCTTACCTCCAAATCAGATTTAGGGCTTTTCACGAACTGACTTGAAGTGTGCGGCTAAAGGAGTTGAAGCGCTTCTGATTTCTCATGTTGAATCTGTCCAACACCTTCTCCAGATATTTCTTCTAAGACAGGAACAACTTCCCTGCCTTTCTATCCCTTTGGATCTCCATACCCAAAATCTTCTTTGCCGCTCCGAGGTCTTTCATCTCAAACTCCTGGTTGAGTTGAGATTTCAGCTTCTTTATTAGTGACATGTCCCTGGAGGCAATCAACATATCATCCACATACAATAATAAATAAATGAAAGACCTTTCTTCAAATTGCCTGTAGTACACACAATTATCATAGTGACTTCTTGTGTACCCTTGCCCTACCATAAAGGTATCAAACCTTTTGTACCACTGCCTGGGTGCCTGTTTAAGTCCATACAAGGACTTCCTTAATCTGCATACCTGTTCCTGTTTACCAGGAACGATGAAACCCTCTGGCTGCCTCATATATATTTCCTCCTCCAACTCGCCATGGAGGAAAGCTGTCTTGACATCAAGTTGCTCCAACTCCAAATCAAATAGAGCAACAAAGGCAAGCAAGGTGCGGATCGACGTATGCCTCACGACTGGCGAGAATACTTCGTTGTAGTCGATTCCTTCTTTTTGGTTGCAACCCCTTACCACTAACTTGGCCTTCCACCTTGCACTTTCTACACCAGGGATACCTTCCTTTCTCTTGTACACCCACTTGCGAAGAGCTCGTCGCCCTTTAGGCAACTCACATAGCTCCATGTATGATTTTTCCGCAAACTCTCCATCTCCTCTTGCATAGCTCCTATCCAATTTGAGGCATTCGGACAAGAGATGGCCTCTCGATAGGTAGAAGGTTCGCACCTTCAGAGTCTCCTTTGCAACACTCGGTAGCATAAGCAATCATAGCATCATCTTCTTGAGATATCGCGTTGGTCTCTGATCTCCCTCCCGAGACGATCTCTAGCATGCATGGTTGTTCCTCCACCCGAGGAACATTCGTCTCAATCTCGTGCTCATCAACTGAGTTGGTTCAGGAGCATCGATGGTTGCTCCGATTGCAGTTCCAAAGACTCCACCTTGAGCCTGCTCCACCTCGAACACCATTCTTCTGCATCCTTCTCCCGATTTCTGCATCATCGGAAGTGCGGTAGATTCCATTCGGATAACATCGCAGTTTCATTAAAGGTTACATCTCTAGATGAATAACTTTCATCAAATCAGACACCACATTCTATATCCCTTAGACTCGGACAGTAACCTAGAAACATGCATTTAATGTACAGAGACAGCTTCCCATCATTTACATGGACATATACAAGACATCCAAAAATTCTCAAATTAGAATAATTAACTGGATTACCTGTCCATACTTCCTCTGGAATCTGGCATTCGATAGAGGCATGAGGTGATCTGTTCAGTAGGTAGCAGGAAGTAGATATCACCTCTGCCCAGAACGATTTGTTCTTCAAAAGCCCTGCATTCGAGCATGCGGCGGGCTTTCTCGAAGTGTCTGTTGATTCTCTGGCTACCCATTTCTTGAGGCTTACCACCAAGGTTCGATGCCTCGCAATCCCATACTCCTCGCAGAATTGATAAATTAATCAACAAACTCCAACCCATTTATCGTCCTAAGTTTCTTGATTTTCCTGCCTGTCTGGTTCTCCACCAAAGCTTTGAACTTCTTGAAATATGAGAATGCCTCATTCTTGTACCGCAGGAAATAAACCCAAGTCTTCCTCGAGAAGTCATCCACGAATGTCAACATGTAGCGCTTGCCACCCAGTGATGGCACTCTAGCAGGACCCCACAAATCTGAATGAATATAATCAAGGATCCCTGCTGTTGTATGTTTAGCCCTTGAAAAGCTAACCCTCTTCTATTTCCCGTAGCTATAGTGATCGCAAAACTCCAACTTGCCGATCTTTGCGCCTTCAAGATATCCCTTCTTGCTCAACATTGACATTCTCTTCTCGCCCATGTGGCCTAGTCTCATGTGCCACAATTTTGTGCTGTCGGACTCATCAAGATTTAGGACTGCCGCTGCAGATCCTGTCACATCAGTAGACCCTGCGGGATGTATGACCGCCTTCCCGATTCCCTTCATAAGAACCATGGAACCCTGCACTTTCAAAACACCATCTTCTCCTTTGTACTGCGGTAGTTAGCTTCAAGAGTACCCAAAGAAATTAAATTTCGAGTCATGTTAGGGATATGACGAACCTCCTTGAGAGTTCTAACGATGCCATCATGAGTCTTGATTTTGATGCTACCGATTCCTGCAACCTTGCAGTGTGTCGCTACCATGACTACGACCCGGTGTCAACACTCTCATAAGACTCAAACCGGTCCTTATGAGGACACATATGATAGGTGCACCGTGTCAAGAACCCATTCATCTCTAGCTATCCTACTCGATGTGGTAGCCAAGGTATCATCGTAACTACAAACCCATCACCATCGACTCGGACTCTCGCAGTTTGAGGTACAGTTTGGTGTGATTATCCTTACTCTCCTCGGTCTCTCTGTTTTTGCCCAGCGGTCTCTCTCTATATGCCCCATCTTACTACAAGAGTTACACTTCTTATTCTTGTGAGGATTCCTAGACTTTGAGCGGTGTTTAGACCTCTCTGACCCGTTTCCCTTACGTTCGAGATTTCTACCCCTTACAACCATAGCATCACCACCCTGGTCATTACCATCGGTATCAAGTTTCTCCTTAGACAGTAAACTAGCCTTTACTTTACTAAGGTTAAGGTCACCACGATTCCCATACAACATGATTTCCTTAAATTGTTTATGTGATGCGGTAGGGACAATTAAATGAAAAGCCTTATCCTCATCGAGGTGTTTTATATCCATTGATTCCAATTCAGAATAATAGAATAAAATTCACTAAGATGTGCTGAATAGAAGTACCTTGGGGCATCTTCACTGTAGAATTTCTCCTTCATTCGGTACTTGTTTGCACGACTCTTCGACATGTACGGCTCTTCCGCTTGGTCCAGCTCAGGTTTCTCGATATGCATCACCTCTCTGAATGTGCTCTGCCAAGCACAATTGAATCCTGCCAGAGTCTTATCTTCAAGCTTCTTCCACTCCTTGAGTCGATTCCCTTGATATCCTTCCGAGTTTTGGAATTCAACATCGCTCATTATCGCATCGATCTTCGTGTGGGATACTCAATCACATCCCATAACGTCTTTGAATCGGGACCGCCTTCATCTGCAGCCTCCACATAGTAAAACTCCTCGTTCCATCAAATTTTGGAATATCGCACTTCATGATTGAAGTCATCTCCACCTTGCTCGATACCACTTGTTAGAGAAAAGTGAGTAGCGAGTACCGTGAGCGAATAATAGAATCGAAAGCGAGATGACGGATATTACGACAAAATTTAGGAACGAAAAATAAGCGATAAAATCAAACACGAATTACGTGGGAACCAAGAACTCGGAGAAAAACCCACGGACGGCGACAAATGTAAAATAATCCACTATGAAAAAGGAGGAGTACAACCTGATCACTATCACAGGATGTGATGCGATCTACAAAGGAGATTACAATAACAATCTCTCAACACTCAACTCACAATCTCTCAGGATACACTGGGGAAAATATTGGTGAGACCCCTTTCTCTCTCAATATTTTCTCTCTCTCTAGCTCTCTGTGTTTGCCGATGTCTTTGGTGGAAAAACATGCACCCTATTTATAGGGAGAACTCCCTATAACCTAACTTGACTCCCACTCCAAATAGATTTAGAATCTAATACAATTAGGAAACCTAACACAATAAGGAAACCTAAATAATATCCTAATACAATTAGGAAACAAATAATTGTGACATCAAGAGATTTGGTGATTTTAGGACACTTTCCTAACAGTATCATTTAAAGTTTCAATAATATTTGCAATGAGAAAAAAATACATTGTTGATAAATTCACAAATATATATAACGTTATGAAATATATTATAAAATGGGACTATTACTTGCTTAAATTTTAATGTTTGCATGAAATATTATTTCATATGTTTTGATAGCGTTTTTCATTAAATTTAGGAAATTCGCACATGGTGGCATGATGCCCTTCATCTTCATGATATTTATAAATTCAACTATAAACTTTTCTGAATTAATATTTATCTCCTCTTTTCTTTTGAATTAATTCAGCAATTTTTATGGTCGATTTAGTAACATTATCGGTGAAGGTGTAATTTGTAATGAAATTTGTTTCCTAAAATTAATAATGACAATTTTATAGCAAATAAATTTCATTACAAATCATACTTGCACTGAAAAAATTGTAAAATTTACCCTTAAAATTGCTAAATTAAATTGTCTCAGATAATTAAGAAAAATAAAAATATCAAGACTGGAATTACTAATGTCATAAATCTTACAAATTAGCAAGCTGTGTTAGAATATATCATAAAATTGTTAGGCCTTGCCAAAATTATCTAGAAAATCTAGACTTGAGAAGTCAGATTTGGAAAAGTCTTACCCAGTACTGTAGTAATAAGGCCTCAAGTGCTACAAAATATACCTTCTAGACATGTTTTAAATTTGAGTGGTAAATATTTGAATTATGATTAGGAGGCAAGTAACAAAATAGTAGTGATCACATGATCAAACATGATTAATGTGGGTCCATGAAATTTTGGATTTAGAGGGTTTTTACTACTTTTTTAGCTGCCAGTTGGGGGACCTGAAATGATGCTTACAGATCTAGGGCATAGATTAGAATCTCCATTTGTTCAGAAATGTTTTGCTATAACTCAACAACTCGTTTTTATTTCTGTCTTTCTTGCTTGCTTTATTGTTTCTGCGGATCCAATGACTTTTAATTGTTTAGGTTTTCTTCTTCTTACTTTTAGGAAGGTTGGAAACTGGGGATTGGGCCACTACCTCCACTACTACTGCTACCCTGAGCTCCAGGATTTTCTCACTTTATTGGTGATGTTAAAATTTTGGATTCAATTCAAAATTATGATCTATAAAAAAATAGAAAATATTATATTACGTATGAATTTACAGTCAAATTAATCAAAATTAAAATTCAGACGAAGTATCTAAGAATACATTCAATTTTTTAGGATTGAACTTTTTAATAGCTCTTCTCTTTAGATTCACTTTAAAGTGATGTTAACTTCTCAATTTATGGCTGAAACTCAATTTTTCTATCAAGATATCTCCCCAGGTTGCCCACACATAATAAAGATGAAAAAAACCAAAGAATAACTACAACTCCAGATAATAACATTATTTAAAAAGTCACTTGGCTTGGCCATTATTGAATCTGCTGCAAAGTTTACTTCTCGATAGATATAATATCAGGAGAAATCTTCAAGCTATTAATTTGATAAGGTTTTTGATGTCACAAAATATCTATGAACATATCCATTTTTTTGTATAATTAGACAATTTTTTAACAATCCTTCTCTCTCTATATTACTTTGAAGTGACCTTATAGCTTCTCAATCTATGGCTATTAAAAAAAAAAATTGAGAATACCCTTTTATCAAGGAATCTCCCAAAGTTATTTGCATATAGTATAAATGAAAAACCCGAACAATGACTACAACTCCAGATAATAACATCTTTCAAAATGTGGCCCTGGCTAGCCATCCAATTTATAACAATGGAAGTTTACTTTCTGATAGACATGATGTAAGGAAAAATCTCTAAGCTGTTTGAAAATTTTTTTGATGTCACGAACAATTATTTTGATCTGTCAAAAGATATGAATAATATTTTTAATACTTTAAATGAGGATCAGACTATGTTTTCCAATTTAAACTATTTCAATCTATGACTATGTTGTTAGTAGTCCTTGCATAAATAAATGAAACTAAAGTTGGGGACATTTTGGGTTAGGGTGGTTGAGACCGAGTGAAGCCAAGCAAGTGTTCTACTTTTTAACCCATTCTACTAGCAAACTGTAGGCTACTGATCACTTGGCCTTTTAATTTATTGTTCTTTTATGCCTAGGGTTTATGTTATTGTTCTTCCATTGATAAGGTTCATGAATTTAAAGTTTGCGTGGGACCAAGGTAGGTCAGATCGGCACATCTTGGTTTAGATATGACCAATACATTTAGGTTTTAGATAATAGCTATAAGTAGGGTTGGGAAAAGTCTGATAATCATATCCAAAAATATATAACTTTCGAAAACTATTTATATTGATCACAAATTTTATCTGATAAGTAAATAGCTATAAGTAGGGTTCAGTCTTATTTGAAACGTGATATCAATATATCCGAAAATATATCTATAAGTAGGGTTCGAATCATATATGGTTCACAAATTTTATTATTCGAAAACTCGGTTAACCAAAAATTCAGTCTGAAGTTTTCTTATCTGAATGCGGATCATATTCTCAATTATCCGAATATCTAATTAACCAATTCTAATTTATTATTGGTTCGGTTAACCGATCCATGAACACCGACTATAAGTTTTGAGTCTACAAATTTGTTAATTGGTTGTCATTGAAGAGTTTTTATGTGCCCTATCTCCTATACAAACATGAATATAACTTAATCTTCTTTCTCACACCTCTTTATCACATGTAAAAATATTCAAAGCAAAAATCTAAACCACTCTAATTCTGAAGTAATAGGTGGGTTAACATAGAATTCCAAGAATTGGTGCTCAAATCAACTTTGTCATGCAAGCTCACTTGAATGTGCAATTGATTAGTCAAGATTTGCGTTGAAGATTTTACCACGCCATACACAAGATTTTTTTTCAAAAATTTGGTAAATAATTTCGTATCTAAAGATTATATCTCATGGTAATACCTCATGTTAAAAGGGGTAAGGATTATATCTCATGGTAATACCTTATGAATTTTCATCACTTAATTTTCAGTTTTCAGTAGGTCTATGCAGTAATGGTTGCTTTGTTGTACTGGTTTGCAGATCTCATGGTTAACATATGCTTCTTATTTTGTAGCCTGTTAATGGCTTTTGCGGCCTAACTGTTTCCATTAGTTCAGTTTGACTTTGCGAATAAAAGAATCCTATGACCGTTAATTATAAAAAAAAGGGTAAGGAAATTTCATCATCCTTATTGTGGGAATTGAACCATATCTTCTTTTTGAAAGATAAAGAGAACTACCACTAAACTCCTCCTATAGTATTCTCATGCACATGACTTGTATAGATGTAGAGGAAAATCTTCTTTTTTTTATGGTAAGATGTAGAGGAAAATCAAAAACTAAAATTTGAATTAATAAAACAGTTGATTGATTTAATCTCTTCATTATTTGATGGATAGGTCACTTGATCTCGAGTGGTTGAAACAAATATAGCTAAAGAAATTTGTAATGATTCTTGGGATGTGTTGAAAGTCCTCGACAATAAATTTTTCGACGACCGGTAATTAAAGCTTCCTTATAGTTTAAGATTATTAATGCTTATTGCATAATGAAGAATGTAGATAATTGAATACTGAACACGTGATGTTAAAAATTGTCAAAGTTTATTTCTTTCAATTCGTTTGTTTTTGTTTATATTGAAAAGATATGAAATCTAGCATCAGAAAAGTTCATGATCTTACAATGCTGGCAAGGTGAAAATTCCTCCTTGATGATATTATTATTATTTCGTATAATATTTCTTTTTTCTAAAAAAAAGAAGATACTATTTGAAAATGTTTATGTGAGGAAGTAGAGTTTAAACATCTACTAGTAAAAAGAAAGGGGATCCCATGATCCATATTCCATACCTACAATTACAAACCAAAAGCAAACAGGAAGGACTGGAAGAAGGTAAAGAATTTTGAAAAGGCAAGAAGTAGGCACATGATTTTCTCCACTAATATAGGGGTTACACATGTGACTATCTAAGGCTGCTTCCAACATTAACATAAGGTGGGTCCATCTCATCTTTGCTTCTACCATTCACTCACCTTTCTTTTCACAATTTTCTTTTCACAATTTTTATAAATTACATTTTCAATATCTTTTTATTGCAATACTTTTTGGTCATTTTTTTCTCAACCAGCGCACGATCATGAAACTTGAGCCCACGCTGTTATCTTTCGTCTTGCTTCCCCCATTAGTAGCTATGAAAATAATTAGAATGTACGGGGATTCACCCATAAATAATAAAATGTCCCATATCGAAAAAGTAAAAGGGAAAGAATATAGTATATAAGTCGAGTGGATTACTTTTCTTAACACCAATTGGTTTTAAGATGAAACCTCACTTAACTTATGTACTATGGGCCTTGGTTAAAGTGGACTTCCGCTTTGGATCTCCCCAACAAGTGGTATCAGAGCCGATGGTTCGTTCGGCTGGGTGCAAGGTGCGGGAAGGTGGTCCAGTAAAAATCATCACAAACAGGAACAGGGACCATGGCGTGCGCGTGACTGGGACTCCTGAACACGTAGATTGGTGGTATAAGACACAAGTGCAGTAAGGTGCGGCTCTGATGGGCTCTTGATGGTGACTCAAAAATCTTGGCAAAAAGAGGCTTTCAATCAAGAGGGAGAGACTCATGTGTGAAGGGGGAGATTGTTGGGATTCACCTATAACCATGAGTAAAATGTCCCACATCGAAAAAGTAAAGAGAAATGATATGGTATATAAGTCAAGTGGATTATTCTTCTTAACACTAATTGGTTTTAAAATGAAACCTCACTTAACTTGTGTAACATGAACCTTGGTTGAAGTAGGCTCCCGCCTTGGATCCCCCAACAGAATGGCTCACCCTTATTGAGAGTCTAAATGATGTATATACCGTTAATTAAGGAAGGGAAAATTGGATATATAGTTGTAATTATTGGACCATTAGATTTCTATGCATGGTCACTCAGTCGGTTCAAGCTGAATGATATTTTGAAGTGCTATAATCCAATATATGATAGTTTAGAATACTACTATTCAATATATTTTAGTTTTACATTGCTAAATGACTTTCCTTCGGTTGACTTGGAGGATTTATTATGAATCCTTGTCACCGGAACTCGTTCTCAGTGCACATGCGTGACCCACTTCCATATTACAGTGTATTAGAGTCTAAAAAAATAATACAGTGCATGATTGTCCAATACCTCAAAGTACAGTATATTATAATCCAATAATCCATTTAGAAAAAAACAATTACAAATAGGGATGAAGAATATGGAGTTAGTTATTAGAGAAAAAATTGGTAAAAAGTCACATTCATAATATAAAATGACAAATAATAAGGAATTAAAAAAATGTGTTAAGTGAACAGAGAAAGTAAACAAAAAACTATACTACCTTCGAAACATATAGTATAATTCCATGCCTTACTCAATAATTAGGTTATACATGGATTTAAGTTTTGTTTTTTGGGAAAATTTTAATAATTTCAACTTTTGGCAATTCAACGATCATAATTTGAATTTTGTTTTTGTATGATAGCAGTTCCAACTAAATAAAATTGTATTTTTTTTTATCAACACCATGTGCATATTTTAAATATCGTGCATTTGCCTTATGTTTACCAACAAACTTAGTAGAATACTCCCGCATGATTTATAGTGAATCTACAAACTTTGTCCCAAATTTTTTTCAATTTGTTTTATAATTTTTATGATTTTTTCTTTTTTTATTCCTTAAAAAATCATAGTAATTGTTTGGATGCTTGGAAAATTAAAATTTCTTTCAATGACTACACTCCCCAGCCTTTCTGAGGGCAAGAATGAAAAAATTTTAAAAAAATTCCAAAGTAAAAATATGGAGGTAGATTTCGTACAAAAAAAATTCAATTTTGTTTTATTTTTATTGGGGGTGCTTGCGTAGAAAAACAGAGGTAGAAATATCAACGTCCAATTATCAAAAGTTAGGATTATTATAATCCAAATTTCTTAAGTTTTACCCTATTTTTTCTGAACTCTAACCTTATCTATTTGACATAAAACTTTTGTTGTCATAGGATATATGTAATCAAACTTTGCAAGACTTTGGACTATTAATTATCTAACATATAATAATTCAAATATAAAATTAGCATTATTATAATAATTGAGAAAAGTATTTTAATATGAATATATTTATGTAATAGTTTTAAATGGTATGTTAGAAATTAATATAATGTATTGAAGATTGTAAGAAGTCAGAAGTGATACATATTATTTGCAGGGTAAGTTTGGTAGAATTTTGGGAAAGCTTTTTTTGGAGATAAACTTTCATACTCTCTTAGAGAAAAGTTTAGTAGTTTATTGAATTTGAGAGTAAAATAATAAGCTTATATTAAAAGTTTTCCATCTAATAAGTATTAACAAACAAACAATGGAAGATTTGTCCACTTAAAAATTGACACCTATTTCAAGAAAATTTTCCAACCAAACAAATCATAATTATATCTTAAAATAAAAGAGTGTTGAAAAACAAATTTAGATGATACCATCGTATTTAATTCAGTTGTATTAACGTGATCAAATTGAATTTTAGTCCAATTTAGTTAAACATGGTGCAAGAATTATTCTAGAATATTGATAGGCCTTGTAAGTGTTCTAATTTGATGGCATTGACCTTTATTTTTGCCCTTTAAAAACAAATAATTCATATATTAAATATATATATAAATATTAAAATTTGGCAAAATCAAAGAAATGTCATTATTATTCAGCAACCTCAATTTTAAAGTGGTCAAAGCATTTACACATATTTTATATATACCATTTTAGCCATTGCTAAATTTGACATTTAGTGTTTATTTTTTAAAAATTTTAAGAAATATGGAACCTTTTAAATTCAAACAGAAAAGACCATTTCTTCCCGTTGGATAGTTAATGAGAAATACGCATATTAAAGAATATGTGCGGAATTAGTAGCTTAGAAATGGTAAATTTGCTGAAGGGTATTGGTTCAAATATAACACCATGCGATTACGATAATAAAAATTTAACGTACAGTAAGAATTTTGGTATTGTTTTTGTGTATCGTGGAACCTCCTGCATGAACAATAATTCATGCACAATATCACATGGGTTCCACAATAGCCAAAAACAAACACGAAATGTTTTCAAGTACTCCTAAATTTCAAGGTTATTTGAAGAGTGGGAAAATGATTCACTATATATGATTGGGGGATGTTCAATGAGAATTTGGAAATTTGTCTTGGGCTTTTTTGATAATTGTGGTTAACCAAGGTTTCAACAGTGGATTCAAACACTGAAATTAGAAGTGTACATTTGATAATAGCTAACGAAATTCTCCTAATGTGTTTTTTTATGGTTAATTGGCTTGCTGTATTAAAGTGGACATCTTGGCCGAAATTTTGGACCTTTTCTTAAAGATGTTCACTCAATAAAAATATGCAATATCCTCCTAAAATATAATGTACTATGTAAATTTTTTGTTCTGACTTTGAAGTATCTATGGATCAGACACCCCTAAATATAATGTGTATTGGCCCATGGTAGGGGAGTTACTTGAAGAGGTGGCTTCCACAACTTTATTAATAAATAAATTATAAATAAATAAATAAATAATAGTTATATTGAATTGGCTTATCTTCCATAAAATAAAAAATAAAAAAAAGCCTATCGAAGTGCCCCAACCCCTCCCAAATAAGAAATAATTATGGTTTTAAGATCGGCCGAATCCTGTCCTTAGCCTACCTAAAGTTATGCTTATCAAACACAATTAACCAATCAGAGCATTTCTCAAGTTGTTTATTTGAAAGAGAAAGACAAACATAATCCTAATCATATCGTAATGCAACTTAATTAATGTAACTTTCTACCTCATCTTTCCTTTTTCTTTTCTTTTGCGCAAAAAAAAAAAAAAAAAAAAGCTTTAGAAGGATCTGACGTTTATGTCAGTAGACTTAAATTTCCTTTTTCTTGTGGGTGACTTCAACTTCAGCTAATTGAAATAGATTACTATTAGAGTAATGGACACACTTATCTACTATAACTCTGTAAGTAAAATAAATCTTATTTATGCATGTTTAAGTTTTATATTGACCATTAATTTTTTTATTTAATATAAATTATAATATATTTATTAAAATTTTAATTTATTTTAAAAAAATTTAAAATTAATATTTTACAAAATATGCTTGTTAATAGGTAAAATCTTACCGTTAAGATATTTAAATTTTAAAAAATTTTGTAAAAAAAATTAATTAAGAAAATATATTTCATAATATTATACTAAATAAAAAATAAATATTAAAAATAAAAATTAATAAATATATGAATAAATATTATTTTTATTATTGTAATGGTTGTGATTGACAACCATTTACAATTTTACTTACAGTAACATTTCTCCGATATGGCCAAGTTGGATAGTGAATTGATAATTTTTTTTGTCGGCAATTGTTGCAGTAAAATCCAACAGAGTAGTATCACTATGATTTCTATTGACAGTTTTGCTTATCGCTTGTGTTTTACTATAATATACATTGGTCTAATCTCGTGTGAGTGTGTTTGTGGCCTTTTTTTTTAGTATTTTTGAAAATGTTGTATACTTGAGAAATTTTATTATATAATGCCATTTTTCTATGGCTTTTATGCTGTTGAATGACACATAAATTTAGATTTATCATTTTTGTTAACATATGTTATTATTATTTAGTGCTATCAAAAATTCAGGTCGAGGTAAATTTGAGCCAGTCAAATTTGGACGAGAAATTGATGTCCAGAAGCGATTTCGATTTGAGTCAGACTTGGTCGGACAAATCGAACGGAGTTAAATTTGGGTCAGAATCGGGTTCGTATAATAGAAAAAAAGTAATATTATGTTCGAATATTCGACCAATATAAAAATTCGGACGAAATATCTACATCCAAACCCGATTTTTTTTTGGGTTGAACAATTCGGATTTTTTTGGAGTCGGACAAAATTTTACCAGCTCTATTCTTATTGTAATTTGGAAAATAGCATGATTAGAAACTCATAATTGGTAGGCTTCAAATGTTAGGACAACCAGCATATAGATTCGTTCGACAATTTAGAGCCCTTGTAGATAGAGACGGACTTGTTTGGGCCCTGGGTGCCCCAAAGTTTCAGCCCAAAAGTCTGATCTGTTTTATTCTGCCGCGTGAAACGCCTATTTTCAAATTTCCTTCTTTTCATACTCTCTCCGTTTCATATTAATTGTCATAATTTTGACTTTCATGATCTTCAATATCACTTTTTGATTGATAATTTCTTACAGTTGTTAACAATTGCAGTATTATACTTGTATGATAATATTTTTCGTTACAAATTTAATGGTAGTAATTTTATATAGCAATTCATTGTATATATTGAGAAATTTATGGTCAAAATTTTTGGAATTTGACTGCACAATTTTCAAAAACGACAATTAATATGGAATGTAGGGAGTATTTCCATTGTTAAATGGAAGCTTATAATTTACTATAATGTTTTTAGTAAGTAAAATATACGAAAACGATGCTACAAAGATGAAATACTTAAAATTATAGAACCTATATAAGAGAGGAAGATATCGTGCTTGTTTGGTTTAGCTCTTTTAAAGTTTTAAAAAATCAAAAGTTGAAGTTATGCCAAACATATAAAATATACAAAATAACTTTCAACTTTTGAAGAGCTAAAATAGCTCTCACAAGGCAAAGAAGGAGAAGCTACAATTTTGAGATTCTGGATTCTGATTTTCGGACGCTTAGGAAAGAATTTAATAATTTTATTGTATTTCCAAAATTATCTCTAATCTTTTCCTTTTATGCCAATTGCACACACACACATATATATATATATATCTGGCTAATAGGTCAGGTCGTGTCGTGTTCGTGTTCGTGTCAAACTTAAACGGGTTCAAAATCTTCCGACCTGAACCTAACCCATTTATTAAACGGGTTGGAAATTGAAACCGTTTACCGTTTAAATTTCAAACGGGTTGACCTTATTTTGACCTGTTTATCCATTTAAGTAAATGTGTTAGAATAAAGTTACCAATTTCCCATTTAACTAGAGCTGGGTAATAGGTCGTGTCGTGTCATTTTCGTGTTCGTGTTGGAGTTAAACGGGTTGAAGAACCCCAAACCTAAAACCTACCCCTTTAATAAACGGGTTGAAATTCTTTGACCTGGACCGTTTATCAAATAAACGTGTCGACCTTAATCTAACCCGTTTAATTAAATGAGTTATACAGGTCAGCTTCGATTGATCTATTTACCGCTTAACAAACATATATTATATAATAATCATAAACTTAGGAAGACAAAAATGCAAAGGTTTCGATCATTTATTTATTATCTACCAACTCATTTCTTTAGGGTTTCTGTAATATTTATCATAACCCAAGTTAAAGTTTTGCTAAACAATACATAATCAGCCCAAGAAAAAGTAAAAAACATTATCTTACTCAAACGGGTTAAATGTATCATTTTTCATGTCGATTTTCTCACTAACCTAATTATTAAACGGGTTTAATGTGTCATTTTTCGTGTCGATATTCTTGACCCAAACCTAACCCAATTATTTAAACGGGTTTACCGTGTTAACCCATTTAACTAAACGGGTTGAAAATCTATATCCAAACCCATTTAACTTCGTGTCGGTTTCGAGTCGGTAATCGTGTCGGGTCAGATTTTCTCAGCTCTACATTTAACCATTAACTCACTTATTCAAAACAATTCATTATGGGATCGAAATAATGCCATATCATACCCAATAATTTTAGTGGTAATATAATTCAAATTATATATAAGGAGATGTCTTTTAATTTATAGTCAAAGATAAATATAAGTTAAAATTACAAGTTTTACATATATTTCAAAGAGTATTAACTGTAACTTTCACCTAAGTTTATTGATAAACTGTATAATTGGGTAATAATTATGGAGCAAATGACTTGATCCATGTGACATGCCTAATTAAACGGGTTAAGTAGGTGTTTTTTCGTGTCGAAAATCCTGACCTGAACCTAACCCATATAATTAAACGGGTTTACCGTGTCAACCCATTTAATTAAATGGGTTGAAAATTTCTATCTAAACACATTTAATATCGTGTTATGTTCAGGTCGGTAATCGTGTCGAGTCAACTTTTCCTAGCTCTAATATATATATATATATATATATATATATATATATATATAGAGAGAGAGAGAGAGAGAGAGAGAGAGAGAGAGAGAGAGAGAGAGAGAGAGAGAGAGAGAGAGAGAGAGAGAGAGAGGTTGTCAACTATGACAACCACCGTAAGTAAAATAACGTTTTCTCGTATATGTGTTAAGTTTTATCTTGACCGTTAGCTTTTTTATTTAATATAAATGGCGAAATATATTTTTAAAAATTTTAGTTTATTTAAAAAAAATTTGAAATAAATATTTTTAAAAATATGCTCCTTTACTAGGCAAAAACTTAGAGTTAAGGTATTTAAATTTTAAAAAATTTTGTAAAATTTTTTAATTAAGAAAATATATTTTATGATATAACACTAAATAAAAAAAATGAATGACGAAGATAAAAGTTGACACATATATGGATAAACATTGTTTTTATTGTGGTGGTTGTCATGGTTGACAACCACTATAAGTTTTTCCTATATATATCAATTTGCTATAAAATTGCCACTTCTTTGACTAACAACAGGCATTAGTAGCATTTTAATAGAAATTGTATAAATTTTCGTAGTTTTGTTTTGGAGGAAAAATTCTTATAGTTATTTTCTAACATGGAAAACACATGGAAAACCCAACCTCCTATTGATTCAAGCTCATGCATAAACTAAGAACATTCAACCAAACTACATTATTTCGGGTTGCAAAACCCTAGAATTCAAGAAAACTACTCATTCATTGTCAAAGAAAACATAAAACAAGTTCCAAATATCATAATCGAATCTCAAACCAAAGAAGGAAATCAAAAAGAAAGACAAACTATGAAGAATCCAACTGTCTAGTCTTTCGATCTCGGGGTGGAGCCTTCTTCGCGAGCGTTGATGATTTCTTCTCGAATCTTGATCTTCGCTTCTCTTAAGATGATTTGATGTTGAATCTTGATGGAGAATTGAGGAGTAGATGGGGTGTAACGCCCCAGAAATTCAACTCTAAACTTAACGGTCAAAGTCAAACGTTGACAACATTAACAGAAGTCTCATTTTTTTCCTTTTTAGTTGGGCGTTACTGCTGTATCCCCGAAAGAATACAAGGCAAGAAAGGAAAAACTAACAACTAATCATTAATTACTTCAATTTAATAAACAAAATAACTTTCAAATTCTAGAACAACATAAACTAAACTTATTTTCAAGACTAGTTTCGTCGTCCTCACTGCTAGTTCTCATTTCCATCACAGAACTCTTCACCTGAAAACAAAACATTTAAAAACATGAGGAGGACTCAATAATGTTTACCCCTAACCGTTAAAACAATTTCAAATTCATTTCAATTCATTTTTGGGGGAGAAGTGAACAAGTCAAATCTTTTCAAAACCAACTTTCTTTCCCAACCAACCATAACCATCTTTCAGATTTATTAAGTGGGTGGACCTTACTTATTTGGCCCTCGAAGTCCAAGACTTCACAATAATCATATCTCAATCTCAATATCAATATCAATCTCAATCAATCACAATCTCAATCATACGGATGACCATCCATTTCACACACGTGCATAAAACTAACCCCGGGGAAGTAACACTTATCAGGCATCCTTGATCTCTTGACAACCTCCCTGCAGGAACAGATCCTGGTCTTTGGGACATTTCCCGAACACACAACCATATCAGGGCCTCCCCTAATCTCTGGGCAACCTCCCTATAGGAACAGATCCTGGTCTTTGGGACGTTGCCCGAACCGGCATTTACGTCACGTTTGAATTATTAGTCAGGTTTAATAACAGATCCTTCCAGTTTCAAACAGTCCAATCCCGACTTCCAAAACCATTGTAAAATCACACACATAAAAGACTGTTCGCATTTCATCAACTCAAAACATAACTCGACATCCCAAACAGACAGTCAATTTTCACCATAAAATCCCCTTTCGGGATGCAAATTTCTAAAACATAATCAAAACCATAAAACATGTAAAATGCATCCAAGTGGGGATTAGGACATAGACATTACCTGGAGTCCTTCACTTCACTTCACTTGACCTCCACAAACATACTTGAGCTCACTAAATGGACGGTCTAGATCGCGCAAACAATAAGGATGCTGGGTTGGGTTGGCAGTAAGGGGTGGCGGCAGCCAGGCGGCAGGAGGCAACCGCGGCGGATGAAGTTGAGGTCGCCGGTGGGTCGACAATCGTCGGCAAGTGTCACGGTGGCTGGTGGTGTCCGCTTTCGACGCATAGAGGTAGCAACAGCAGTCCCCTCAACGTAAGGGCAGCGTCTGGCGGTTTTGGGCGTGAGCAGGCGGCGGCGATGGTGTCCAGTGGTGGCGGCTTGGGTAGCCGACAATGAAGATAACAACGGCAAGGAGCAACCCTCGATGACAGAGAACGAGAAAGAGAAAGAATGCGAGAGAGAGAGAGAGAGAGAGAGAGAGAGAGAGAGAGAGAGAGAGAGAGAGAGGGGAGGATGGTGGTTGCTGCAGTGGTGTCGGCGGCGACGGCTGGTGGCTGGGCACAGTTACTGGCAGCAGCAGATGATTGGACGATAAGGAGAAGGGTAAGGAAGAGAGAGTATGAATTAGGGCTTAGGGTTTTGTAAAGGGTTTCTATAGTTAACTACATACACCCTTAATTAACTAAATAACTAATTTGTAAAAAAAATACAAATAAAATCTCCAGCTATTAATAGCCATAGGAACAAAATAGTATAAATTTTGCTCTATAAATTTTATTTTCTAAAATAATAATAATAATAATAATAATAATAATAATAATAAACCTAATAATAGCCACATAATTTACATAAAAGAAAAACACACAACTCATCAAATATTAACACATGAAATTACTAAAATACCCTTGTTAGTCTCTCAACGGTCCTACGAGCTCAAGCGTTAGCAAAAATAATAGCCGATAAAATCTCAAAATTTAACGAAGTCAACTTAATTAACTAACGACATAACGGTCAACAAATTCAAATTTTTCGGGGTTTTACTTGGAGATATTAGGGTTTCTTTCTCTCTTGATGGCCTCTGAACGAAGGGAAGAATTAATAGATAAATAAAAAAATTGTCGCTGCCTATCTTTTTCATTCGCGAAAACAGAACGGCACGACCTGACCAAGCCTGCCATGTGGCGCTCACCACGAGCTGACCGTGATGGCCTTTGGCCATGGAGGTTTTGCTCCGTTTCGTCCCAAATTCATGTCCTGGTTTGGTTGTCATCTGTGGAAGCCCATGGTGTGTCCATTCTTGCCAAAAGTTGAGAGATTGCTGGTGTTTTGGCCTCAAAACCTATAAATTTGCATCAAAAACATCAACACGAAGTGTAATAGGGAAATTGGAATATAAATCAAGATTTACAATTAAAGTTATTCCTAATTCGCTATCGAAATCCCCAAGAAATATAGTCACAAAAGGCACTTATCAGCAAGCTGAGAAGGTGACTAAATGGTTAGATAGTTAAGAATGCAAAGTGATACTTTCTTTTAGTATTAGTCCCTCTAGGATGAGATGTGTTTGATCTTTAACCATTTGATCTTAATCTCTTCTTCTCTTAAATGTTTGATGTGAGTATTATGTTGTATTTTAAGATTAAGGTCTCATTTATACTAACTTCTATGTTGATATTCATACTTGTGAGTCTGTGTACCTTATTGTCCATCCTTAATGGCATGCTTTTTTATTATGAACGTGCGAATGAACTAAGTTGACTATTTAATTGGGAAGTGAGTACAACCCACGAGACGATTCGTAAGTGTATGTGGTGAACGATGCCATGTGAATCCCAAATGATTAAGCTCTGTTTGAGTATTATCTAAACTTCATGTTGAAATTTCCTGAGAAAATTTGTGTATATCATATGAGTATGTGGGAATATTATTTGGTTAATTTTGCTAATAGTTATTCCAAATTGAGTTTGTCTAAATATTGCATGGTTATTAATGTAATTTTCTTTATGTGGCTAATTAGTCTATATGGATATTAGCTTATGTACCCAGATTTATTAAAGGAGAAATTAGACGTAATGGATATCATGTGCCTAGAATGATCGTAGAGCTATGCAAAGTGTCTGAGCATGCTTGGGTATTTATATGTGAATCGCGACAACCACCGCTAAGGGAAATAAATGACCAGGATGGCGGGATGTAGGAAAGAAGAATATTGATGGTTTTATTTATACCTTTTAGGCTTGAAACATGTGGTGGAAGTGATCGTTACCACAATTAGTGTTCCCAAGATCGATTTGGTGTTTTAGAATGATTTTGGTGATTTAGCAAGTACTTAAAAGCTCTTAAGCTACAGTTGTGTATAATTCAATTTTCGAAAACATTGGAATTAATTAAATACTCTTGAGGAATTACCGAGTTTAAGGTTCATTCCTATGTGAGGCGTTGGTTGGTGTACGAATACTCGAGTTTCGAGGATGAAACTCCTTTTGATTGGTTGAGAGGATAATAATATGTAACTAGAGCTAGTTTTGTTGGGAATCTATAAGTTAAGTAAGAAGTCTCTTGGGCGTGATTAAATGTTTGGAGTTAAAGAGTGATGTGCAAATTAGTTGTAGCATTGATAATGTCTTGGGTAATTATAAGTGAGTCCTTTTCGGAGTTGTATCTCTCTCTTAGCTTCATTTTAACAACTCGTGTGTGTTTTCCTTCCGTGTAGGCCATGAGGTTGTGTAACTCCAAATACTCAAGTCCTTTCTTAGTTGCTTACGTCAGTTTACTCTTCTCTTGTGTCTTATGTATCCTTCCCCAATAGTAGGAGTTCTGTCCTAGTCTAAGTAATCGAGCTTAGCCTTTTGGTCATTTAATTTTATAGGAGAAAAGCTCGAGGTTTATTAGAGTTTTGAGGCATCAAGTTAGTATTTTGACGTGTGGGACTATCTGCGAGAACTCCTCTTTCTCATATGGTCGATTGGGTTTTCTTGGAGAAGTCATGTCACCCGAATGTATGCAGTTCTCAAATAATCTTGTAGTGGTTGGCATAATTGTGACATTAATGATGAGAAGGAAAGAGAGTCTTACAATTAAGTTAAAGGAATCCTGGCTACTTTGGCGTTACTTGAGGTTTTGTATGAGATTGGTTACGAAATTACCACTATGGGTTGTTATCTTGGGCCTAAATATGGAAACTATTGAGAAAGTATCAGTATTTTATGTTATATTAGGCTTGGAAGAAGGAGATTGTTATTAGTTGGAGATACGGGGAGCTTATAATATCTTGGTGTTGATAGTTAGTTATGTGTGGTGTGTATTTTCCAATGAAATTATTTTACAGTTAGAAGGTCAATGATGAAGATGGATATGGTAAAGCTGGGCTTTGGATTGATTATAAGTTTGTCGGCTCTAATTAGGGATGTTCAAGGTGAGAATGATTGTAAGCCACTCTTGGAAAATTATCGTATGTTACCATGAGTTGGAAATAACGAATTGTTCTTCAATTTAGCGTGTGAACCTCTATTGTGCCAGGATTCCTGCTTACTACTTGGAGAGCATCTACTAGGTTAATGTTAGGTCATTGGACGAGAGCATCCTGCTAGGGTAGAAGTAAGCGTTGTTTGATGGTGGACCTCTATTTATGTTTCGAGGACGAAACTTCTTTTAAGGGGGTAATAATGTAAGACCTCGAGTTTTTTGTTAGCTACATGGTTAGTTAGTTAGTCTACCCATTAGGTCCGAGTTTAAGTTTTGAGGACGAAACTTCTTTTAAGGGAATAATTATGTAAAACCTTGGAAATTCTGATTGTATTGTCATTAGGTCGTTAATATTTTATTTTAATTCTGCTTATTTATGTGAAATTATCTGTTAACATTTGAGCTCGTAGGACCGTTGAGAGACTCAAAAGGGTAGATTGGTAATTTTCTGGGACAGACTAATATTGCTCCTATTATTTATGTGGGTATTTTATTACTTATGTTGTGAAGTATTTTATGAATTTTGAAAACCTACAGATTTCAATTATTAATTGCCATTATTTTTTTTAGCTGAGTTTATAATTATTCTAGTTCTTTTTACCAATTATTTAAGGGTATAAATACACCGTTGTAACTAAAACCTAGTATTCTAACCCTAATACAATTACTCTTTCTCCCACTTTCTCCTTCTCTCTTCTGTCATTTTCCCCTTCTCTCTTTCTCTTTCTCTCCTCTCTCCCTCTCTTTCTTTCTTCTCTTTCCCAAAATCAACCAGACCCCCTCTGTTCTTTCTCTCTCCCCTGAGAAACCCAGTGCAACCTCGTCCCCCACCCTATCTCCCTCTCTCCCGAGCTCCCATGCGCCGCCACCACCGCCGACCAGCAACCACCGCCAGCAGCCACCAGGCCGCGCCATCGTCGGTCACCAGTCGAAGCAAAGCCCACCAACAACGCCCTCCCTTCTTCCTCCCTTGTTTTGCTGCCCTAGTTCTGCTACTGTGGGGGACCGTCCCACCATCAGCTCAACTCGGCCTCGACCAGTGGTGAAGCCAAGATTTCAAGTCAGGGGTGTCAAGATAAATTTTTTATAAAAAAAAATACAAATTGTATTGGAACGATTCTGATCGAACATTTTAACATCTTTAAATAACATAAAGTTTAATCACATTAGTTTTGAAAATAAAAATACATACCTTAAACATAATGTTGCGTTCGACGAGTGGTCATATTTTGAAATTTGATTATTAAGAATATTTAATTATTCCATACCTTGAAAATGCATACCCTAATTCATCCTTTTTCTTTTTGATACGTAGCGGCCCCACAAGCCCTTTTAATTAATCAAGTGCAAAAGAGCACAAGAAGAGCATACAACTCTTGAAGAGTACCATACATCCCAAAGAAGCCAAAACCGCATGAAGGAAAATAGTAGAAATGGCACCCCCTACACTCAACTATGACACCGAAGAGTTTATACAAACTGTGAAATTGAGCAAAATTTGGGTCTAGAAGGATACATTTATCAGACCAATCATGACTTATGTGATTTTATTATTCCATATATCCAATTATTTGAACAACCAAAACAATAACAAAACCAAACCAAAATTAATAAATTATATCAAATCAAACAAATAGCCTGTAATGCCCCCAGGTTACTAATCACTAGATTAAGCTAATGCTACACCTAACCCAATGATTAGCAGCGGATAAACACCTGGGAGTATTACCGTCGTCCACGGAGGTGTACAAGGCTAAGACTAAACTCAACAAAACAACCAAAACATGAACTAACTTCGGACCTGCACCATCAAGACTTAACTTAAACTAAACCACCTCCGTACAACATAACACAATCTAATAAAATTTATACAGCCAAAATATCACAAATTTCTCTTAAATCTTTCATCAAAAGTCTTTAACCACTTTCAATCTCCTTAAGAAGCTCTAGGGTTTCGTCCTCCCGGGGCTTTTCCTTCTTTTCGCCGAGATTCCTAAAACGAAAACATAAAACTTCGAAAAATGAGTTTAACTCAGTACGTATACCCCTAATAACTTAAGAATCTTTTCATAAATCGTTTTAGTTATTTAGCGCGGTTCCAAAACATTAAAACCAATGTAAATAATAAACAAACATTAAAAGGTGGCATAACTTACACCGCTTGACCATACTTAACTTGTACATGGGAAATGTAACTTAACCTGTACTTAAATCACAACTTGAATTAAAATATTTTTGAGTTCTTCCTTGTAAAAGCAACATACATAACCATAGCCTTAGAAACAATATAGCATTAAAGTAATGTAACATAGTTTCCGACAGAACTTAAATCATTCATGACTTAACATATAACGCACACACAAAGCCATAGCATAAACTTGAACTTAAGCCCTCATGAACCAAGACTTATAAAAATTTGGTGCATGTAAGTCATAAAGCTTTTCTTTAGTTGAAAAGACTTGAGTAACTTAAGAAACTTTAAACTTGGTTATCCTGATATTATCCTGAAGGTCCCCTACTTGCGATCATCGGCTAAGCCTCCGTATGCGCATACCCGGACCGGTCGGGAGATCCGGATGGTGGATAATTATCCTATACTGCCCAGGTTTCCATGGTGTGCAACTAAGGCACTACAATTATATTTCCTTGGGGTGCACTGAGGCACGTATAAAATTAACTTGGAGTGCGCAAAGGCACATAAAAAATTTTTCCTTGGTGTGCACTAAGGCACCATAAACATGCTTTTCCTTGGTGTACACTAAGGCACCATAAACATGGGCGGGGCCTTTATTAGTTTCTAACTCTTGAAAACTTAAATCTCGATACCTTGGCCTTGGATTTTTATTAAAACTAGTTCCTTAAACTACCCCTTTTCCAATTATAACTTAAAGATATAATCGTGTAATCTCTTTGAATAAGACTTGTACTTATAAAAGGGAATTTATTAATGAAATGACTCAACCAACCAAAGCATCGAATTATCGTAAAAGTTTCTAATATAAAGGGTACGCCACATAAATACTTAGAAACTACTGTGAAATTATCCTGATATATCGACCTAAATTACTTTTTTAAAAAAAATAAAAACTTGCGCAAATTTTGGACATAAATCATGATACTTTACATATAAGCATGGATAATATAAAATGAAATTAGAACTTAACATAAATAATTAATTTATCATATTACGCATAGGAGGTCAGGCAATATACGTACCTGAAAACTTAAGAACACATATGAGACGAGCAGGGACTTGAACAGTGGCGCAACGATCTTCTTGAAGGGACTTAAAAAAAAAAGAAATCATGAATTAGGTTCTAACTTAGGTGGTATCATGGATGAATAACTTAATGAATTTTGCTAGGAATAATTATAACGAACATGATTTCTAAGGCATACTCGTAAGGTCATATCTTATCCCAGAAATATCGGATCATGGCGTAAAAGAACTTTTCGGAAAGCTTAGAACATACACTCCAACTTTGTAGTTGACCATGAAAGCTAGAGACATGGTAAGAAGGGTAAAAACTAACATCTTTACAAGCTGCCAAAATAATAACCATTAAACTTCAATTACTCGGAAAATTGTAACTCGAGCTCTACTTATCGGTTCGGAGCGGATAAGACGTCTATAGAAAGCTCGTAATACATACTTCAACTTTCATTCTCATCACCAATTGATTTAAGCTAGGGAAGAGGTGAAAATTCAGCCTAGAACAAAGGCAGCCACGTCAACACCAATTCTGGAAATTTCAGATTTTTGTCCTTCAATTAGAAGCTTATAACTCTTTCTCCCGACATCCTATTAATGCGTACCATACCATTCTGGAAAGCTCAGAATGTACTCTAAAACTTTTATGTCAGCTCTTAAACCATAGCAAACTCTAACTAATCTAACAACATCCATCTTTAAACTGACGTCAGAACATCTCAGATTCGCGCGGCTTTACGACTTTGGCCATAAATCCCAATATACTTATCGAAACGACGAACCGTAAAACCGGGTGTTAGCTAACACTTTTATCTACCTAATCATACCATAAAATTACTTAGAATCACATCCCTCATTTTCTGGAAAAATGAAAAACCAACCAGATTGCATTCTTTCCTGAAATCCATCAACATACACCCTCAAATCTTTGTGTTTTGGCCTCAACCCCTCTCAACCCATAATTTAATGCTTATAAGCACAGTATTCAGACTTGAATTACCTAGAAAAATACCATCTAAATCTATTTTATTCTCATGCCACATCATTACATCCACTATTTTCACAATCCATCATCAACTTCAACATGCATCACTTCAAAACTCACTTTCCTCTTGATTTAAATCTAATCTATGAACATGCACTTTAGAAACTAAAACATTCCATACTTTTCACAAGAATCTAAATACTAAATTCACATCCATGTCCATTATTTGCAAGGAATTCACTTAGTATTGTAGGACCTGGAAAATTCCCGTTCGAGGAAATTGTTTCGGATGCGCTACTTAAGTGACGGGAGCCGACTAAGGGTGCTTAATCCTTAAATAATGATATTTTTATTTTATGAAATTCATTTTTGGGGTGTTGAATCTTTATTTATTTTACAAATCCGTTTTTATTATTTAAATACTTGAAATTACGCAAAAAAATATTAATAATGACTTAAAATCGGCCTAAACACCAAATTCAGGCCCAAAAGGAAGCAGGTGGGCCACCGAGAACTGCCAAAACTCGCGCGGGTTTTGATAGTTCTTGGGCCGGCCGCCTGTTTCCTTGGGACAGAGAATGAGGGTTGGAAACAATAAAACCCGTGCGGGTTTTGATGTTTCCTGGCCCACTTTCTCTCAGTTTTAACCTTGAATATGATGAGTGGGAGATATTAAGCCATCTTTAATTATTTTAGTGCAAATTCTAACACTAAAGAACTAAACGGATTATAAAAAAAAATGAAAGAGTCGCCAGCCGATTTAAGGAAACTGACAAACCATAAAAATAATGAAAATAACTCCGGTCTACCAAACCCGATTCTAAGTCCAGGGGTAAGGTTACGAATTCGATAATTATAGAACTCTCGAATTCGCCTGTTAGAAAACAGACTCTACTAAAATCGACATTAAAATGAAAAAGAGCGGCGAGAAGTTTGATTAATTTCGCAAATTTATATTCTTAATCATGCAATATAAAGAATGGGGTTTTTGGTTTACAAAATATGCACATATAATGTGAAATAAAATACAAATTACATGATTAAAATAATAATAACGAAAAGAAACATAAAGGCGAACCTCGTTGATTTAGGGGCCCGAATGCGCCGACCGAAACACATTGACTTCCTTTGACTTGGTGGATAGAAAGATGAGTATGAGAATGGTAGTAGGATAGTATGAATGATGATTTTGGTTGAGTAAGGGGGATGGTAATATGAGAATAGTGAGAATTTGGAGAGAGTATGATAGTGGAGGATGATTGTTGATGAAATGAGGGTAGAGTAATGGTAGTAGATGATAAGAATGCTTGGTGATGTAGGTGAAATGGAGGGGGTATTTATAGGTGAATGAGGTGAGGCTTAGGAGGGAAATGGAGGGGACACATCCCTTGGATCATGCCCTCCATCTCCATGCAATCACAAAACCTGTGCCGGTTATAGGAAGTCAAGGCAAAGGTCAAACGCACATGGGCTAAAATCAAGGGGTTACATGGGATTCGGGCGCCAGCTTTTGGAGGAGAAAACCCGCGCGGGTTTTATAATATCCACACACATATCCTGACGTGGACGGCAAAACGACGCGCTTCAGGTTAGGGAAAACCCCCGTGGGTTTTGAAGCAGCTGGGTCGGGGCGCGCCTTGGGTTGGTTCTGTTTCTGGGCCGCCTTTGATTAAATAAAACCCGTGCGGGTTTTGGCAATCTTCTGGTCGATTCTTGATCGGGCACTGTTTTCTGGGCTTGACAATTGTTAAAACCAGCGTGGGTTTTGAAATCGCTAAGTGCAACTTCGAACGGCTATAACTCTTTCATTTGGACTCTAATTGAGGCCATTCAAAAGGTGTCGGAAAGCTTATGATGTATACTTTACTCTCATCAAAAGAAACAGGGCCAACGAGACTTGTGGAAAAATGGGATTCGAAATGGTAGGTATATGTATGTGGAAATGGTGGAAAATGAAGGTTTTTGTGGTGGGTTGGCCCGATAGCTTTTGATTGATGGAGGCCTAGTGGCTTGGCTTTCCTTCTAGCCTATTTTCTTGTAGCTTCTGGTTTGTACACTTGTCCCAGTACAAAACTCGGTGTCTACAGAGAGCCTCCACTTTGATCGAGTCCGAATAGGACGAAGGTCAAAGTAGCCTGAGTTGCTGATTGCTTGACGTCTGACTTGAAGATTGATGCTGTAGGTGCTCCTTTACATGACGTCCAGATGATGCTGGTGATGTCGTCAGAGGCCTTTAACTGTTGGATAGTTGATGCTGATGAAGTCGTTGGAGGCCTCTAACCGTTGGATGGCTGATGCTAATGAAGTCGTTGGAGGCTTTTAGGTGGCAACCGTTGGACGACTGATGCTGACGATGTCGTTAGAGGCCTTTAGGTGGCAACCGTTGGACGACCGATGCTGAGGATATCATTAGAGGCCTTTAGGTGGCAACCGTTGGACGACTAATGCTGAGGATGTCGTTGGAGACCTTTAAGTGGCATCTGTTGGACGAATGCTGCTGCTAACATCGTCGGAGACCTTTAAGAGGCATCCGTTGGACGACTGTTGCTGATGACATCGTCGGAGATCTTTAAATGGCATCCGTTGGACAACTGTTGCTGATGACATTGTCGGAGACCTTTAAGTGGCATCCGTTGGACGACTGTCACTGACGACATCGTTGGAGGCCTTTAGGTGGCAACCGTGGGACGACTGTCGCTGATGGTGCTCTTTTATGTGGCTACCGGATGATGGTGCTCTTTTATGTGGCTACCGGATGATGGTGCTCTTTTATACGGCAACGGGATGATGGTTGATGAGGGCATATAGTGACTATATATTGGAAGCATTTTGATAGTGAAATTTGGGGATTAATGTGCTTAATTGATCTTTTATGATCTTATTTCGCTATCTTAACTAAGTTTTGTGTGTTTTGTTCAATTTGTGCAGATTAGTGATATGAACTCCAAATCTCACATCCATTACTTGATTCATCACTAAAAGAGCTATCCGATGATATATTATAAGGTCAATTCCGAGTTGATATGATGGAGTTATAAGTAAAATAGCAGAAAGTGTGCGAAAACTGATATATGTCCACTCTTTTGGTCACCATCATTTCCACAAGTATGCTATGACTTTGACACTTATGCCAATGAAAAGTAGACTCCTAGAGCTTTTCCAAAAGTCAAGAACCAAGTCAATCGGACGTCGGACGAAGGAGATATGGCCGAAACAAGACGACCCAGAAAACTCAAGATCCAACACGACCCGTGTTGACATCAACACGATCCGTGTTGGCCTCTAGAGAGCTCAATTTCCCCAGAAACCATCAACACGACCCGTGTTGACACCAACACGGTCCGTGTTGGCCCTGTTTATGACGATTTGGCCGTTTCAACTTCTCTTAATGGCTATATAATTGTAGATTCGGCTGAATCATCCATCATGATCCACCTTCATTCATTCACTCCCATTCACCATCCATCTCCATCACTACCATCATCCATCCCTTCCTCCACAAATCCATCCACATTCATCCTTAGTTGAAGATTGAGAGTTTATTGGTGTTCGAAGATCGATTCTCAAGAAATCCATTGACGTGGAGGAGCAAAAGTCCCCACCGACTACCATTCAAGCGAGGAATGATTTCCATATCGGTTTACTTCTCTTTCTTTTAGATTTGATGCTTTCTAGAGTAGAATTTATGTATTTTTGTAGTTTAGACATGATTAGTGAGTAGTTTTATTAGTTTAGGTGGATAAACCTATTTAGTTGCTTTCATGGATTGAGTTTTGTTGGATTGAACAAGTGTTAATCTAGTTTGAATGCATTTTATTTAACCTTTGATTATGTTTGTCATTGTTTTTGACTGGCCATCAAGAATATGGAATTAGATTGTTGAATGAAGTACCGAACGGAGAAATTCAATAATCGGAACCCTTAGGATTAAACTGGTTTATGAAGTGAACTAGAGATAGAAGATTTTGTGATTAGGGGTCATTGGATAATTTGATCTTTAACTTAGATAAAATTGACACAATAAAGAGTCCAATAGATCAATTTTACTAAGCAATCCGTTTTATTGCCAAAAGCTCGCTACGGAATATATTATGCGATTATCGACCCTAAAATGTACCAAATTAGTGACATACATGTTCAATCCACTTGTTTGATTCATAGAGTTACTTAGGTTTTATCCCCTGAACGTCTTTCTCATATTGATTTCATCTTGTGAATTGTGTGAATATTTGATTTATTTGACCTTTTTAGTGACTAGAACTAGAATTAGCTATTCTCAATCTAAAACCCGACCGATTTAGCAATCACCTAGGAGGCTAGTTTGGTGCGTAGTTAGTAAAGTCCCTGTGGGATCGACCTTGATACTTGCTACACGAGCACCCGTGCACTTGCGGCCTATCAATGGTGATCTTTTATGTGGCAATCTGAGCGTTGGTAACCCTTTGGCTGCAGTCTTTGGGCCGTCAACTTTGGATTGGGTGGGTTGATGTTGTCGATACTCTTTTATGTGGCGACCGGAAGGTGGATGATGATGACGCCTTTTAGCGGCGACCTGGTGTCTATGATG
Organism: Portulaca oleracea; assembly: GCA_029582165.1. Lineage (NCBI taxonomy): Eukaryota > Viridiplantae > Streptophyta > Magnoliopsida > Caryophyllales > Portulacaceae > Portulaca > Portulaca oleracea. The sequence goes on along the minus strand of CM055881.1, from coordinate 9,938,463 downwards.
ACTCCTTGCACAGAAACCGAAGCAGAATTGTCAGATCATTTTGAACAATGGTTAGAGATATAGAGAATTACCTGTTTGGCAGATTGATGACGATGCCCAATGAATTTTCTCGATGTTGATGACTCTTATTGCTATGATTGTGTCGAGCTCTGCCGGCGGCTCTGGATAATGGCAATTTGATGCTGAGGGAACTTCACCGAAACTCTGCTGATAGCCCTTATTTTCCTTAAATTTTGCTTTAAGCGCATAGGTGCCAAAATTTCACTGTGAGGAATGGATTCTTGAATTTGCCCGATCGTTGATCCAGTGGCGAGGCTATATGGAGTCAAGGGGTGTCAATTGACCCCCCAGGTTTTTTTGAAAAAATTAAATAATCAAAGCTACTGTTGAATAAGTATAAGAAATATATACAAATTTGCCGATAAGTAAGTTGAAAAGCAGGACAGGTGGGGTGGTAAGTGATTTAGTGTGTCTTCCTTGAGGTCTTGTGTTTGACCCTTACTGCATCTTTCTATTCTTGTTGTATATAGCTTCAATATTGTCTTTTTGCAATGTATTAGATTATTTAGTTTTGTATTATAGTGCGATTCATGTTGTGCCTAGTTTTTCAAGAGCTATATTAAACTACGCTAGTCTCAATTTTTTAAATTGGTAAATTTATCATCAGACAAACTTTTTTGTTCAATTTTTATAAATATAAGAGTGAGTAATAATTTATTTCAAGTGACTTTGATAGCAATCATCACTTACTAAATTATTAGTAACATTTCGTATTCAATATCAAAAATATATGTATTACCGGTCAATTTTTCCAACCAATTTAAAATGCTTGGAAAAAACCAATCGTTATATCAATCATTTCATATTTTTTTTTAAATTTTCAACTATTTTTCTACTTTTAAGTGGGAAAAATTGTTAGAAATTCCAACCACTTTTTCTAAAATAGTGGGAAATTTTTCCTACCAATCATTTTCCTACTGTTTGTAAATGGTTGGGAAAACGGTAGGCAATCTGACCATTTTTCCAACCATTTTCAAACAGTAGGAAAAAGGATGGTAGGAAAAATTTCCCACCATATTAGCAAAAAATGGTTGAAATTACCAACCATTTTTCCCACTTAAAAATAGAAAAATAGTTGAAAAATTTAAAAAAAATGAAATGATACTCATTGTTAGTAATGGTTTATTATCAAGATAGGACCATTGTATTGGTCGATCACATATTTAAGATGTTTAAGGCGTATATTAAGTTTTCCATAATTAAATATTACAATTTTTGCTTTTTTAAATTATTCGAATGCGATATATTATCAAAGGTCGTCGAATATACACTTATTGATTTTTTATTTTTATTTTTATCTTGACACCCCAAGATTTAAATCCTGCCTTCGCCACTGCGTTGATCCGTACTAGTCAAGTGATGATTCTATCCTTCATGTCTGGCTGATGATGCATGACTTGACTGGATTCTAACTTATCCAGCAAGAGTTGGATTAGAGATTGCTCTAATCTTGCTCTCAGTGACTGGAAACCATGTCGGCTGGTCTGATTGGGCTTGAACAACCCCCCTGTGTTGTGTTCTGGAGCAATGATGTGGCACTTCCTTGCTTCTTTTTTTTTCATTTTCAGATATGCGGGTATGCATGCAACTAGTCTACTAAACTCTTGAACAAACAATGCAATTTTTTTGTTTTGTTTTTGACACAAGCATTCATGCACTACTATCGACTTTATGTACGACAAACTGACTTGATACACAACAGACTGACTCAACGCATGATAGACTGACTTGATGCATGACAAACTGACTTGATGCATGACAAATTGACTCGATGCATGACAAATTGACTCAATGCATGTCAAATTGACTCAATGTATGATAGACTAGCTGGATGCATGACAAACTGACTTGATGCATGACAAACTGACTTGATGCATGACAAATTGACTCGATGCATGACAAATTGACTCAATGCATGTCAAATTGACTCAATGTATGATAGACTAGCTGGATGCATGACAAACTGACTTGATGCATGACAAATTGACTCGATGCATGACAAACTGACTTGGTGCATGACAAATTGACTCGATGCATGACAAATTGACTTGGTGCATGACAAATTGACTCGATGCATGACAAATTGACTCAATGTGACTCTGACATGACATATGGATGCAAGTGCAACCCTATTATGTTTAGACAGGACGCACGTGATGCTTCATACCTCTATACATGCAATGCATGACTATTAACTTTATGCACGACAGACCGATCCTATGCAAGACAAACTGACTCTATGTGACTCTGACATGACATATGCATGCAATGCAAACCTATTAATGCTTAGATAGGAGACACGTATGACGCTTTATGTTATTCTACATGCAGACAACCCCCTGACTCTATATTTAGACAAAGATTTTCTTGGACAATGCTTTCCTAAGACAATGCTTTCTTAAAACCATGACTCCCTAAGACCAATGCTTTCTAAGAATCAAGGCCACTCGTGGGGAATTTCAGGAAAATTCAGGATGAGTAATGTTTCGATCCACGGAACTGGGAACGATGATGGAGGCAACAGGCCTGAAGAATGTGCTTCTTGAATGATCATGTAGATGACCTTGATTGCTTGCAAATGTATGCTGATGTATGACAAGCCCCCGGTTTGGCGTAGACTCTTGATGACACTGTCCTACTTTGGAGAGCACCTTGGAGATTTACAAGCCCCAGTTTCGATGTGGATTGACGAGACGATGCATGGGGACCATAGAATAAGAGAAGGCATAGTCCGTAGTAGTGAGTCTCGAACTCTCCTTTTGCGTAACTTGCCAAAGGGTTTTCAAGTAAGCCCCTCTTTTCTTTTTTTTCTTTTTTTTTCTTCTTCTTTTTTTTTCCTTTTTTTTTTTCTTTCTCTCTTTTTTTTTCTTTCTTGATGAGACCACTATTAGGACATCTATGAGATTGAAGATGTAGGACCTTGTAGGATAGGGAGTAAGTGTCCCTCTTTGAAGCTATCTCCAATAAATGTCTTGAACGATGTCACAAAGGTAGCACGAGCCCCCAGTTTAGAGTAGCTTGTTTCTGAGTATGTTCATGATCATGTGGTTGCCAGTTGGTCGATGATCTAATGTGGACGGCTTTCTCTCTTGCTAAGAAGTAAGCCACACAAAACCTCATACTTGCATTGATGATTGAGCTGAAAAGTCCTCAAAGGGTGAGATGATATGAAAAGGCTAAAAAGAGGGGTTGGAAGATGTTCGAGGAAAGAGACGGTGGACGATGGTGAATGGGATGTGGAGACATTTAAGAATGATCGTGTCTTGAAGGGAAGAAGAGATGGTCAAATGGGATAGACATCATCTCTTGAGAAAGGGTTGAAAGGGATGGTAGGTGAGACTTTATTGATGAATGAGACAGGGAGACACTCAAGAATGATCGTGTCTTGAAAAGATGGTCAAATGGGATAGACATCATCTCTTAAGAAAAGGGTTGAAAGGGATGGTAGCTGAGAGTTTATTGATGAATGAGATAGGGAGACACTCAAGAATGATCGTGTCCTGAAAGGGTGAAGAGATGGTCAAATGGGGTAAGACATCATCTCTTGGGAAAATGTTGGAACATGGTTATGGAATGATGTTGGAACATTGACTCCTGTTCGCCTTTCTGATGACATTAGTCATAACACACCTTTTGGCTTTGGGTAGATATGGATTGGTCATGAGGAGAATGACCAGGTTGGTCAAGGCTAAGGTTTCTTTTTTTTTTCTTTTTTTTTCTTGAAACTTCTTCTTCATGGGTTGACTCCTATTCTCCTTTGGTCATAGCACACCTTTTGGATTGGGTTAAGGGTTTGAAAAGGGTTGAGGTTTGAGGAGAGGTCAAAGATGTGAGTGGTAGTTGGTAAGTCGGGATTGAATGAAAAAGGGTAAGGTGGTGAAATGAAGGTTGGGTTCAAGCCCCCTGTCCTTGGCACATTTGGTTAGGATGTTAGTCTAGGAGCATAGAGATGTCCATTTTCAAGAGACTGATGGTTTTGGTCTTCTCTCCTTTTGCCCAGCCTACTTGATGAGTGCAGACTGACTTCTCTGTTTTTTTTTTTCCTTTTTTTGTTTTTCTCTTTTTTTTTCTTTAAATAAACCCTGGATTCAATAAAAAAAAAAAAGATGGGAACGAGGTACACATCAAAGATGGAAGGATAAGGGAAGATGAAAATTGTCTGACTTGGTTTGAACTGATGATGGATAGATGAGAGAACTTCTCAACTCAAGTAAAAAACACAAGCATGAAATTATGTTTGATCACATAGCAACAAGAGTAAAGAAATGAATGAAGAACTGACTATAACAAACTCTGAGTATGAAATGCTTGACAACCAGAACTGTAGCTACTTCTAAAGCTCCTTTGATGATGTGCCCTCCTTGTCCTCGTATGGGGAATCCACAGTCTAACAATTCTCCATGTTGTTCCCTTGGGATCTATGGTAGTTGCAGAATTTCTCGTCATCCAGATATTCCTTTTATGGTTAGCTCAAGCCTTGACCCTGACACTAGACAAATGAAGAAAAACCCGTCCCAATGCATGCATGACCTAAATGGCCTACATGAACTGCCTATATGCTCACTTGGGAGAGACTCACCCAGGACATGGGTTTGAAAGTGCTAGCTAACCTATATGAGACTTCCTAGGATGCAAGACCTCTATATGCCGACTCAAGGAAGAGATTTACCCACGATATGGGTCTACATGTCCTAAATTCTATATGAGACCTCCTAAAGTGCAAATGTCTATATGTTGACCCGGAAATCCTAACTTATGATATGAGTTTACATTAGAATTCCTAAAGAAAGACACTCACATGATATGCCAACTTGAGAAAAGACTCACCCATAACATGGGTTTTCATGACCTATGAACCTATATGAGACTTTGAGAATGACAACACACTTACATGCTAACTCAAGAAAAGGACTTAACGACTCCTTCATGACATGAGTTTGCACTAGACTTCTTAAAAAAGACAGATATTTACATGATGAGTCTAGACACAGACTTGCCCATGACTTTGACCTTATACGAGAATTCCTAAGAATGATAGACACTTACACACTAACTCGAGAAACGACTCAACGACTGACTCATGGCATGGGTTTGCACGACTTAGACCCTATAGGAGACTTCTATAATGCAGGACATTTATATGTTGACTCTGGAAAATGACTCACCCATGACATGGGTTTACATCACTTATGAATCTATATGAGACTTTCTAAAGAATACAAGACACTTACATGCGGACACTAACACAAAGATTCATCCTAGACCTTATATGATGCTTTCTAATGGATGCAAGACACTTACATCCTGACTCTAAAACAAAGATTCACTCATGACGGGGGTTTACACTAGACTTTCTAAAAGAGACAAACACACATTGACCCAGGAAAAGACTCACTTATGACCTAGACCTAAGACTTACACATGACTCGGGTTTAAACTTCCAAAAACAAAGCACACATATTGATTTAAGAAAAGACTCACATATGACATGACCTTGTATGAGACTTTCTAAAGACTGAAAGACATTTACATGTAGACTCTAAAACAAAGACTCATCCAGGACTATTGTAAGACACCTATATACTGACTCAGGAAGCAACAGGTTTGCAAGAAAACAACATTTTTTACAACAAGAGCATTATAAAGGGTCGGATAAAGTCAAATATAGCGAGTCGACATAAGTTCGAAAGCGCAAGTGAGTGTTTCTCAATTCGGATGGGCTTAAACCACAAGCCGACCGTTTTAAGGAGAATCTGTCACTTGCACTAGCAAACTTGGGTTAACTCAAGCTATGCTGGCTATTATACGGACTAGAATAATGCTTAACACACTGACACTTTTTTTTTTTTTATTTAACTCAAGGAAAGTGATGTTGTAAAGGACCGAATAAAGCCATCAAAAGGCGAGTTAAAACAGAACTATAAACTCAATTATTAATTCCACCATGGATGGGCATAACAACGGGCTGACCAGGGATTTGTTAGTTTTAATAATCAAGTTTACAAATTTATTCTCTCGAAACTTGAGACTGTTATGCGGGCTAGAACAACACACACTGACTTTGTTTGATTATTAATCAATTTTCTTTGGACCATGAGTAAGAGAATATTGAGAAGGGTCGAATAAAATCATCAAAGGTGAGTTAAAATGTACTGATAAACAAGGATAATTAACCTTTAAAACGGATGGGCCTCACCACCGGGCCGACCGTAACATTTAAGGTTAATTAATCGAGTTTATAAATTTATTTCTTCTCAACCCAACGATTATTACGCGGACTAAAACAATATCTCAAAATTAGGTCTGACTCTAATGAAGACCCAACATACAGACACATATTTACACATAGCATACAACAAGCTTTATTTATTTACTCAAGGAAAACGGATATTGTAAAGGACTGAATAAAGCCAACAATAAGCGAGTTATAATTAATTTATGAGTTTAATTGACAAATCCAATATGGTTGGGCCTAACAACGGGCTAGCCATAAATGTGATGGATTTAATAATTAAATCGATAAATTAATTTACTCAAGCCTAGTGACTATTATGCAGTCTAAGACGTTATCCATTAACTTTGTTGGACTTTTAATTAATTTTTTTGGACCTTCGTTAGGAGAATTTTGTAAAGGGTCATATAATATCATCAAATGCAAGTCAATTTTTATTTATTAATTAAAATAATCATCTCTCAAGCATAAATGAGCTCTTCCACTTGGGCTAACCATGATGCCTTTTGGGTTAATTACTCTAATTAATAAATAATCAGTTTCTCAACCCAATGAATTTTATATGGCTAAACAAAACCTCTAAACTAGGGTCGACTCTAAAACAAAAGAAGAAAAGGAGACGGGGTACACATAGCACATAGCATACAACATGAAGGGATACCTTAAACCAAGGTTCTATGTTCATGGATTTCTATGGTTGGATTACATGGCCTACCGCACGTTTTCATCTCCGTGCTCCATACCCTTAGGTAAAGAGTGTGAGGTATTGCTCAAAGAACTTCAAGGAAGCCCTTTGAGTGTAACGCGGGGAGAGATGGGACCAAATGCTTAGCGATGTAGGGTGCATCCCACAAGTAGTGGCCCGCCTGCTCTCAAGGAAATCACCTAGGTATAACTTAACCGTCGCCTTTGTGCTAACGTGTCAAAAGACGCTATTAGTGGCCCGGTATGCAAATGATGCCTAAAAATAATTATAAAATCGCGAAATAAATCTTCTCCCTTTTACAATTTCAAATTAATTCGATTTTTTCAAGTTTTACCCTCTTTTTTAAGTTTAAATCCCCAGTGGAGTCGCCAATCTGTAGGACCCGGAATTCCCATTCGGGGAAATTATTTCGGATGCGCTACTTAAGTGATCGGGAGCCGACTAAGGTTGCTTAATCCTTAAATGTGGATATTTTTATTTTATGAAATTCATTTTCGAGGTGTTGAAACTTTATTTATTTTACAAATCCATTTTTATTATTTAAATACTTGAAATTACGCCAAAATATATTAATAATGACTTAAAATCGGCCCAAACACCAAATTCAGGCCCAAAAGGAAGCAGGCAGGCCACCGAGAACTGCCAAAACCCGCGCGGGTTTTGATAGTTCTTGGGCCGGGCCACCTGTTTCCTTGGGCCAGAGAATGAGAGTTGGAAATAATAAAACCCGTGCAGGTTTTGATGTTTCCTGGCCCACTTTCTCTCGGTTTTAACCTTGAATATGATGAGTGGGAGATATTAAGCCATCTTTAATTATTTTAGTTCAAATTCTAATACTAAAGAACTAAATGGATTGTAAAAAAATGAAAGAGTCGCCAGCAATTTAAGGAAACCGACAAACCGTAAAAATAATGAAAATAGCTCCAGTCTACGAAACCCGATTCTAAGTCCGGGGGTAAGGTTATGAATTCGAGAATTATAAGAATTCTCGAATTCGCCTGTTAGAAAACAGACTCTACTAAAATCGACATTAAAATGAAAAAGAGCGGGGAGAAGTTTAATTAATTTCGCAAATTTATATTCTTAATCATGCAACATGAAGAATGGGGTTTTTGGTTTACAAAATATGCACATATAATGTGAAATAAAGTACAAATTATATGATTAAAATAATAATAACGAAAAGAAACATAAAGGCGAAACTCGTTGATTTAGGGGCCCGAATGCGCGGACCGAAATACATTGACTTCCTTTGACTTGGTGGATAGAAAGATGAGTATGAGAATGATAGTAGGATAGTATATGAGTGATGATTTTGGTAGAGTGAGGGGGATGGTAATATGAGAATAGTGAGAATTTGGAGAGAGTATGATAGTGGATGATGATTGTTGATGAAATGAGGGTAGAGTAATGGTAGTAGATGATAAGAATGCTTGGTGATGAAGGTGAAATGGAGGGGGTATTTATAGGTGAATGAGGTGAGGCTTAGGAGGGAAATAGAGGGGACACATCCCTTGGATCATGCCCTCCATCTCCATGCAATCACAAAACCCGTGCGGTTTATAGGAAGTCAAGGCAAAGGTCAAACGCACATGGGCTAAAATCAAGGGGTTGCATGGGATTTTGGCGCCAACTTTTGGAGGAGAAAACCCGCACGGGTTTTTAATATATCCACATACGGATCGCTGACGTGGACGGCAAAACGACGCGCTTCAAGTAAGGGAAAACCCTGCGGGTTTTGAAGCAGCTGGGTCGGGGCGCGCCTTGGGTTGGTTCTATTTCTGGGCCGCCTTTGATTAAATAAAACCCGTGCGGGTTTAAGCAATCTTCTGGGCCTGTTTTCTGGGCCTGACAATTGTTAAAACCCGCATGGGTTTTGAAATCGCTAAGTGCAACTTCAAACGGCCATAACTCTTTCATCCCGACTCCGATTGAGGCAATTTAAAAGGCGTTGGAAAGCTTATGATGTGTTTACTCTCATAAAAAAATATAAAAAAAACAGGGCCAACGAGACTTGTGGAAAAAATGGGATTTGAAATGGTGGGCATATGTATGTGGAAATGGTGGAAAATGAAGGTTTTTGTGGTGGGTTGGCCCGATAGCTTTTGATTGATGGAGGCCCAGTGGCTTAGCTTTCCTTCTAGCCTTTTCTTGTTGCTCCTGATTGTACACTTGTCCCGGTACAAAATTCGGTGTCTACAAGTATACACTAAGGTAGCAAGAACTCAACATACTTAACCAAATTTTCTCTTTGAATTGTTCCACACTAATCTTCACTTGAAGACCTTAAAACTTTTGCTTTGATTCTGGAAAAAATATAATAATAACAAGGAAAAAAAACTTAGAATACCATTTGATTCATCCATAAAAGAAAGAGGAGGAAGAATGGAGTGATATACCACTTGAAAATGGGAGGAAGAATAAGGGATGACATGATGGTGAGGTGGTGGTGCGTCGGCCAGCCGGAGGGGTGGCCGGAATCCGGCGGCGGCGGCAGGCCCTGGTGGCAGGGGCAGCAGCTGGTGGTGTTGGGTATGTGAAGGGGCACAAGAGGGAGAGAGCAAGAGTGAGGGTGAGTGTTTGAATATCAATAATAAAACTTCCTCCTAAGTTAATATATAACTCTTCCAAGTGTCTTAGGCCCAAAATAAAATAAAAAAAACTTCCCCTCTTTTCCTCTTAAGTGGCCGGCCATTAGGGCCCAAGTAACCCAAATTTATCAACTTTATTTCCTCCCTTGTAATTATATTTTCCAAATCCTCAATTCACCTACATTTATAAAATCGTAAAATATTAACGGTAACCCAAACAAATATATCCAACACCTCTATAAAATTCCTCATAATTATAACCTTAAATTAATTCGAATAAAGAAGGACTCGATAAATTGGTCGCAGCAAAAGAATTCATATACGATCAGAATCACTATAAAAATTTATCGGTAGAAATTTCTTAAGAAAAGAAAATTAAACTAATCACTAACGATCGTTGCCCTGTTCAAGTCCTGCAAAATATACACTGGGTTAGAAAAATGGAACACGCGCTTTAATTATTCGTGATTTAATTTTAACCTTAATTATTTAAACTAATTAATACGTATTAGGGGGTGATTTTCTTCGGGTTGTTACATAACCAAACACAACATATTCTAATATTCATATTTAATCATTATGAATATGTGAATAAAATCCAATTAAAGAACCCTAGTTAAATATCATATCTCATTCAAGTAAACTAACAATGAATTTCACTAAACGGCTGGAGGGGTGATCTGTCAGCAGTGAGTTGCAGAGTGCATGGGAGACTAGTGGACTAGGGCATTGTATAGTAAGTTGGTCTGGAAAAAAAAATATAATAAAAATTGGCTGGATAGCTTAAACAACCCATGAACTCCCAACCCCAAGCAGCAAAAGCACGCCTTGAGATAGCTAAGGAACAAACGAACATACCATCCTGCTACATTCATTTTTATGGATCCTAACGTCAAACATTTAGTACTCCCTCCGTCTCAAAATATTTGTCCCCTTTAATTTAGCACGCATTTTAAGGAAAATCAACAAATTAATCTCAATTAGCAATAAAATACTAATAATACCCTTAGTTTTGAATTCAAAACTACTGTTTATACTTTTCCCTCTCATATTTAAATATTTTTAAAATTCAAACTAAGGTTATTTTAGTAATTTCAATAAATTAAAAGTTTCCATTTTAGGAAAGTGGACATAATTTTTAACATCCAAAAATGGAATGGTGGACAAATAATTTGGGGCGGAGGTAGTATATATTTTTTCTAACTATTGAAAGAATTCAAAATTGATTTTTTTTTTTTTCAAAAAAGTTGGGGGGTCAATTGACCCACCTTGACTCAAGGTAACTTCGCCCCTGCCCCCGACGAACCGTCGCGAGCCCACTCGACGCCATTGTCACCGACGCGCGCAACCAGAGCACCACCACCACCGGAAACCACCACAAGCCTTTCTCCCTCATCTCTCTTCTCTCTCCCTCTCTGTTTTGGCGCAACCACCAAGCTGTCGACCACCACCCCCATCTCGATCACCGTGTGTGGCCGTGCCGCCGACGTATGCCCACAGACGCCGCCCTCTGTCCAAACGCGCCGCCGCCGTCCACCAGTCACCACTACTCTTCTGCTCCCTTGAATGTATAAAACTCTAACCTTGGTTGTTTATTTTCAAGTGTTTTTTTTTTTTATTTATGCTGTTATTATTGTTAATACTATTACTATTATTATTTACTTTTTTTTTGTATTATTACTAGTATTAGCATTGTTGTGTTTTTACTGGTATTTCCAGGTTACAAATCTTGTCAAATACTTAATTTTGCTTTTGAGATGTACTAAGTAAATCATGTTCTTGAGTAAAGTATATGATCTTCTGTTATGATAAACTAGGGGATTATATTTACTATAGGACCTTACGTTAAAGTTTGGTACTAAAATCGTTTTAAGTGGTTTTTAAAAACCCTTTTACTTTAAGTTGTAATGTCAAGTGGTTATTAAAGATTCCAACTCTATGTTATTATTATTATTATTATTATAATTACCGAGTTTTACGTAAGAGTTTTGTTATGAACTCATATTACTTGATTTTACTAATCGTTGTTCAGTTATTAGATGATTACAAGAGTTGTGGATAAGAAAGATGTGATCTTGGGTGAAATTGTTGATTTGGGATATGACGTTTGTGTTAGGTTGAGTAAAAATGATCAATTTGAAAGATTGTACTTATTTCTTAGTTTAAGGTTCGCCATGGTGGTTTATAAAATCAAGAAGATGTCTTAAAGTCTTGGTTAAGTGTTGAGATATCAAAGTTGGGATCTTGAGTCAAGTTGACTAGAGTCAGGATTTATAATGCAAGAAAAACCAAATCGAGTTTTGGGAAAATTTGTTAGGATACGTTGAACAATCCACTATTAATAGTGTAGGTTGTTTTTTTTTTTTTTTATTGACAAGTATTAATCTGAGTGTTCCTTCATGAGTTAGCTTCAATAGAGATTCTACAGTTTGAGTGGTTGAGGTATATAACCCGAGTTTTATACTGTTAAATAGGAATGAGTCGCAAACTAAACCTATCTGTTGTGTGTTGTTTTTAGATCCTTGGGAGTGTGTTTTAGGCTTTGCAGTCAACATGGAAGTTGTAGAAGACTCTCTAAGGTTTCCTATCCTTTGCTCAAATAAATAGATTTATTATATGTAAAATAATTTCTTATGCCGATTATGTAGTTATTATAGGTGAATATTGGGAACCCTTAAATGTCCTACGGTTTGGGTAAGGTATAAGGTTGCATATACAAACTCCACTAGGTCGTATTAATTTTAGAATTTTTTTTATTCTAATTATAGGTTTGGGTTAGATGATTCGTTAGTGAGCTCAAGTGTGTTTATTGAAGTGAAGTGAAGACCTCCAGTTAATGTTTATGTGTTAATCCCCATCGGGATGTGTCCTTACGTGTTTTTTCATGTTTTTAATGAATTTTGGAATCTGCATCCCAAAGGAGACCTTATATGAAACTTGAATGTTCTGTTTGGATGTTAAGTTATGCTCTTGAAAGGTTAAAAGCATGGATAGTCCTTTATTTGTGTTTTGAAAGTGTTTGGAAACTAGGGTTGGTTGGTTGGTTGGTTGAGGCTGGAACTGTTGAGTATTAAACTAGATTAATAAAGTAAACTAGACTAAATGCGAGTTCGGTACAATCTCCCCAAGACCAGGATATGTTCATACAGAGAGGTTGTCAAGAGATCAGAGATGCATGATAGGTGCGACTTTCCTCGGGGTTAAGTGTATGCACGTATGTGACTGGATGACCATCCGTGACAGAAATGGGAATGTGAAAGTGAATGATTGAGATTATGAGATTGTGATGTTGTTTGTGAAGTCTTGGACTTCGAGGCACAAGTATGGAAGCCCCGTCCACTTAATCACCTGTGAATGAATGTGGTTGGTCGTTAAAGGCTATTAAGAAATGTTTTTCTTGTTCCTTCCTACCCCTTAAATGAATTGAAATGGAGTTTAACTTGTTTTAATGGTTATGGGTAGACATTATTGAGTCCTCCTCATGTTTTTTCTAAATGTTTTGTTTTTAGGCGAAAAACTATGTGATGGAAACGAGTTTTAGAAGTGAGGATGTTGAAGATAGAAGTTTTGAGAATAAAAGTTTAGTTGATGTTTAGAATTGAAGTTAGTAAATGTTGATTTATGTTGTCTCTAGAATTCGAAGTTTCTTTCATTTGTTAAATGGAAATAAACAATGATTAGTTGTTAGTTTTCTCTTTCTTACCTTGTATTTCTTCGGGGATACGGCGGTAACGTCCAAATAAAAAGAAGATAAGATGATACTTCCGCCGATAACATTAAACAACGTTTGATTTTGACTGTTAAATATGTAATTGAATTTCCAAGGTGTTACTATATATATATATATATATATAAAACTAGATTAATATAGAGCTACCAAATGAGTCACTTTTTCTTTTTGATAAATAAAGCAATGTTTCCGTTGAATGCAAAAAAAGGAAGATAAAAGCAAATAAAATTTAGTCTGAATTTGGGAAAACAAAAAACTGAGAGAGGAAAGAAACACAAAATTCCCACGATTCATTAATTTTCTAAAACAACCAATGAGAATTAAGATTAATTACGATACGGATCAGTGACGTGTAAATTAAAGGCTAATTTTAAGTGCATGGGTGAAGAAACCGTTATTCCACGTTGGGTTTCCCTCGCTAACTTCAAACCATCGTGCGTCCTGTTCTCCGCCTATATATATATATAACCCCCCTGCGACCTCAACTTCTCAATCTCTCCAAATCATCCCTCCGATTCTCCTTCTCTGAAAACCCTAATTGTCGACATCCAGGTAAGCTTCTTCTTCTCTCTCTCGTTTTTTTTTTAATTTTTAATTTAATTTTGGTTTTTGGTTTTTCAATTTCATTCTGCTCTTCGGATTAAGATTTAAGGCTCTGATTGATTTGATTTCTTTCGTGATTCAATCTTTGTAGTGTTATTGTTGATTGTAAGCTGAATCTGAATCACGATGGCTCGTACTAAGCAGACCGCACGTAAATCTACGGGTGGAAAGGCTCCTAGGAAGCAGCTCGCTATGAAGGTAACGATCAATCTTTCTACTGCTTCATAATTTGGATTTTCATTCAGTTGGATGAAAATTAGGGTTCTATGTTCAGAAATTGTTCTTATCAGTTCATAATATTTCATTTTTTCTTTCAATTTTTCTGAAATTGTTTGAATTGATTGTTAATCAAAGGCTGCTCGGAAATCTGCACCGACTACTGGAGGAGTCAAGAAGCCTCACCGCTTCCGCCCTGGAACCGTAGCTCTTCGGTAATTTCCAAACTCAATCCATCGAATTGTACATGTTCCACCTTTCGTTCAAAGTTCCCGAAACATAAACCTAACAATGAATCAAAAAATTCTGGTGTGATCGAACAGAGAAATCCGCAAATATCAAAAGAGCACCGACCTTCTGATCCGCAAACTTCCATTCCAGCGCCTTGTCCGTGAAATTGCTCAGGATTTTAAGGTATAATCATTCAACCTCTGAAGTCCTTACCTCCATCAAAATAACGAATCTGCTGTTTATTATTTTCCTTTCTGAATGATGTGATTGATTGATGGAAATTGAACAGACGGATTTAAGGTTCCAGAGCCACGCTGTGTTGGCACTGCAGGAGGCAGCGGAGGCATACCTGGTGGGACTGTTTGAAGACACTAACCTCTGCGCCATTCATGCCAAGAGGGTCACCATTATGCCCAAAGATGTTCAGCTTGCTCGTCGCATTCGGGGTGAGCGTGCTTAGAACACATGATTCAAGCTCAAGTATAAATTCACTGGCTATGTAAGAAACTGAGGGTACGTTGTTTTGGACTATTCGTAGTAGTTAGGCTGATGAAGTTTGACATATCTGATGTTAATTTTTGGGGTTTTGTTGGTATGTTGATGAACGTGAAGTATAAAGTCTTCATGGATGAATGTTGGGATCTTGTAGTTTCTATTGCTAGTTACAGGCTGATAAGAACCATCGTACTTTCATGGTATCCTGTTTGAATTTCTATGTTTCTTCAGGAAATATGTGGAAAATTTCGAATAGTTGCAAATTTCAAATTTCAAATAGTTTAATATGTTTGTTTTACCCTTTATGTGCAAATTCTCTTATTGCTTTCTTGTTACACTCTCTTGTGCAACAGCGGGAGAGCCTTCGTCATTAGTTTCATTCTATTCAGCTATCATATAATACAGTACCAACAACTCAAATTCAAAGCTATCTTAGTCCAATACTCCCCTCTGAAAAAAGTATTTTTTTCGTAGCTATCTTACTCCACTTTGGAAAAAAATATTTTCATTTTCTTGATAAGATCATGAGTTGCTCCCATTCAATTGTGTTTCAAGTTAATTTGCATTGTGTTTCAAAGGTTGTTTCCTATTTTTTATGTACTTTAAAATATTTTTTTATAATGAAAAAGAAATTGGTCAGTTTTTTCTAAATTTACTAATTTACTAATTTTTCCTAAAAAATTACCAAAGTTAAAAAGTTTACTAAAAGTTACCAAAATTTATCAAAAATTTTTAAAAATTACCAAAAGATACTAAAATTTGACTTTTATCCAACTGCTTTTTATCGATGAATTTTACGTGATTAGTTTTTTCCATGTCTAGTTGTATTGAAACTTGGGTAAAAATTTTATAATGGACCCATAATTCTCCACATTTCTTCAGGAAAACTTTACTTAGAAAGGGGTAAAGGAAATTTTTACATAGGAAAATTCCAATAAATAATAAAGATAATGAGGGTATATTAAACATCTTTTTTCCCAGAAAATTTATAATAATCAAATACTGTGAAAATTTTCTGACAGAAACATTCTCCCAGAGAAAATCTCGGGTTTTTGGATTTTGGACCCTCAATTTTGAGGGTATTTATTATTTGATATCACACTTTTCAAAGTTTATTATTTGGACCCTGTACTTTGTCTCCGGTGATATTGTGGACATTAATATAGTAATCCGGTCAAAATAGCCCTTAACTAAGTTTGACTATTTTTTCTTTCCAACTTTGCCCTTTAATTAATGACGAACTTCCAAGTTACATTTTTCAACTACGACAGTTGAAAAAGTTCTAATTATATAGAACATCCATACAAAATCAAGTCATTTTGCTCAATATATATTAATTTTGACATTTTAAATGTGTAATATATTTTCAACTACCATAGTTGAAAATATTTTCAATTATGGTAGAATATCCGGAAAAATTTTGCTTAGGATTCTTACGAGTTCCCAGTTCTTACACCGTGGAGTGAATGACCGGTAAGGCTATCTTTATTTGGGTTCTCTTAGTTTTTTAAAAATTTTGCTCAAATGAGATACTCATCTTGCCACATAAGTGAACTATTGAGATTTCTCTCTCTACATTGTTAATGGGTCTAACTTCACATGGGGTTCTCTTAGTTTTTTAATAATTAAAGATAAGATAAATTAAGAGTGTGTTTGGTATGGGGGAAAATATTTTTTTGGAAGATATTTTCCCAATTTTCTAGTGTTTGGTACAAAAAAAGTTTAGAAAATCATTACCAAAGAAAATCATTTTCCTCTTAAAGGAAGGAAATTGACTTCCTTTATTCAACCTAGAAAAATCATTTTCCACCATTGATTGTTGGATCGATTTTTACTACTAACTCTAACTGAGATTGAGGCCGAAATTTAACATTAACGGTTTTGTTCGAAATTTTGTAACACGATAGAATTGATTCAAAAAACGTCAAATATAAATTTTTAGCTCAAAATATTTTTATTTGATAACATTTATCTCAATATACATCAAATCAGAAGTTTTTGCCCTAAACCTGACTGAAACTTTTAAAAATTCAAACTGAACTGTTTGAATCGAAACTTTATGATTTGATAGTATGAACTAAGAAAAGCTCAAATATAAATTTTAAGCTCCAAATATTTTCATTTGTAACATATATCACCACTTTTATCGACATTTTTTTGCGGCTAAATATGATTGAAACTTAAGAGCAAAATTCTATTTTCTCAGTTTGTCACGAAACTTTACAATACGAAGAAATGATTAAAAAAAAGCTCAAATATGAATTTTGAGCTCCAAATATTTTCATTTGTAACATGTATCACCACTTTTGTCGACATTTTTTTGCGGTTAAATATGACTGAAACTTAAAAGCAAAATTCAATCTTATCGGTTTGTCACGAAACTTTATAACACGATAGAAATGATTAAGAAAAGTTCAAATATGAATTTTGAGCTCCAAATATTTTCATTTGTAACAAATATCGCTACTTATATCAGCATAAATGATCATTTTTCGAAAAATAATTTATCTCCTACCAAATAAGGGAAAATTTGGCATGGAAAACAATTTTCCTTGGAAAATCATTTCTTATGGAAAATAATTTCCTCAGAAATCATTTTCCTCTCAATCAAACACACCCTGACATTTTCTTTTTTTTAAAAAAAAAGCAAAAGTAATAATTTTTGAATGAGAAAAAAAAAAAGAATACTTCAATTTGTAAGATTTTGTCAGAGGATTAGGGCCGTAGGGGTGAGCAGAAAAATTGGGTACTCGGATCCGGATCCAGAACTGGTTGGATCCAGTAGATCTAGATCTTAGTTATCTGGATTCGGGACTAGAACCTAAAATTAGGATCCATTTGTAAATGGATCCGGGACTAGATCTTGACATCTAGGATTCAGAATCGGACCCGATATCCAGGATCCATATAATAATTCTTTAATACAAAAAATATTTTAGGTCTTAAAATTAAGTGAAGACTATTACTCAACCAACCCAAATTCCACTTTTGGATCGATGTTCTAAGCCATGTGTTGAGAAACCTTAATTTTACTTATAACTTAAGTCGTTACTCTTTCTGTCCTCACTGCCACAAACCTTCTTCTCCTTCAAACCTCTCCAGATTGAAGTTGGAAGGAGTGATTGAATGGATCAATATCATTGAAATATGTAAATCGTAGTAGGCCGTAAGTATAAAATTAGGATCCAATTTGAAATGAATCCGGGACTGGATCTTAAAATTAGGATCCATTACTAAATAGATCCGGGACTAAAAACCTTAAATTTTAGATAGGTACCCGACTTTACTCACCCCTAAATTCAGGGTACTCCAAGGAGCAATGCAATCCCCCTTCTCTCTCATCCTTTTCATTTTTCCTTTTTTTTCTTTCTTCTCTCTTCCACATGTCATGTCATTTAGGATGAGGTACTCCCTGATAAAGATAAGCCTAAATAATGACTATTGCTATTATCGAATTTTACTTTGGATTTGGCATGCTACTAGTGGGGAGCACAGACGATAATGGAAATTATAAATCGATAACATAGTTTCATTTTTACGAGGGAGTGGACGGGGTGAGAATAAGAACAAAAATCTCAACTCCCTATTATCAGCAGGCGGGCGTTAAAATTACATTAAGATTTCATAATTTAGTGTTAAATAAAAATATTATTTGTATATTTCAAATTAATAGCAACTATATGTGTTTTAGGGAAAGATATTATTTAAGCATAATCAAGCCCTGAATTTTAACTATATTTATAGGGGAAAGCTACCTACGTCTAAATTTTTCATACCGCGTTCAAACGTGTTTTCCATGAGAGTTTATTGTTGTTATCATTATATAAGTTAATCACATCATATTTTTTTTCAATTTAATATACAAATATAGAGATTTTAAAGCAAAGCAGGACAAGTTTCTTTTTCTCAATTATTGAAAGCCAACAAGCTTAAAAGTTCATGGAATTCAGCAAGACCGCATCACAAGACAACAAGCAACCAACTCCAATATATAAAGGCAAATAACCAAACATTGCTAAAGATAAGCAAACAATTAGGACTATCGCATCCATGACAGCAAAAAAACCTACACATCTCAATCACAATGTTAAAAGGTCAATAATTTCATTTTGATGGGTCATCAAGGCCACGCACGCCTAGCGTTACCAATAATCGCAACTCTTCGGTCTACCTCAGCATCAATGTCATCAAGACTGTCATTTTTAAAGATGTTCCAATGCTCAGTCATCCTAACCTTTTGACCCTCCTTCTAGTCACAAACACCCTACAAGTTGCATCTCTGACATGCTACCACTTAGATTTCATCACCATGTTCTATTTTCTCTTAACTCTGGCTTTACCCTTCGAAGCCTCAAAGATTAAATTCTCAAGATCAGCAAGTAATTCACACTCAGCCACCCCATCAAAGGATCCAATCAAGTTGTTATGATTGTAGTCACTGTCAGAGTCGGCTCCATGATCCTCTTCCCCCACCCGATTGGTTTTGGAACCACTCAATAGAGCATCCTTGTAAGTCAACTTCCTTGCACGCTTGTTGCTATCCAGGACAACATTAATAGGGTCCATAATAGTTTTGCTAGAAGCATCCCCAGACCTATCACATTTGGAAGCCTCAAGAGATTCGGGCACAACTGTGTCATCATTCCCAAAATTCTTCAACCCATTGTTAACCACACAAGGGGATGCAAAGTAGGGATGATAACGGACCGGAGACGAATCGGAGGTGGGTACCTCCACCTTCGCTCCAATTAATACTTGGAGGTGGAGATCCACCTCCAAATCCAATTAATCGGAGGTGGGGGGACCTTCACCTCTGACTATAATCGGAGGTGGAGGTCCTCGGATTATAATCGAAGGTCCAATTAGCATTTGTACTATTTATTTTTTTTTATTTTTTTGACAATAGTTTTGTTGCAATTTAATATATCATACTCATTACTTGTAAAAAATGAAACAACAACAAACCAAAATAATTTTTTACCTAACAAGAAATATATAACAATAAAACAAAAGTATAAGATGTGAGAAAAAGACTCTCAACCATCAAAATATTGGCGATACATCAATCCTTGAAAAAAAAAGACTAAGCTTTAAATTCTCCCCTCATTCTCAAATTTGGTTATAATTTTTGCAGATTTCTTTTTATATATTTTATTCTAATCGGAGTTAATCGGACCTAATTGGATCGGAGGTGGTCACCTCTATATCCGCTCCAATTATAATCAGAGTCAGACTTTTTTAATCGGATTTGGATTCGGATTTTCTTTTGTCGGACTTGGATTGGATTTTCTACTGCGGATTCGCTTCGGATTCATATTTGACTGTCATCCCTAATACGAAGTGCAAATTGTTCGAAATAAGAGCACCGCCATTATTCTTCTTGGGGGTCCATTTCTAGACACTTTTTGCAGCAGTCGAAGGTCCAACAGCTTATTTTTTGTTGAATTTAGCCCAAGTAACAAAGAGTATCCTGTGATCGACAATTCTAAGGTTCATCTCATTAATGAATTTTTCCCCATCATCCTTGTTAGCAAACCGCATAAAACCAAATTTTCTATCATTTTTGCTAACTTTTGTGAGAATATAAGCATCAACAATAACCCCAAACTTCCTAAACTAATTTTTAAGCCTCGAACTATCCTTATTGATAGGCAGATTATCCATAAAAATGGAGTACAACAGCTTATCCTTAAAAGGCATCTCAGACACAAAGGAGCCAACCTTTGGGGTTAGACCATTAACTGCAACACCATCACTATTCAACAAATGATTTTAAACAGGGGAAGAAGACACCAACCCTTCATGAACCTCCCCCAACTCTTTCAACACAACAATAATTTCACAAGCTCTACTCAAGGAGGCCTCACACTCAACCTTTGAATTGAAATTTTCTAGAGAAATAGAGGAAACAAGACATTCAAGTTCAAGTTTCAGCATCTTAAACCTATCATGAGTTCGACTGCTCAAATCCATGCTCAAAACAAGGGGAGTGACACTCAAAACAACACCAAACCCCGGACTAAACTGCTAGGACCTGAAACACAGCAAAAACGAAACCACCCTACAAACCCCTAAACCAATCCAGCACCAAGGGAAAAACGAAGAGAGAAAGTGCACTTGGAGAATTGAGACCCGAAAGCCCAGCCACAAGTTGATTGAACGCAAGACCAGCACCAGTAAAAAGGTCGAACCTAATGAGCAAACAAGCGGCGCGCAGCCCAGAAACCGGAACTCCGACTACCCAAAGAGCCAAAGGACCCTTGACAGTCGGAACTCTGAAGACCTCGACGGTGGCCAAGAGCGTTAGAACCAGGAGGAGGCGAAAGGTCGGGACGAGAAGAAGACATACGCACTCCCGGCAACCGGAGCACCGGCCTCCCGGGAAGCTGATGAGCCCTCCGACGACTAGGGACAACGACTGTGCACAGCGGGTCTGGCTTGGTTAGAAGGAAGAAGATCGTCAAGTGTCTGACCTTTCGTTTTCAATTTCCTCTTTAATGTAACTCCATTTATTTAACAAGACAAGCGTCTTACCCCAAGACTCTTATCATTTTTCCTTAAATTAAACAAAGGATATATTAATAAATGTGTACATGGTTCGAATTTCAGTCACTTATTCCCATTTTAAATTACCACATACTTCCTTTGTTTCGTATTGATTGTTTTTAATGTTATTATTTAACTAAGAATTTCTTGTAGAATATTTTACGAAAAAATTTAAGCATTATATTCTTATAATAGTATATTTCGTTATGAGATAAATGTAGTATGTTCATATAATAGAACAATGTATATATTGAGAAACTAATAACACATAAACGACAATTAATATGAAATGAATAGAGTAACAAACAAGAAATTGGGAATTCATAAATACATTGTAAATGCACATTTTCATTTCCATTTAAATTTACATTCACATTCACATTCTCATTCTCATTATGAATTTTCATTCTCATTCCCACATACCAAATAGATTGTAATATTATAGCTTATTCTTCTTCTAGAAATTATTAAGGTACATAAAGATTGCATATGGACGAATAAATCTTTTACTCTTTATTTGAATAAACACATCTATATTGTAAAATTAAGAAATTTGTGCAAATTAATAAGAAACTGTTATCCAAAATAGCAAAAAAATGTACAGTAAGATCTTTGTGTTGGGGTGTTGTGCTTGATTGATAATGATAGAGTTTCCTCCACTGTATATTTCCTCTTATTTTGGGGCATCTAAATCAAGTTTTGGGAGGGACCACTAAATCCATAAAATAAGTCACTCACCAATTCAATTACTTATGTGCGTCTGGTAGAATACCGAAATATCAGTACTAACTTGATTGAGTATTTAGAATTTCTGAAAAAACCCGTACTTGATTGAGTGTTTAGAATTTCGACTTTCTTTTTGGAGTTATGAAGCCTTAGCACGACTTTGTGCGATAGTGCTGGTTTTGTTGTTCAGGTGTTTCGTGGGGTTCCTCACATTCCCATCTAACCATCTAGGTTGACATAAGCAAAGGTGGAAGAGTTGTCCATACTGACATAGGAACCCAAGTGTTTTCAACAACCCTTATCTCAGTCATGATACAACTAATCAAGGAAGTGATGAGGACATATATTGACAGAATCTTTGGAGCATTTTGATAGTGAAATTTGAGGATTAATGTGCATAATTGATCTTTTGTGATTTTATTTCGCTATCTTAACTGAGTTCTGGGTGTTTTGTTGAATTTGTATAGATTAGTGATATGAGCTTCAATGCTCACATCCACTCCTTGATTCATCATTGAAAGAGCTTTCCGACGATATATTATAAGGTCAATTCCGAGTTGAGATGAAAGAGTTACGAGTAATATAACATAAATTGTGTGAAAGCTGATACACGTCTACTCTTTTGGTCACTATTTTTTCCACACATATGCTATAACTTTGAGGCTTATGCCAATGAAAAGTAGACTCTTAGAACTTTTCGCATAGTCAAAAATCAAGTCAATCGGACATCAAACAAAGGAGATATGGCCAAAACAAGACGGCCTAGAAATTTCCAAGGCCAACACGACCCGTGTTGACCCCAACAATAGAGAGCTCAATTTCCATAGAAACCATGAACACGACCCTTACTGAGGTTGACACGGGTCGTGGCTACACTAACATGGTCCGTGTTGACCCCAACACAGTTCGTGGCGAGCGCGGCTGTTGAAATTTTGCCGTTTCTCGCCTATTATTGCTATATAATCAATGGATTAACCATCATCCACCTTTATTCACGCCCATCCACTCCTTCCATTAGGGTTCAAAAAAATCTGCCCAGAAATACCCGATCCGGAAACCCGTTATCTGGTCAAAAATTTCGGGTCCCCTACCAAAAAACTATTGATTTTAATTGGGTCGGCTACCCGAACCGGGAAAAAATTGGGTAATCGTTTCTGATATGGGTCGGCCCCTGGCCAAAATCGGGTACCCGAAATTAAAATAATAATAATAATAATAATAATATAATAATAATAATAATAATAATAATAATAAAAGTAAAATTAGTGACTTTAATTATAATAGCTAATTACCTGCATTACCCAAAATTAGCGTGTATTTAGTTTAGTGTGACTCACTTTCTTTCAAATAATAATAAAAATTAGTGGCTTTAATTATAAATTTACAAATTAAAATTAAAAATAATAAAAGCAAAAACTCATAAATTAGAAATAATCCAACCTTTTGGTTAACCGGTATTCGATCTGAAACTTACGGGTACCCAAACTTCGGGTACCCAAAGCTTTCGGTTACGGTTACGGTTACGGTTCGAGGGTATGACCGACCCAAAGTTTCGGATACTCGAAAAAATCATCCAATCGGTTTGGGTACCAGATCCAGGAACACCCCTACCTTCCATACCATCCACCTTCATCGCTACCATCATCCATCTCCCACAATCTCACGATAATCAAGAGTTTGAGAGTGAATTGAAGATTGAAGATTATTCAAGATCGTTTCGGTATTGGAGGAGCAAAAGTCCACAATTCTCAAATTCTTTCAAGGGTTTTTTTTGCATATCTTTCGTTATTTCTTCATTTTCTTTAGATTTCGAGGCTATCTAGAGTAGAATTTATGTGGTTTTGTAGTTTAGACACGATTAGTGAGTAGTTCTTTTTTGGGGGGGGGGGGATAAACCCTAGTTGTTGTTAATTGATTGAATATTGTTAGATTGAACATGTTTTGAATATGATTTACATGCATTTTTATTCAACCTATGAGCATAGTTGTAAATTCTTGAATGAAGCACCGAAAGGAGAAATTTGAGAATTAGAAAGCTTAGGTTGAACTAACTATGAAATGAACTAGACATAAAGATTTTTAATCAGGGGTCATTTGATAATTTGATCATGAACATAGTTAAAGTTGAAATACCCACGAAAGTAGGTGATTGGCTTTCCTAGGCTATCCGTATCCTTTCTAAAATATCGTTATGAAAGACTTTATGTGATTATCGACCCTAAAAGTTTTCCAAATTAGTGAAATTCGTGTTCAATCCTCTTTGTTTTGTTAGAAACTTTGGTTTATTTCCTGTATGATTTTGTTTGTTTGATTTCATCCTTAGAATTATTGTTTTCGTAGTCAGAAGTAGTGAGTTAGAAAAAAGTCAACTCAAAACCCAATCGACTTAGTAATCAATTAGAGGGATAGTTGGGTCGTGACTTATCGATCAGGAAGCTACTCAGGTCAGGAAGGAGAGCTTCGATAATTGCTGCAATGGAAGCAATTTCCAGAGAAAAATAGGTTGAGAGAGAAGTAAGAGAGCAGTAGTAATTTTTGCAAAACTCATTGATCGTGTCTTCTGTTGCAAACTGCCCACTAAAA
The DNA here is from genome assembly GCA_029582165.1 of Portulaca oleracea. NCBI lineage: Eukaryota > Viridiplantae > Streptophyta > Magnoliopsida > Caryophyllales > Portulacaceae > Portulaca > Portulaca oleracea. Next base: position 9,913,744 of record CM055881.1, on the reverse strand, counting down.
CCACTTACACTAAGGTTCATGGCCTACAACTAGCAATACAAAATAAAAAAGAAATACATAAATTGACAAAAATAGACAAAAATTAGAAAATAGCATTTCATTGCATTAAAACTCCCCTCCTCAAGAGCCTTGTCCTGGAGGGTGATAATCAAGTCTGGAAATGGGGAAACTTATGTTCAAAGACGTCTGCAAATTCCCAAGTGTCAAGGATATTAGGATCTTCCCATAGCACAAGGTATTGAACAACAACATGATTCTGCCTCTTGACAATCCTTTTAGTGACTATATTAACACAACAACAACCATGTCAAATCTTGTGCCTTTGAGCCAATCATGGATATAAGGATGAGAAGGAAGTTGACTCTTAATAGATTTGAGTTGGGATAAATCTCTCTCTCTCTCTCTCTCTCTCTCTCTCTCACACACACACACACATTTCTTTCTCTCACACACATATCTCTCTCTCTTTTCTGATGAGAGAGAGAGAGAGAGAGAGAGAGAGAGAGAGAGAGAGAGAGAGAGAAGAGGAGTTGAGAGAGTAGAGAAAGAGGAGGGAGGAGGTAGAGAGAAATGACGGGATGGAGAGAGAGAATCGGGGGGTAGAGAGAGAATACATATAGATCTAATGTATGAGTGTCATTGCATTACATATAATATGAAATGACAAATATGTCAATTAAAAACACTCATTCTTATGAACTTTCCTAATTGATTTCCCAAATAGGGGTAATAGTTTACCTTTACATACACTCTCACACCCTCCTTCTCCTTTACTCTTATGAATTCCTACCTTCATTTCTAACTCTTCTCCCAAGCAGACCCTTAATTAGAGGCAACCTAGTATTGACTTTATTTAAAAGCCTAGAAAGACATAACTCCTTAACTTATTCCATTAGATGAAAAATTGAAAGTACATATTCATCATAAAAGTCATATGTGTCGGAGGCTTTGTAGCATATAAATTAGTATCATTTTTATTAACTTCAATTTTTTAAAAATTTTCATACTGCGGTTCTTTAGAAGTTAAAAGGCCAGTTATTTCGGGCGGTGACTGGGTTACGCGTCAGGTGTATATCGGTTTGGGTAAATACAAGTTAAACGTAATTCGGGTTTGGGTCAACCCAAATGATTATGACGACGACCTTTTTCTGTTTTCTCTTTTAAAAAAAATTGTTTCTAAATATTTTTTACAATAAAACTAATCAAATACAATCAAATAACAATATATTATTTTAGATGTTTTAACTTAAATTAGATAAATAACAAATAAATAAGTTGCGCTTATAATTAAATAGTTTCATGAATGCCAACACACAGTTAAAAATTCTAATAGAATTGAACTTAAAATTATAATTTTCAGGTCAAACGAGCGGATCAAGTTCAACCTACTAATTTATAGGTTTTTCGTGTTCGAGTTGAGAAAATCGTGTTAAAACTCAAATTGCTCAGGCAAATTCTAAATGGGTCAAAAATTAATAGGTCTAAAAAAGTTAATATGCACGAAGTATAATACTCCACCCCCTTTAATTTATTAAAACATTATAAACCAATGAAGGGTGTTTTGGTAAAAATATACTTATACGTCTACTAAGCCCCATTTTTTTCTATTGTGGATAAAGTGCGTAAATGGTATGGTATGGTAAATTATTGAAAGTGTAGTATGTTGCGGTATGGGGTGGTAAAATTTGTGGTAAGAATGATTGATATGGTAAATGAGAAGAGAGAAAAAGGAGGAGAGAGAAATTATGCTTGTGGTAAAGTGTGACATGATATATTAAGATGCAGTAGTTTGTGAATAATGCGGTGAATCGCGATATGTGGGCTATGGTTGTTAGAATTATTTCAAGAGTATAAGTTAATTATATACCCTAAGGAATTATATATAACAAGTACAAAGATCATATATAAGTGAAACATCAAGAATATGATCAACATGGGTTAATCTGAGATCAACACGAGTCGTGTTGGTCTCTAGAGAGCAAAGAAAACTGACCTGGGCTCAACACCGGTTGTGTTGAGGCAACACGGGTCGTGTTGCATCAAACACGGATCGTGTTGGACCCCAGAACTGTTTTTAATGCTAACGACTATATAATCTTGTATAATTAGTATTTGATATCAAATTTAAGGATGATTATTAAGGATTTCCAACAGCTATATGACTTGACTAGGTCAAGGTCATATTAAGGCCATAACCTCTCATTAAGTCTCTTGATTATCCTTTGAATAAAGGATATCATGAGAGGGTGGAAGTCTCCTATAAATAGGAGACATTCAAAGCTATTTGAGACACACCATTCTAATAATTCTTATCTAGACTGCAGCTATACTAGAGTGATTCAAGTGAGAACCTATTTCTTGAGTGTTACAAGAGCTAAATTTTATCCCTTTGAACATTTACGGTATAGTAAAAAGTTCTTAAGGTAAGTGAGTACTAGGCCACGACTCTTAGTGTTATCCAAGCGAGTTTCCATTGTTTTATATACCGTTTACTCCCTTTCCTCCAACAATCTTAAGAACTAAATTAACTATTTAGTAATGGCCTCGCTTCGTGATATGTCTAGCAATTTCCAAAAGCTAGAATGCTTAACATTCGATCGAGAAGGTGACGACCGATGAGTCTCCTAAAGAGAACGCAACCGGTAAGATTTCCACGAGTGATGGAGACAAAGGCAAGGAACTTGGCAAAGGCTAAAGATGGAGAATGACGACTACATTTGTAGAGGATGCATTCTCAACGGGATGAGCGACACTCTCTTCGATGTCTATCAACATGTGGAGACGACAAAGAAGCTTTGGGAGATGCTTGAAGCTAAGTATATATCGGAAGATGTGTAAAGTAAGAATTTTCTTGTTAGTTAATTCATGAAGTTTAAGATGGATGATAATAGGAAAATTCTAGATCAATTCCATGAGATTCAACGTATTTTGAGTAACTTCAAGCAACACAATTTGAACATGGATGAATCTATAATCGTATCCTCTATTATTGACAAGTTACCGTCTTCTTAGAACGAGACTAAAAGGACACTCATGCACCGAAAAAAGGCTATGTCTCTTGAGGGCTTGGCTAACCATCTTCGGATTGAAGAGGAGTTACACCTACAAGATGGTTCCAAAGAGTAGTCTAAGGTCCATGTGGTGCAAGAGAATAAGGGAAACAAGAATAAGAACAAGAGCCACAACAAATCTAGCAACGGAATTCAACAATCTAAGCAAGTTTGTTGGGAATGTGGCAAACCGGGGCACAAAAAGAGAGAGTGTTACCAATGGAAAAAGAAGCATGGTCTTTTGAACAAAGATACATCTAAGGACAAGAGTAAGGAGAAGGAGCCCAATTCCTTTGTAGCCATGATTAAGGATCATATTAACATGGTTTCCATTGGTTGTAATGATTGGTATAGAGACTCGGGTGCATCAAGGCATGTTTGCATTGACAAGAGTTTATTCTTTTCAATGCAAACAATTTTCTTTTATTTTTTGGCTATAAAACAGTCCACCTCAGCACAAAAAATTCCACGTCATTTTTCCGGTGACCGGAAAGTGGTGGAGGTTCAATCAAAAAAAATTATAATGTTAAGTATGGTATGCCATTAACAAAAGGGTAAGTTTGATTTGTTAGATCAAAATTGACATAAAGTTTGGTTTATTAGATTCCAATTTTTCTTTATTTTAATATTAACAATAATAAAAAGTGTAGTCATTTGTTAAAATTTAAGATGATCTCAAGAAATTAATCTATAACCAAAAAATAAAAAATTAATAAACTCCTCAATTTAGATGAAATTAAATAAGTACACTACACTAGACATTATTTAATCATTTGTCCACAAAGATAAAATTAATATGATATTTTTTATTAGAAAAAATTAATATAGTATTTGTGATTAAAAAAACAATTTAATATTTTTTTATTTGTCATTTACGGTTTTCAGTGTTAATTTTTAATCAATAATTTCTCATATAAAATATTTATAAAATATAATATTATAATTTTTTAATAGTATTTTTCATTACAAATCTCATGATATCAATTTTGTATGATGAATGATTATATAAATTAAGATATTAATGGTCAAAGTTTTTAACATTATTTTCTAGACGACAAATAAATAAAAACAGAGGAAATACAAATATAAAATATCAAATGTTGTTTTAATAGAAAAAAATTATTTATTTTATATTTATCATGAGTATAGAAAGAATATTTAAAAGATTTTCAAAAGATTTGATTATATTAAAAAATTGAAATATTTGAATGGTCTAGATTAATTCTCAATAAATCAATAATTCATATTGATCGACTACTGTAATAAAAAAAAAATTGACTACCTTAAAATTTTTGTTATTGTTGTCCAATAATCCTTTTAAATATATATCATATAATATAAATTTTTTTCTTACCTTAAAGAGCCCAGTTCATATTTTGAGTTCTTATTCAGTTATTCTTTCTATTTTGGTTTCCATTGTAAATGGTCGTCGAGTGATTTTCCTATCCATGGCTCCATGTTGATCTTCACTGCTCCCTCGCTTCTCTCCACTGTTGTTCAACGAATTCAAGACAAACTCGGCCACCTACAATCTCCCAAAATCCACCTCGCCGGAAAATGATGCAAGGCAGTGTCGCCGGCGGTAGATCCAAGTCGAAAACCAAGAAAACTTCTCCGAGCTCCATTCTCTTTTTCTGTCTTCTCACCCTCCTTCTCTTCCTCTTTTTCTTCGTCTTCTACCAAGAGATCTCCTCCTTCATCCGCCCTATCTCATTCACCAAAACTTCACTCCCCCATTCCTCCAAATTCGCCATATGTGAGGCTGCAGCAAGAACCCATGGACAGAGATTTCTGTTCTTCGCCCCTCATAGTGGGTTCAGCAATCAGCTTTCCGAACTCAAGAATGCCATTCTCATGGCTGCCATTCTTAATCGTACCCTCATTATTCCTCCTGTTCTGGATCACCACGCGGTTGCTCTCGGTAGTTGCCCTAAGTTTAGGGTTTTGAGCCCTAATGAGCTTAGGCTCAAGGTTTGGGATCACGCTGTTGAATTGAGGAAAGAAGGAAGGTTAGTCAAAGTCTTCTTATTCTTGTATCGCTTCAATTGCGTATGTCTGCAATTATTTTCTCTTAATTGGTGCTTGTACTCCTTATTTTTGAGAGTATGCAACTGGTACCGACGGGAGGTTTTGTGGTGAATTGGTGATGTAAAAGACTGTTTGATGGAGCTTTGTGGAATTGATGAGACTGGGGTTAAATATTGTGAGAGATCCTTGATTTTGAAGACAAAAGAAGCTCAATGGTATTGTCAGAATGTGACCAATGGATTTGTGACTTTTTGATATTCAACTTCTTTTATCCCGATAATGGAGGATTTTTGGGGGGGTCTGTACAGAACTATAGCCAAATTTGGGGGTGGGAGTGGTTGTATAAACAGAATAGTTATGCTGAACAAAGAATTTTGTGGAAAATTAGTGTGAGCATATTCGCTTCCTTCAGAAAGATAGTACTTATCAATCAGTTTGCATCCCTGTTGTTTGTTAATGTTTTTAGCTGTGCTTAATTTCTGGTTCAGTGGCTTCTTCTTTAGTAGTTTTTAATTTGTATAGGCTGTGTGCAATGCATTTGCAGGTACATGTCAATGGCTGAAATCATCGACCTATCCCCTATCTCTGACTTAGTTCGAACCATGGATCTCAGAGACTTTGTATCGTTGTCGTGTGGTGTATCATTTGATTCTGTCTGCAAAAGTAGCTCAAATGACAAGCGGTCTCAGTTGGACTTGGCCAAACTCGAGCAATGTCGCTCTTTACTATCTGGACTTGGTGGTAATGTAGAGAACTGTGTGTATGCTGTTGATGAAAATTGTAGAAATACAGTCTGGACTTTTCAATCAGATGATGCAGACACCTTGGATTCCTTCCAGCCTGATGAACAACTCCGGCTGAGGAAGAAAATTACTGATGTTAGGTATCGTCGAGATGTTTACAAAACTCTCGGGCCCGGGACTGTGGCTGACATGTCCCCCTTGCTAGCATTTGGCAGCTTATTCACGTCTCCATATAAAGGCTCGCAACTTTACATTGACATTCACGAGTCTCCAAAGGATAAGCGAATCCAATCATTGCTCGATAAGATTGAATTTTTGCCATTTGTTTCTGCAATCAAGAATGCTGGAGAGGAGTTTGCCCAAAGGGTGATTAAGTCTCCCTATCTCTGCGCACAGCTGAGGCTGCTAGACGGTCAATTCAAGAACCACTGGAAGACCACTTTCTCATCACTTAAGGAAAAGCTAAAGGATCTCAAACAAAAGGGTCCCCTTCCCGTTCATATTTTTGTGATGACCGATCTTCCCAGAAGCAACTGGAGTGGAAGTTACTTGGAAGAGTTGGCCAGCGATTCGAGTTCGTTCAAAATCCATGTCCTTAGCAACGACGATGAATTTGTGAAGGCAACTGCAAAGAAACTCGCTCCTGCTGGTTGCCGCGAAAGGGACAAGTACACAAACTGTATCAGATATTGCCCTTTTCAGTCGCCCGACGTGCTCCTCTACTTGGAAGAAGCTGTTTGTAGTTGTGCTTCTCTGGGTTTTGTCGGCACAGCTGGGTCTACGATTGCGGAAAGCATAGAGTTGATGAGAAAGAACAGTGCATGTTTGGGGCAGACTCAAACTGCATTATGATTGACACGCACCCTTTGATGGGAGCACACATAGGTTTTTTGTTGTCCTGGTGATGAGCAGATTTTTGGTTTCTGGGTGAAAGTGAGACTTCAAAGCGCGCAGAGCATCAAGTGTAAGTTGATCATTGTTGATGACCGTTGTTGCGATATTGGTGAAAGGTATTTGATACAATGTTTCTTGTATGCTTCAAATTGACAAGTTTATGGGAATAGATTAAGGCTTTTAGTCGTAGTTATATCAATGTAAAAAATACAAGATGTCACATCTTAGGATAACGTCAATATTCAACGCTAAAACTTGGAAAATGAGATTTCTTATTCTATTGTAACTTGCCATAATGTTGATTTTTTGTATCTCGCTAGTTGCTTCGTGATCCTGTCATTTGATATATATGTCAATTGTCAAAGCTGAGCGTAAATAGGTCTTAGATTCAATTACTTTTCCACTCATTCAACATATGAATGAGCCTTTATGCCCCCCTCCAAATAGAATTTCTTAATTTATTTCGAAGGTGTACTGGGAGTTTGATATCTATGTCAAAGGTAAGTAAAGAGAGAGAGAGAGAATTTCAGAGTAGGGAAAGAGAGTTCACTATATTAATCATTAATTAGAATGAATCCCAATTACAGTACAAAGCTGAAACTGATTATTCACTCAGTTATGGACTCTAATTACTGTAACAATCCTCAACAAATATGAATAATATACTAAACTCCTGACGTACTAGGCACTTGAGCTACTTAACAAACTGAAATGCAGCTATCAAAAGCTAAACTGTAACAATGCATCCCTTTGAGAAGCTTGTCCTCAAGCTTCTAGACTGAAGTATGGGAATTGATAAACTCACATGCCTTGCACCTATGTTGTAAGAAAAGAACAAAGTACAGACCCAAGATGCTATCATCCAACTCCAACATTCAACCACCCCACCTGGATCAAAAATAGTGATGATAGAGTCAACCCATTCCAGATTTTCAGCAATCAAACATAACAGTAATATTCCCTCCACTTGTTAAGGAGTAGGCTGGGTATTTCCCTTCATCAAACCACCATAAAGCATAGGCATTGCCACCAACTCTTGTAGCTCCATGCCCCATTCTAAGCAAATTTAACACATCAACATCTACTCCATCCATGAGATTCTGTAGAGTCTCCCTTAATGGCATGCTATCAAATGTTTTCCAAGCATTGGGGAGCATATCCTCTGATTTCTTGATTTTATCTTGATTATTGGTCACTATCTCATAGACCTCATCCTTCATCCTATCAAATTGCTCATGAGTGTCTCCAACAAATTTTTGTTGCAGTTCTAATTGTTCTCATCAATCATAAAAGTGCTCCCAAAATCAATTGAGACATCCCCCAAATCTCTAACTGACTCACAACCCGCTTCAAGCGCGTTATTTTATGATTAGGGGTGGGAATTGATACCCATATATTGGGTATTCACCCTTACCCACCCATAGTGGGTGGATAAAACCCATTAGAGATGGGTAATGGATAGGATGGGTATGGGTCACCCATAATTTGGTATGGGTATCCATATACATACCCATTGATGTTTTAAGTATTTGAGAATTTCACATCGGGTTGTATTGTGTTTATGTAGGATAAAACCCATTAGAGATGGGTAATAGGTAGGATGGGTATGTGTTACCCATAATTTGGTTTGGGTATCCATATACCCATTGATGTTTTAAGTATTTGAGAATTTCACATCGGGTTGTATTGTGTTTATGTATTGAATTTAAGGCAAAATTAAACTTTAACAGTTTGACATAAAGCTTTGTAATATGGTATTAATTAAACAAAGATCAAATATGAATTTTGAGCTCCGATTTTTTTTATCTGATAGCATTTATCGCGACATATATAGACTTTTTTTGTCGTTAAAACTAACTGAAACTTTAAATTTTCAATTTCAACGATTTGAGCCGAAATTTTATAATATGATAGAATATATTAAAAAAATTTCAAATATAAATTTTGAACTCCAAATAGTTTAATCTGATAACATATATTGCGACATATATACAAATTTATTGTCGCTAAAAGTAACTAAAACTTTAAATTTAAATTCAATTTTAACGATTCAAATTGAAAATTTATAATATGATAAGGATAGATTAAAAGAAGCTCAAATAAGAATTTTGAGCTCCAAATATAAATTTTTTATCTAAAACGGTAGAATACAAAATAAAAATAGTTAATTGAATACTTGGATATCCATGAATACCCATGGGTAATACCCATGGAAGTAATACCCAAGTGGGTATTACCCATGTGGGTGACACCCATGTGGATATTAAGAAGTAAGGGTAGGACATAGGTAGGGTCTTATAATCTATGGGTAAAACATGGGTATGAACAGTACCCATCCATACCCATCCAATTCCCACCCCTATTTATGATCCCCCAACATATATTTTAGTAATTTTTAGTTTGTCCTCAAAAGGAATACTCCTTATGACCTTCCAATATGAATGGATGGTGCTTGATGAGAAGTGATTAGCATTCAAAACTTCTTCATTACTATCACATACCTCCTTAACAATCCTATGAGCACTGCTAAACCCATAATCTTCAAACAATTTATTCGGACAATCCAACCTACCCAGCTCACAACATTGCTTGGAAAATTCAATTTCTGCATTGCCTACCCCAAACTCATTTAACTTCTTAGGGTGAGGTCTTTGGGATATTTCATCAAACACCTTTTGGGAATTCCATAACTTCTCAGGCTCATTGAATCTTTTACCAACTTTTGGAATTTTCCTTGCCCCTTCATTTGATGTAATGGAACCACGATTGAAATAGGCATTCCCAGAGAAGTAATTGGATGACAAGATTTGGCTTCCAGGGAAGGGTATATAATGCCCTAATTTTATAGAGAGTTGGGGTTCAGACAACAAGGGTCTCGTTCTTTTCTAATTGAATGAAGTGTGGCTTCTTGCAATTTAGCAAGGCAAACGACTTCATAAAGTGTTTGGGGCATATAGAATCTCACAAAGGCTTGTATCTCCACCATTAACCAATTTACAAAGAAACTAATGACCAGTTTTTCAGACAATTTGACTCTATTCAACAAGACCTCAAATGCTTCTGCATATTGTTGGACAATACCACATTGTTTCAAAATCACAAACTCAACCCAAGGACCAAGATTCGAGTTACCTCCCATGGTAGTAGTTTGAAGCTCTTACTGACGCGAGTCCTTACTCATTTCTCGAATCTAGCGACTCGTATGCATCTGTCCAATTTTCTTTTGGATTCTAGTCAAAGTTTGTTGAAGTTGTTGCATACTTTCTTCCCATGTTTCATCATCATTGCTACTATCATTAAATGCAACCATTAATGGAGATCTTGAGCTCTGAAATTAGGGTTTCAGGACTTCACACAATTTTGATCAAATTTGATCGGGTATATTCATGACAAAATCAAGATAGGTAGTTGTAATCAGTGCGAAGAATTAAAGGCTCTGGTACCTAATGATAAGTCTTCCTTAGAGTTGTCTATCTCGAACGTAAGTAAAAAGAGAGAAAGAAAGAATTCCAGAGTAGAGAGAGAAAGAGAGTTCATTATATTGATCATTGATTAGAATGAATCCCAATTAAAAGTTGAGACTGATTATATACTCAGCTATGGACTATGACTACTGTAACGACCCTTAACAAACATGAGCAAGACTTAGAAACACGTATCTTCAAAGACAAACAAGACAAACAATTTGCAGCTAAACTTCCTAGTAGCTATTCGGTCTCATTTTGAGCCGAATTGATACCCTTAATAAAGTATTTTGAGTGTTTTAGCCCTTTAATTATTAGTTAGTTATGATGATTTTTTGTTTTGGTAGGTTAATCAAAGAATAGCGGAAAAAAGGAGCCAAAAGGCCCAAAAACCCAAGACCTAGAAGGTCACGGGCGCTACCCTGGAGGGTAACACCCGTGACGAGGAAAACACCCGGAAAACAATTTTGGCCAAAAGGGGTCACGGCGTTACCTTTGATGGTAGCACCCGTGACCAATGCCGCGTCAAGGGAGTCAAAAATTGCCGAGAGAGAGAGGTCACGTTCGTTACCTCTGAGGGTAGCGCCCGTGACCAAAACCGAAGAATTCACAATTTTTTTCCTTCAAGGGGGTAGCGCTTGCGACGCCTGGGGGTAACGCCTGCAAAAAAATGGAATGCGCAAGTAATGAAGCGGCGGCGGGACTTTAGGGTTTTGAGATTTTTTTATTTTCTTCTCCTAAGTTTTTCTTTACATATATATCAATATACATGGTTATTAGGAACAACTTAGTTTTCATATTCATAAATCAATCATTAGACATTAGTTTTTAGAAGATACTTAGTTTTATATCATTAGTTTTAGAATAGTTCATTAGTCTTAGTTTTAAGTTTTCTTTAGTATCTTTCAATTGTAGTTCACTCTCTCTTAAGTTAATTCAAGATTAATTCATGTTCTTTTCGCTTTTATTCATAGTAGTTTTCACTTTCGCTATTCTCAATCTTGTTAGAATTAGTTTCCACCAAAAATCCAATTTTTAGTGAAGAGGAGGATTAAGGTTCCCTGAATTCTCCTTTCGAGTGAGGATTCGGGCAGTCTTAGTAATCGAAATCACACTTTTTCTTGTTTGTTCGGGAGAAGATTCGTGATTCAAAACTCAAGATTTAAGATTAGAGTAAAGTACAATGCATTCTAGGTTCATGTTCTTCCCTTAATTCCAGTATTCAATTTAGTTTTAGTTTCTTATTGATTGCATTCTTAGTTATGAATTTGCAGTTTAATTTCTTTCGTGTTTAGGTTAGTTTAATTGCTTTTCATTATTTATTGTTTTCGAATTTGAACCCTACCAAACCAATTTCCTATTGCTTGACACACCATCCATGCGGATACGACAACCCTACTCATAAACCCCAAATACTGCAACTGAACAGTAGCAGTGTGGACAATGTGGAAGGTAAATATCCACAAGACAAACAAGTTAGATTAGTTGGAGCTACCACACTTCCTAGGAAACAAAACAAAAAAAAGGTATTCTCTAGCAACAAGCCAACAAGATTTGCATACTGTAGTTAAAGATCATTCCATCTAGAGCTTTCTTTGTTTTTTTTTTTTTGGCCCTTTTTTGCAATAGACTAGATTGATCAACCTATGTTACTGGGACTGGGGTATGTGAGTCCACAACGGACACCAATATGGGCGTCGAACTTGGTTAGTTTTAAGAAATGTTGCATATTTTCATTATAATTTGAAGTGTTAAGTGTGACACCCTTGTCTAGATTGAGAGTTCGGCACGTGTACTACATGGAATAGGAAGAGTCGGAGTAACATAGGGCCTAAGTGTGATGAACTTTTATCATTCTGGAAACATTAGAAAATGATTTTCTGCAAGCTTCAACAAAAGCAAAGCAAAAGCAACCTGACGGAGAGCTTGGACAGGCATGCTATCTATCCAAATCACAATGAAACCTTCACTATGATCAATTGTACACTACAAGATAAGTATAAAAGTTGTTACTCTTGCTTATAATGCAGATGGAGTAAGAAGGGAAACCTGTTGATGCGGTCTTTGTTGGATATCCAACCTAACTCGTGCTCCTCTAGCACAAGGGGTGTTTTATTTCCAAGCACCATATGCTGTAAATTAGGCTTGTTGGAAGAGTTCAAAAACCAGGAAAAAAGTATCCTTTTCATTGTTGAGTACCATACTATCCTTGTTGCATGGGATGGTTGTTTTCATCGAGACATGTTGTGTTTATTTGACGGTCACTAATCATGCAATCAATTGTTGGGATTCCAAGACCCAAGGAACAACTATTCACTAACTTCCTATGATGTTGTATTCTAAGTACAACCACATGCAGATATGCTCAATGTGTTTTGCAAGAGCCTCATTAAAAGTCACGCCCAATTAGATCGATTGGAGCAAGCACCACATACACTCTGACCATTACCCTTTGTGGATAGTTTCTAGAAACAATTAGAGTTGTTTGTGGGGTTAACAAGGTAGTTATTGGTTACTCAAGCTCAGTTAAGGCGAAACATGATGAAACTCAAAAGTTAGGGGCGGAACTAAAAAACTTTAATTAGGTAGATCAATTATAGAGTATTCATCTTATACGTTGTTTTATGGAGTTGTGTAGGGAAGGGAGGAACGTGCATATGGTGTTTCTAGATTTTGAAAAAGCATATGATAAGGTTACGAGGGAAGTGATGTGGGAGTGTTTGTAGGAAAAAGAGTTGTAGGGAGCTTACATTAGGTTTATTAAAAACATGTATGACAGTGTAACAATTAGTGTCTGGATAGCCAGCATCAAGGACTATGCTAGAGTTTTTAGTCGATATTAGGGTGCATCAGAGATGTGTGCTTAGCCCGTTTCTTTTTGATTTGGTTACGGATGAGTTGACTAAGGATATCCTTGATGACTTATTATGGTGTATACTTTTTGCGGAGGATATAATGCTAATAGATGAGTTTAGGGAAAGATTAAATGAAACAGTAAGAAAATGGAGACAACTTAGAGTCGAGAGTCTTCAGATTAAGTAGGTCGGAGACAAAATATATGGGGTGTCACTTTCAAAAATTTGCTGGGAGGTGCCATACATTCTTAACAACTGGCTCCTGGGGGACCACTTTTTTTAATGCACTCAAAGGGGACCAAGTCCTCAAACAAATGGCTGGGAGGTGCCTTTCCGGCCATTTTGCACCGAAAACCGGTGACAGTTGGGTTAAGTAATAAATTTTTTGAAATTGCTGGATGTAGTTCCCAAACTACCCTCCATTGCCTCCAAATTTTTTTTATATAACTGAACTCCTCACACATTCCATTGCTGCTTCTTCGTTGCTTCTTCTTCTTCGGTTCTTCTTCTTCTTCGTTTCTTCTTTGTTGTTCGACTATCTTCTTCATCTTCTGTGTTGTAACTGTGACGTTTGAAGGCAATTTAGAGCAATGGCGAGGAGAATCGTTGGTAAGCTCCTTCATCTTCCTTCTTCTTTGGTTGACCGTCGTTGTTCTTCTTTCGTTTGGGTTTGGATTTTGGGAAATTAGGGTTTTTTGAGCGGGCAAAACTAAGGGATGGACAAATCGATGATCTCCAATCGATGATGCACTAGAAGAAGGAAGACAAATCGATGATGCGCAGAGACTTAAAATACACGAAGGCTGTGCTTGGTTTCTTTCGTCTTCTTCAATGCTCAAAATTGTTGTGTCGTAGGATAAGAATATGCAACTGTGGAAGGCTTCCTAACCATGCTGGAAAAGTATCATTAACGTGATTTTGCCCAATATCCAGAACCTGAAGATTAATACAATTCACCAAGGATCTCGGAATATTACCATGGAGTTGGTTGCTGCTGAAATTAATCACTTCCAGGGCGTGATTTTGGGTATGCCCGAGGAATCTTGCTCGAAGTTGTTGCCTTCAAATTCAAAACAAAGAGAGAACCACCCATTCTCGCTAATGCATTCGTGAATCGCCTTAAGTTGTTGTTTGATGCATCAAAGTACTTGATGGAATTCCCCTTGTTACAGAATTTATGCGAAATAGTTCCAGCAAACAAATTGTCAGAGACTTGATAGATGATTGTAGAGTGTGTTGGGATAGGAAGCAAACCTTGTAGTGTGTTACCCTGAACATTTAGTTTCTTGAGTTTACTTCATGGGAGGACCCCAATAGGTTGCTCAAAGCCTGTCAAGGTGTCGTGAGAAAGATCAAGAATGCGTAGACTGTCTCTTGTGATGTTTACAAACCATTCAGGTATTACGCCATGAATGTTGTTTCTGAGAGTTAAGTCCTGCAATGCATCTTGACTATGTAAAGACAGAGGAAACCCTATCAGGTTGCATGAGTCAAGGTTTAGCAAAGCCAATTGAACCGAATTATCGCCATATACTCGCCAAGAAAGGTGAGTTGGACACCAGATAGGTGAAAATCATCAAGATATTTGAGCTTCAACAATTCATCAAAGTTGCAACTTAAGTTGTGATTCCCTCCAAAGTATAGCGCTTCAAGATTCATCAATTGAAGAATTCCCTGCGATGGTATTGGGCCCTTCAACTGGTTATCCTTCAGAGACAATTTCTGTAATCGGTCGATTCACGAGCCGATTTGGCACTTGACCTGGTATTTGATCGCCTATCAGATCCAACACTTGAAGGTTTGTGATGTTGGTAATAGAAAATGGAATACCACTAGCAAAAATGATGTTGGAAAGGCCAAGTGCAGCTAAGTTGTTTAGCTTCCTTAACCATGGATTCAGCATTTCAGGTGCAACAGTAAGATGTGAAAGGGCTAACACCCGAAGAAGTGTTAAATTTGTGAGAGAAGAGGGGAGTTCGCCACTGAAATCACTATGGAAAAGGTCGAGAATGGTGAGCTTTGTGCAGCTACCAAGAGAAGACGGAATTGGTCCAGAGAAATTACCGGCATGTAACCTGAGCTGTTCCAAGTGTACAAGATTTCCTATTGAAGGAGGAATGTTTCCAGAAAATGCCGTGTAGAAGATACTTACAGATTTGATAGGGCTATTCTGCTGAAACTGGGGAAGGGACAACAAAAGTGGTTGTACTGAAATGGGAGCATTGAAGAAGACGAAAGAAACCAAGCGCAACCTTCGTGTATTTTGAACGGGAAAAACTAAGGGCTCCTTAGTCTTTTCATCAATATCGGTAAGAGCATTTTAGTCTTTTCATGGTTTTCGGTGAAAAATGGCCGGAAAGGCACCTCTCAGCCATTTGTTTGAGGACTTGGTCCCCT
This sequence comes from Portulaca oleracea, assembly GCA_029582165.1. Taxonomy (NCBI): domain Eukaryota; kingdom Viridiplantae; phylum Streptophyta; class Magnoliopsida; order Caryophyllales; family Portulacaceae; genus Portulaca; species Portulaca oleracea. Next base: position 9,898,313 of record CM055881.1, on the reverse strand, counting down.
TTGAGTGCATTAAAAAAATATGGTCCCCCAGGAGCCAGTTGTTAAGAATGTATGGCACCTCCCAGCAAATTTTTGGTGTCACTTTAGTGGACTTATGAGTGAGAATCACAACTAAGAAGTTCCCATTGGAGAGTGTTGGGTTGATTGTGGAGATCAATTTTGGGTTGGTCTCTATCTCTTGGGGAGCAAGGTAAAAGAGTTTGAGTGGGAATCAAGTTGTTGATTTGTTCCACTTCCTTTTTTGTAATTCCTTTGCTGTAGGAATCTTATTAATCCTAAAATTGTGTCAGCCTTGTACTATAAATAGAGCCTAGATGCTAGGTTTATTTGTATAGCAATTGAGAGTGTTTCATCTTATACCACAAGAGATTGACCTATAATCTTTGTGTCCCTGAGGGAGTTGTGTGAGACTCATCTGTGAGTGTTGAGTTCTCAGGTTGTAACTCTAGGGAGGTTGTGAGAGATTGTGGAGGTCTGGGAATCTCTGAAACACTGTTGTAATCCTCTGATAGTGCATCGTTCGTGGTTTTTTCCTGGTTTGGGTTTTTCCACGTTAATTCCTTGGGTCGAATCTTTATTTATTTTCCGCCCTTATTATTGTTTGTCTGCTAACTACGCCCTGAGAATCCTAACAAGTGGTATCAGAGCTTTGGTTGGAGCGTGGTTGATCTCCAGACTAAGAAGCAATGGCGGGCACTATTGTGAAGATTCCGGAGTTCGATGAGAAAGACTACGCATGGTGGAGGATGCGCGTTGAGGATGTGCTCCGCCAGCAAAGATTGCATCTTGCAATGGGTGATAAGCCAAAAGAGATGGAACAGAAGGATTGGGAAGAGCTTGATGGTCAGGCATTCAGTACGGTTAGGCTGACGCTAGCTCGGAACGTGGCTTTCAACGTCAAATATCAGAAAACGACGAAAGATCTGCTCGAGGCCTTGCAAAACACATATGAGAAACCTTCGGCGGTGAACAAGGTATATGTGTTACGTCGTTTGTTTGAATTTAAGATGCATGGGTCTGGTGATATGCATGATAGTATGAATGAGTTGAATATGATACTATCAAAATTAACCTCTGTGGGATTTAAGTTCGACGATGAGATGAATGCTAATATACTATTGGCTACCCTACCTAAGTCTTGGGAAAATTTCGTGACTTCTGTAACTTCTTCAACTAAGAAGGATAAGAAACTGAAATTTGGGGAAATTAGAGACTTGGTCTTGAATGAAAGTATTCGTAGGAAAGATTCCGATGTGTCTGAGTCTTCGGGGGATGCTTTGACTGTTAGGGTTAGGAGGAATAGTGGGAGTTCGGGTCGGGGTCGATCATAATCTAGAGGTCAAAACATGGAGCAAGTGTTGTGTTGGAACTGTGGTGATAGAGGTCATTTTCGTAGGGATTGTCCCAAACCTAAGAAGAGCAGCCATAATGACCAGGATTTTGTATATTCTGTTGAGGATTTTGGTGATACCCTAACTGTTAGTGTTGACAAGTCAGAAGGGGGTTGGGTGATAGATTCGGGTGCTTCGTTTCACTCTTCGTCTAGCAAGGAGGCCTTTAGCAATTTTGTGAGTGGGAGGTTTGGCAGGGTTAGGCTTGCAAACGGTCATAACCTAAAGGTGCTAGGAAGAGGTGATGTGAACATTAAAACTTCTAAGAGTGGAACTTGGAGGTTGAAGAATGTTCGGTATGTCCCGAATCTGACCAAGAACCTTGTATCTATGAGTCAACTGGATGAGGAGGGGTTCACGACGAGATTTGAAGATGGTCATTGGAGGGTAACGAAAAGATCTCTGATAATTGCAAATGGCAAGAAAGAGGGGAAGCTATATTCTGTCATTGATAACTCTAACATGTCGGTTCATGCTCGTCAAAGGCGTGTTAGTTTCTCTGATGAGAGAAGGGAACCAAAAACGAGGAGGTTTCAGGTCGAGGCTACGGGAACGGATGATCAGCCGAGGAACGCATCTAACCTGCATGGGAATTCGAAAAGTTCAACACGAGGTAAAATCTCAATCCAAAATTCCCCTAAGTTGTTGACGATGATGCGTATGTCGAAGTTGCAGGGGTGTGATCAGTTCAAGTGGGAGCCTGTTGCAAAAGGAGGAGTTGATGGGAGGTCAACTAGGACCTCTGTTGATCTTTGCTGAACAAGATCGAGATGGATGCACTAGAGGATTCGAGGAGGTGTTGAAGTGGTTATTGATGATAATCGACGAAGGCTGCGTTTACAATTGGTCTCCAAGTGGGAGATTGTTGGGTTGAATGTGGAGACCAATTTTGGGTTGGTCTCTATCTCTTGGGGAGCAAGGTAAAAGAGTTTGAGTGGGAATCAAGTTGTTGATTTGTTCCACTTCCTTTTTTGTAATTCCTTTGCTGTAGGGATTTTATTAATTCTAAAATTGTGTCAGCCTTGTACTATAAATAGAGCCTAGATGTTAGGTTTATTTGTATAGCAATTGAGAGTGTTTCATCTTATACCACAAGAGATTGACCTGTAATCTCTGTGTCCCTGAGGGAGTTGTGTGAGGCTCATCTGTGAGTGTTGAGTTCTCAGGTTGTAACTCTAGGGAGGTTGTGAGAGATTGTGGAGGTCTGAGAATCTCTGAAACATTGTTGTAATCCTCTGATAGTGTATCGTTCGTGGTTTTTTCCCGGTTTGGGTTTTTCCACGTTAATTCCTTGTGTCGAATCTTTATTTATTTTTCGTTCTTATTATTGTTTGTCTGCTAACTACGCCCTGAGAATCCTAACAGAGAAATAGCCATTCTATATGCATAACAGTTTAGGTAGTTAGGTTCAACTTTATAAAGCGATGGGGATATTTCAAATAATATTATATACCTGAATTAAGGTTGGTGGCAAAAGTGTAAAGCTTCTATATGAGTGTTGTGTGATAAAACAATTCAACTAAACCTTAAGGAGAACGTGTACCGTACAATAATTAAACTAACAATGATACGTGGATCATAGTGTTGGGTGACAAAGAAGATACATTGTCATATGTTGAATGTGGTGGAGATGGGGGATAATTCAATGGATTTGCGGTTATACTAGGTTGGATATGCTTAGAAAAATAACACCAATCAAGGAAAAATTGAGAGAGAACAATCTAATATGGTACAATCATGTTTATTGAAGAACTATGGATGCCCTTGTTAGGATTAATCAAACGATTACGATACATGAAGTAGGGGGTGGAGGAGACATGGTCCAAATCTTCAATATTACTCATTTGAATCTACATCAAATTAAAAACATAAAGTTAATTAAAAAGCAATAAAATTAATGAACATACATCAATTTTAGCCATAAATATTCATAAAAGAAACAACGAAATAGATTTGGAACTAACTTAATTGAAAATGAGAAACTTAGACTTGAAGAAGATAAAGATGGCGATGACATAAGAGATTTGAAAAATGATTAAAAGTCCTAAAAATAATATCAATTGTATATATAGATATTTTGGAGAGAATGAAATAAAGTAAGAATGGGGGGGGGGGAATTGGAGGAAATTTCATTTGAAATTGGGATGAGGGAGAGACGTTGAAAATCTTAATATTCGAAAGAAAGAAAACAAAAAGATAGTCCATTTTTTGTCTAAGTGATTATATTGTTAATTAGTAAAATTTCATAATATAACTAATTATGTTTTCAATATAAGAATAGAACTAATTATGTACGTTGCTCATTATTAAGTATAACTAATTATATTTTTGATATCAAACTTCTAAAATATTCTAAAGAAAGAAAACAAAAGAATAACGTCTTTTTTAAAAAAAAAAAACCGGATCATAATATATTAATTATATTGTCAATTAATATTGCTATTGTAACTAACTTACTGATCAATATTGATCAGTACTAATCAAAACTCAAAGACAATAAATTACTTAGGGTGTGTTTGGTAGCACATTGACCATGGGGAATTTTCACGGGGGCCCACTATTTCCCCTCAACATTCAGGAAAAATTTTCAGGAGGGGGGTTGGGGAAATATTTCCCGAATTGTGAATTACATCTAGTGGTTAGTGAATTTCCAAAACTACCCCTAATTTCACAAACTCTCTAGTAAATAAATAAGGGTAATTTGGTCATTCTAGTAAATTTTTCCTAGGAAAGTTGTAATTTGAACCAAACATTGTAAAAGTTTTCCTAGGATTTTAAATTTTACACCAAACATAGTAAAGTATAGTTTCAAGGGAAATTTTTCTCATGGGAAACTTTCTCCAGGAAAATTTTCCCTGGGGTTTTCACCAAACGCACCCTTATTATAAGTAAAAAAAATAAAAAAACCGTAGTCTTGAATTAAATTGCCCTTATACTTTCCAAGAATGTCAAAAGTACCCGTGAAAATTTTCGCGTTAATAAAATGCCCTAAACTTGTTGATTTTGTCAAAATTGTCCCTCGGATGACTGGTAACCACCTATCACCAATAAAATTATATATTTATTTTTTTCCATCTTCTTCTCTCCCTAATAATCTTCTCCATCATCTCCTTCCCTATCATCTTCTTTATCCCCTAAACCCAAACACACTCACCATCCCCACTACCACCACCACTCTCTCTTTTCAATGCCCATAACTTACGCAACCAGCAGGGACTTTGTCATGGCAGCTGACATGGGCAGGGGAGGCTGACGGTAGGTTTGGTGGCGGTCGGTGTTTTCCAGCGAGTCTGAGCGATGGATGGGAACCACGACAACCATGGGCGGCTGGGTTTCGAGTCATGTTCTAGCTAGCGTACAGTAGGGGCGGAAGGAAGGGTTTTATGGGTGTCTTTGGGTGGCGGGTATGGTGTTTTCCGGGGGTTAAGTCACTAGTAGATCTCAAGGTTAGTGAGGGGTGGTTACAACCACCGGTAAAAAAAAATCAGTATATGAGATGAAAATTATAGATTTTATGTGTATTTGATGAATATAATAGTATAGTAGATACCTTTAGTAAGTAGAACTAGATCTGCCACTAGGTTAAGTTACAGGCAGGGGCGGATCTGGGGTTATGGTAGGGGTGTCCATGGACACCCCTGGCCCCAAAAAAAATTTAACTAGCCTGTATTATTTGGAAAGGGAAAATATAAACATGTGTTAAACGGACACCCCTAAATAAGTTCAAATATTAACATTACTGAATTTACTGATAATTGGACACCCCTAATTTGGAAATCGAGATTCGCCACTGGTTGCAGGTGGAGATTTGTGGAAGAGAGGGGTGGTGGAGTGGTGGATGGAGATGTGTGAGTTAGAAAGGAAGTAGATACAATGGAGATGAGAGGGGACTGGGAAGGAAGGAGAGGGTGGCAATGGTGGTGGTGGTGGATGAGAGGGTCTGAGAAGGAAGAAGAAGGGTGACATCGGTTAGCTGCACTGTTAGTTAGTTAGCCACTCGATAGGCCTAAGTTTATGTTTTGAGGACGAAACTTCTTTAAGTGGGGAATGATGTAAAACCCCGAAAAATTCGATTATTATTACCATTAAAATTTCTGACGTGCGTTACTTTGCGTTTGTTTATATGATATGTTATCACACGGACCTTTTAGGACCACGAGTGCGTTCGTTAGAATTTTTAGAGTCTTAAAAATATCAGTTAGAGACTTTTTGGATATCGGTTAAAATTAACTGGGATCAGTTGGTAAAAATCGTTTAAAGAAAGGTGTTGTTTTAGGAAAAGATTAATTTTGGAAGGGTGTTACTAACACCTAGGTTTAATTTGTACTAATTTTACCCTAATTTCTCTCTCTATAAATACCCTATTTGGATCCCTACCCCATTAATCAAATACCCTAGTTTTTGTCATCAGCCGCAATTCACATATTTTATACTCTCTCTCTTCCCTCTCTCTCTCTCCTCCCTTTCTCCCTGGGCTTCACCCCGACGCAACCAACACCACCTCACAACCAACAACCACGCCACCATCAAGTCTCCCTCCTTCCACCAGCTGCTCGCCGCCAACCACCTTCCCCCTCTTTTCCGACCACACCGCAACCATCACGCCTTGTTCCGTCACCTCGCCACCGATCGACGCACCACACCCCCTCCCTTGTCCAGTTTTGGTTCTGCCCAGTTACTTCCAACCGCGCCGCCTCAACCACCGCCTACAGCACCGACACTCCCACCAGGTCTCCGACGACGAAGTTGAACGCCGACCGTTCCCCTCCCGGCGAACCACCGAGCCTCCGTTTCACCTCGTTCAAACTTGGGCCTGCTTTGCTCGGGTTTTGCTCTACTGACGCCCCGTCACCGCCGACGACCTACGACGCTCCTCATCCGGCAACCGGAACACCGACGACGTTCCCCCAACGGCCAGCACCCCTTCCGTCGACCACTTCAGCTCCGGCGAACCTTCGAGCCTCTGTTCCACTTTGTTCCAACTCGGGTTGTTGTCCTCAATCAGTATAACCTCCAAACTCATTCTCTCTCTACTATTTTTTTTATGGGTATGTGATGATTAGGATCATGTGGGTGTAATATAAGTGGTTGTGCTTTCCTTAGTATTAATACTATATGTTAGCAAGAGAATCTGATTAATGATACTCCATTGGTGTTAGTATCATGCGTAGGTTAAATATTATCATTATGCTTATGTTAATACATGTATATTATAAGTAGTATGTTTCGTTAGTGAATATCATGTGTAGGGAATGATCAGTATGATATTATTAAGTTTATTTCATACTATTGTTATTTAGTTTTTATACTATTATTATTATCATTACGTTCATGTTATTAGTGAATATATTCTTATTATTATTGTTATTAAGTTTCTATTGCTAAGGTTTTTAATTGTTCATATGATTATTATCAAATTTTCATAATTGCTAACTAATGAGAGAGTGATAAGGTTGGGGGTAGGGTATCTTTTGTGCGTAACTAATTATCGTAGAGATCGAGTTTTAATTTTAGAAGTTTATATTCGAATTCTAGGTCCGAGCGAGACAACGCGATAGTTAGCTCCCGTGTGTAAGTGATTTCAAAAAAGAGAAGCTATCAGGTAATGCCTATGCCCTAATCCCCTTTGGATGCTCTTTACTTGTTTTATTGATTTCGGAACATGCATCCCGAAGGGGACTTTATCTGAAACTTGACTGTCTTTTTCGTTTAAGAAAGTTTTGTTCCTTGATTCATAAAGTATGGACAGTCCTTTGGTATTTGTGTTGAAAGTGTGTTGGTTTGAAATTTTGGTTTGGAAGTGTTGGTTTTGGAAATGTTAGATTTTGAAATGTTGATTTATTACTGGAAAGAGATGGACATGCAAACCTGATTAAATAAAGGCTATGAGTATAATGCGGGTTCGGCCAGTACTCCCCAAGACCAGGTAGTTACCTGTGAGGGAGACTTTCAAGAGACCAGGTGATGCCTGGTATTGTGGATGTGAGTTAGGCGTTGATCAGTCGAATAGGAATATTTATGCGAGTCCGTGGGACTCCGAAAGAAAGAAAAGAAAAGAAACGAGTTATACGCTGATTAGTCGAATGAGGTTGTTTATGCGAGTCCTTGGGACTCCGAATCATGTTCTGCGAGTCTTTGACTCTGAGGGGCAATACGGAAGCCCCGCCCGCTTTAAAATATGGAAACAGGTAAGGTTGACTGGTTAAAGATATTTTGAAATGTTTGACTCGTTTCCCCTTCCCTTAAAATATGTTGAAATGAATTGTATAATGTTTTGACTATTAGGGGTAGACATTATTGAGGTTTCCCCCCTCATGTTGTGAATGTTTTGTTTTCAGGTGAAGGTCAGTTATGTGAAGGGGAAAGGCACTAGAGTGAGGACGTTGGAGTTAGCCGTTTTGAGAATAAAGTTTAGTTTATGTTAGACTTGAAGTTTGGTTAATGTTGAGTTTATGTTGTTCTAGAATTCGAAGTTCTTTTCGTTTCATTAATTTGAAGTTCGTAGTTTGTTTTATTAGTCTCTTTCTTGCCTTGTATTCCTTCGGGGATACGGCAGTAACGCCCAAGTAAATAAAATGAGTAAAAAGAAAAAAAAATGATGAGTCTTCCGCTGTTAATGTTAGTCAACGTTTGACTTTGACCGTTAAGTTTAGAATTGAATTTTCGGGGCGTTACAGAATGGTATTAGAGCTCTGGGTTACGACCTAGTAGCTCCTAAGTTTCTATTAGGTTTAGTTAGAACTTAGGAAGCTAAGACCGGAGTGTGAGAGTAGGTGGGATGGGTTGCACCGTTTTGATTAATTCATCTTGTTATACTAATGTGTTTATGTTCAGCATGTGACTCGAATTATTCTGTCTGCATTGCAAAATGTTATGCAGGAAGCTAATATTATTGGAGTGAGTATAATGTTATTTAGTTGCAATTATTATGTGGTGAAGCCATATGATATTGTTGTCCCTATGTATTTGGCTTAATTGGATGAAGCTCGAAATTATGCCTTTTGGGTATTATCAGATGAACTAGGGTGATTTGGGTTGACTAAGAATGGAGAATGATGAGCAACATAAAGAGGTGATGTGGCATGATTGCCTCTAATTATTTTGAGCAGGAAATAGATGGTGTAATTGGTGGTCATGAAGTGTGTGATTCTGAGATGGAATTGGAAATTGATATTGAATAGGGAATTGAGTGAGTGCTTGGGAGGATTCTAGGGTAAGTGGGGTTTAGAATTGGATCCTTTTATATTGGGGATAAGAAGATGGTCTCCAGGTAACAATTTAGATTATGCGTAGCTCTATCGAGATTCCAAGTCTAAAGTAACACTTTTAAAGAAATAATGGGGGTTAAAGATTTATCTTGAAGCAGAATAATTAAGGTTGCGATCATGTAGGTACTTATAAGTTCAATTTGGTTTTGGGTATTAAGTGAATTAGGGACAATCAGTAACATTGAAGAGCATATAGACCTTCCTTTAGGGTATTGAGGTTTGTTAAAGGGCTTTTAAGTAATATAGGGATTGCGCATAGTTTTGGTTGAGATCTTGGCTTTAAAGGATCACTCACAAGGAAAAGAAACTTGTTTAGAGATAATAAGTTGAAACAGAGATTTTGAAGGATCGTATGTGCAAGCTGACCTTTGAATGGCGATTTGGAGATTTTAAACAGGGGTGAATCAAATTTTGGTTTTAAAGTATCAAGGCTAGGTGAATACTTTTGTGGTAAGGCTGAGCTGAACATGATTTTGAGATATGACACTTATAAGGATTCCAAGCTATAGCATGAAGGTCTTCGAAGCAAGGAATGAGAATAGTTGTGTGGAAGGGAAAAAAATTTTTTTTGTGTAATGGTTGAGTGTGCCTTGCTTTTAAATCTGTTTAGTTCAATCGTTATTATATTACCTGCAAGATGCAAAGGTGAAAAAAAATGATGATTAGATAGTTACGAATGCAAAATGATTATTTCTTGTAGTATCGGTCACTCAGGGATGGGATCAATTTGATCTGTAACTATTTGATATAATCTCTTCTCCTCTTAAGTGATTGATGTGAGTATTATGATGTATTTTACGATTCAAAGTTCCATCTGTAGTAACTTGCATACTAATATATTTATACTTGTGAGTTTGTGTACTTGATTATCCAGTTTTGATGACATGCCTTTTAACTATGAACATGCGAATGAGTTAAATCGATCATCTGTGAAGCGGGTATAACCCATGAGGAAATTTGCAAGAGGCTAATGCGCACAACTTTGTTTGAATCTCTGCTGACTAAGTTCTGTCTGAGTATCATTTGATTTGGACTGTATGAATGTTAGTGAGAAAACCTACTTGCGGTTGAGCAATCTATTGGTTCGTACCCGATTAAGTTGTTGAGTATCATTTAATTGAGCTCGTTTAAATATCGTATGTTTATTATTGAAATTTTTTTCCTGTGATTAATCAACTCTGTACTAGTAACTCTTGTTATCTAGAACTATTAGGGGGAAAATTATATCAGATGGATATTAGGTTACTAGTATGTATATATTCGATGAGCTATGCAAAGTGCTTGATCATGTTTTAGGTATTTATATGTTTTAGGTATTTATATGTGACTCCGAGCGGTAATACGGAGGCCCCGCCCGCTTTAAAATATGGAAACAAGTAAGATTGACTGGTTAAAGATATTTTGAAATGTTTGACTCGTTTCCCCTTCCCTTAAAATATGTTGAAACGAATTGTATAATGTTTTGACTATTAGGGGTAGACATTATTGAGGTTTTCCCCTCATGTTGTGAATGTTTTGTTTTCAGGTGAAGGTCAACTATGTGAAGGGGAAGGGCACTAGAGTGAGGACGTTGGAGTTAGCCGTTTTGAGAATAAAGTTTAGTTTATGTTAGACTTGAAGTTTGGTTAATGTTGAGTTTATGTTGTTCTAGAATTCGAAGTTCTTTTCGTTTGATTAATTTGAAGTTCGTAGTTTGTTTTATTAGTCTCTTTCTTGCCTTGTATTCCTTCTGATACGATGCGATAAGTAAATAAAATGAGTAAAAAGAAAAAAAATGATGAGTCTTCCGCTGTTAATGTTAGTCAACGTTTGACTTTGACCGTTAAGTTTAGAATTGAATTTTCGGGGCGTTACAGTGTAAGTACCATTAAGGCCTTGTTCGACAAAAATAATATATTCAGTAGTGGATAGCGGTTGGAGTCGCGGATAGTGATTGCGATTTACCAGATAGTTGATAGTTATTTAAGTAGCTGATTTTAAAGAATATGTCCCGTAAAACTAATTGTTAAATTAATTGAAAAATGTAGAATTATTAAAAAGGATATTATTATTATAATAAGAATAATTATTATTATTTTGATAGTTTACCGTCCCATAGCCAAATTCATTAACCAAAATAAAGCGTCAAATAATACATATTCATACCTGAATTGAAAAAGAGTGGAAACAGCAGAAATAAAAAGCCAAAAACAAAGGCTGGTCAAAATCTTTTTAATGTATGTAATTTATTTTTGATAAATTAATGGTTATATGAAATTTTTAACTGTTGAAAAAATTGAATTTTGATTTTTTGTTTGAAACAAAAGAGAGAGAAATGGGTACAAAAGATCAGAATATCAGATCATCAGACACCCGACCTCTTAAATCCAACGATGGAGAATGCATCCATCAAACTGTACAGCGACCTTTTACCCGCGAAAACACAAAGCAGCCCAGACTCCATTAGCTGCGCATTAGCAAGACCACCAAATAGCCAAAGTATCAAAATGACCAAACAGCCCCTACCCTTCTCGTCTCATTTAAATGACCAAACTGCCCCTCACTCCTTCGTATCTCAAATTTGTACAATGTTGTATGCGATTGCGAACGTTAAAACCGCCCTCTCTCTCAATATACTCGTCTCTCTCTTTCTTTCCCTGGTATAAATTCTGGGTTCCCGGCGATTTCAGCCAAACCCAACCCAACCACAATCAAAGAATCCCTCCTCTCTCTTCTCTCTCTCTCGAAACCCTCGAAGAATTCTAATTCATTCTTTGATTTCGTGTCTGATTCGAAGTGGTGTTTGGCTTGGTTTTCTGGTGTGTAATGGTGATTGCAGCCGCCGACGACGACGGTGAGTCGGAGAACATGAACATGACGACGGTTCCAGAAAGATCTCGAAGCCTCCACAATTTCTCCTCTCTCCCCTTCTTCAACGTCCACTGGGGCCGCCAGAAGCAGCTCCGTTGCGTCAAGGACTCCTCCTCCTCCGCCGCCGCCGATCACGACTTCCCCACTTCCTCCTCTCTCAACCACCACCGACGACGTACCTCCCCCGATTCCCTCAAACGGAAATCCACCTCCACCGCCACCGCCGCCGCGGTGTTCGACGGTGACGGCGGAATTGAGGCCATGAGGGAGAAGCTCATGCTCGAAATCCGCGCCGAGGTTCAACAGATGAAGACCGCCATCCTCAGTGACACTGGAAAACGGGTGGACGACGCCGACGCTGCCGTCGCCGGAGCGTCGACGCCGTGGAATTTGAGGAGTCGGAGGACGGTTTGTAAGGAGCGGGTGACGACGAGCGACGACGGAGAAAACGTCGGCGCCGGCGAGAAACCTATTAACGTTCCGACGGAGGAGAATACTGCCGATGTTGGTCCCAGACCTAAGTTCTCTGCTTCTCTCTCTAAGAAGGAGATTGAACAAGACTTTCTCGCGATTCTGGGTACACGACCTGCTAGAAGACCCAAAAAACGCCCCAGATATGTTCAGAGACAGATCGATGTAAGCCTCGTAATCATCTTCTATTCTTCTCTTCTCTTCTCTTCTCTTTCGATTTTGGATTTGGGTGAATTAGTTTTAGGGATTTTTGATCATGGGTATGAATGAATGAATGTGATGGATTTGATTTGTTTTTGGGTGTTTTCATGGTGGCAGGCTCTTTGTCCTGGGTACTGGCTGTCGGAGATTACTGCTGATATGTACAAAGTCAACGAGAATGCTGAGGCTGGCAAGGTAAAAACACAATCCTGAAAAGATTAGGTCTTTTTGATCCGTGTTTTTAGTCCATTGTGGGTGTGAGATTCTGAAACTTGGATGATTCTGTTGTTGCAGAGGTAGCATTTTGGAAAGGTACAATTTGATGATCAGATGGTTTGAAGAATTGGTTAGTCGGCTGATAAATGGGTAAATTTAGTAGAAGTATTATGGTAATTAGGGATGGGTGATTGATACGTAGGTGATTTACATTCCTTGTTCCAAAGAGCATTTGACGCAAGTCTGGGAAATTCCTGTTGCTTTGTGTTGAAGTACAGTTGCTATGGATGTTAATCTTTTGTCAGTTGGGTGGCCAATTAATATAAATTCCTAGATTTCTTTCAAATGCTATGGGCTCTTGATCATTCACAATGAAGAAATTAGTTATTTCTGACTGTTCTGTATTAGTAAGATGCTTCATGTGTGTATACCTATTGAATTGTCATCTCAGTGTGTGTTCTCTCTTTTCTCTTTGATTTGAAATCACATTCTTATGTGGGACCAGTGAGAGAGTTGGAGGTGGTTATAGTACATTGTTCCTTGGAGGGTAGGGTAAAAAAGGTGAGAATGGACTAGCAAGTAGCAACCCACAGATCATTACATGTATTTTTCTACAGCATTCATTGGACATGTCCAATTGGTTGTCCTAGATGCTCATAAGTCCCTAAGCCTTCTGCAATTGCTTAGAAAACAGTTCATTTGGCATCCTAAGCCTTCTGCAATTGCTTAGAAAACAGCTGATTTGGCTTCCTTGTTGCTTGTCTGTGACTGCAAAATGTGGTCATAACCCAATTTGGGGGCAATGCTTTCTGTGCTACTGACACCATTATATGATGATCCATGTATGTTGGATGGTGTTTGCATATAATATGAGTATATGAGTATGCATGAGTGCACCTGTCTATCTTGCAACTGTTTATGAGTGGCCGTTTGGTTCCGAGCAAACAATTTAATGGTTTGGTTTCTTCTTCATTGCTGTGAAAATGTAGGCAATAATAATCATTGAAACCAAATTACCCTCCAATTGATCAAACACCATGGAGCTCCTCCTATAAGCACAAAAGCATTCTAAACTTGGGACATGTTTGTACTTAAACTACAGTCTCCCTTAACACATATTTTCAAAACATCTCTGTTGTGCTTAGTGCATGGTCCCGACATCATGAATCACTATAAGTCCCATCAATTACAGATTTCATTTCATATTTATTCGCGCTTGGATTTTCAATGGATTGTGTTGAGTTGTCCCACATCGGCCTTTGACACCCATATTGTGGTGTTTATAATGGCTTGAGTGCCTCAATCTTTTGGGGTTGAATTGGGCTCAATCTGTAACATCTTGGAGTCTTTGGATACAAGACTTGGGCTTTCAGCATTTCATATTTGTGTGTTTTATAATATATATGTATATATAGGGCGTCCATATCGTATCTGTAATGATCAAAGGTGGGACGCTTCGTATCACGCAGGACTAGGAGTTCACACGCATACATAAATGATCTATCTTTGGCCCCTCTGACCTTTTCAAATATTTTTGACCGTTGCTAGGGACTGTACTTTGCTCGTGGAATTTCGCTTGAATGAGAGAATATGAGATGTACTTTCCACATGAAACTTCTCTTGAATGAGAATATGGATGCACTTTCCAAACGGAATTTCTTTTGACATGCTACCAATTAAAAATGTCATGCAATTATCTAAAATGTTGCGGAAACTTTTGATGAAAAAGTTAAAAATGTCAATTTCACTAATTGTTGCTGGGTTTAGGTGTCTAGACTTTGTTTGAAAAAATGTTTTGGATAAAGTTTAACGTTTTAACCAAGGTAAAATTCTAATTGAATAAACGGTTTTGCTAATTGTCGTCTTCAGGACGATGGTTAAGAAAAATCTTATCCACTTTTTTTTTTAATCATATCTCATACAATTATAAAAGTTTACCTTTTTAATTTAATAACATATAATACTAAAGTATCTAATCAAATCTACGTAAATATATTTTTTAATGAAAAAATCTAAATAATTCTTATATTAATAAATTAATTTTCTTCATATTTTTTATGCCAAACTTAAGAATTAGGTTACTTTGTCGGAATCGTCCCTAGCCTCGCCCTCCCATGACATAGAAAGGTAGAGCTCGTACCCAGGGATGATCATGCCCTTGTCAACGTTGACGTACGCCTTGTCGAGGGATTTGGGGTGGATGAAGGGATTTTCATCACCAGAAATGTTGGGGTCCTGTCAAGGCGCTCCTTGACGATCCATCGCTTGTCGTCTTTACCGTACTCCGCAATTGACGATGAGAATTGAGAGCTTTGAGTTTGACAGATAGAGTGTAAGAAATGAAGAGCTAAACCAACAAAGGCCGTGTTCTATATTGCGGTTGGCAAATTAACTGCGGTGTCACACGGTACCGCAGTTTGCCACAACTCACCACATTTCACCGCAAATCATTACTTTTTTCTCTCCTCACTTTTCTCTCTCCTCACTTTTTTCCTCTACTTTTTACATTTTCTCTCCTCACCTACCCCACGTATCAATAACCTACCACAATTCCACCGCACCCTGCCACAATTCCACCACATCTCACCGCAAAATACCGCAGTATAGAACACGGCCAAAGGCTTACTTCACTTAGGAATTGCTAAATTTTTGAGGGGTGATTAATGGAGTAATGAAGGGTAAAAAAAGAGGAGGCAATGAAGGGTCAATTATTGATCACGAGAGGCAATGAAGGGTAAAGAAAGAGGAGGCAAAACAGAGTATGGATTTTTGGGGGCTGATTAATGGAGTACTCCCCCCGTTATATATTAATTGACATATTTCAAAAATTTTCACGTATCAAGGTTTAACTAAAAAAACTATTTATATAATTAAAATACATTTACCCTACCTGACGTTTGTGGTAATAATTTTTGCACACCCCAACATTTGTGAAATAATTTTCATCTTACTTGACATTAAGTGAAAGTGATTTTTAGTGTCAAAATCCGGTTACTTCTCATCGGAAATGAGAAAATACAATAATGTCTCTATATGACTATGTGAATGTACCGTACTGCCCATAATATTGAGAAGGAAATGACTTAAATAACTCTTTCATTGTTTTGTATGGAAAAAGGTGTGTCGAAACTCCAAATAAAAAACATCAACAGTCGATTCCTCTTACACTCCTCTTCTTCAACACTCCCCTGTTAATGTCATATGAATTAATATTAAGGTAAAAACGTCAATTCATATTTAATTGAAAGTCATATGAATTAGTATCAAGGATATTTATCTTTTTAATGTTACACCGGAAAATCCAACAAAAATCAATTATAAAGTATCTTAGGAGGTTTAAATTTATGAACACTTAATGTCAGGTTAGATGAAAATTATTTCACAACTGTCGGGCGTGCAAAAATTATTACCACAAATGTCAGGTAGCGTAAATGTAATTTACTCATTTTCTAAAGTGTTTTTTTGGGATACCAAAGTGTAGGTAGTGAGAGAATTGAGTAAGAGTAGTTATTATTGATTGAAAAATAAAAAGCAAACATAATTATTAAAATTAAAAATAATTAAATTAAGTATTGGGAAATGGAAAGTGACAATTATTTTAGAATAAAAAAAGTTAGTTTAAGTGTCAATTAATATAGAACGGAGGGAGTAATGAAAATGGTAATAAATGGGATACTTCCCCACTTGGGAATTGCTAAATTTCAAGGAATTAGGGAGGGTGATTATAATTCATCATTTGTGTATAGTATGTGTTTATGGTTTCTGGCACCCAATTCAGCCATCCCATCTTCAATTGAATATTTGAATGAAGGTGGAGAATTATCATAATTCCTAATTTCTGTCTCAAAAATAATTCTAAAATATCAATTTGTTAAGTTA
Source organism: Portulaca oleracea (assembly GCA_029582165.1). Lineage (NCBI taxonomy): Eukaryota > Viridiplantae > Streptophyta > Magnoliopsida > Caryophyllales > Portulacaceae > Portulaca > Portulaca oleracea. The sequence continues at coordinate 9,882,037 of CM055881.1, read as the reverse complement.
AGAATTATGCTGATTTTTTCTTAAGAAAAATTACATAGACTTGATTACATAATTAAGCATTATATTCTATTTGACTAAAAAAGTAAACTTTTATGATGTATCTTTAATTACATGAGATATGATAAAAAAAGTGGATAGGATTCTTTTTTAACCATCGTTTTGGGAGCGACGATTAGCAAAACCGATAAACGGATATTAACGTCTGGTATGCTAGTGCTTTAGATAATGTTTAATGTTTCAAGTGACATCTTGGTGAGCTTTAATAAAGTTAATGTTTGACGTTTGGAGTGAGGTTTCATAGTTTTTGGTCAAAAGTTATATTTTGAAAATTTGAACGTTGGAAATTATCCATATATTTTTGTTTATGTCAATTCACATTAATCAGTTAACTAATGAATAATTATTTGCTATCCACTACCTAAATCACAATTTCGCTAAATAATTTGTTGTTTTTTTTACATTGGTAAGTTGGGTCATCCATTGGGGCTCACTATCTCAGGAAAACCCAATGGTCCACCAACCCATAGGGGATGGGGGAAACCAAGCATGCACACCTGTGCTGCTCCCAGAAATCAATCCCGGGAATTGTAGATACCACAATGTAACAAATACCAATTGAGCTAAAAACTCATTGGTTCGCTAAATAATTTGTTGTCCACTACATAAACTGTTGATTTTGTTGAACATGGCCTTTGTGTTAAAAATGTTAATGTTAAAAAATGAAAACTTTTCCAGTTGAACGTCGGGCAAAGGGAAAGAGAATGGTTATGTTTGGGACTTTTTTTTCTTAAAATTCATCTTTTACTTTATTGAAACAACTTTTTTTCCACCATTTTATCAAACCAGCTCAACACCTTCAAGATCAAGACTAAGCTGTCTTAATGAAGAACACAAATTTGTCAACACTAACTCATCTCTCAAATTTACATTATTGTACTTGGAAGGAACAACTAGTAGGCACCACATATCTACAAATGACGTTCTTTTGAATGAATTTTACCACCTGATTAGAAGTGATTTGACCACAGGATGTTGCCTCGACCCATTTAGTAAAGTAGTCAACTACTACTACTAGCACAAATTCATGCTCACCTGTGCCTATCTACAATGAAGCTAATGTCCCACACCGAGAAAGGCCACAGGGAAGTCAAAGTTGTCAGAAGGGATGGTGGTTGATGATGAAGGTTCACATAACTCGACCCGAACCCGCCCAGAAGTTCTAGATTTTGATCACAATTTTCTAGACCGAAACTCGAAATAAACCGCACCCAAAAAACCCACAAATTAGCGGGTCAAAACCCGACTAGTCCGTTTGACCCGAAAACTTTATTTTTTAAGTTCTAATCTATTAGAATTTGTGACTTTTCGTTGAAATTCATGACTATTAAGCTATAATCACAACTCATTCATTTGTTATCTCTCTAATTTAAGTTGAAACATTTACAATAATCCATCGTTACTAGAAGATAATCATATTTTATAATGTATATTGTACAAAAAAGAGTATTTAGAGACAAATATTTTTAAATCAAAAGCGGAAAAAAGGTCGTAGCCATAATCCGTTGGGTCGATCCAAAATCGAAATACACTGCTCGTATTTACCCGAACCTGAAATACACTCAACTAGGGTTGATCAAAAACTCCGGGAATCCCAGTCCCGTCCCGCCCCCGATCAAGTCCCGGTCCCATAATTCCATTCCCGGTGGGAGCGGGACTGGAAATGGGACTAAAAATAAAGTCCCGGTCAATGAAGGGACCGGGAGTTGGATTTAACCTCACTTTCAACAAATTCACATTCATCAAAAGTGATTTGGAACATTTTCAACACTTCCTGTGGCTTAGGTAGGCTTCCCAACTTCTCATAACTATAGAATATTATATTTATATCTCCACTGACGAGCCATAGTAAGTCAGAATGTGTTTTGATTACCCTAATCAATGGACAAGTATTGAGCTTAAGTGACTTTGAGGCCAACTATACACTGCAAAAAAGCACCAAACAGTATTGACTAACCTCCCATCAACCCGAATATAAATGTGATGTTGAAAATATGAGAGGAGAATGATGTTTGTTTCCTTTTTCTATAACCGGGCTAGCCTTCCCGATCAACCATGGTTATCCACGTAGACACCGAGGAAATCATCAAGCTTGTTCTTAACAACTAACATTTCTTGTGACTGTGCTTGTTCTTCAAAAAGAAGATCAAGAATGGCTTGAGAATGCGTATTAAGGCATGCAGGTCTCTAACTAACTACCTAGGGCCGGGGTTGTTGAGTCCCCGGTAGTCTAAGAAGAGTAGACTCGTTGGGCTCAACAGAGTTGCCTCATAACTCCCACCTCTTCGTCATCCATATTGTTTTCGCTATAATTGAGCTCTACACCTATAACCCCACTACTTGCCTCTAGTGAGAATTCAAGCTTTTGCTTGAACAAATCACTTCTAATTTTCACTTGATATCATAGTTATTAAAATCCCGATCCTGATTACGGTCCTACGATTTTAACACTCTTTCTAACACATGCACCAGTTTTCCACAACCATAGTATAGCTCAAGGTAGTACTTGAAACAAATCATTATTTATTGTTTGTAAACCTTCACCTTTAATACCCTTTTCAGTAGTTTTGTGATGTCTACATCCGCCCTAAAACAAAGGGATTTGTTCGCCCTCAACATATAACATTCCTCATCACATCCTACAAAATTCCCAACCTTGTTGTCTAAGACTCGAGTGAAGTCCTGCGTCTACCTCATTGTTGGCACTTCGTAAGGCTTTACCCAAAACCTTGCAGTACTAAAATCAATGTCTGAGTATTGCTTTGTCCATTCTTGAAGGAGAAGTATCTTATTATCGGAACCTCGTTCTTGACATATTGTTTATCTTCTTATGAAAAGAGCAAGAACAAGAATAGATTTTCCATAAGTTCTCTTAAAACTTAATTATTTGCCAGTCTCTAAATCTTCTTCATGACATTTTGCATTACTCTCGAATTGAAACTACTCGTGGTTAGCAAGAGCCAAATTAGACTAACGACTATTTTCGCCTTCTTTTTAGTTGAGGCCCCTTCCGTTATTTTAATCTCTTCCTTTACCTCCTTCGTAGTGAATCCCAACCTAGTTATATCTATGACCATGTTTGGATCCATGTGCAACTTGCTCGACATGCAATCACCACACCTGAGATTTTCCAAAAGTCGAAAAACTTCCTGCCAAGACTCAATTAACAAGATCACTGCTAGTTCGAGATCATGCCACTTTCTGGTGATACATGCTTCACAAGGACAGCAGCCGAGGGCTCACGTTGGCGGTAGTGAGACCCCTAGGTTTTGGGAAACACTAGGATTTTCCAAAAGTCTAAAAACCACTTGCCAAGACTCAGTCAACAAGATCACTACTAATCTAAGATCATGCCCCTTTCCGGTGATACATGCTTCACGAGGATGGAAACCGAGGGCTTGCACTACCGCTGGTGAGACCCCTAGTGTTTGGGAGACACTAGGGTTTCACATGGGAGGGAGCACTATACGAGTGCTAGGTCTTTGTAGACTTGAAATTAGAAAATATAACACTTATGATATAAGTAGTAAATTGTGATAATTAGTACCATTAAAAGTCATTATAAGAAGTTAGAAAGTTTTAATTTAAGTTTATTTCATTATAAACCCTTATTTTCAATTTGAGAAAAGCTTGGGAGTACAGTTGCAAACAAAAACTCCTAAAAATAGTTTCCCAAGAAATCTTGTCACCCAAAAATAGTGTCCAAAGAACAAGGGGCACTTGACAATTTTTTTTTTTTGAAAATATTATCCCCAAAAAAATAGTTTCCACAAAATAGAAAATACCTAAGAGTAATTATTTACGTTTGGGTTGCAATAACTTAAAAAATGTTATGGTATGTTCTTGTAGTGCACATCGGATATAGTACTTTAGAAAACATTGTCATAGACCTGAAAGTAACACCATTTAAGTATCATATAACAGTTTTCGCACATTGATAAAGCCGTAGTTTGTCGATGTGATGTTTTCTGCCCGCGCCCATGGTCCGCAACTAGGTGTCATCAATTGAAGTCCCACAAGTCCATACGCAGTATGCCTGATAGGCCGCAAGTTCACGGGTGAAATTGTAGCATAAATCAAGGTCGTTCCCACAGGGACTTTTCCTTTCAACGTACTGAACTAGCCTCCTAATTGATCGCTAAGTCGATCCGTTTTTGGTTTGAAATAACTAATTCTAAATCTAATCACAATCAAGAACTAAACAAAGGGTTATTCACACAAACTTTTCGAATTTAATCGAGGTAAAAAGGCGTTCAGGGGATGAAACCTAAGTCAAATAACGAATCAACGATGTGGATTGAACTTTCATTTCATTAATTTGCACAATCAAGGTTCGATAATCGCATAGAATACTTCGCAATGAGATTTTGTCACTAGAGCGAATTGCCAAGACTAACCAAGCACCTACTTTCGTGGTTATTTCGATTTAGTCAAGGTTAAAGATCAAATTATCTCAAGAACCCTAGTTAAAACTTCTATGTCTAGATAATTTTAACTAGTTTAATCTAGGTTTTCGGGTAATCAAACTTCTCCTTTCGGAACTTCATTCAACAACCTATTAACTTGCAATTGGTGATCAAGCAAAAGCAATAACAATTCAATTCAAAGACCGAATAGATTGAAACAAACTAAATTCATTATAATTCAATCCAACAAAGTCAATTCATCAAGCAACTTCAAAGGTTCATCCCCTAAACTAAAAAGAACTACTCACTATTGATGTTTGAAACTACAAAGCAATTGAAATCTATTCTAGAAAGCATATGAAAATCTATGAGAGATTGAGAAATAAACCCAAGTGAAGAACAAACTTGCTAGGAATCAACAATGGAGGACTTTTGCTCCTCCACTTCAAAGTATGTTCGAGTTGCTCTTCAATCTTCAATCTTCTCTCAATCTTCAATGATGGAATGGAATATGGATGATGAATGATATGATTAGGGCATGAAATGGATGATGGTGGATGATTGTTCTCCTCTACTCGGCCAGAAATCCGCATAATATAGGCAAACATCACTTCAAAACCGCCGAAAATGAAAAGACAGGAGAGACACGGACCGTGCCAGGGTAGGCACGGACCGTGCCCCATGTGACACAGACCGTGCTCCCTGTGACACGGACCGTGTCAGGGTACTGCTTGTATTTTCTCACTCTCTGGCCATAGACACGACCCGTGCTCTTCCTGGGGGCACCCGTGTCACTGCTTTTTCGGGCCTAGGAGTACTTTGGGCCATTGTTTGGGCCTTGGGCGATCCAACATCTCACTTCTTGGTCCTTTAAGCTCATAACTTGGATCTACACTTGCTTTTTAGGCTCGGTTTACATCGATTCTTCACAAATTCCCTACAAAACTCACCAAACTCCAAACCAAGTGTAATATGGGAAATTCGGGTATAAAATAACATAATGAAATAAAATATTCCCCAAATTCTCATCAAAACAACCAAGTTCTCATATATACAAGAAGTACTTATCAAAATCCCCCATGCTTAGTCCTTGCTTGTCCCTAAGCAAGTCCAAACTCAAAAGAAAAGGCAAAGAAAGAAAATGAAAGAAAATAAAAGAAAATGGGACAAAATGACTCAAAGAACTCAAAGCAAAAGTAAAAAGACTCAAAAGTAAAAATTAACCAAAAACGAAACTTTTTTATATAATTACAACTCTTAAGGATGGCAAAGATAGAACATTCAATCAACCCAATCTAATCTAAAGTACAGCCCGAGAGTGGAAAAGAAGCCAATTTACACAAGTAAATGAAGACAAATTATTCAAGAATGGTACTCATCAAGTTCAACCAATCACCCTTAATCACTGAATGAGATAAGAAGGCACATGTTAAGCATGAAACTAGGTATGAATGAAGAGCAAACTCACTTTCTGGGAATGTGGAAACACTCCTCTCATGTGTTTAAATATAAAAAAATCATTGAAAGTTCGCTCAAACACTCAAACCAAAGCCACAACCAACCACGTATTTGCTAAGAATCTCAACTCTCCACCGCAATTTGCAAAGCAACAATGACAATCAAGAGGACTTTCAAGGGTTGTAACGGGGCTAGGGTTAAGGGTAAGGAGTGGATAATATTTGGGAATTGTGGAGCTAAAAGCCAAAGCTTGAAATTATTTCGCACCAATTCGACATACATACACTCTCACCACTTAAAATCAATCCAATTCAACCCCACAAACAATTGGAAACTTGCCTCAAAACAAAAGAAACACAATGTCAAACACTTTATTCTCTTTTTCTTCTTTTTTTCCGGAATTGTCCGATTTTTTTTCTTTTTTTTCACACTTTTTCTATATATTTCTTTTTTTCTTTTCTTTTTCTCTTTTTTTTCTTTGAATAAAACACACACAAAAACAAACAAACTCACACTTATATACAACTCACTAGGCAAGTTCCAACTCTACCCAACAACTTCAATGTACATAATTTGGGGAATCAAATCAATATTTACAACTCAAACCAATTCCCCATCACAAACCAAACCACCAAAGTAACCATAATCAACCCAACTTCATACTCAACACATTTCAAGCAATGGCTTAAGGGTAGGAAATATATAATCGGCCAAGGCTTATAATATGGGTTCAAGAAAAGAAAAAGTCAAGGCAAGAAAGAGCTAACTAAGGATATTCTGATGTAAACGGGTGGTCAAGGCTTGCGGGTTCAATTCCTAATGCCTCTATCATCTTGTCAATGTACAACGCATAGCAATTTCAAGGAGATGCAAAGCAAATGAAGGAGGATGCCACAATGGTGAGTCACTCATGAAAATTAGACTAATAAAAATGATTAGTCTTTTCTTTTAGGCTTATGTGGACTCACGGGTAGCGCTCAACAATCATTACCTAGTTTAAAAAGATATGCATATGCACAACTCACTCTTACAATAAAAACAAAGGCAATCGGTCTTACTATCCTAGCACAATTCTCACAACAATTAGCTTCACAACTCATGTCGATTCACAGTCTTTCACAAACGGCCTATACAAGATCAAATCAAGTCAAAAGAAAACTATCACGCCAAATCCTATATCAAACAGTCTTTTTTTTTCTTCTTTTTTAAAAATTTTCTAATAATTTTTTTATTTTTTTCAAAAGCTTTTTACAAGACTCAAAATGAAAATAAGAAAACGAAAAATAACCTACAAAAAGAAGAAATTAAAAACTACAAGAAAATCTAAAAAACAAAGAAAATAAAATCAAAACAAAAGAAAAAGACTCAAAACAAGTTAGAAATAAAAAAAAAACGACTCAAAACACACATATCCACAAAAAGTTACACAAATCCCCCCATGCTTGAACCGAGCATTGTCCGCAATGCGAAACATCACCCGAGAAGCAAAGGAAGAAAACACAAAGAGGTCACAAAGAGGTAATCATGGAGGCGGAGGAGGGGGTGGGTTGCATGTATGGTTAAGCTGCCAATCACGAACGGATCGCATCAAGGCAAGCATCTCATCTTGACTGCGCTCAATCCTACCCTGGGAGTCTCGAAGGGCTTGAAACTCCAGCTCACAATAAATTTGGAGGTCGTTAAGCCTCTCTTCAAGGGTAGGCTCACCATCACCCTCATCACTTTGCGCATCACTGCTACTGTCACCACTCTCTCCACCCTCGCGGATGGCTAGTGAAGCCTCAAAATCGGGCTGGTTTGGGTCCATGGGAGGGAGAAAAAGGATGTTAGGGACATGTTGGATGGACACATGATCATGGGGAAGCCGCATCTTCTCATTGTTAGGGTACCGCCACAAAACAGCAACCCCGTCCAATGTACACAATTTCATAGAACAAAAGGTCTTAGCGTCCAGAAACAAAGGTCCACCAACTAAATCTCGCTGATGGCGAGCAGGGTCCCAACCAAAATGTCTTGCTAATACAGTTAGTAGACCCCCCATAACAATATCCCCCTTCCCCAGGCTAGCATGTCGCTCTAAGTGAAGAGCAAAGAGGGCAGCGGGGTTAACATCAGGCTAGGCATAATACATACCCCACAACACAAAAAAACTCAGCTTTAGATGCAACATTCATGCTATCACCACGACTAAACATACCACAGGATAGAATCCGCTGAACTACCCGAAAAGTCGGATTGCGGATGGCAGTGCATTTAGACTTGCGAGGGTTATAATCAGTCCTAGTAGTAAGGAACTGCCAAAAGGCTTTGGGGTTCCAAACATCATCATCAGGCATCTCTCGCCTCCCTCGATCAGTTATGACAGGCAGTTGAAAAATCTCAGCAAATTTAGTCAAAGTGAGGGAATGGGTCTCCTCATCGATGTTAAAGCTAATTAAACCGTCCCTAGTGGTCAAATCTACTTCGAAGGTGCTAAGCACCTCCAAGGTCAGGTTGCGAAAGGTAGGTTCTCTCATCCGGGCAAAACGCAACAAGCCACATCGATTTAATGACCATTCAACATCAGTTAACATACGATCGCGACAAGAAGGGTTCATGCATAAATCTAGTTACTCGACTTTCCGCTTGCTCAAAGCAAGGTAACGATCATACATTTCACCTTCAAGGTTGAATGGATTGTTACCTCGATTAGCGCCGCACCTTTGTCCTTCCCTTTTCCTCCATCAGCCTTCCGCCTCTTAGAAGACGGCTCCTCTTGAACTGGACCTTTACCCGTAGCCATCCTTCGATAACAAAGGGTTACAACAATGTTAGTTATATACAAAAGTGCAAAAGACTCAAAATGGATGGAGTTAGTTTGTACGAACCATCATTGACTCAAAAACGAAACAAAGAAACACGAAACATAGACTCCTAAGACAAAAATCTAACAAAGAGGTAAGCTAAAACAATATGTACATCCTAGCAAACCAAACAAACCCAACTCAAAATCAACACTACTTAAAAACACTACTATGGTGGAGAACCAACTATATACAAATCACCACCATGACTAAACTAAGCTAAAACTAAAGCAAGAAACAAGTTAACTATACACTAAGGCTAAATTACTACCACCAAAACTCAATGTATATATATCCAACCAAGTATACAAACTAATTCTTGAGACAAACCACACCAAATTCACAACCAAACCAAACCCAAAGCATAGCAATTGGCTCTTCAAACAATTCAACCAAGATAAGAGAAATCAAAGTTGAACAATTGAAAGAAAATTAGCAATAGGGTTCGAATTAACCTCAAGAATTGAATAGGGCATCAACCAAATCAAATCAAACCAATTAAGCACAAGAAACCCTAGATTCAAAAACCAACACAAAGTACCTCAAAAATCAGCAAATTAAACCAAGAAAACTAAAAATAAACAAGAATCAAACCTTGTACAAGATAAATTGAGAAGAAAGAAGAAGGTTTGGAGTGGTGAGGTTTTGGGCGAGTGTGTGCGGCGCTGTGCGTGCTGTGCGAGGAAGTGTGGCGCACGCTGTGTGTGCGAACGAGTTGCTATGGCGAGGGAAGTGGTGAGCGCACAAGAGGCGTGGGCGAGCGGCATGAATGTAGTGCTAGGGCGAGAGGAAGGGGCTGGGTGAGTGTGGGATGAGAGCGAGAGAGGGGAGCGAATGGCGAGGGATGAGCAAAGAGAGAATATGAGAAGGGGCACGGACCGAATCAAATAAGCAAGCAGAAATTATTTTTTTTTTAGGGTTTTCAATGGGGGCACGGACCGTGCCACCCTAGGCAAGGATTGTGCCTCCATTACCTGACGAAGTTCTGAGCCTCTAGAGGGGCGCACGGACCGTGCCAGCCGAGGCACTACCCGTGCCTCCTCCCCTTCACCTTGTAGGTCTTGAGTTCGAATCCCACAACTCTCCCAACTCTCAATTATGCATTTTTTTCTTGAATTTCTCTCATTTTTTTTACAATCCATCCTTCTCCACACAAATTCTATTCACTCATTTATTTTTCAACTCTCTCCCTTTTATTTTTTCACTCACTCGCAATCTCGTTTTATTATGTTTTTTCTTTTCTCTTTTCTTTTTTTTTCATTTCCCTAAAACTAATACCTCTAAAAGAAAAAGAAAATAGAAACCCTAGAAAAATCCTAAAAAAACAAAATAAAAAGAGAAAAATGTCTAATAACCCTAGAAAAATCAAAATAATATTAAAGAAAAAGCCGAAAAATTCTAGAAAAATAGGGAAAAATCTAGAAAAACCAAAATAAAAAGAAGAAAAATGAGGAAAAAAGTTTAGAAAATCCTAAAAAAATGAAAATAAAATCTAAAAAGCTTGGGTTGCCTCCCAAGAAGCGCTTATTTACCGTCCTAAGCTTGACCAAGTACCTCTCAAACCGCACCGGGAGCGGTGAGGTTGAAATGTTGGCGATCTTCAAGAGCTTGACCAACCAAGTAGGGCTTAAGTCTATGCCCATTGACCATGAATGGCTCGGAATTGTCCCCACAAATCTCAATCGCACCATGGGGGAAAACCTTCAAAACCCGGAAAGGACCCGACCATCGGGACTTAAGCTTGCCCGGAAAGAATTTCAACCTCGAGTTGAACAACAACACTTGGTCTCCTTCTTCAAATCTCTTCTTGAAAATATGCTTGTCATGCCATCTCTTAGTCCTTTCCTTGTACAACTTGGCACTATCATAAGCCTCCAACCTCAATTCATCAAGTTCTTGAAGTTGTAACATCCTTTTTTCTCCAACCTTTGCAAGATCGAAGTTAAGAGTTTGAACGGCCCACAAAGCTTTGTGCTCCAACTCAACCGGCAAATGACATGCTTTTCCATAAACTAACCGGTACGGAGTGGTTCCCAATGGAGTCTTGTATGCGGTCCGGTAGGGCCACAATGCATCATCTAACTTAAGACACCAATCCTTCCTTGAACGGTTGACCGTCTTCTCCAAAATGCTCTTGATTTCCCGATTAGAAAGCTCCACTTGGCCACTAGTTTGGGGATGATATGGTGTAGCAACTCGATGTGTCACCCCATACTTGGCTAGAAGAGCATCAAGAGGCCGATTGCAAAAATGAGTGCCATTGTCGCTCAATAAGGCCCTTGGAGTTCCAAAAATTGCAAAGATCTTCTTGAGGAACTTAATCACCACCTTGGAATCATTGGTGGGTGTTGCAATTTCCTCAACCCACTTCGAAACATAATCGACCGCCACCAAGATGTAGAGGTTGTTGTGAGAAGGAGGGAAGGAACCCATGAAGTCTATCCCCCACACATCAAAGAGTTCCACCTCTAAAATGTAATGTTGGGGCATCTCATTCCTCTTGGAAATACTCCCGGTTCTTTGGCACTTGTCACATGAGAGCACAAAACTTCTCACATCCTTGGAGAGTGTAGGCCAATAGAACCCGGCTTGGAGCACCTTTGCAACGGTCTTGTCAGTGCTAAAATGACCACCACAAGTAGTGGCATGACAATGGTTGAGCACACTTTGAATTTCATCTTCCGGCAAGCATCTTCTATACACTCCGTCCCCACAAAGCTTGTAAAGTAGAGGCTCCTCCCAAACATATCTCCTCAACTCGGAAAGAAACCTCTTCTTTTGTTGCCATGACATCTCCGGGGGAAGTACACCACTAACAATGAAGTTCACTATATCCGCATACCAAGGGGTAACTTGATGAGCAAGAACAAAGAGTTGTTCATGTGGGAAGGAATCATCAATGGGAATATCATCATCGCTTTGAGCCTCAAGTTGCAATCTCGAAAGATGATCGGCCACCACATTTTGTAATCCCGGTTTGTCTCGGATTTCGAGGTCAAACTCTTGGAGTAAGAGGACCCATCGAATGAGGCGAGGCTTAGAATCCGCCTTAGTCAAGAGGTGCCGTAGAGCAGCATGATCCGTGAAGACAATCACCTCCACCTTTGCTCTATCAACTTCAATGCCCTTAGATGAAACAACATGCCCAAGAACTACCCCCTCTTGCACCATAAAATGGCACTTTTCCCAATTCAAGACCAAGTTAACTTCTTCACATCGATTTAGCACCTTTTTCAAATTATTTAAACAATGTTCAAATGAGGTGCCATAAACTGAAAAATCATCCATAAAAACCTCCATTATGTCCTCAATAAATTGGGAGAATATAGCCATCATGCATCTTTGAAAAGTAGCGGGTGCATTACACAACCCGAATGGCATTCACCGATATGCAAAAGTTCCATAAGGACAAGTAAAAGTGGTTTTCTCTTGGTCTTTTGGGTGAATCGGGATTTGGAAAAACCCGGAATAGCCATCTAGATAGCAAAAATGGGAATTCTTGGCAAGTCTCTCTAGCATTTGGTTTACAAAAGGAAGGGGAAAGTGGTCTTTCCGGGTGACTTTGTTCAATTTCCTACAGTCAATGCACATTCGCCAACCCGTTACCGTTCTAGTGGGGATCAGTTCATTTTTATCATTTTTCACAACAGTCATTCCCCCCTTTTTAGGCACAACATGGACCGGGCTTACCCACTCACTATCGGAGATAGGGTAGATAATACCGGCCTTCAATAGTTTCAAAACCTCTTTTTTCACGACTTCTTTCATGGTGGGGTTAAGCCTCCTTTGATGCTCAATGGATGGCTTATGATTTTCCTCCATAAGGATGCGATGCATGCAAAACGAAGGGTGAATTCCCTTTAGGTCATCAAGAGTGTATCCTATAGCATTGCGATGCAATCTTAAAACTTCCAACAAAGCAGAATTTTCAGATTTGTTTAAGTTTGCATTCACAATGACAGGATATGTAGAATTAGGACCTAGAAACTCATACCTCAAAGAAGATGGAAGAGGCTTCAATTCCACTTCCGGAGCCTTTTTCGAAAGCATGTGTAGGCTCTTCTTCCTCCTCCAACTTCTCAATCTTGGCAAACCCCGGTGGAAATGGTGGGGATGCTTCCATCAACTCAGCACAAATTGCAACCTCGGGGTTGTCATCCTGCAAATAGTCATAAAACAGCAAACATAGCTTAAGTGGATCATCACTTGGCCAATGGTTAGTCTCATGTTCACTAACTATTCCCTCAATCGAATCAATGAAGTTACAATCATCGGAAATAGAAGGAAATTTGGAAGCTTTATTCACATTAAACTCAATCTTATCACTTCCCACATCAAAAGTCATCTTGCCATTTTTCACATCAACACAACACCCCGAAGTGGCCAAGAAAGGCCTTCCAAGAATGATTGGGGTGCGCAAATCCTCATGCATATCAAGTATCACAAAGTCAACAGGCACAAAGATGTCACCCACCTTGATAGGGACATCCTCAAGTATACCCAAGGGGTATTTCACAGAACGGTCAGCAAGTTGTAGGGACATGGTAGTGGGTTTCAGCTCACCCATACCAAGTTTTTGAGACAAAGAAAGGGGCATCAAGTTCACACTTGACCCCAAATCACACAAAGCACGATCAATGAAAATGTTCCCTACAACACATGGAATGGTGAAGCTACCGGGATCCTCAAGCTTAGGAGGAAGCTTGTTTTGGATCGCATTCTGATGGTCAGTCAAAGCCATGGTCTCATGCTCTTCTAGCTTTCTCTTGTTGCTTAAAATTTCCTTCAAAAATTTAGCATAGGCGGGCATTTGAGACAAGGCCTCGGTGAATGGAATGCTAATCTCGAGCTTCTTGATGACCTCCAAGAACTTCCCAAATTGTTTGTCAAGCTTAGCCCTAGCCAATCTTTGAGGGAAAGGCACGGGCGGAGTAAAAATCCTTTGGGGAGTTTTTGGTGGGTCATTAAGAGGCTCTCTCTCTTTTTGCACATCAACATCAATCACAGAATCTTTGGAGGGCGGAGACACCTCCTCATCAACCACAACATTCTCAGCATCAATCACATCATTTTCAACATCTTTAGGCACATCAATCACCACATGCTCAATCCTAGGATCTTTAGGTCCCTCCAATTGTGTCCCACTCCTTAAGGTTATGGCTTGGCAGTGATCCTTAGGGTTAGGTTCAGGCTTTCCGGGAAGCATTCCCGGAGGGGTAGTGGAGGTACTAGCTTGAATGGCAATTTGATTCTCAAGCATTTGAGTGTGGGTGCTCATAAGGTCAACTTTAGTAGCTAAGGCCTTAATCACCTCATCTTGTCTTTGTTGATGCTCAAGTTGCCGTTGTTGGTGTTGTTGTTGAGACAACATCAAAGCTTGTATCATGGACTCTAGGTTAGGCTTTTGGGGAGCTTGTGGGGGAGGTGGTTGGGGTTGTCTTTGTACTTGGGGTTGACCCATTTGGTTATTATTCCGGTAAGAAAAGTTCGGGTGGAACCTAATACCGGGATTGTAAGTATAGGAAAAAGGGTCAAAGTTTTGCCTATGAGAAGGGTTACCAACATAGTTAACCACTTCGGTCGATTCATTGCTAACCAACCCACTAGGACAATTCAAGGTCTCATGCTCATATGACTGACACGACGCACATGGTTGGGGAGGGGGAGCATTCACATTCAACAAATCCATCTTCTTAGTCATGGCATCCAACTTAGCATTCAACATAGAAATAACATCAACTTCATACTTACCTCCCGTCCTCTTGGAACGGGGCTTTGACCACTGGTAGCTATTGATCGCCATCTCCTCAATCAATGTTTGGAGTTCCGCCACTGTCTTGGACATGATGTTGCCTCCCGCCGCCGCCAAGATGTTGGCCCTCAAGTTGTCATCCACCCCGTTGTAGAAGGCTTGTATCGGGACCCATGGTTCTAAACCATGGTGGGGGCATTGACGTAAGAGGTCCTTGAACCTCTCCCATGCTTCATAGAGGGACTCATCCGGCTCTTAGACAAATGTTGAGATTTGATTCCGGAGGCTCGTCAACTTGCTAGGAGGTAAGTTCTTCGCCAAGAATAAGCTAGCAAGTTGGTCAAAAGTGGTGATGGCAGAGCTTGATGGAAGAGCATCCAACCACTCCCAAGCCTTCCCTTCAAGTGAGAAGGGAAACAATCGCAGCTTGATTGCATCGGGCGTTGCACCATTTGCCTTAAAGGTCTCACATGCTTGGTTGAATAGGCGAAGGTGCCGGTTGGGATCTTCATTTGGGAGGCCATGGAATGGGTTGGCCTTCACCAAATTGATGAGTGAACTCCTCAGCTCGAAATCGTCAGAGGCCACTCTTGGAGGATTAATGGCGGAGGGTTGATTTGTGACATTCGGCATCACATAGGAGCCAAGCGTGATTCTAGGCTCTCCACCGCCGCCTCCACCGGACATGGTGTTCTTTCGCTTGGAGTTCTCTTCTTGTCTTCTCCGGGCGTGCTCTAACTTTTTCTTCTTTCGCCGGGAGCGAAAGGTTCTTTCGATTTCAGGATCAAGCTCAAAGAGTGGAGCCTTTTGCATGCACGTAGAGTAAACTGCAAGACAAAAATCAAAACACCAGGGAAAATCAAAACAGAAAATAAATGACTTAGGCAACCTTAGGGTATTCGTTCAGTGGCTGGCTAGGGACAAAGTCCGGCAACGGCGCCAAAAACTTGATAGGCCGCAAGTGCATGGGTGAAATTGTAGCATAAATCAGGGCGTTCCCACAGGGACTTTTCCTTTCAACGCACTGAACTAGCCTCCTAATTGATAGCTAAGTCGATCCGTTTTTGGTTTGAAATAACTAATTCTAAATCTAATCACAATCAAGAACTAAACAAAGGGTTATTCACACAAACTTTTCGAATTTAATCAAGGTAAAAAGGCGTTCAGGGGATGAAACCTAAGTTAAATAACGAATCAACGATGTGGATTGAACTTTCATTTCATTAATTTGCACAATCAAGGTTCGATAATCGCATAGAATACTTCGCAATGAGATTTTGTCACTAGAGCGAATTGCCAAGACTAACCAAGCACCTACTTTCGTGGTTATTTCAATTTAGTCAAGGTT
This sequence comes from Portulaca oleracea, assembly GCA_029582165.1. Classification (NCBI taxonomy): domain Eukaryota; kingdom Viridiplantae; phylum Streptophyta; class Magnoliopsida; order Caryophyllales; family Portulacaceae; genus Portulaca; species Portulaca oleracea. Next base: position 9,866,173 of record CM055881.1, on the reverse strand, counting down.
AAAGATCAAATTATCTCAAGAACCCTAGTTAAAACTTCTATGTCTAGATAATTTTAACTAGTTTAATCTAGGTTTTCGGGTAATCAAACTTCTCCTTTCGGTACTTCATTCAACAACCTATTAACTTGCAATTGGTGATCAAGCAAAAGCAATAACAATTCAATTCAAAGACCGAATAGATTGAAACAAACTAAATTCATGATAATTCAATCCAAAAAGTCAATTCATCAAGCAACTTCAAAGGTTCATCCCCTAAACTAAAAAGAACTACTCATTATTCATGTTTGAAACTACAAAGCAATTGAAATCTATTCTAGAAAGCATATGAAAATCTATGAGAGATTGAGAAATAAACCCAAGTGAAGAACAAACTTTCTAGGAATCAACAATGGAAGACTTTTGCTCCTCCACTTCAAAGTATGTTCGAGTTGCTCTTCAATCTTCAATCTTCTCTTAATCTTCAATGATGGAATGGAATATGGATGATGAATGATATGATTAGGGCATGAAATGGATGATGGTGGATGATTGTTCTCCTCTACTCGGCCAAAAATCCGCATAATATAGGCAAACATCTCTTCAAAACCGCCGAAAATGAAAAGACAGGAGAGACACGGACCGTGCCAGGGTAGGCACGGACCGTGCCCCATGTGACACGGACCGTGCTCCCTATGACACGGACCGTGTCAGGGTACTGCTTGTATTTTCTCACTCTCTGGCCATAGACGCGACCCCTGCTCTTCCTGGGGGCACCCGTGTCACTGCTTTTTCGGGCCTAGGAGTACTTTTGGCCATTGTTTGGGCCTTGGGCGATCGAACATCTCACTTCTTGGTCCTTTAAGCTCATAACTTGGATCTACACTTGCTTTTTAGGCTCGATTTACATCGATTCTTCACAAATTCCCTACAAAACTCACCAAACTCCAAACCAAGTGTAATATGGGAAATTCGGGTATAAAATAACATAATGAAATCAAATATTCCCCCAATTCTCATCAAAACAACCAAGTTCTCATATATACAAGAAGTACTTATCAATGCCAAAGATGTTTGAGGGGAAATTTTGCATTCTGATCAGTCATGGTGTTTGACCAATTTTCTGAAGACTTTTAATCAAGCAAACACTCTTTCAATCTTTTTTTTTTTTTTGAGATAAAAGGTGTTAGAGATAGTTAGTTTTATTAGTTAGAGTTTGCTAGTTCTCTTTATTTCTTTCTTTCTTTCTTTCTTTCTTTCTTTCTTTCTTTCTTTCTTTCTTTCTTTCTTTCTTTCTTTCTTTGTTTTATGTAAGTCAGGGATAATATTGCACTATAAATACCAATGTTCTCTTTGTCTTCTTCTACTCAATAAATCAAAGAGAGAAATTCTTCTAGTTCTCTACTTTCATACATTTCCTCTGTTGTTTTATGTTTTTCCACCTTTCACCTTTGGTGAATTCTTACATGGTATCAGAGCTAAGGCTCAATTTCCGGATTTCTTCGATCAAGTCCTTGCGAGATCATGGCTGCAACAGCAGGACAAAGGCAAGGAGTTATGATCACTGATCCTTGTGATCCTCTTTTCATTCACTCCACTGATCAGTCGGGACAATATTTAGTTGATGAACCCTTCAATGGTGATGACTTCGATGCTTGGAAGTGTTCAGCTCTAATTGCTCTTTCGGCCAAATACAAGATTGTTTTTATTGATGGTTCTTTACCTTCTCCAGCAGATGACTCTCTTCTTTTGCCATACTGGAAAAGAGGAAATGACATGGTAATCTCTTGGCTTCTTAATTCCCTCCATAAAGACATTAGGGAAGGTGTTCTATATACTAATTCTGCCAAAGCCATGTGGGAAGAGTTAAATGAAAGGTTTGGACAATCTAATAAAGCCAAGTTGTTCTCTGTTCAAAAAAATGTGTCCAAAGTAAGTCAGGAATCTCTTGATATTGCTAGTTACTATACAAAAGCTAAGAAATTTTGGGATAAACAAGACTCTGTTAGCAATGTTCATAAGTGTCTTTGTGGTAAGTGCACGTGTGAACCTATGAGTATTAATCAGCAGCTTGAAGTTTACAATCAAGAACAAATGCTTTTGCAATTTCTAATGGGGCTTAATGGGAGCTATACGACTGTAAGAGGCAATATTCTTATGATAAGTACTTTACCTTCTTTAAATCATGTATATGCTCTTCTAACTCAAGAAGAAAAGCAAGGAAAGGTCAAGGATACTACTTAGTTTATGACAGATACAACTGCCTTATATGCTAACAAAGGTTTCAATCAGAATAATTCAACTTCCAGTTCTTATTCTGATAAAAGAAAACAAGATGTGAAGAAATATTTGTTCTGTGATCATTGTAAAAGACAGGGTCACACGATTGACGAGTGTTATAGACTGTATGGTTTTCCTCCCAACCATCCAAGAAACCAGCAGAACAGATCAAGATCCAATTAGGACAATGGCCCCAAGCGCATAGCAAATAATGCTGACAGGTACTAATTCATTTGGGTTGACTTCAGCTGGAACCGGAGTAGTCGCAAGTTCAAGGATCATAGATATCAAGTATAGATACTTTGAATCCTGAACAAACCAAGCAAATCTTGTATCATCTGATTTCCTCTTCTGCTGCTCAATTTGCTAACAATGTCAAACAAAGTGATATAATGTCTGGTACTATTCCCGTTTCTTTCCAACATTTTCTTTCTAACGTTGTTTGCAATTCTTGTGTTTTTGACATAAATGTTTGGATTTTGGATTCTGATGCTAATGATCATATGTGCAATGATAAATCTGTCATGATTGATATGAAAGCTTTACCTAATTCCATTCAAATTACATTACCTGATGGCAACAAAGTACAATGTGGCAGTCACAGAATATATAAAATTGTATATCACTCAAGATATATTTTTGGACAGTGTTCTTTATGTCCCCTATTTTAAGTTCAATTTGATTTCAATTACCAAGTTGTGTTGCCAATTACAATGCCAGGTTCTTTTTGATAAATTTGAATGTATCTTGTAGGGCCCTTCTGTGAAGAGGCCTCTGATGCTTGGTAAAGAAACTTATGGTTTGTACTTCTTGGAAGAGAAGTTGATGCCTCAAAGTGGAAAGTGTTCTGGTTCAAAGGTGTTTGCTGCTGTTAGTTTTGATGTTCGGCATAAGAGATTAGGGAATTTGTCTAATAATAAAATGAAATTGATTCCTATACAGTCTGATTGTTCTGAGTGTGATATTCCTTGTAATGTTGTTCAAAGGCTAAACAAAAGAATCTATCTTTTCAATCCAGTGTCATTTGTACCACTTCTACTTTTGAATTGATTCATGTGGATACCTGGGGGCCTTATCATGTTAAAATACTCTCTGGCCATAGGTATTTCTGAACTATTGTGGATGATTATACAAGATCGACTTGGACACATTTGATGGCTACTAAGGATGAAGCTTTTAGTTTGATACAAAAGTTTATAAACATGGCAAAGACTCAATTCAATGTTGTTGTTAAAAGGATTAGGTCTGACAATGCTTTAGAGATATGTAAGAATAATGAGGCTATTTCTTTCTTTGCTGAAAAAGGGATTATGCATGAAACTAGTTGTACCTAGAAACCTCAACAAAATGGGGTAGTAGAACGTAAGCATAGGCATTTGCTTGAGGTTGCTCGAGCCTTGATGTTTCAATCTAATCTACCTATAAGATTTTGGAGTGAAAGTTTGTTGACTGCTACACACCTAATAAATAGGATGCCTACTCTTGTTTAGAAGAATAGGCCCCCTATGAAATGTTGTTTAATTCCGTTCCTTCTTATGATCATTTAAGAGTGTTTGGGTGTTTATGTTATATGAGTACCTTGAAGCAAGGAAGAGATAAGTTCTAGTCTCGAGCAGAACATTGGGCTATCCCTAAGGACAAAAGGCATACAAGCTTTATAGTTTGTCTACCTAGAAGTTTGTGACTTCTAGAGATATAATTTTCCACGAAATGGTCTTTCCATATCAAAAGAAAGATGTTGTGTGTCCTCTCTTTCCTATACCAGATTCTGAAGTCTTTCCTAATGATTTTCTCATACATGTGCAAGGTAATCAAGTTAGTGATTAGTCAGTTTAGAATGCTCAAGATCATGATCAGTCTTCTGTTGTTAACACTCATGATGTGCATAATCACATAAATTCTGATATTGTTGTAAGAAATAATAGTCCGCCAGCAAGAAGATCTACAAGATCTCATAAAACACCTGGTTATTTGGCTGATTATCAGCTTGTCTCTCTTGTATTACTAATATGCATTTCCTCCTAGGAAGTTTTCCTTTTGTGGTTCTTCTGACAGTAATTAATCAAGTTATCTTGACTTTACTGAGCCTAAAGGCTACGAAGAGGCTGTTCAACATCGTGGATGGGAGGAAGCTATGAGGAAAGAGCTGAAAGCATTAGAAGATACTAATACTTGGGAGATTGTTTCTCTTCCTCAGGGAAGGAAACCAATTGATTGCAAGTAGGTAAATAAGGTAAAACACAAAGCTGATGGTAGTATTGAAAGGCTTAAAGCAAGGTTGGTAATTAAGGGTTTCACACAAAAGGAAGGAGTTGATTATGGTGAAACTTTCTCACCGGTGGTAAAAATGACAACCATTCGAGCTCTTTTGGTTGTTGCTGTTAAGAAAGGATGGTCTGTTCAACAACTAGATGTGAATAATGCATTATTTCTTCATGGGGATTTGCATGAAGAAATCTATATGAAAGTTCCTAAAGGGGTTACTACTGATCTTTCTAATCCTGTTTACAAACTCAAAAAGTCTTTGTATGGTTTAAAGCAAGCCTCAATGCAATGGTATGCTAAACTTACTGAAAACTTGTATCAAAGGGGTTATAAGCATTCTGATAATGATTACTCGTTGTTTTATAAAAAGACTGATTTATCAGCTATGTATTTAGTAGTATATGTAGATGACATTTTAGTTACATGCGATGATATTTCAGAAATTAATGCTCCTAAGACTCATTTGGAAAAGGCCTTCAAGATCAAAGACCTTGGACCTACACATTACTTCTTGGGGCTGGAAATTGTTCAGACCGATGAAGGATTGATTCTAACTCAGAGGAAGTTTGCTCATGAGCTCCTTAAAGAGTTCAAGTGTTAACTTTTTCTCCTGTGACAACGCCTATGGACTACAGTTTAAAGCTTACGCCTGATTCCGGGGAAGTTTTACCTGACTGTACTGAGTGTAGAAAGTTAATTGGAAAACTTAATTTTTTGGTTAATACAAGGCCTAATATTGCCTTTACTGTGCAACACTTAAGCCATTTTGTACAAAAGACAGTAGACATGCATTGGAAGGCTGCTGTACACACCTTGGGATATCTAAAAAGAAGGCTAGATTTGGGAATTCTTATTCATAAAGATGAAGACTTCAAGCTGCATGCCTACAGTGATTCTGACTGGGGAGCATGTAAGCACACAAGGAGATCAATAAGTGGCTTCGTTGTGTTTCTTGGAAGTACTCTTATATCCTGGAAGTCCAAGAAACACCCTATAGTGTCTTTGTCATCAGCAGAGGCAGAGTACAGAAGCCTTCAGAGGCTTGTGGCAGAGCTGGCCTGGTTAAGTAGATTGCTCAATGAATCGCATGTTGAAGACATTACACCCATTCCTATCAAATGCGATAGCCAGGCTGCAATTTACATTGCAAGGAATCTGATTTTTCATGAAAGAATGAAACACACAGAAATTGATTGCCATTTCGTTAGATAGAAGCTTGCATATGGTTTGATCTACCTCAGTCATGTGTCTACCAATTCACAACTTGCTAACATATTAACTAAGGTGCTTCCTGGGGTTCAACATCATAACATCCTTAGCAAATTTGGGGTTAAGTCACCCTCTAATTTGAGGGGGGTGTTAGAGATAGTTAGTTTTATTAGTTATAGTTTGTTAGTTCTCTTTCTTTTCTTTATTTCTTTTATGTAAGTCAGGGATGGTATTGTACTTTAAATGCCAGTGTTCTGTTTGTCTTCCTCTACTCAATAAATCAAAGAGAGAAATTCTTATAGTTCTCTACTTTCATACATTTCCTCTACTGTTTTCTGTTTTTCCACCTTTCACCTTTGGTGAATTCTTACAAAAGGAGACTATAAAGTCAGCAACCAGCAGCTCCATCTTCTACGCAGCTTTGGTCTTGTCAAATAAAGACAGTCTACCTCCTACTTCAACATGCAGTCCCACATGCATGAGCAGTTCTTTCAACCCTCCAGGCTTAATTGCTACAACACTCATCCCATATTGCAGCAGTTTCCCACCGGAATGTACCCACAACACCCTAATCTGATGCCAATCAAGTACCCATCATCATCATCATATATGGTGTTGAGAGATTCAATTTAGGTACAGTTTCCCTTATTTCTTGTGTTTATCAACTGACCCTAACTCAAAAATCAAAACCATTTACTTGTAATCACTCCACACCATGTTCAAAGCTCTCTCTACCTCATCTCCTTATTCTGCTGTTAATGCAAAATCAGTTTAGTCTTTTCGGGTAGAGGTTACGTTCATGTGAGGGGAAGAGTAGGTAAGAAAAGTCGATAGATATTAATAAAAGAAAGAAGAAAAATTCAAAGACGTAGCTTTGTTTTGGTCTTCTACCAAGTGCACAAAATGGAAAGTCAGTTTGTCGTAGTTATCATCCTCAACAACCACATGTTAAAAAAAATGCCCACCAATCCATGTTGGAATTGGTCAATGCCTTTCATAGATAGTTCCACCAACATCAGTTTAGCTTTGCTGGTGCTCTGATTACATTAATCATTGATTAATGGAAAACATAAATTACTGTAAAGCAGGATTGAGACATCCAAAATCATGAGTTCATCAAACTGGGTTCCTAATCATTCAAGGCTTGCCTTTGGGCTTGTAATTCTGTTGACCATTAATATTGGCCATTGTTGGGGGCAGCTCAAAGTTGGGTTTTATAAGGGAAAGTGTGGGGAGAATGATGTGGAACAAGTCATCCACCAAGTTATCAAGGAGAAGATTGCAGCTGATCCACACACTGTGTCTCATCTTATCCGTTTGTCTTTTCATGATTGTTTTGTAAGGGTAAGTCAAATTTAATTATTTGATTTGCTTTTGTAAAAGTTGAATGTACAGTCCGTAAACTTTTAACTTACCATGGCACTACCATATATGGACAGGGTTGCGATGGTTCTGTGTTTCTTGATGGGGATGATACTGAGAAGAGATCAGCACCAAACAAAGATCTTGGTGGGTATAAGACAATCGATGATGTCAAGGCAGCTGTGGAGAAATTGTGTCCGAAGCTTGTGTCTTGTGCCGATGTCCTTGTGATTGCTACTAGAGCTGCCATATCCTTGGTGAGTACGTCTTCTTTTTAATACTGTAATTCATAGTAACTGAGTTACTAAGAGGCTGTCAAAAAAACTATTTGACCCCAAAATTTGGTTCAGTCCAACTTTAAAAAAACTGGGTACTGTTATAGGATTTTGGTTTGACCGAAAATCTAAATACAATATTATCCATTTTTCTATGAAATGAACCCGATATTCACCTAAACTCAGGCTTGTCTGAATGGCCCGATCCGAAAAATACCCGAAAAACTGAGTACTGGACAACAACTTTTCCCTCGATTTCTCATTTGTCCAAACTTGAAATGACCTGATCTAACCCAAATTTTAACATGAATTACAATATTAAATATGTATGGTTTATAATCTAGTTTGCAAAACTTAATTTCCTTTTTGATATGTGACGCACTATGATTAGGCTGGTGGAAAATTGTACGCGGTAGAAACCGGAAGGAGAGATGGTCTTGTATCTAAAAGCAGTGAAGCTCTGGCGAACATTCCTCCACCAACAATTCCGGTTCCTCAAGCTGTTGAATTGTTTGCTTCAAAAGGGCTCGACAAGGATGATTTTGTCCTTCTCTTAGGTACTCATCATCATTCATCACCTTTAAACAATTACTGCATATAACTAGAAACTCAACAAAGGATGATATATAATTTTATAGGAGGACATACTGTTGGAATGACACATTGCCACTCGTTTAAGGAGCGTCTATACAATTTCCGCAACACCAACAAGCCAGATCAAACAATGAGCTCGTCGCTCCTACAACAATTGCGAACCGTATGTCCCCAAAATAGTTCAATCGATGGCGAGACATTCCTGGACCAAACTCCCAACAGCCACTTCGTCGTCGACAATGGATATTACAAGCAAATCATCGCGCACAACGGCACTATGCAGATTGATCAAAGCGTGGCTTTAGATCCCCTGACTAGTGTCCGTGTCGAAGGGCTAGCCTCTAATCCTGACCAATTTTTGGACCAATTTGGTTCAGCCATGGTCAAAATGTCTAGAATCGGGGTCCTAACAGGGAACCAAGGGGAAATTAGGAACATATGTGGCTCAACTAATAATGAAAAAACGATGGTACTCCCGGGAACACCAGAGGAGTCCTCTCCAGTGCCAAACCATGCGGCAAGCCCAATCCATGCACGTATCAGGCCTGTTCAACAAATGAAAAATAATTTCCGTATGTGCAACTCAATTTCGGTTGGTTTGGTTTTTATTCATTTTGCGTTTCTCGCCCAACCCAATTTGTTTGCTTTTTGGTTTTCTTCATTTTGCGTTTTGTTATCCACCCAATTTTTGTTTGTTTTCGTATTGTTTGTTTTATTTTTGTAATTATTTTTGTGTTGTAATATGATTTTATTTTTAATTATTATTTTAAGTTGTACAGTAATATTTAATTATTTCTTGTCAATTCTTTTTTCTCTTTGGGTCTGATATATATTTTTTAAATGCTTAATATTTTTATTTTATATGGAAAAATGAATTGTAGGATAAAATGGGAAAATTTATGTTAATAATTGTAATAAAAATTCAATTGCAATGCATTAAATGAGTTAAGAACATCCAGCTTTTTAATTATATATACTTTTTAGTTTTATCAACATTGTAGTATAATTTTTATCAAAACCAAACCTGAGAGAAGGATTTTGAGAGGTTTGGTTTTCGAAACCTATGAATAACTTTTTTCAACAAAAGTGGAAAATATTTTACTCCACCAAGACTTGAATCTTGGTGGGAACCATGAAAGTTGAACGTCGTTACCCCTTAGCTGTAACCTTTTTAATGAAATAAATGTCAACTTAAAAAAAAAAACAAATATTATATATATAGATTACAACTATTAATACGAAACTAGCATCTGACTACCGAAAATTTTTGAATAATTTTATGTGATTTATTCTTTGTATTATTTTATAACAATTATCAATTCAAACAATAATTAGAAATTAATGAAAACTTGCACTATAATTGCACTTTTTTTTTAATGTATTTTCTTCTTATAAATTGTATTCAAAATTAATTTGAATAATGTAATAATAGAAGGATACTAATTAAATCCATATCCATATTTATTTGAATATCTTGTTATATGATTATCATTTTAGAAGAAAATTAAAATTTTACTTAATATATAATTAAAAAATATATTTAAATCAATCAAATTTATTTATTTTTTTGGTATCATAATTAAAATAATTAGATTGATTTTATTTGGCTTCATAAATTAAGAAACATTCACTTTTCATCTTCTCATCAATTATACTCTGCAAAAATTAAGCTTTATGTTTCCATATGTCATTAAATTTTTTATGACTTCTTTTTGAAAAAAGAAATGTTGGTGAATTGGGTATAGAATTTGGTTTGGATTTCTTCTGAGCCTTCAGATTTTTGAAAATGGAAAAAAGTTTTTGTTGTAGGTCTAGCATTAATATAATCATTGATTATAGATAATTTGTCTTCAATTACAGTTATTTTTTGTACAAAATTTATAGATTAAAATCTCATATAATAAACTAAGAATAATTATGATAAGATGTCTCTATAACTTTAAAAATAACAATTACTCAGTTTTAGTAAAATAGAAAGGTATAAAAGGAAAAAAAAGGAAACGCTCACAAACTCAGACACATTTAGTAGAAATAAATTTATCACATCCCTTCCAACAAAAAAATAAAATAAAATTTACCACATAAGTGTGTTTCATAATTAACAAGGATACATCTATAGTGGTTGTCAACCATAACAACCACCATAAATAAAATAAATATTAGTCGTACATATGTCAAATCTTATCTTGACTGTTAATTTTTTATTTAACATAAAGTTATTTCAAAATATACATGTTTGTTTACTAGGCTAAAATTTAGAGTTAAGATATTTAATTTTTAAAAAATTCGTAAAAAAGTTTCTAATTAAGAAAATATATTTTATAATGTTGCACTAAAATAAAAAAATTAAACAGTGAATAAAAACGTTGACACATGTATAGATGAAATTTGTTAGTCAATGAATCAATTACCAATATTTCAAATTTGTTGGTCGGTTTCACGTATCCGACTAAAGTAACTTAACCAATGAAAAAAAAGTAAAAAATTGCACAACGCAATGAATTTAAACCTCACTATTAAATATAGCTAGCCATTTAATATGTTTGATTTTTCACTTTTTTAGTTGAGAAATTTTTTGATGGTGACACATGACAAAAGACTACTATTGAGGGTTTTGTTTTACTCCCTTCATTCCATTAATTGTCATTTAGTTGACTATCATAGTCTTCAATGTCAACTTTTGATTAATAATTTCTTATATATATATATTGTTAACAATTGCAATATTATACTTTTATGATAGTATTTTTCATTGCAAATCTAATGGTTGTAATTTTATATAACAAGTCATTGTATATATTGAGAAATTTATAATCAAAATTTTTAAAGTTTGACTTCACAATTTTTAAATACCATGATTAATATGGAACGGAGGGAATAATATATTATAGATTAAAAAAATATTCATTAGTTTTTTTTTTTAAAATATTCATAATTAGTTAAGCTTTCTTCCACCGAATTTACTAATCAAACATATCAGTATTGTCAATACAAAATAAAATATTAAAGTAAAATTTAAGAGATCTTAAAGTATAAAACTTCCATAAAAAACCTATATTATTGTTGTATGGAACATAATGACAGATAAATAATTATTAAAACTTTAATATATTTTTATTTTGAAAATGTAGTTTTAAACTTGATTGTTTATTTACATAATAAAAATTTGTTTTAATTTTTTTCTTCAATTTGTTTTAGTTTTAGTTATATACGTAGATTTTTATATTCACAATCATATAATTCAAAAAATAGTATTAAAGAAATATTGTAGCAAGAAAACATATATCATATTATGATAGTACAATTTTTTTCTAATATATTAATTCTAAAGTTATAATTTACTCCTACCAATAATTAGTTAAACTAATAAAAAGAATTATTGTGCATCATATAAAAGGTAGGTTATTCATTAAAAAAAATTAACAACGTAATTATTAAGAAATTAAAAATGTGTTGATCAGTGCTGAATAGTGTTGAATATTGTTGATAAGTACTTATCATAGGTTGAAAAGAACAATAAAAACAATTGTTAGAAACTTGAATGCAGGAGGTTTTTCCCTACAAGCAAAAATAACAATAGCAAACATCGGTATAGTCCCGCTAACACGAAATTTAGTGTAATATAAATATATGCAGTTTTTCCCTTTATGTTCTAGAGTGATGAGGTGGCTGATTTCGTTTCCGCATACCCAAAATAGACATTTTAAAACCAAATGAAAAATAACACCAAAGCTATTTTAAAAACCAAAATGAAGAATGGAAATTGTATCATAGTTGAATTTCTTTTCAACTATGGTAGTTGAAAGTTTATTATTATTAATTTGACTTAGATAAATCTCATGATTTAGAAAGATGTATGTGTTAATTGATACGATTAACTAGCGCAACAAATTATTTCGATCAAAATATATTAATTTCAATATTTTAGGATATAATTAATGGTACCTTATACTTTTTAACTATGATAGTTAAAAAAAAGTTCTAACTATAGTGGAATATCCTTTAAAACATTAAATTTTATAAAAAAAATTATATCTCAATGGATGTCATTACTTATTACAGTATGTCACTAATTTCATCAATATATATTAATTTCGACTTTTGAAAAGTCAAATATATACTTTTATCTTCATCAATTATAGTTTATGAGAGAAGATTGCCTATATTTGGATCTCTTAGACTGCACTTACGTATTTCACCTATAAAATTATTGTTGTTGTACTTTTTAACCACTATAATTGAAAAAAATATTAACTATAGTAGAATTTGAAGAATTATTTGAAATCCAAGTAACCAACGGAACAAGAACCAAATAATCTATTATCAGGACACCTTAAAAAATCATCAACCACTAGTAGTTCGGAACTTGCAATACATCACCTGGAGACTATTCTGCTGGTTTTGTTATGTTGGGAACGAAAGAACTTACAAGAAACCTGCTAAAAATTGCCTCAAAAATCGCCTTTAGCATTGTTCTTAATCACACACAAAAACAAAGAGAAAATATATCTATATATAAGGTTTTCTTCTTTTGTACAGTTGATAAGATGTGTAAATGGTACGGTGTGGTGAAATTATGGAAAATGGGTTAAGGTGTGGATTGGTATGATAAAATTTGTGGAGATTATGGTTGATATGGTAAATGAGGAGAGAGAAAAGTGAAGAAATATATTAGTAACAATTGTGATAAAATATGGTGAAATATTAAAAAATATTGAATAGTATAATGAATTATGATATCGCATCACATCGTGACCTAAGTTAATTTAAGCCCGCTTGTGTGGCTTTTTTCACCTGAATTAAATCGCCGAAAACGGCCAGCCCATCCCTAGCCTGTATTGCTCGCTCGGTATGTCAGCCAAGTAGCTCTTAACCAGTAATGTATTCAAATACTGCCACTACAAGGACAGTATTTTTTAAAATAAGAACGTGAACATTTATTGCTCCATCTTTGGCTCTCTTCTGTCTTTATGGAATCAACACTATATTCAATTTAATACGTGCTCAACATATGTCTGACTCACTCACTGACTATACATGGTAAAATAACGTAGTAGGTATATATAAAATACAAGTAAATCTGCCCCCCAAAGGTAAAAAAGAAAAGAAGGAAAAAAAAAAACCCACCAAATTTAACATTTCTTCTTTCTATCCTTAACACTACCATTACAAAACAGGGACCCAAACCCAAGCAAATCTACACTAACTCTTGAAATATATGGAGATGGAATATTCATAACAGGGCTTACTCTTACACTGTTTTTGTTGCAGTTCCCATTTCCATAATACCCATAAATCTTCATATTCTTAATCTGCCTTTTTTGACTTGGTGATTTATCAATATTTTTCGGATTACCCACCTGATTTGGAGCTGACCCAGTTGATTTACTCCTTGGTAGATTCTTAACTGACCCAGTTAATCCTTGATTAGCACCACTAATTGTGCACTTCAAGCTGCTGCTTCTCCTGATGAATTGGTTCTTGACATTGTCATTCGCATTGGCGGAATTTACGCTCGTGCTTCGTCGTCTGCTGAATTTCCAGAATGATTTAGGATTGACATCTTTCTCTGCTACATTTTCTTCCTCGACGATTTTCTCCAAGAATTTGCCTGTTGATCCACTTCTAGATAGAATCCTCAACGACCCAGAAAACCTTTTTTTGTCAAAGTTAAGACTGTTGCTTCTCCTGAACATCCAAAATGATTTCCCAGATGTGCTTGGATTAGCATCTTCTCCTTCTTCTTCTTCTTCGTCTTCATCAATGCTGTCTTCCAAGAACTCTCTGAGGCTCTTTTTCCTGGGATCCAAACATGGTATTAAGATTTCTGGGTTTCTTTTCGGGTGACTTTTGGTGGTCTTTTCTTCTTCTTCTTCTTCTTTCTTGAGCTCTGTTGGGAGGATTTGGCCATTGGAGAAGAGCTCATCTGCAGTTGAAGAATGGAGGAATGTGGTGGCATCGACATTGAAGGCGAAATCGAAAGGAGATGAATCTAACAGAGTGTGATCCAATCTGCAGGACATTGGGTTGTTTTTTCTGGGCAAATCATCATTATCATCATCAGCACCTTCTTGTTCTTCAAGATCATGTGAGAAGGAGATTCTTGGACTGGTAATGCCCACCGAGTTTTCAGAGTAAACATCGACGGCCATGGTTGGAATGAGATGGAAGGAAAGAGAGAGAGAGAGAGAGAGAGAGAGAGAGAGAGAGAGAGAGTGATAATGGAGGAGAGAATGGATGAATGATGAGGATAAGTAGATTAGATGTTAATAATAATAATTGGAAATTTGGAATATGTGAGCGGGTGAAGCATAGGAAACGAATATTAAGTTTGGTGTCGGAGGAGTAAAAAGAATCGCTGTCCAGATGGGGGAAAAAAATCAATGATTGTTACCGAATATGATTTTTGTTGCTTTGGGCAAGTAATTATTCTTTACTGCAGTGAGAAGCAGTATTTTGGATTTGTTATATTTTAGGTTTGGAAAATCACATTGATTTTGTGTTGGGTTAACTTTTGCCAAGCCTAACAATCATACTAACGATGGGTTTGAATTTTTATCAGGAAAATATGCAACCTTTCCAGAAGTTTTTTTTGAATTTACAATGCCTATATTACCATTATTTATTTATAAAATATATTTACGAGCTATTTTTGGGAGTTTGATTATAAGGTTATCTTTAAAAGTGATTCTTAATGGATCACTCGTGAACATAACCAATAATCTTTTAAGTTTAGGGGTGATTTAGTGTGGAAAGTCAAAAGATAAGAGTGATGAGTGTGATCAATGGATTGAAATTTCGAGCAATCCATGAATGGATTGAATATGATTTTGAATTAATCCTTTAAGTTTAGAAGTGATCAAGAAAGAATTGAATCTGAGCCAAAAAAATATTATCGAGTGATCTTTAAAATTGGATTGCTATTTGAGGTTTGCTCACACCTAATTGAGTCACACTACTTTTTAGTGGTGGACTCTCACCAATCCAATCCATTCAAGGATCAATCACCTTTGCAAAGGACCTATAAATAGTTTCTCTTCTACTTGGGAAAAAATCTTTCTCGATCCTCCCATAAGAAATAATTTCTCATGTAACATAGGAAAATATTGAGACTTACCAAAATACTTTCACATTCATCTTTTGTGACCAAACGTGGAAAAATTTTGCTAACTTTCAAATTCTCAACTTTTCCGGGATAGTTTCTCAACCAAACATTCCATATGGATGAGCAAAAGCATAGAGTACTCAGTTCCATCCTCTATCTGGTCTCATGATCCAAATTTAGTTGGACTGGGAACAGGGCTCAGTCCAAAAACAAGGACTCTAATCAAAACTGGTTAATGATCTCATAACTCGATCCCAGTCTCAATATCTAGTCATTTTAAGAACTAGTTTTAAACACATGTTTTACAGAATAGACATTACTTATAATTTCTTAATTTAAATTTGAAGACTTAAAAATACAAAAGTACAAATAAACTTTAAAAGGTCGTTTTGCAATTTTCTTTTCCTGTTAAAGTTGAAAATACAGTGAAACAAAAGATAAATGTACTTTTACTGTTTTACATCAACATCAGATTACAATTATTCTTCTTGTGAATTAGATTTTTTTTTTGAAGTAGTAGTCTATTTGTTTTTTTATGTCAAAAACATGCATGTATAGTCAATGATAGAAGAATCCCAATCAATCATTCATGTATCTTTGTCAAAAATATAACTCCATTATACACGCGCCAATTTTGACTATAATGATCTAAATATGAATATAATTGAATTTTCTGTTCTAATACATTCTAGGCACTAAGTAGAGATGACAATTATTCCAAACTGGTTTTCCCTGAAAGAAATAAATAAATTACACAACAATGTTACTAATTAATATATAGTGCCAAGGAAAGGGCAATCAAGATACATTTACACAGGCTATTTAAATAAAACAATAAATGCCAATAAAACCAATCATATAAAAGTCAAATTTGTTTAACCAAATAACTAAAGATGTGATGAGTTAATTTATTTAAGGTTCTGTTCGGTAAAAATAGCGAATTGAGTAGTGAATAACTGTTTGGGTAGCAGATAACTGTTTAGGTAGTGAATAGTTGTTTAGGTAGCCGATAGCTGTTGCATATTAGAGCATAGTTGATAGCTGTTACAATGGTTGTTTGTAAAGAAAATGTTCGATAAAATTAGCAAATGGAGCGATTCATGCAAGTAAAATTATGAGACAGTACATTATTATTATTATTATTATTATTAGTTTTGTTGGTTGTTCTTCTTATCGTTATAGTCATTTTCATTTGTTCAATATTCAAAAATTTAATTGCCCAACACATTAACTTTGAAAAATACTTTATAATTTCAAAAGTAAATAACTACTCTAGACTTCTATGGATCATTATATGAGTTTTTCATAAATTGATTATTAATAACCAATAGCTAATGCTCAAAACATGTACTACTGCTCTTTGCAGACGATATTGATACTAATGTCTCAAAAAATTAGCTGCAAACGTTATTTCTTAATTTCAAATGCTATTGCACCCAACGTTGAAATTTAGATAAAAATGGTTTAGCTTTTTTATCATTCCAAACGTTAAATAAGGCTTCCGACGTTGTTGTCCAAGATGACCAAAGTGCAATATCAATTATTCTAATATATTTCCAACTTATTTTATACTATCAACTTATACTCTTAATAATCTCAACGCATTGCATCTAAAGGCATAATCTTGATCTTTGAAGCCCATCATTGTTAGGAGTGGGAATTGATACCCATATATTGGGTACCCACCCTTACCCACCCATGATGGGTGGGTAAAACCCATTAGAGATGGGTAATGGGTAGGATGGGTATGGGTTACTCATAATTTGGTGTGGATATCCATTATTCATGGGTATCCATATATCCATTGATGTCTTAATTAAATGCATATTGAGTTGTATTGCGTTTATATACTGAAATTTAAGGCAAAATTCAACTTTATCAGTTTGACATGAAACTTTGTAATACGACAGTATTGATTAAAAAAAGATCAAATATGAATTTTGAGCTCTTAATTCTTTTTATTCGATAACATTTATCGCGACATATATAGACATTTTTTGCCGAAAAAACTAACTGAAACTTTAAATTAAAATTCAACTTTATCAGTTTGACATGAAACTTTATAATACGATAGTATTGATTAAAAAAAGATCAAATATGAATTTTGAGCTTCTAATTCTTTTTATTCGATAACATTTATCGCGACATATATAGACACTTTTTGCCGCAAAAACTAACTGAAACTTTAAATTAAAATTCAATTTTAACGATTTAAATTGAAACTTTATAATATGATAGGATAGATTAAAAAAAGTTCAAATATGAATTTTGAGCTCCAAATATAAATTCATTATCTAAAACATTAGAATAAAAAATAAGAATAATTAGTTGAATAACTGAATACCCATAAATACTCATGGGTAATACCCATGAAAGTAATACCCAAGTGGGTATTATCCACGTGGGTAATATCCATGTGGGTATTAAGAGGCACGAGTAGGGTATGGGCAAGGTTTTATAATATTTGGGTAAAATGTGGGTATGGAAATGTGGGTGTAGACTGTGTCCATCCATACCCACCCAATTCCCATCCCTAATCATTGTACAAATTTTTCTAGAAACAATAACCATACAGATATATTATTTCTCCTATTATTATAAAATAAAGAATGATTTGGATGATATCATGATCATATGTTTCCATTATTCAAAAAATACATTTGGAAAAAGAAATTTGGATTATAATAATCCCTGCTTTGACCAATTGTATTATAATAATTCCTATTTTTTTGTATTCTAGTGTTCTTAAAAGAATTAAAATTGTATTTTAATGGTATCAAATTTACCTCCACATGTTTTTAAATTTTCTCATTCCTACTCCCAGAAAAGTTATGAAGTGTAATTACTAAAAGAATTTTTATATTTTATGAGAATCCAAGAAATTATTATGATATTTTTAAGGAATAATAGAGGAAAATCTTAAAAGTTAGAAACAAATTGAAACAATTTGGGGGAAACATTATAAATCCACTAAACATTTTGAGGGAGTGTCGTACTAGGTTTTGGAGCAAATACAAGTCAAAATCCACAAAATTTAGGGTATAGGTGGATGGTACCATTAAAATACAATACTCTCTCCTTCCCATATTATTTGTCACATAAAACATAATTTTAAAAACCAAAAAAACCACCCTTCAACATTAATTTAGCTCATTGAAAAAATGAAAATGTTGAATAAAATGGTGCATAAAAAAGGAAAAGGTGAATAAAAAGAAAAATTGAAGAAAAAGATGTAATTAATAAGGTTAATTTGATAAATTTGTAATTAATGTATTATTAGAATTATAAAGTGACTGATATTATGTGAAAAAAGAAAATTAGTCAAAGTGACAAATAATATGGGAAGGAAGGAGTATTGATATTTTTAGGGAAGTGTTGGATTTTGACTTGCATTTGATCCAAAACTTAACAAAACACTTCTCCCTGATTTCGAGTGAATGTACAATGTTTATCCCGAATTATTTCAATTTTTTCTAATGTTTTTGAATTTTCCCCTCTTATTCCTTTAAAAAAAAAAATACTAATTGCTCAAATTCTCAAAAATAATTTAAAAAAAGTTTAGTAACAATATTTCATAACCTTTTCGGGGGCTCCTATGAAAAAAAAAATTTAAAAATGTTGAGGTAGATTTGGTACCACTAAAATACAATTTTAAATTTTTTGGGACAATTAGAATACAAAAAAAGTAGGAATTATTAGAATACAATTGGCCAAAATATGAATTATTAGAATCCAATTTTCCATTAAATTAATCATTATAAATGTATATTTAATTACTCTCAAGGTTACTACGATTTATAAAATATATAAAGATAATTATTTATTTATATTTTTTAAATATAAAACTACGCATAAAATGTACATTTTCCACTATGGTTGATAAAATTATGTTATCATTTATATATATTTTTTTACTTAGTTAATAAGTATTATACTCTTATAATTGATAAATATATATAGTTACTCAAGGAAATATTATTAAAAAATTATATAATTGTGAATTATGGACAATTAATATGATTATTAAACATCTTGGTTCAAGACAAGTATTATTGTTTTATACTACCTCTGTTCCATAATAATTGTCCATTTTAAAAAAAAATTGAAAACTAATAAAATGAGTTAGTTGAGTATTTGTAGTAAATTGTTTGTGTGTCTTTCTCTCTCATACTTTTTCTCTCCTAAGTATAAAAAAATTAATAAAATAAGTAGTTAATTAGTGGAAAAAAGTTGCATTGGAGTTATAAAATGACAAGTATTTTGGGACAAAAAGTGACAACTATTGTGAGAAGAAGGTAGTATTTTCGAAGTTTACATGAAGTAATATTTCTTATATTTATAGAGAAGCAAATGTCGCAGTTGACTGACTTTAAAAAAAAAGACATCAATTGCCAGCAGCTAAAACATGAAATCAAATAGATGATAGGGAGTTCAATAATATATTATATGAAAATAGAGAAAGAAGATTTCTTGTGAGAAGAAATCTTTAACTATCTCTTTCACTTACCTTCTTAAAATTAAAAAAAAGGTATCATTGTTGTTCATTATATAAATGTGATTTGCCCCCCTCCGATTAACTAGTCATGTAAAGCCCAAAGGAAACCCCAAGTGCTAAACACAAAGATAGAGGCTAGCATGTTAGTTTCATAGCTAACAAGATAAAGAATGAGATAGATGGCCAACATATATTGCTACCAAGTACCAACCCCAACCGAAACACGTTTTTGGCTACGACAGCTTCAACTCAATGGTAGCATGTCTTGCTGCACGCTGTCAAGTTTCGTATATATAACTAAAACTGCCTATCTATTTTAATTAGCATTCACCACAGTATTTTACGAAACAAGGTTATTAAACCTAATCTCAATACAACTTGATGAAAATTAAGTTCTGTGACTCGATCATCATACATCATATTCATGCAGACAAAAAACATAAAGCAGCGTGGAATTTTACGTACTTATAACAGAAATAAAGGATGTTACAGAATAGCAATTTGTCTTTACTAGGGATAATGATAAGGGGTGAAAGTAGTATGAACGGAATCGAGTACAGTGTGCACCGAAAGGCTACAAGAAAAGATTGTGATTTCCCCTGAAGGTCCTAATTAATGCTTGTAATTTTTGTCAGAGATGAAGCTTTTGTTTGTCTGTGCTTTTAGGGGAGAAAACTAGGAGAAGTAGAGACTAAAAAGCCTGTCAACGAGAAATTTATGGTTTCATGTCTCTTTGTTTAACTCCTTGAGCATCAAAATCTGTGAATGTGATCAAAAGTTGCCCGCATAATCTTTGTGTCCATGCACCTTAAAGTTTCCCCATTTGTTTTGATTTGGAAAATTAGATTCGAATAATAGCAAAGGACACTAATACACATTTTGACTCAATATGGTTAATAACCATCTTGAATTGTTTATATTTCACATTTTGTTAGAGAAAAGTGAGTAGTAAGGTAACAGCGGAAGCGAATAATAGAATCGAAAACGAGATGACGGATATTGCGACAAAATTTAGGAACGAAAAATAAGCAATAAAATCAAACACCAGAATTACGTGGAAAACCGAAGAACTCGGAGAAAAACCCACGGACGGCGACAGCCAGAAAATAATCCACTATGAGAAAGGAGAAGTACAACCTGATCACTATCACAGGGTGTGATGCGATCCACAAAGGAGATTACAATAACAATCTCTCAACACTCAACTCACAATCTCTCAGGATACACTGGGGAAAATATTGGTGAGACCCCTTTCTCTCTCAATATTTTCTCTCTCTCTAGCTCTCTGTGTTTACCGATGTGTTTTTTGGTGGAGAAACATGCACCCAGGGAGAACTCCATATAACCTAACTTGACTCCCACTCCAAATAGATTTAGAATCTAATACAATTAGGAAACCCAACACAATAAGGAAACCAAAATAATATCCTAATACAATTAGGAAACAAATAATTGTGAGATCAAGAGATTTGGTGATTTTAGGACACTTTCCTAACACATTTTGTTAATTTTTAATAATATGTTTTCTAATAATTATGTATATTTATCAACAAAAAAAGTATAATACTTATTTCCTTGGTCAAAAAATATAAATAATGGCTAGTTTTATCAATCATGGTAGTAAATGCACATTTTATGCATAATTTTATATTTATAAAAAATATAAATAAATTAATATTTTTATATTGTTTATAAGTTATAATAACCGTCAAAGTAATGAAACATAGCTTTTTAATGATTTAAATATACTTATATTTAATTTTATGAGTAATTTAGATGAGATGCAAGATGGTTAAGAATCATCTTGCAGTAAGATGCTTACCATTTTGCTTAAAAATATTATGAACTTTTTAAGTTTTGAATTTCTTGATATGGATTTGTTATTGGGAAATGTAAATTATTTTATACTGTTAGAGCATGTGCTCCAAAAGATGACACTGCGTCATGTCATATTTTTTTTTTTTACAATTTCAGCGACGATTATCAATGCGGCGGTTATCAAGTCAAACGGTTATAAGTTTCAAGATGTTTATTACTGCATTGTACTGTTCACTGATATGTTCTTTAAGATAGTTTTATTAACTTGAAATATTAAGATTGTTCACTCATAAAATTAATATATAATTTATAATTAATATTCTTATGTGACAAAATTTCTATCATTAGAAGTCATTAAAATTGTTGTTATTGGGCAATGTCCCAATTCCATTTAGACTCAAGTTTTGAAAACAAATAATTATTTCCTTTTTGTGATTGATATTGTTTGGTCTCCAAGCAGTTGATTGCGGCTAGAAGACTATAGGGTTACTTGGGTTTACTATAAATATTAGATTATTTTCAACCTAGCTTGGTGTTACCAAATTATGTACCTCTAAGACATCCTTGTGAGATCTCCTTTTATCTATTCCACTTTGAGAGTTTTTGAAAGAACCCTAGAGGGAGGGGGGGGGGGGGGATGAATAGGGTTATGAAAATTTCTGCAAAATTAGATCACTTCTTTATTTCAGTTAATTGAATAACGTTGTATATCTCCTAAGGTAAAGGACCTTAGGGTTACATAGAACCAAGCACCTTACAATGGACGCTTCTTATTTCTGGAGAATTACACCCACCAAATCACAGCTTTGGTGTTTACACAATCCTAATTCCGTCTAGGATTCGAAAATGAAAGCCTAACACAACACTGCATCCGTTTAGAGTTTGATAGCACTCTCACAAAAAACGCACCGAACACTTTCACTCAAACACAAGAACACACTCTTTGTTTGAACAGACGATTGCTTCCATGGAATCGATGCTTTCTTCAGTCTTGCATTCGTCTATTTATGCTTCTTCTTTGAGGTTAGTATCCGTTGAAGAAGATTTTGAGAATATGCTGAATTCTTTCGATCTGCTTATTCTTTCCATAGAGACGAGATCTTCCTTCTTTCTTTGCGCGACAGAATCTGAGTTTCCTTCCAATTTTCTTCACAGATTGTTGCCTGCAATAGAGCGCATAGAATTAGTTTGTCTGATACGAAAATAGGATAGAATGGTAGGATTCTTGATTTACTGGCAACTTCCCTGAATTGGCTTCTCAGTTTGTCTTTCACTTCAAAACTCTTCGGCTTGCATGAATGTCCTTTAGGTGTGACGCACTTTGTGATGGATGAACGTCCTTCGGCCTGTTCTTCAAAAGGGGTTCTACAATCTCCCCTTTTTTGAGTGAAAGACAAAACCAAATGCAAGCATAGTATGTACAATAGGTATTAAGACAGATAAATGATCATTTATACAGGGGTTAGGGAAGAGATGGTTTAAGTTGGGTTTACAGACCTTGATGAGCATGAACAAAAAAAAAGTTCCATACTATCATACTATGCATAAATCATCTCCCCCTTTTTGGCGTTCAAGCAAAAAGGCAACAGGAGGAATGTTTGACAAAACAAAAGTTCAAAAGAAGCAGAGAAAAGCAGTTTAAGACTGAGGGTACTCCAGCAGAAGGGGAAGGGGCAATCTTCTTTTGAGCAGGACGCTTTTTCATTGTGGGGTAGAGTGAGGAAAACGGAGGGAATGAACGGAGAAGATGGTGGGGACGAAGAAGAGTAGACGGTAAGGATAGTGGGTGTGGGGGAAGAGGGTAAAAGATGAGTTTAAATAGAGAAAAGGAGTGGGTGAGAGTGAGTTTATTTGGAAGGCGAGGAAAGTAAATAAGGAAGGACCGAGAAGAATTGGGAAAGTAAAAAAATTCTGACGATTGGGGGGTTTAATTGTGATGTGAGTTGATTATGGAAAATGGGGGAAAACGGGGGATTTGAGGAGATGTTGCCTTGTTTTCGAAGGTTTGTATGGGGAAGGGATTTTCAAAAACCGTGTGTTTCTGGAAAGAGGGAGAATATTCTCTGAAAAAAAATAAATGAGGGAAAGAAGGAAGATTGTTTTTGAAAGAGAGTTAAGCCGAACAGTTATAGAAGAACTGCCAGCATAACTATATTGCCAAGGTTTTTATGTTGTGAGTAAAGCCTAATGAGGTTCAGTGACAAGATTGTCAAGGACCTTTATGCGCCTTTGAGTGTTAGAACATACCTTGTATGTGAGGGCCTTAGCTCCCCCTGAAGCAGGGAATGCTAGCTCCCCCTCAACTGGTCATTCAAGTTGTAACATACCAAGCTCTCTTCTATTGATTAGAAATTGTTCAGTAGGAAGAGCCTTGGTGAAGATATCCGCCAGTTGTTGATGTGTAGGGACAAAGTCCAGAGTGACATGTCCTTTGTCTACATGATCTCTGATAAAGTGATGTCGAACATCAATGTGCTTTGTGCGTGAATGATGTACTGGATTCTTAGTGATTTGAATAGCGCTTTAATTATCACACTTTTTTGGAATTTTTGAGAGCTCAACCCCAAGGTCCTTTATTTGTTGTCTGATCCACAGTAGTTGAGCACAACATGAACCAGCTGCAATATAATCAGCTTCTGCTGTGGAGAGAGCGACTGCGTTTTGCTTTTTTGATTGCCAGGATATCAAGGATAGACCTAGCATTTGGCATCCTCCAGAGGTACTCTTTCGGTTAGTTCTAGATCCAGCAAAATCAGAATCTGTATAACCTATAAGATGAAGGGGATTGTTGCTGGGGTACCATAGTCCAACGTCCTTGGTACCTGCAAGATATCTCAAAATTCTTTTGACTGCAATCAAGTGAGATTCTTTAGGAGCACTTTGAAATCGAGCACATAAGCATACACTGAACATGATATCAGGACGACTGGATGCTAAGTAAAGTAGAGATCCTATCATACCTCTGTAGACCTTATTTGAAATGTCCTTACCATTGTGATCGTGATCGAGCTTCAGTGTGGAGGACATTGGGGTACTGTAGTGTTTGGCATTTTCAAGACCATATTTCTTTAGAAGTTCTTTCACATACTTACTTTGGTTTATAAAGATGCCATCTTCATTTTGTTTGATTTGCAAACTGAGAAAGAAGCTAAGTTCTCCCATTAGGCTCATTTCAAACTCCTTGCTCATAAGATCAGAAAAGTCCTTCACTAAATTTTCATTAGTAGCACCAAAGATAATGTCATCTACATATACTTGAATAATGGTGGAGTCCTGACCTGAGACTTTGATGAACAATGTTTTGTCTATGAGCCCTCTTGTGAATCCATTTCGTAGGAGAAAAGAGCTTAGCCTCTCATACCAGGCTCTAGGAGCTTGTTTAAGCCCATAAAGGGCCTTCTGAAGCTTGTAGACGTGGGTTGTTGGATCTTGCTGTTCAAACCCTGGAGGCTGCTCAACATAGACTTCTTCTTTTAGATGTCCATTTAGGAAGACATTCTTGACATCCATTTGGTTTAGTTTCATGTGAGTTGATGAAGCGTATGCAAGAAGTATCCGAATGGCCTCTAGTCTTGCAACCGGAGCAAAGGTTTCTTCATAGTCAATGCCTTCTTCTTGATTGTACCCTTTAGCAACTAGTTTGGCCTTGTTTCTTGTGACAGTGCCATGCTCATCTAGCTTGTTATGAAAGACCCACTTTACACCAATGATTGGATGATGTGTTGGTCTTGGAACAAGTTTCCAAATTGTGTTGTGTTCGAACTGATTTAGTTCCTCTTGCATGGCAATAATCCAGTTGCTGTCCTTTAGAGCTTCTTCAGGTCCTTTGGGTTCAATCTGAGAGACAAATGCATGAAAGGCGCAAAAGTTTCTAAGAGAGGATCGAGTTCTAATACCTGTTTCCAACCCTGAAAGGAGGTTGTCAGCCGGATGAGCTGGTTTGAACCTGAAGGTCCTTGAAGGTTCATCAGTAGTTGGTTGAGTAGTTTCAGCATTTTGAGGAACTTCCGCTGGTAAAGGTCCTTGTTCTTCATGAACGGGTTCCTCAAGATCTGGATCTGATTGAGTGGGATCTTCTAGAGGAGGTTCTTCATTTTGTGGAGGAGGACCTTGTTGAAATATGCGAGAGGAGTCCTCATCATCATCATCTTGATGAATTTGAAACTTGATGGAGGATCTTTCTGGTAGAGAGTTAGAGGATTCATCTAAGACAACATGAATGGATTCTTCCACCTTTTTGGATTGTTTGATGTAGACTCTATAAGCTTTGCTAGTTAAGGAATATCCCACAAGGATTCCCTCTTCACTTCTTAGCTCAAACTTACTCAAGGTCTTCTTGCCATTGTGATGAACAAAACATTTGCATCCAATTGCCTTGAAGTGAGCTACGTTTGGTGTCTTGCCTTTGAATAACTCATAAGGTGTTTTCTTCATGAAGGACCTTATGGTGCATCTGTTGAGAACATAGGTTGAAGCATTTATGATTTCAGCCCAAAGAAAGAGAGGTAGGTCATTCTCATAGATGATTGTTCTGGCCATATTTTCCAGTATGCGGTTCTTCCTTTCAACCACACCATTTTTTTGTGGTGTCCTTGGAGCAGAAAAGTTGTGTGTGACACCTTCTTGATCACAGAATCTTCCAAATTGATCTTTGTTGTCGAATTCCCTTCCATGATCTGTTCTTATAGACACCAGACTGAGTCCTGTAAGGACCTTGAGTTGTCTGTATAATTTCTCAAACTCAGGGTAAGCTTCTGTCTTATCCTTCAAAAATAGAACCCAGGTAAATCTTGAATAATCATCAACAATGACTAGTATGTATGAACGTCCTCCTAGACTCTTGTAGGGGATAGGACCACAGAGGTCCATATGCAATAATTCTAAACATCTAGAGGTAGTTACTTGAGTCAGCGGTTTGAAGGAGGTTCTGATCTGTTTTCCTCTTGTGCATGCATCACATACCTTGTCACGAATGAAGTTCTGAGATGGTAGTCCTCTGACTAGGCCTAGGGTTTTTAACTTTTGAAGGGTTTTTATGTTCATATGTCCTAATCTACGATGCCATAACCAGGTTTCATATGATGCAACTCTAAGACATGTAAGGTCATTGGTTAGGGGATCACTAAGGTCAATAACATACACATTGTTCATCCGATGACCTTTAAGGACTATTTCATGAGACCCGTTTTCTATAACACATGAGTTCTTATTGAACAACACTTTGTAACCTCTATCACAGAATTGAGAAATACTTAAAAGATTATACTCTAAACCTTCTACAAAATATACATCATTTATACAATAAATTGTGTCCTTACCGACCTTGCCGACTCCAAGGATCTTCCCTTGGCTTTTGTCTCCAAACGTTACCTTCCCATTTTTATTGTCCTTGAGTTCTCTAAATTTGGTTGGATCTCCAGTCATGTGTCTCGAGCATCCGCTGTCCAAATACCAGAGGTCGTTGTGAGCCCTGAGACATACCTGCACTGAAGGACATTATACCTTTCTTTGGTCTAGGCTTTTTAAGAAAGGATTTCTTGTCTTGAAAGATAGGTACTGCGTTTGGCTTCTTTGGAACCCACTAGGCTTTGGTCTTTGGTTTTGGTATATTTGTAGGTTTGTGAGTGGGTAGGGAATCTGTTTTACTTTCTGGTGAACTAGGTTGGTTAGTGGAGGTCTTTTTCTGAGAGTGTAGGGTAGAGTGAACTTGATTGATTTCTTGATTGAGAATGAAGTTTAGCTCTTTTTGGTCTTGTAACATTTCATCTCTCATACTGATAATATCAGTTGTGAGATTTTTAATTATCTCATGTTGAGTTGCTATGGTTCTTGAATTTGTTTCAGCAATTCTAGTAAGGTAGTGTACTTTGTCGGTGAGGGTTGCAATATAATCAAGCAGATTAAGCAATCTTGATTTCAAATTATGTTCAGGACATTTAAGAAAGAGATCTGTAAATACCTTTTCATTGTCATATGTTTCTGTAAGGTCCTTTGCCATGAGACAAAGATTGACAATCTTCTCAGACTCGCTTTCACTATCACTGCCTTCACTTTCACTCCAAGTGGCAACCATAGCTTTGCTGCTCAATCTTTTTCCTTTGAGATCACTTTGTTCTCTGACCTTCTTTATGTGAGGACATTCTCTGATCAAGTGATCTGTTGCACCACAAGCAAAACATTTGTATTCATTTTCATCCTTGGTTTGAATTTTACCTTTGGGTAAAGGTCTTTTGGAGGATGATTCTCTTATGTAGCCACGGAATCTGGGATTCTCTTTGTATAGTCGCCTGAAACCTTTAGCTAGCATGACCATAATTTCCTCATCATCATCTTCAGATTCCTCTTCTGGTTCCTTGGTGCTTTTGAGAGCAATGTCCTTGGTTTGAGTGCCTTCAGTCAGGCGAATCTCATGTGCAAGGAGCTTCCCTATCAGTTCTTCAAGCTTCAATGTCTCTAGATTTTGGGCTTCTTCAATAGCAGTTACTTTTGGTCCCCGTTTATGTCTAGGTAGACACTGAAGGACCTTGTTCACTAGCTCTTCGTTTGTATAGGTCTTCCCAAGTGACTTGAGGTGGTTGATTATTCCACTGAATCTTTTGAACATTGATTCAATGGATTTATTGTCTTCCATCTTGAAGCCTTCATACTTTTGAACAAGTATGTTGACCTTAGTATTTTTCACTTGATTTGTTCCTTCATAGGTTGTGACCAAGTAGTCCCATATCTGTTTCGCTGTATCAAGATTAGACACTCTTTCAAATTGGTTAGAATTAAGACTACAAATCAAAAGATAGTGTGCATGAGTATTCTTCTTTGCTTTCTCTTTCTCTTCAGCTGTATACTCATATCTTGGCTTGTCACTTTGTGTCCCATTCTCGGAATTCTTTTGGGGAGTAGGATAATTTCCTTCTCTGACTATGTCCCAAATGTCCTCATCTTGATTTCTCAAGAAGATTTCCATGTGGCGTTTCCAAACTCGGTAGTTGTCACCTGTCAGCAGGGGTGATCTGTTCCATGAACGTCCTTGACTTAAGTCACCCATGTTGTGATCTCCCATGATCTTTGCCACAGAGCGATTAGTCTCTGAATTTTCAGTGGACCAAGCTCTGATACCTATTGAAAGAACCCTAGAGGGGGAGGGGTGAATAGGGCTATGAAAATTTCTGCAAAATTAGATCACTCCTTTATTTCAGTTAATTAAATAACGTTGGATATCTCCTAAGGTAAAGGACCTTAGGGTTACAGAGAACCAAGCGCCTTACAATGGACGCTTCTTATGTCTGGAGAATTACACCCACCAAATCACAGCTTTGGTGTTTACACAGATTGAATCCTAATTCCGTCTAGGATTCGAAAATGAAATCCTAACACAACTCTAGATCCGTTTAGAGTTTGATAGCACTCTCACAAAAAACGCACCGAACACTTTCACTCAAACACAAGAACACACTCTTTGTTTGAACAGACGATTGCTTCCGTGGAATCGATGCTTTCTTCAATCTTGCATTCGTCTATTTATGCTTCTTCTTTGAGGTTAGTATCCGTTGAAGAAGATTTTGAGAATATGCTGAATTCTTTCGATCTGCTTATTCTTTCCATAGAGACGAGATCTTCCTTCTTTCTTTGCGCGACAGAATCTGAGTTTCCTTCCAATTTTCTTCACAGATTGTTGCTTGCAATAGAGCGCATAGAATTAGTTTGTCTGATACGAAAATAGGATAGAATGGTAGGATTCTTGATTTACTGGCAACTTCCCTGAATTGGCTTCTCAATTTGTCTTTCACTTCAAAACTCTTCGGCTTGCATGAATGTCCTTTAGGTGTGATGCACTTTATGATGGATGAACGTCCTTCGGCCTGTTCTTCAAAAGGGGTTCTACAGTTTTAATTATTATGAGATTGTAATCTCCCTTATATCTCGTTACCATTTCTTTGAGATATGTCTACTCCCATTGTGCTATAACCATTTGAGATATTTTCTTCTTGATCTCGTTATTTTATACAGTCGTTTGGGATATCCTTTGTAATATCTCCATTATAGTGGATTTTATCTTGCCTCCGTGCTTTTTTCTTACTTTGGGTTTCCACGTAAAAAAATTTTCTACGTCACCCCTATTCTTCTTATTTATTTTTTCAAATACCTACATCCCTAAATTAATTATCTTGTTTGTTTCTGCTACAATATTAAATATATTCAATCTAGAACTGATGGAGATTTGCCTAGCATTGGTCTCACCTTTGGGGACCTAAGGTTCATAGAGAATGATGGAGATTCACCTAGCCTTGGTCTCACGTTTCGGGACCCAAGGTTCATAGAGAATGATGGAGATTCACCTAGCCTTGGTCTCACATTTGGGGACCCAAGGTTCATAGAGAATGATTGAGATTCGCCTAACATTGGTCTTACCTTTGGGGACCCTAGGTTCATGGAGGGTACATGACGTGCAAGCAAGCTAGAGGGGAGCAAAGTCACGTGAAAGAAGTCCTACAAGTCACGTGAAAATGTGAAAGAAGTCCTACAAGTCACGTGAAAAAAAGAAGTCTTAAGAAGTTTTAATAGTATTTGTGTATTTCCTTATAGTAACTAAGTTTGTTATAGTAGCATTTGTATTTTCCTTATTATTAGGAAAGTTAGTTATAGATATTTTCCTTATTAGTAGTTTAGTTTGTTATAAGGCATAGTGTCAAGTATTAATTAGTATAGTAGGAGTCTAGAAGAGTCTAGAAGGGAATAAGTCCTAGTCTTGGACGTGTAACTAATCCAATTAGGATTAGGAAATCCAAATCCTAGAAGGATTCGTTGTAACTAATCCAAATAGGATTAGGAAAGGGGAGTCCTAGAAGGATTCTAGGTTGCTTTTGCGTGAAGCCTAAGTAATCCTAGAAGGATTAGGTCTTAGTCTAGTAGATAAGGAGGTTTGTAACGTCCCAAAAGGACACACAACTTTTGATTACGAATACAAAACGAGTTTTTACTTACTCTGAGAGTTTTCCTCTTTTCTTTTCTACTATTGTATCTTAAATTGGCTATTCAAGTGGTGAGGTAGAGCTTGTTCTTATACTTAGAAGGCGTTTCTGTAACTAAGTAGAAGAGCAGGAAGCCCTAGGGATTCAACTTGTGGTGTCTCTATATCAAGTTCGATTCCCTTGAACTATCCAAAGTTTCAATCTTTCTTGAACTTTCCCTACAAAACCCTAGCTAGCTTTTCGTGAACTACCCTATACCCTAGGTTTGTTCACATCCCCCCACTTTGATGTGTAATTGATCAAACCCTAGCTTTGCATCAGTTATACATCAAGAACTTACTCCTTACAAGAGGTTCCATATCTGAATTTCGATCCTAACAGTTGTTCAAATAGCTCATTCAATGTTGTTCACTTCTAGTATAAAATGAACAGTGATAATATGTATTAGTGACTAATAGAGTCATGTATATTGTACAATAGTGAACAATGAAAGCATTTCTAATGAACAAATAGGTGTGAAATCAAATAGGTGTGCACTTGTGGCTTAATATAGCTAGAACATGGGTGATATAATTTTTTTTTCTAACTTTTTTAATTTCTAAAATTAAGTTCCATGGTGAAAATGGAGTACATGCTCCAAGTGCATATAATAGGTATTGAGGAGGGAACCAAGCAATGCTTTTTGTTGAAGTGGATGATATGTGTAGGTCAATTCAAGTAAAAACAAAATATAATTCTGTAGAATAGTAAGTTATGTTTAACTTAACCCAACTTTACCTCACCTTACCTTACCTTACCTTACCTTACCTAACTCCCTAAAAACATTCAAACCAAACTCAAAATTTTAATAAAAAAATATGTTGAAATAATGCTTATTTAATCATTAATATATTTCCACTTTTTCCAACAGTTATAACCTTTTTCATTTATTCTCCCCAAAACATTCAAATATATTAATAAACTATTTCCACCCTACTACTAACATAACTCAAAACAATCTCGATCAATATTTCCTTTCCTTTCTTTTCCTTACTTACCAATTACAACTTAATCCTACCCCTTTTAAAGAGCAGGACCTAAGACAAATTTATAAGGTTATTGAAATTAAATAATCCAACTTGTGAGATAATTTAGATACGATGAACTGACATTTGGAATTTGAACTCGACAAACTATAATTAACATTCTATTAGATTGAGTGAACTTTTACCCATTTCGACTCGTATGAAAAGTGACCTGACAAAGGTGATTGCTTAAGTAAATTATTTAAAAGGTGAAAATAATAAAAAACACCTTGATCACCACTGTAAATCACTTTTATGAAGAGTTGAAATCCGTGAAAGTCTATTCAATCTAATTGAATGTTAAGTATAGTTTTGTCAAACCTAAATTCCAAAGGTCAATTCATCGTATCCAAATTTTTTTAACGATTAAATTATTTAATTCCAATAACCCAAATTTATTTGGTGTCATGTTCTAACACCATTGAGTTTATTTTCATCAACTTAGTAATGGTTTACTCCAATCTAAATGGTGTAAAGTAGGGGTTATTAATTTCCAATAATCCCTAATTAAGCAGTGATTATTCACATTCAATATTTTTTTCTTTTCAATAACCTTTCGATTTTTTGGTATATAAATTGCTTTAGTTTTAGTTGTGTTAAGTTGTAGGAGGTTCACAAATTCTATTGGTTAAAGTGATTGATAAAGAAATATCTTTGATAAATTTTGCATTATATTTGAAAAGTTTCTCCCAACAATCGCACATGTTAATGTTCTTGCATTTTTCGAAAATATACCAGTTTTTATTTCCTTTTTCATAATAAAAATGGAAAAGATGGTTGAGTGTCTCTTGTCTTACTCTTTTTTTTTTTTTTTTTACAAGGGTAAGCGGTCCCGTCTATTGGGCCCCTATCTCAGGATCTAACCCAGCGGACCGTTATTGGACTAGGGGACGAGGGTGTCGATTCCTTTGTTCAAGGCCCAACCTTCTTGCACATAACACTTCCGTACGCTGATAAGCCATGAATACTCCCCCAAGATTCAAACCCTGGTGGGAGGGGGAGAAAGTGGTGTTCACCCACTCGACAACTCTTGTCTTACTTACTGTACCACTTTAATTTTTAATGACTAAAATAATATACTTGCAAAATTTGTATTGCTGCATTAATATAAAAATATTTTCACAAATAAATTAGTGATGTTAATTATATTTTTTTGTCATTTTTGAACTTTAAATTGTTGTATATCTTTAATGACTAATGATCAATGTTTTATAAATATTAATTACACTTTCACTACAGCGACAGAGAGTAAAGAATGAAGGAAATATGTTAGATTCATTTTTCAAAAAACAAATATTCAATAATTAGAAAAATATTCTTTATTTTAACGTTCTGCATAAATTTTCTTTTTCTTTCTTTTGATAGGATTATATGAGATGATTGGAATTGAATAACATGTGCTTTTATGACAAACGTAACAATTTAACTATTCTTTTATGTCGTTGGTATGGTGTGGAAATTGTGTGATATGATAAAATTGTAGAAAATGCGATGAAGTATGGAATGATATGATAAAATTTATGAAAAGTGTGATTGATATGGTAGGTGATGAGAGAAAATGTGAAAGTAAAGAAGAAAATTGAGGAAAGAGAAAAGTGAGGCAATATATTGATAATGATTATAGTAAAGAATTGTATGTTGTAGTAAAGTGTATAAGAATATTGAGTAATATGATGAGTTATGACAGCGCATCACACCACACCATTCAAAAAAATAGGAATAACTAGCATTTTATGACCCATGCAATACACGGAAAGTTTTTATTATCATAATTCATATGTTTTCTTGATGCGATTGCACATTGATTATGATATCCTTACTGCTTATAATCATCAATTAAATTAAAAATAAAAAATAATTTGTATTGCATAGATATGCTCAAATTTAGTAAACGCATGTAATTATTGTTGGAATTAGGGTCAAGGACATTACAACTACATTCACCAAGGACCTCAGACGGAATTTTGATATGCAAGACAATATTACGAAAGCAAGAAAGAAAACAATTCTCAAAGAAATAAGATAATCACATATGGAAAGAATCATAAGGATCTCCAACAAAGGAAGTAGTCGTTAAAGCATATTGTCAGCACAAAATCTAGAAGGAAATCAGAGAATCACAAGGAAAGAATCATGAGGATCTCCATCAAGGAAGTAGTCGTTAAAGCAAATTGTCACGCCCCACAAAAGGAAGAAAATCAACCCGAGAGACTATAAAGGCATCCCCTGACCTAAACGACAAAGGTAATCGATTCCAAGGAAAAAATCGAGAAGAGTGTTGTGTAGGAAATCATATGTTAGATTTCTAGGTCTGTAGCCAGTAAGGTCCTTGGTGAGTCTTGTAGCGAGTAAAGTAATTCTGGTGAGTGAGTAGCCAACGTGGTTGCATGGTGAGAGTAACCTTATAACAAAGGTTGATTGTTAAGTCTCTGTGAGTGAGATACCACCCACATAGTTAGCGAAAATATGTTGTAATTGCCTTATGGCCAACGTAGTTGGCAAATCATTATGTTGCAGCTGTTCTGAGGACATCAAGCCTGGACAGTGAAACCATTCTTCTGTAACTGTCATAGGCATATTATCTCCTAGACAATGAGACCACCAGTTGTGTAACATTTTCTAAATTTCATTCAATAATATAATTATTTTCTTTACACTATATACGTATTAAGTCTTGACTAAGTTCAAGAATAGTTGCTAACGTCCTTACCCAAGTGTGTAGAATCTTTTGATAATCCTATTCACCCACCTCTAGGGTTCTTTCAAATGGTGTCAGAGCAGGTCCACTCAATAAGAGATAACCGCTTTGTGGAAAAGATCATGGTTGGGATCAACGATGTTGATATCGGATAAGGACATTCCTTGAGCACACCCCCATTATTCTGAGGATGAAACTTTTCCCACTAGAAGAAGCGTATGCAAGCATTTATCATAGATCAAGACTATGGTCTATGGGACATAATTGAGAATGGAGACTCTGTCCCCATGATTACAGAAATCACTAAACCCAAAATTAAATCTAAATATACTGCCAAGGAAGCGGAAAAGGCAAATAAAAATGTTAAAGCCTTACATACTCTCTATTGTGGACTTGATTCCAATGAGTTTGAATATGTCTCTGCCTGTGATACAGCCAAGCAGGTGTGGGATACCTTAGTAACTATATATGAAGGAACGAGCCAAGTTCGAGAAATAAGGATTGACAATTATGTCAAGCATTAATAATCCTTCAAAATGAAGAATGAAGAATCCGTCAAAGACATGTACAAACGGTTCGCTATCAGAGTCAACAATCTCAGATCCTTAGGTAAAACCTACTCCAATGAAGAAAAAGTTTGCAAAGGTCCTCAAATGTCTTCTGAGAAAGAAATGGGAATCGAAAGTTACCACAATCGAGGAAGCTCAAGATTTAAAAACTCTCAAATTAGATGACCTCATTAGAAAGCTTCTTGCTCACAAGATACATCTTCAAAAAGAGCATGATGAAAAGGAAGAAGCAACCAGCAAGGACCTCAATGGTCCTAACGGCAAGTTAAATGAGGATGACAAGAACCGGGGCTTGGCTTTGATGGCTAAGGAACTCAAGAAACCTTGGAAGAAATGTCATAACTCCAAAGGATCCTCATCCAAACAAGTTAACCAAAGAGGTAAGGGCTCCTCAAATAATGAAACTAACCCACTTTCTAACTTTGTTTGTGGTGATCCAGATCACTTGATGGCCTCTTGGAGGGACAATAGTGGCAACTAGAGTGATGAGGAGGAGGTTTCCAGTCATTGTCTTATGGGAAAAGACACCAGTGATACCGAAGATGTAACAACCCTAGAAAAACCTCTCCTTAATACGTGATAATTAGCCTAATTAAGCAAGATTAAATATTAACTCATGAATTAAATAAGCGCGTGCTCCTTTATTTTATTAACCCGTCTATGTTTTGCAGGACTTGAACAGCGCAACGACCGGTTCTTTTTGAGTGTCTTTAAGCTCTTTCTTTTCCAAGTTCTTCCGTTAAAATTCGGGATATCTCAGTTCAATTACAAATTCTGTGGACCAGGATCTTTATTTTTTTTTAGGATTCTTTTTATTAAGGAATTAGGTCTAAGTACAAGAATTTAGGTGGTGGGTTATAGTTATTTTCGAGTTACCATGAGTATTTTGTGATTTTAAAGATTAGTGTTTTATTTTAGGAATTTGGGAGATATGTATTTATGAAGAGGAAGAAAAAAATTAACAAAATTGGGGGTTTTTATTTGTTGGGCCATTCGGCCAGTCCAAGAGAAGGAGAGAGGAGAGTGGGCCTTTATGTTTAATGAAGTTGTATATAATTTAGGGAGGGAGTAGTATTATTAGGAAGATATTCAAACACAATCCTTCATTCTTTGTCCCTTGTGCATGCCCCTTGGTCTCCCCCTCACTCACTCTCTCGTCCCCCTCCCTCTACTGACCACCACCAGCACAATGATGCAGCTCCACCGGATGCCACCGCCGGACACCGCACCATCATCATCCTTCCTTCACCCTTTTTCAAATTGTAACTCTCTCCAACTTATTTCTCTTACTCCTCTTTCTTTTTCCAATTAAATCTAAGTTAGAATATGAGTTTTGGTGAGTTTTTATGTTGTTTTCAGAAGTGGTTGTCAAGTTCTAGTAATTATCCAAAGAAAGGTGAAGGATTCAAGTTCAAAGGAAGAGAGTTGGGTGAGTTTTGATAACCCCTTGTTGTATTAGTTTATATTAAGTGAATTCTTTGTGAATGATGAGCATGCATGTACTTTTAGAAGTGTAATTTGCTGTGAAGGCATGGAAAAGTTGTTTGATTCATGTGCATATCTATAGATTATACACATGGGCGTAACCAAGGAGAGGCTAGCCAGGGCCATGGCCCCCCAATCCAGATAAAACTAAATATATTTGCATGAAGTATCAAAGAAATATTTGTAGAGTTTTGGTTATAATTCATGTTATCACACTTGATGTCAAGGGTTCAAAACTTCTTTGGAGCATTTTTTCTAATTTTTCCTTATTATTTTTCAAAATCTACCTCTTTTCTCCTCTTTCCTCCACCCTAATAACATGTTCTAGCTCCGCCTTTGATTATACATGAGATGGGAAGAATGAAAGTTTTGTGGTGGTGCATGTAAAGTTTGGTGTTAGATTGTGAAAAGAGTTGTTGTTATGAGATTGCATGGACTTAAAATGGTTGTAAATGGTGATTTTCTTATCTTTTCAAGGCTTGATTTTATAGTTGTGAGAGTCAAACTATGTTTCAAGAAGGATTTAGGTTAAAACACAAAGATTTAAGTGTGCATGTTAATGGATTTCAAGGAGCAATACAATCTGGTTGGTTTTTGGTTTTTCCAAAAAATAAGGGACGTGATTATAAGTAATATTATGGCATTCCTAGGTAGATAAAAGTGTTAGCTAGCATCCGGTTTTTACGGTTCGTCGTTTCGATGAGTATGTTATGATTTATGGCCAAAATCGTAAACCCGCGCGAATTTGAGTTTTTCTGACGACAGCGTAAAGTTGGATGTTTTACGACTAGTTAGGGGTTGCTATGATTTAAGGTCTGAACATAAAATTTTATAGGACAATCTAAGCTTTACAGAATGGTATGGTATGCGTTTATAGGATATCGGGAGAGAGAGTTAGGAGCTGCTAATTGGAGGACAAGAAATATGAAATTTCCAGAATTTAAGTTATCGTGGCTGCCTCTGTTATAGGCTGTTTTTCCACCTTTTCCTTAGCTTAAATCAATTGGTAATGAGAATAAAAGTTGGAGTATGAATCACGAGCTTTCCATGGATAACTTATAGGCCTAAAACCGTTTAGTATAACTCAAGTTATGGCCTTCCGAAAAAGGCTAGTCGACACTTGCAAGTTCTGGGCATATTAGGTGATTGAGTATTTTTTACCCCTTTTATCATGTTTTTAGACTTTGGGGTAAACTGTAAAGCTATAAGGCGTGTTTTAAGCCTTCCGGAAAGTCCTCTTATGCGATGATACGATGTCTATAGTGATAGTTGTGATTCTTTCATTGTATGTTAGGGAATTAAATTCATAATTCAAGCCGGTTATGTTACTCAAGATATCTATTCTTTCTCCTATTTAGATAGGGGTCTAATTCTAAATTTCTTCTCTTTTCTAAGTCCCTTCAAGTGGTCGTTGCTCTCTCGCTGTTCAAGTCCCAGCTCGTTTTGTCGTATTTTCTCAAGTTTCAGGTATGTGTGCTATTTGGTTTTATGAAATCCATGTACTTAATTAACTACTTCTCGTTATATTTTGAACACGTGCTAAAATGGTTCTCGTGTATACTTTATACCAAGGACATGGGTTTATAACTATAAGGTTTATACGCTAGCAATACTCCTTTTACGGGGAAAATGTCTTTATGTATTATGGATAAATTTATGTGCTTGTGTTCAAGCGGTGTTTTTATAATCTAAATCAACTTATGTTGTAAACACCAAGTTTAAGCTTGGTTACGAAAGGCCAAGGAGTCACCTTCTAAGAAGCTTTTAAGAAAATTCAAGTATCATTCAAGGAATGTTCTTTTAATGTATTTTAAATAAGTTTGGTTTGTAAAGTTTGCTTTGTGGTAAAACTTCCTAAAACTCTTTTTTAAGGTTATTAAAGCCCTGCCCATGGTTTATTGTGCTTAGAAGCACACCAAGAAGCTATTGTCATAGTACACACCATGTTCACGTGCTTTGCGCATCTCATGTAATTTGTTCATGTGCCTTAGTGCAACCAAGAAATTAACTAGTTCAGTGCCTTAGATGCTCACCACGAAAATCTGGCCAGTAGGATAGATATCCACCATCCGGATCTCCCGATCGGTCCAGGTATGCGCATACGGAGGCCTAGCCGATGATCGCAAGTAGGGGCATATATGTCATGATCTTTCATATCTTAAACTCCTCTATCTTTGTCGCATGGTTTTGGTCATGAAATGATTTTAATCAAGGATTGTAATATTTTCCTAACTCTCCCCATAAGGCCAAGAAAATTATCTTTAAAGTTAAGTTCGAGTCTTTTATTCACGAACCATAATCATGTATTTCCTTTTTGTGATGCTACTTACGTCCTTTAGCATATGATTTATCACCTCTTTGCATTGTGGCTGTTGAGATTAACCAATCTAACGTGTTGTTACATGAATTTCATAACTGGTATCAGTTGGCTAACCTGAAGTATGTCTTAATTATTCCTTTACTTTTAATTTCCTATTTGGTGGAGCCGCGCTCAAAACGAGAAAACGATAAGTTTTTACTTACTATTTTATTTCCCTAGTTTGGTAGTATACGTATTGAGTTAATCTCACTTTTAAGTTGTTTTGTTACCTTTAGGAACTTAAGGAAAGGGCAAGGGAAAGGTCTCGGAAGGGCGGAACCCCAAAGCTTCGTGAGAGGATTTCAGGTGATTGTAGAGCTTCTTTTGGAAGTCATCTAAGCTCGATGGATTTGGGTTGTGATGAACTTAGTGTTTGACTTTTGATTTTTGGGTGGTTGTGCATGATTATTATGAGTCATTGTAGGGCCCGCGGCCTGGAGGGCACGGTCCCCCACGGAGTGTCGATCGACATAGGGTTGCTTATTTTTCCTAGGGTGCATTATTAATATTTTTTTTACATGCACAAAATAAATATTTTCAATCGCCATTTCATGTAGTTCATGCTTAAATATGTTTAATCCTCGATCTCAAAATTACAATGGATCATATTCGTTAGGAAATGGACCGGGACCTCAAGACCACAAAATCCTGGCGGATTTCTTAGGTCAATCAAGGTTCAAGCCCATCCCAAACGAGAATATTGGTCACAGGGGGTCGAAATAACGCACCAAACATGCATACGGGCTGGAAATCCGCGAGGATTTTCGACTAGTATGCTGGGCCGGTCCATTATTCACACCATGCGTCCATTTTGCAACCAAAAATAGGAATCTGGCTCGACCCACTGGCCAGAGATCCGCGAGGACTTCTGAACGGTGCGCCAAGTTGACTCGATATTCATGTCAAAGGCCACTGAAAACTTTGAGATAAGGGTCAATCATACAAAGCCATTAACATGCATGAAATGAAACGGAGT
This sequence comes from Portulaca oleracea, assembly GCA_029582165.1. Lineage (NCBI taxonomy): Eukaryota > Viridiplantae > Streptophyta > Magnoliopsida > Caryophyllales > Portulacaceae > Portulaca > Portulaca oleracea. The sequence continues at coordinate 9,826,677 of CM055881.1, read as the reverse complement.
CGCCAGTTAGTTTTTATAAAATAAAAAAAAAACTAACAAAACAAAAGGAAAACTCCATGATCTTCGAACCAAAGCCGAGATCAGGGGTAAAGGTGTCGATGTAAAGGGGATGCCTTTACATCACCCGCCATGGCGGCCTTTACTATGTTCGGTTTCTAAAAAAACAAAACTAAAACGCAATAGTTGTCACACTAAATTTTAAAAAACATGCTAACAAAACAATAAAGAAATACAAACATCCGAGCGGAAATAAAAAAAAAAGTAAAAAAAAAGTTACCAACGGGCAGGGTGCTAGAACTACATGGTTACAAACTGGAAGAACAAAAAAAAGAAAGCAAAATTACCAACCCCACCTGCAGGGATCTGCGAAGATTTCCCTTTCGGAGTCAGTCTCCGGACTCAACTGGCTCATGTTTCTTGGCTCTGGCCAAGTTTTCTCTCACAAAATCCGCGAGAATCTTCTACCTAAAAAAGAATGCCACACCAGTTTCTTTGATATTCTATCTTTTGAAGCACACCTATACCCCAGTTTTTCCCCCCAGCAAATCCGCGAGACTCTTCCTTTTATAATGTGACTTTTCCGCAGTTGCCCTTGACAGCACATCCCCCCATCACCCAACAAATCCGCGAGGATTGGCTTAGTGGGGAGTGTCAGTTGCCAGTTTACTTGACCAGATTAACTGTTGTCTGACCGAAATAGTAACCGCCATAAAAAAGAAAATCCGCGAGAGCTTCCTGGGCCAGATTTTGAGATTTTATACTGGACTGCAAAATCCGCGAGAATCTTGTCCGGGCCCAAAAATGCAAAATCCGTGAGAATTTTGTCTAGTCCAAAAAATGCAAAATCCGCGAAAATTTAGCTGAGCCCAAAAATGCAAAATCCGCGAGAATTTGCCCGGGCCCAAAAAAAAAAGAGTGCAAAATCCGCGAGACTTTGCCTGAGCCAAAAAAAAAATGCAAAATCCGCGAGACTTTGCTTGAGATTTTGCGAGAATTTTTGTATTGGGCTGCAGCTTAAACTGGCCTGGGCGAAAAAGTAAGAAATCCGCCAGGATTTATCCGAGCCGAAAAAATGCAGAAATCCACCAGAATTTATCCGGGTCTTGAAAAAATGTAGAAGTCCGCCAGAATTTGTCCTTTGGGCCACTGGAGATATTAGCTTGAAATAAGCTCAATCCGTATCTACAGTTAGCCCCCACTTTGACAGAGCCTGAGTAAGGCGAATGTTAAAGTAAACATCTTTGAAAATGCTGATAGTTAATCGGAGATAGTCCGCTACTAGCTTGATTGCTGGATATTGTCCATGCTAAATTATCCAAGGGTAACTTGAAAAAATTTGACCGGAGGTAGTCCGATGCTGACTTGGTTGCTGGATGTCATCCAGGCTTGATTATTCAAGGTTAGCTTGAATACTGAAAATTATCCGGAGTTAGTCCGTTGCTAGCTTAGTTGCTGGATATCGTCCAGGCTTGATGTGATCATTTACCTGAAAATGAACAGGCTTATGAGTATATAAAAAAATATTAAAATAAAAAGAAATAATATAAATAAAATAAAAATAAAAAATAAAATGAAATAAAAATAATATAAAAATAATAAAAATAAAATAAAGTAATAAAATAAATAAATAAATAAATAAATAAAAATAAAAGAAAAAATAATAAAGAAAGATAAAGATGATACTTTCCTTCCATGCTTCTTCACCACCCATTAGTCATGCATGTCAGTCTTCTTCACCATCCATTACATGTCAGTCTTCTTCACCATCTATTTCCAAGCCATTTTCACTCTGATTCCACTCCATTTCACACAAATCCGCGAGGCACTGATAACACCCACTATTGAAGATCTGCATAGAGCTACTGAAGAGCGAGTCAGAACTGCAAAAATTTGATAGATATTCGAGTAAAATCCGCGAGAAATTGAGCCAAACTGCAACCGGGTATGTTTTTTTTAGTCAAATTTTGAGTCTTTGAAACACCATTGATGAGTTGGGAAATCCGCGAGAAATTCATGTTTTCGAGTGCAGATCCGCGAGAATCCCACAAGACGCGAGAAACACCATTCATTCCTTCAAATCCGCGAGACACCCAAAGCACAACCGAGCCATTTCCGTCCCTGCTGCCAACTTTCTAAAAACAAATGTGACAAATCCGCGAGAGACCCAGAAATTCGGACTGTCTCGAGCTAAGCTTCACTTGAAACCTCACAGAATAAAGGTATGTCTTTGAAAATTTTAACAAATTCCTCTTGAGATCCGCGAGACACATCCGATAAATTTCTGAAATTTTCCTTCATTTTACCCAGAAAATCCGCGAGAAATTAGGCCATTTGCCTTTTGAAATCTTAGACAAATCTGCGAGAAACTGAGCTAATATTGCAACCGGGTATTTTTCTCTCAGTCGAACTTTGAGCTTCAATCATGTCTTCTAATGAAATCTGCGAGATTCCCATCTCTTCTCCACTTTGAGTGAGCTCTACATTTTGAAAACTTTGAGTCCATGCTTGTTGAACTCAAATTTGCGTAAATTTGGTAGAACTTTTCTGTCAAATCTACGAGATTTTTTCCAGTTTGGGGAGCTAAGAAATCCGCGAGATTTTCATCAGGCGTGCATCAAAATTTTCAAAACTAAACAACCTCTTGTGCCCAAATCCGTGTGATTTCTAGTTTAGGGAGTTTCGAATTTTGACAGATTCTAATCAAAATCCGCGAGAAGCTGAAGTGAAGCCGAGTTGCTAAAGATTTTGAACCGCGCTTCGAATTTTTGTTGAATTCCTGAGTGTATCACTTGAAAGATTTTTCATTTATGAAACTGAAATCCGCGAGAAACTATATTGTTTCTAAACATTTTTGCTGTTAAATCCACGAGGTGCTGAACCGAGCTTGAGCCAAAAAATGTACTGAAAATTTGGCAGATCCGCGAGACTCTATGCTAGTTTGTAGCTGATTTTGTCTATGTATTTGAGTCTCTGTTTCAAAAAAAACCTCATGGAGTGTTCCATTAAACTATCATGAGTGTCGGGACACGAATTCACGCAAATTTCAGTTATTCCCGAGCACGTGAGCTAAAATTTTCTTCGGATAAAGTCAAATTATAAAATCTTCCAACAAAATATACTATGTGTGAGGTGGTAAATCCGCCGGAATCTAACAGAACCTGTGCACATGTCTTATATATATTTTTTTAATTCTGGACCTGCTATCAAGTCTTGAACCCAAATCCAGCAGGATTAAGTTTTGGACGTATTATGTTTCAGTAAAGTTCATAACGTTGACCTTTCATGCTCATTTTGTGGCTGGAATCCGCGAGGAGTCCAGTTGCATTTGAACATTTATTTTCATTTTTTTTATTCTATTTAACCTGTTTTGAACTGTACCAAAAGAATCCAAAATGGCTTGGGTAAGAAACCAAATCCGCGAGGATTTTGTTGGCTCGGCCCGACTTTTTACTATATTTTCAAAATATCAAGCAAGTTAGAAATTGGATCCGCGAGGATCTGCTTTGAAATCAATGACTTTTTTGATATTTAAATCACTCAATAAAAACAAACAAAATCATGTCTATAAGCCCACTTTGAAATGTGGGCTAATGGACTGAACCACCTTATTTTTTCAAGCTTTGCTTGAGCATTTGAGAGGTCTATGCCCAAGTTGAGCAATTACTTTGTTTGGAACCTTCAAGTTTACCCTAGAACAGTTATTCGACAATCTGTCCATTTCGCAGGGATATCCCGAATACCAACAGGATTGGTCATATGATGCTTATCAAACACCCACAGAATACAAGGATATTCCTCCTGAGGCTCCTGTTCTGGCCATGCCTGCCCCGAGCGCCTCTAGCTTCTTTGACTCATCTTCTTCATACTTCATGGGTAAGGAAGAACCAGTTGAGAAGGAATGCGATGATGATTGGAGCTTAACAACCCTAGTCTTGAGAGTTCCTGTTTTGCAAGGTCACTATCCATGCTGCTACCATGTTGATGAGTCAGGGCGAGTTTATACTTATGTAGCCCCTAATACTTCATGGGTCGAAGAACCTACTGCAGAAGAGTACCGTCCTGACCCGACTCCTCAACCTTCTTCCTGGGCAGCTGACGGGTGGAACTATTTCGCTGACGGGCCGACGCTTCAGTTTTTCAAGCGGATCATTGAGAATTATCCATGTATAATGCTTAAACAACTGCTGTCTTATTTGTTATTTGACTCATGAGCTATCCTAGATGTAGACATTGATGCAAATGCTAATGTATGAATTACTATGTTTTTGTTTATTATTTTTCTTTAAAAGAAACCAAATGAAATGCAAGACACAGCAGATAAAGAAAGACATTGAGCTGTGGTCAAAACAAAAGTAAATTTCTATAAATATTGTCAAAAGCAATTAAATTTTGATTACACCAAAATTTACATAACAAGCCTCCCTGCAAATAATGACTCGGGCCTTTAATCGACCCAAACAACTTGACAAATCCGCGAGGATTGGCCTCGCTCCCTGTACTCAACACTGTTGACAGCCCACTATCATGAATAATTCCTTCCATTTGACAAATCCGCGAGGATTGACTTTGTTCCCCGGACTTAAAATCCGCGAAGTCCTAATCCCATCCAACCTTGGTGTCAGTCCACTATCACAATTGTTTAATTGAGTCTGCACCTCAATCTACTCGGAGTCCTTGATACACATCACTTCTATGACAAGGATTAAAATCCGCGAGAATGTACGGCTCATAGAGTCATATCCCAAAATCCGCGAGGACTTCTAGTTCACATCCACCTCCTTGCATCCAAACTTTGAATCTTTAAACTCTATAAAATCAGCGAGGATCTACATTTCCTTGTTCAAAAATACTGCCCCGAGATATACCTCTCTACTCGGGTTGGAGAAAGACAACCTAGAGAAAATTTTAGAAGGTGAAAGAGTAAACTTTCTGCCTTTAATTTCCTTGTTCAAAATTGGTGACGAACGAAATAGTGTCGAGAAAAAAGTTAGGGCTTTAGTTCTGTGCCTGTTGGGGGGGATTTTGTTTCTATCGTGGTGGTACGAATAGCGGTCCAGCTTCATTAATTAACATCAGCGAGAGTCTCCGCTGCGATCAAAATCTAGCACCAATGATCGTGGCCGAAACTATCTTGTGCTTTGATCGACTATGTGAGGAACCCGAGAGTGACTTCTCAGGAAGCCCCCTGCTGCTTCAGGTAAATTTTCAGATCAATTTCCACCTTTTCAATTGAAATCCACGAGGATCCTGTCTTCAAAACAAGTACCAGACTGATTTATTTGTAAAACTTCTATGAGTTCCGCGAGAATGTTTTTTGCTATTTTTTTTTGAACAATACATATTAAACACATTCCCTTTTCTGATTTTTGACACTAAATCCGCGAGGATCCAATTCAAACATCATTGTAAATCTTCGTCAAATATACTTGCTACTGAGATTTATTTATGCAATTTTCAAGAAATCCGCGAGAATCCCCTGAAACTGTCTCCTGGAATTTCCTCGCAAATCCGCGAGAATTCGTCTTGTTGAGAATCTAAATCCTCTTGCTTGCTCTTGCAGGTATGGTTAATGGAACATACCCGCTTCTTAGCACCTCCTAAGAATGAGCCGACATTCCGGATGTCCCAGTTTTGCCAACGTGCCCGTAAATATAAAGAACGTTCGACGGACAAGTGGTTGAAATGGTTTGTTGAAGAGATGATCATTAAGTGGCATATTACTTGGTGGAGGATGAGGGAAGTAGTGACCGTTGATCATCGATGCCCGTTTGTGAGACTTGTGGGCCTGACGCATACCACCTATTACTTCCCTGAGCGAGCCAAACGTCAAATTAGGAGAATACAGTGGATTCCAACACTTGACTGCATCCCACCTAACCCTAGAGTCATTGCTAATGATGCTGTGAAAGTTAGATCTTGGCAAGGCTATTGGATGAGCAGACCTGTTCTCACTGTACCTACAACGGGTGGGAGCACCTTTGTATTTGAGGCTTATTGCCATTGGATAACTGAAACAGACCCGACTATCAGGAAGGACTTAAAAGAGAGGGAAGAAAAGGGGTGGCAACCCTTACCCACTGGAGTCTGCCCTCTTAGCTCAACTGCTACGACACAGCGCCCTCGCCCTCGGGAAAGACCCTTAGTGATAAGGGAACCTAGACCTACTCAAACTTCATCTCAACAGACTCCACAGAATGGTGGAAAAGGCAAAGAGAAGGCTCCAAACGACCTCGACTATTAGGAAAAGACAACGAAGAGCATCTTTAAAAGGCGAAGGATCTAGGTTGAGCACCACTTCAGAGACAGGAAAGAAACTCAAGCAAGATTAAAGAACTGATGCTGCTTTGCCTTTAATTTTTAGGCTTTTCTTTAGTTTTTTTTTTTTGATACTGATGAACAGTTTAGTTGCAAGTTGGAAGCTTGCATGCTTGGTGTGCTTTATTTTTTTTTACTTTGAATTTTGTGATTTTGGATCATTGGACTTCAAGTTTGATTGAAATAAGAATTTTTCGTTTATGAACTTTCAGAATTTTCAATGATAGATGTAAAATCCGCGAGGATTTCTGCATAAGCACAATCCAATTCCGCAAATTTATATAAAAATCCGCGAGAATCGCAGAAAAGAGAAAAAAAAGAACTTATTTATGAACAAATTCTGCATAAAAAAAATCTAATTCCGCAAATTTAACTGAAAATCTGCGAGAATCACAATAAAAAAAAAACTAAGCAGCCCCCACTTCGAAAAGAAACAGAGTTTGTATGTATTTTGGGCCGAAGGTGAAGAAAAATCCGCGAGAGTCCAGAAGCCTTGGTGTGGGGAAGTGTATGGGAAATTGGGCTGATGGCAATCTACGCAAATTCTGACCCAGATTTTGCAAAATCCGCGAGGATCTATAATACTTTAAAAGGCCCAAAATTGAGTTAGGCTGCAAAAGGGCGTAATTCGGGACCTAGGCACCCAAAATCCGCGAGGACCTGCCGAGGCTTAGATAAGATTTTTGAAATTTTGAGCCCTACGAAGGTTTTAAGTTTCATGGGATCCGCGAGGAGTCCATGTTGCTTTAAGGGCCGAAAACAGATAATCGAAAAAAATTATCAGGAAATTTATTTGTTTGGGCCGGACTTAAAGAAGCTTCCTACGTATCCACATTGTGAGTGGAGTCAGGCCTCCGTAGTTCAAGAAAGTGACAGAATTTAGTTGCTAACTCGATAAGTTAGTAGCTAATAATTTTAAGAATAGTTGCTGGTTTTGGTCACCAGTTTCTATATCCACTTTTACCCTTAAGCATAAAACTTTTTCAGTTGATCTAAATTAGTTAGCTGAGCATATTCTTCGCCCTCCAAATCCATCAACTTCACAGCTCCTCCGGGAAGAATTGTCTTTATAATGTATGGACCCATCCAATTGGGCCTAAACTTCCCTCTTGGGTCCTGGATAGGTGCCCTTATTTCTTTCATTACCAAATCACCTTCTCCAAGGTCATTTGGCTTAACCTATTTGTTAAATGCCCTGGTTACGTGGTTTTGATATATCTGAGTCTCTTCTCATCAACATTAACCAATTCCTCATATCTAGCCTTAGCCCAATCCGCCTCCGGAATCTGGCTTTCTACTATAATTCGTAGGGAGGGTATTGCCACCTCTACTGGTAGAACCGCTTCTATTCCGTATACCAAGGAGTAAGGAGTTTCTCCGGTGGATATACGAATAGAAGTCCGATAACCCCACAACGCGAAGGGTAACTTGTCTGGCCAATCCTTATAAGTTGTGGCCATTTTCTCTATGATCCTAGTGACGTTCTTGTTAGCTGCCTCAACCGCTCCGTTGGTTTTTAGGTCGATACACCGAAGATCTATGATGCTGGATCTTATACTTAGCTAACAACTCTGCTGTTTCCTTTTTAAAGTGAACTCCATTATCACTTATCAACTCATGAGGTACTCCGTAACGGCATATTATGTTTCTAAGTATGAATGTAGCGACGTGCTTAGAAGTCAATTTTGTATAAGATGCCGCCTCTACCCATTTTGTGAAGTAGTCAATGGCTACAAGCACATGCTCATGTCCTCCTGTTCCTTTAGGAGTGATCTTCCCTATGATATCGATGCTCCACACCGAAAATGGCCAAGGTGAGGTTAAAGTAGTTAAAAATGAAGGAGGTTGATGTTGCAAGTTCGCATAAATTTGACACTTGTAGCACATTTACGTAATCGTGACAATCAGCCTCCATAGTTGACCAATAATACCCCATTCTTTGTATCTTTTTGGACAACATCCGTCCGTTCATATGTGGACCACATTCTCCTCCATGAACTTCTCCGATCAAGTTCTTGGCTTCATTTTGGTCTAGACAAAGCAAATTAATGCCCATGTCAGTTTTCTTGTACAACTGATCCTGAATCAAACAATATTGTGAAGCCAAGAATCTAATGCTCTTTGTGATCTCGTCGTGGAATTTTCAGGGTAAGCTCCTTTGGTAAGGTATCGATGTATGTCATAATACCAACAAGTTGGATCTACCTCACAAACCTCTAGAGAGTAAACATAAGCTGGTTGATCCCTTCGCTCCATACATATAGGCATAGACACAGCTCCTCTCGGGATATTAAGCATGGATGATAGCTTAGCCAAAGCATCAGCCAGTTCATTATGTTCCCGAGGTAAATAAGTGAAAACTATCTGATCGAAATTCTCCGCTAAGTCTCTTACATAAGCCTGGTAAGGTGCCAAAGCTTCGTTCTTCACTTTCCATTTGTTAGAAACTTGATTTATTATGAGACTTGAATCACCAAATATTCTTATGCACTTTATGCCCATATCCACCGCGGCTTGCATACCAATAATGTATGCTTCATATTCTGCTGCGTTGTTTGTTGCTTCAAAATCCAATTTTACTGAAATCGGAGTATGTGCTCTTTCAGGGGAAATCAAAATGATTCCTACTCCATACCCACTTTGATTGGATGCCCCATCAAAATACATATCCCAAATATCTTCTTGGGTTTGAAATACTTGTTCATCAGGAAATTTAAGTTCTTCTTCGTGGGCCTCCTCTATGGGTAAATCGGCCAGAAAATCTGCGACCACTCTTCCTTTTATGGCTTTTTGTGGAACAAATTGTAAATCAAACTCTGATAGCATGACCATCCACCGAGCTACTCTACTATTGACCAATGGTTGCTCCATCAGGTATTTGAGAGGATTCATGAAAGCGGTCACATGCACAGTATGAGAAAGCATGTAGTGACGTAATTTCCTCGTTGCCCAAATAAGAGCAATGGACAACCTCTCTATGTTGGAGTACCGGGTCTCATATTCCAAGAATTTTTTACTTAAATAATATATTGCTCGTTCTTCTCCTTCATATCTTTGGGCTAGCATAGCCCCCATTGCTGTCTTCGTGATGGTTAAATATAAAAGCAACGGTTCACCAGACAAGGGTGGAACTAAAACAGGCGGACTAGCAAAGTACTCCTTGATTTTGTCAAAGGCAGCTTGGCATTTTTCATCCCATTCTGGTTTGACTCCTTTCTTTAACTTCTTAGATATAGGGTCGCATATCATGGTCAGTTTAGATATAAACCGACTGATATATTGTAATCGCCCTAGGAAACATCTTATCTCCTTTTCCGTCCTAGGCGGTGGCATTTCCTGTATCGCCTTGATTTTTGCGGGATCAACCTCAATACCTCTAGAACTTACTACAAAACCTAATAGTTTAGCTGAAGTTACTCCAAAGGCACATTTATGTGGATTTAACCTCATTCCGTACTTATCAAGCCTAAGGAAAAATTTTCTAAGGCTATCTAAATGTGTGCCACGATCCATAGATTTAATGATCATATCATCCACATAGACTTCTGCTTCTCTATGCATCATATCATGTAACAATGTGGTGGCCGTCCTTTGATAGGTCGCCCCGGCATTCTTCAACCCAAATGGCATTACTACGTAACAGAACGTACCCCAATGAGTGATGAAGGTTGTCTTCTCCATATCCTCCTCGGCCATCTTAACCTGGTTGTAACCTGAGTACCCATCCATGAATGAAAAAAGGGCATGACCACAAGTATTGTCTACTAGAACATCAATATGAGGTAAAGCGAAGTCATCCTTCAGACTTGCCTTGTTTAGATCTTTAAAATCTACACACATCCGAACTCTCCCGTCCTTCTTCGGAACTGGGACAACATTTGTTATCCATTGTGGATATTCTGACACCCTAATGAATCCTGCACTTAACTGCTTTTCAACCTCTTCTTTGATCTTCAACGCCCATTCTGGTTTCATACGACGAAGCTTCTGCTTTACTGGTTTAGCATCAGGGTAAAGTGGTATCCTATGTTCAGCTATTTCCCTGTCTATACCGGGCATATCCTGGTATGACCAAGCAAAGACATCTACGAATTCTCGTAGGAGTAAAGTAAATTGCGTCTGCTCCTCGAGAGTTAAAGATTTCCCAATTTTGGTTGGCTTAGGCTCTTCTGGGGTACCTAAATTCACAGTTATGGTCTCCTTAATTACCGAGATACGATTTTCATGGTCCTCTACTGCCTTTAAAAGATCTTTAGGGACTTCAGATTCGTTTACAGCATCATTATTATTTTCATTTGAGGCAAAGCAGTTCAGGGATGGGGAATGAGAAAAGTCGTAAGCAAAAGAGTTCATTTCATTGAATTGAGAAATAAGAACATCAACAGATGACTCAACAAACTCTCCTGAAGTAGATGCAATAGACTTAGTGGGTTTAAAGCCCAACCTTAGAACAGACTCGGAAAATGGAACAGAAACGGAATGAAAACTAGACCCAGACCCATAAACAGACTCTCCTAAAGCTAGAGTGAACTCCTTGTCACTGTCAGCCGCTATCCAAGTGATTTGCTTGCTCTCTTGGCCCAATGTTGCGATGAGCTTAGTAAGATCAAAATCCATGCTTGATAGGGCTAAAGAAAGAGCTTCCACAGGTTTCTCTTCTTTTTGTGCCTCTTGTCCAAACAAAATCCCAAAGATATTACTCCCGGCTAAATGAGTCCAATCTAGTGGGGACCTTTTCTCCCGTGCTGGTGTGAATAGTTCCTCCTCGAGTAGCATGCAGTCGTTGAAAATCTCCAGACCTGGAACCAAAATCCCCTTGTTTTTTAAGTAATATGGTCCGGAAAGCCAAAGTAGGGAAAACAATCTCCTTCTTTCATAAACTGCCCATTGAGCGTGAGTGGATACGACTTTACACTATAAAGCGGTATTGGCTCATTCTTCTTAACCCTCACAACCCTTTTTGCTAACCGTTGCTCCTCCTCAGTTGGGGTATACCCTAGTCCAAAATGGTGGTTGCCTTTTTGAGTCAAGAGGAAAGATGTGGGCCCTTGAGCTCTCCTTCCTAAAGGTAAACCGGGAAAATAACCATGCTTCTTGAGGATAGCATTAACTTTCCGGTTGGAATAAGGATCAAAATCCAAGGGTGTTTCGTACTTCTTTAAAGTAGCGACAATATCGAAATGATGGAATTCCTCATCCTTTGAATTATGTTCCACTTCTAAAATTGGCTTTTTAGAAGTAATTACGACAGATAATTCCTCTCCTTTGATGGTTATCACTTGCCCCTTGACCATCATCTTTACTTTCTGGTGTAAGGTAGATGACACCGCTCGTTGTTCGTGCAACCAAGGACGCCCTAGTAGCAGGTTAAAGGAAGCTGGAATATCCAGTACCAAAAACTCAATGTCGCTAGAAATCGTATCCATAGTGACAGGCAAGAGGATTGAACCCAAAACTCGTCTAGGAGTATTATCATAAGCCCTAAGTTGGATGGCTTGTTGAGTAAGATGATGGGATTGAATACCCAGCTTTTGAGCTGTCCTCCATGGATAAATATTCACGACGGATCCGTTGTCAACTAACACTAAAGGTATCACTTTATTGGAGCAACCTACAGTTAAGTATAAAGCCTTGTTGTGTGCAAGACCTTCTTTAGGCAAATCCTCATCACTAAAGGTTATAGTACTCTTGCCGGATGTGACAAAAGACACTACTTCCTCGGGTGTGGTTTCAGGTGACACTTCAATCTTACTTAAAGCCTCGATTAAAGCCTGCCTATGCTTTTGTGAGGCGGCGAGTAATTTCCAAACAGTGACGTCCATCTTTAATCTCTTCAACTGTTTCAGTATAACGTCTTCTTCGGGAGTAGGGATCGCTGTCTCCCTGACTTTCTCCTTCCCTTTGTCTTGGGGTTGGACTTGGGAAGGACCTCCTGGATAGTTATGGCGTCCAGACCGGGTAAGAAAGGTAACGCCCGGGGTTCTAGTTTGACTAGATTTTGCTACTCCCCAAAAATCATCATCACTTTCAAAATTCCAGAAGTTGTTACTGACATTATTGGTGTGAGGTTCACCATAGACATCTTCTTCATCGCTAGCCCATAAACCATTCACCTCGTATTCATCAAAGAAGCAATGCGTGATGTAATTGGGCTTCTTTTTATCAGTAATGAAATCAGAAGGGTCCCATTCACATTCTTCGAAAATGGCATGTATGTGTAAAGAACCTAGTGGGTTGCCCGTGTTGCTAGGCTTCTGTGCTGCCTTTGGTAAAGGTAGCTGTTTTGACCTAAACATATCCTCCATTCTATTCTTCAAAGTGAAGCATTGTTCGGTATCGTGTCCCCGAGCCTTGTGGTACTTACAAAACTTACTTGCATCCCAACTCCGTGGCTTTTCTTTTGGCTCAGGTTTTAAGTCGGGAAGAGTAATCATTCCCTTGCTTAATAAACGCTCTAGTGCTTGAGCATATGTAGTGTCTATCGGGGTATACTCGGTGTAGCGTTGTAGAGCATTCACCTCATTCCCTTTGTTAGCCGAAGTGGATGGGCCAGCTGGCTTCTTATTGGTGTAAGTATTTTTCCAGCCTCCAGTTATGACTCCCTTAGCGAACTCACTTTCAATCTTTGTTCCAGCTAACCTTAACGAGACAAAGTCTTTGAGAGGTTTGAACCTTAAATGAGTGTTGTACGAGGGTTGTAGACCCCGAACAAGCATGTCAACTTGGTGTTCCTCAGACGGTCGATCTACCATTTGAGCTGCTTTTGCTCTCCACCGGGCAAAGTAGTCGGAGAAAGACTCTTTTTCTCCTTGCTTCATTAGCTCCATATCCCTTAAGGTGACAGGTAGGTCAACATTGTAGGAGTATTGGTGTAGGAATTCCTTGCAAAGCGAGTTCCATTGTGAGGACTTGGTAGGACTAAGTGTATTATACCACTTCATAACATCCGGGCCTAAAGTCCAAGGAAAGATAATATGATAAATATCCTCTTCTACTCCCTTGAGTGTCATAGCCCCCATGAAATTCCGCACATGTTGATGTGGACTCTCAGTACCATGAAATTTGATATCAGGCATGTTGAACTTAGGAGGAAGTCTACCTCTTGGAACAGGCGTGAAACCTATGTCGTCCATAAACTGATTGTTGAAGAGTGTAGATTCCTTCAGCATTTGTTCAATTCGATCAAGTCTCGAGTTCGAAACCCCATGGACCGACCCATCCTTCTCCTTTCCTGATTGCTCAACTTCACCCGTAGGGGGATTCTTCAGATTCGAATTCTTTGCCTTTTCCATAGCGTGAATGACAACATCAATTCTCTGATTTTGTGCCTCTAGTTGAGCATTCATAGTGACTTGCATGTTCAGAATTATGTTGGTGAGCTGTTCCATTTCAGTATGTGGAGGAGGGGGTGGAGGAGGCACCGGCTCCTCCTCTGGATCACTATGCGGATGGCCTTCAGGATGATCACCATTGGGATTCGACATTGTCTCAAATGGGTCAATCACCAAAGACTCAACACCTTCTTCAGATGCTTCCTCATCGGTCGCTTCTTTATCGGTTACCTCGGATGATGCACGATCTTCGTTGCTGTCGTAGTGGATGTCAAAAATCTCCAACCGGCCGGTCTCGTCCCTTTGATATACCCGAAACCAACCTATTATGTCCTGAAAGATGGAGGGATTTGAAGACTCAGCTCAACGTCGACCCCTAAGACTTTATGCATGCAATGGATGAAGAATTTTATTTGAATCCCGAATAACCGAACCAAAGCTCTAAGTCATATGCGGAACCTGAATAAAACTCTTATGCAAATGCAGACTCGAGCCAGAAAGACATATTTAGACCTTACCGGGCCGAACCCAACATCAAACTTTCAGGCTCAGGCCTCACGTAAGGGCTAAATATATCATTTTTAGCTAACTACACACAACAAGGAGCCCATTTGAACCACACAAGGCCAGGCTCACTCACAAATCCGCGAGAATCTGCAAAGTCCGAACAGACTTGTGCGGCCCAAATAGCCTGCTTAGACTAGATAGGACGACTTTATGCAAATGCACATGATCCTAAAAAAAAACTTTAGTTTAGACCCAGTAGGGGCTGAGCTCACCAAGAATCCTCGCGGATTTCTTGGGCTCAAACCCACTATTGAGCCTAAACCAAGATTTGACAGCTAAAAAGGGAGGACTAGACCATTAATTTGGGCTATACAAGGCCTGACCTAACATGGGATCCGCGAGAATCCCCGAGGCCAAAAACTTGTATAGACCAAATTAATTATCTTGGCCCGCTATGCAAAACATGAATACTTTTATTACTTTTTTTTTTAAAGCATTACGGCATGGTCTCAAGCTCGAGGGTCGAAAGAAGCATATAGCACACAAATGAATTCCACCCTATCCAAGGATCTATGTTCGAGGGTTAAGGGGTTGGTTAACCCTAACCTTTAGCTCGTGTCCCAAACGCTTCATCTTCCATGGGCTGCATGGCAACATTATCTCATTCGGGTTGCTCCCTTCGTCATGAGGACTAAGGAGTGGTGCACGAGTGGGAAAATAACCACCGGCTTGGTGAAGATCTAAATGGACCCACCAAGTTGAATGGTTTTTATTTTCCCCAAATGGTGAAAATATGGGTGATTGACCTAAGCGGTGCCTTGTGTGCCCAACAAAGGGGAAGGCCCGAAAATGCAAAATGCCTAAAAAAACGTGACAACTTTTTTTTAAAAAAAACCCGACTTTTCAAGCCTTACCCACTTACTAAATAAGTCCCCAGTGGAGTCGCCGCTGTAGGGCCCGCGACCCGGAGGGCACGGTCCCCCACGGAGTGTCGATCTATAGGTTGCTTATTTTTCCTAGGGTGCATTATTAATATTTTTTTTTTACATGCACAAAATAAATATTTTCAATCGCCATTTCATGTAGTTCATGCTTAAATATGTTTAATCCTTGATCTCAAAATTACAATGGACCATATTCGTTAGAAAATGGACCGGGACCTCAAGACCACAAAATCCTGGCGGATTTCTTAGGTCAATCAAGGTTCAAGCCCATCCCAAACGAGAATATTGGTCACAGGGGGTCGAAATAACGCACCAAACATGCATACGGGCTGGAAATCCGCGAGGATTTTCGACTAGTATGCTGGGCCGGTCCATTATTCACACCCTGCGTCCATTTTGCAACCAAAAATAGGAATTTGGCTCGACCCACTGGCCAGAGATCTGCGAGGACTTCTGAACGGTGCACCAAGTTGACTCGATATTCATGTCACAGGCCACTGAAAACTTTGAGATAAGGGTCAATCATACAAAGCCATTAACTTGCATGAAATGAAACGGAGTCGCCAGTTAGTTTTTATAAAATAAAAAAACTAACAAAACAAAAGGAAAACTCCATGATCTTCGAACCAAAGCCGAGATCGGGGGTAAAGGTGTTGATATAAAGGGGATGCCTTTACATCACCCGCCATGGCGGCCTTTACTAAGTCGGGTTTCTAAAAAAAATAAAACGCAATAGTTGTCACACTAAATTAAAAAAAAAATGCGAACAAAACAATAAAGAAATACAAACATCCGAGCGGAAATAAAAAAAAGTAAAAAAAAAGTTACAACCGGCGGGGTGCTAGAACTACATGGTTACAAACTGGAAGAACAAAAAAGAAAGCAAAATTACCAACCCCACCTGCAGGGATCCGCAAAGATTTCCCTTTCAGAGTCAGTCTCCGGACTCAACTGGCTCCTGTTTCTTGGCTCTGGCCAAGTTTTCTCTCACAAAATCCGCGAGAATCTTCTACCTAAAAAAAAATGCCACACCAGTTTCTTTGATATTCTATCTTTTGAAGCACACCTATACCCCAGTTCCCCCTCCCCCAGCAAATCCGCGAGACTCTTCCTTTTATTTTGTCACTTTTCAGCAGTTGCCCTTGACAGCACATCCCCCCATCACCTAACAAATCTGCGAGGATTGGCTTAGTGGGGAGTGTCGGTTGCCAGTTTACTTGACCAGATTAACTGTTGTCTGATCGAAATAGTAACCGCCATAAAAAAGAAAATCCGCGAGAGCTTCTTGGGCCAGACTGATATGCACGAGAGCTTCCTGGGCCAGATTTTGAGATTTTATACTGGACTGCAAAATCCGCGAGAATCTTGTCCGGGCCGAAAAATGCAAAATATCCGCAAGAATTTTGTCTAGGCCAAAAAATGCAAAATCCGCGAAAATTTACCTGAGCCCAAAAATGCAAAATCCGCGAGAATTTGCCCAGGCCCAAAAAAAAGAGTTCAAAATCCGCGAGACTTTGCCTGAGCCAAAAAAAAATGCAAAATCCGCGAGACTTTGCTTGAGATTTTGCGAGAATTTTTGTATTGGGCTGCAGCTTGAACTGGCCTGGGCCAAAAAGTAAGAAATCCGCCAGGATTTATCCGAGCCAAAAAATTGCAGAAATCCACCAGAATTTATCCGGGTCTTGAAAAAATGCAGAAGTCCGCCAGAATTTGTCCTTTGGGCTGCTGGAGATATTAGCTTGAAATAAGCTCAATTTTTCCGTGTCTACAGTCATGTATGTCTATGTTTCACACCTTGATCGGTTGTATAACTAAAGGGTCTTTTGATGACTGTGGTGTTAAGTTATGTATGTCTGGTTGAGGTTTATTGAAGTCTTTTGTGTTTGGTATGCTATGGCGTCTTAATCTAGCCTAGTCCATTTTCATGGGAGGCGGTAGTACTCTCAGGTAATTATCCGCTACTAATCATTAGATTAAGTAGTTGGTTAGCTTAATCTTGTGATTAGTAACCTGGGGGTATTACAGAGGAAGTTGATCCAAGTAATGATGACTACCAAGATAATGATGAAGATGAATTGGAGGAGGTAACTCTTGATGAGATACTCCTTACTTGACCTAAAAAGTACTTAGCAAACTATTTTCTAAGATTGTTGAAGGTGAGACTAAACACTTGGACAAAATTAAGTCTCTAAAAAGGACTATGAAGGGTCTGAAAGAGTCTAAAGATAAATTGGAAAAGTCTTGCAATGATCTTACCTCCAAGATTGACATTCTCGAGGCTGAAAAACTGGACATCAAGGCCAACCTCGATAATGTCACAAGTGTTCTTATTAAGCTAACCAAGGGACAAGCAAACTCTGGTAACTTGCTTGGATCTCAAGTTGCCTCCTTCAATAAAGGAAGGATTGAGACATCATCCCAAGAAGAAGGAAAACTATCGTCAATGACCTTATGTCTCTCGAAAACTGTCATCTAGAACAAGGGACCAAGGACGTTATAATAACCTCGATAGAAAGGACCAAGGTCACAGATTATACTCACGACACCAAGGACAATGCAACTACCTTGGCACAATATACCAAGGTTAGTCCTCTTCTCTAAAAATACGAGAGTCAATTCGGTAAATCTCACCACTCTAACCACTATCGTTCTAAAATTATACAAGTTTAGGTTCCAAAAGGAACGAGACCTCCTAACATGGTTGTTACTAGTAGTCAGGACCTCAATTTGATGTCAATTATGGCTTGAGGAAGGTTGTTTGAAATTTTCGTAGGTACGCTTAGCATCCGACCAAGGAAATAATTAAACCTCAAGAGTTTAGATGCTCAAGGAAACTTGGAGCAATCAAGAACATTGTATGCATCAATAACAACTTCTGCAGTAAAACCCAATGTCCTTGGCGATAAATCATAAGGCGACCACAACCCAATGTCCCTTGTGTGTCATAAAGCTTGACATATTGAACTTATTCAAATGGCTGTGTTATTAATTATTCGTGGCATGAATTCAAGGGGAGCACCCTTTCTTAGTACTAACAAATTCATTAAATTGTTGTAGATTGCAGACAATTGCTATGTTAAGGGGCAGTTTCCCATGGACTTTTTGATAAAAGTCAAAAAGGGGGAGGAGTATAGTTATTAATGAATTTTGTCTTTCATCAAAAGGGAGGGGGACTGTTGGGACTAGGGACCTCTACATTTACCAAGGACCTCATATTGAGCTTTGATAAGGACCTTAGACAGAGTTTTGATATGAAAGACAAAATTACAAAAGCAAGAAAGAAAACGATTCTCAAAGAAATCAAAGATTGCCAAGCACAAAATTTGGAAGATTGACGAAATCAAAGATTACCAAGCATAAAATCTGGAATGAAATAAGAGAATCACATATGGAAAGAATCATGAGGATCTCCAGCAATGGAAGTAGTCGTTAAAGCAGATTGTCAGCACAAAATCTAGAAGGAAGTAAGAGAAGCACAAATAGAAAGATCACGAGGATCTCCAGCAAGAAAGTAGCCATTAAAGCAGATTGTCAACCTGACAAAAGGAAGGAAATCGACCCGGGAGACTATAAAGACATCGATCCCCATACCTAAATGGCAAAGGTTCGATTCCAAGGAAGAAATCAAGAAGAGTGTTCTGTACGAAATTATTTGTTAGATTTTGGAGTCTATAGCTAGTAAGGTCCTTGGTGAGTTTTGTAGCCAGTAAGGTGATTTTGGTGAGTGAGTAGTCAACGTGATTGCTGAGAATAACCTTGTAACTAAGGTTGATTGTTAAGTCTCTGTGAGTGAGAGACCACCAACGTAGCTGGTGCAAATATGTTGCAAACGCCCCTCTAGGGTGTAATGTTTTTTGAATTTTATTCAATAATATAATTATTTTTGTTACACTATATATCAAGTCTTGACTAAGGTAAAAACTAGTTATTTAAGTTTGCATAACCTTTTGATAATCCTATTCACCCACTCTAGGGTTCTGTCAATTATAATAAGGAATTTTCATTACAACTTGGTATTTCAAAATTTATTCTATTTTTTAATATGAAAACTATGGTGTATAAAAGTTACGAAATATATATATATATATATATATATATATATATATATATATATTTATATATATATATATATATGTCAATTCCGGCGGACGATAAGTCATAGATTGAGTGTATTTTAGGTTCAAGTAAATAGAGGCAGTGTATTTCAGTTTCAGGTCAGCCCAACAAGAATCAAAACATTAATTTCGACCCTATGTTCTAATTCAGCAAGATAGGCCTATGAATTACCTGCTCATCCATATGTTTTATCGGGTAATTTTTTAATACCCAATATAAAAGCGAGCAGCTATGTTGTGTTGTTGATTAACTTGCACCTCCATTGATGAATTCTAGCGAGGAAAAGCCAAATAGATTGTCAATCGGGGGAGATAGACAACCATGAATGCTCAAGGAATCATCAATGGACGAGTGAGAGAACAGATAGGTAGAGAGAAAATAGACATCGTAGGTAACTTAATCAGAAAAATAATGGAAATTTCATTTCTTTAAATTTTTTTGGCTGCAAATCAGCCAAAGTCACAAGATTTTCACCCCTAGCAAGAAAATTTAAATGTATGGGACATTCCAATACATTAATGGAAACTTAGGAATAAGATGCTAGTTAAAAAAAAGTCATGTCACCTCCAAAAATTCATGTCACCTCCAAGCATGATTGTACCAAAACTTATTAGTATACTGGAACTTAGTAGTCCTAATTAATATTGACTCACCAAAATAAGCCCATAGGTTAGGTATGCTAATTAAAATTTTCAACTTAGGTCAACGATGATATGTGTCTTGCGGCAAGATTGTTAATAACCATCTTACATGATTTTAAATATCTATATAATCATGCTAAATATTTTTTAAAAAATATTTGCCACATCGCTATTGTGTGTAAAGAAATAAAGAAATACACATAGGGACCTTCAATTAATTAAACAAAATTATAGGGACATTCTCCTAAATGTGAAAGAAAAAACTTAAAATTTAAAATTTTCAATACATAAAATGAACAAATAAATAGAAAAAAAATAAAAAAATGATATTTTTACTAATATTTAATAGAAACATAAAAATGATAAATATTATTTTAAAAAATTAAAATTTTATTCAAAAGTGAATTTTTGTAGAAAATTTTTTATTTTAGAAATAAATGATATGAAAATAATTTTCAAAATACAAATAAAACATGATTTTTTTATTTTAAAATTTTTCTATTAAATATTTGTAAAATTATCTTTTTTTATTTTCTTATTTATTTGCTAATTTTATAAATTTAGACTTTTTAAGTATGAAAGTTTTTCTTTCACATTTATGAGAAGGTTCATATTCTTTTTTTGTTTAATTAATTGAATGCACCTATGTATTTATTTATTTACTTAATCACATTAGTGATGTGACAAATATTTTTTTCCGAAAAATTTTAACAGGATTACATAGATATGTCATGTCATACTTATTAATCATCTTGCCATAAAACACATCATTTTGGATTCGATAAATAAATACAAAAGGATTGGACTGAAATCTCAAAATAAACTTGACCTAAAAATAAAAGGGGATAGTTGTGTTATGAAAGAAAAAGAAGAACAAGAAAAAGGGTTGGGCTGAAGTGAGACCGTGTGAACTAGAGGCACCAAGCATGAAATGCCCGGAAGCATGGTCGTATTTTCATCAATTCCAGTACCTTCGTACGTAGTCACTTATTTGGTGATGTGCATTATTGTATGTGTACAAAAAACAGAACTTTGCTCCAGCCAGAAAAAGAATACAACTGATTAATATTGTATTTTGGATTCGATAAATAAATACTGGATAAAATGAGCTTTGGATGGATTAGATTAGATTATATTAGATTGGATTGGATTGGATTAGATTAGATAAATTATAATGTTTTTTTGAGAATTGTGTTTTTAGAGAGGAATATTTTGGACAATTGTGTAAAGTTTGAATTGAATTGGATTGGATTGGATTGAATTAAAAAGAGTTACCAATCCAAATAACAGGCCTTAATTAATTGTGATGATCAAGATATGATAGGTGGGGGGACATTTGGAATCTAATCAACTGGTGGATAATGTTAAGCAAAGTCATAAAAATATTGTAGCCAAGGCCCGACATCAGAAAGGTAGTTCGTTCTCGTTACTGGCAAAAACAAACTAACGTTTCATCAAAATGATTTTTAATAATGTATGCTGTCATGTGGACGGTCCCTTCTGGCAATCAATAATTATATAAAAGGCATTGTTGAGATCCAAATCAACAGCTCAACGTGGCACATAACTTATATAATATACATAAGTTACAAGGGGCACCAAAACAAAACTATGATAGGGCCACTCCTTAGCTAGCTACCTAGCCATATCATTTTGTCTAAAATTATTACTTGGATATTCTTCTTCTTTGCAACTGTGGTACGTCACTTATGGTTTGCTTGGCAAGACACATATTGGGACCCTTTCTTGGACCCCCTTTTCGCCTTTGCTCCCTATTGTTTGCATTGTACATGCATATGCTTTTATAGCTTGTAAAGTAACTACCATTATTGCAATTGTGTCTTATGTCATTGTACGATACCGTCCATACGTTACTTGTCCCACATTAGTAGTATGGGTTATTGTACCTATGAGGAATTTATATATCAAAATGGATTCTCATATGATCGACTGGTCTTTTGGACAAATTCTCTTATTTGAATTGTAACAATGATATCAGAGTCGACTAAGAGTGGTGGCCTACAAAACCTAGTCTTGACCAACCAGAGCTCGGAGCAATGGCCTAGAAAATGGTGGCCTAGCTCGGAAGAATTCGATCGTGACTAGCATGGCCGTTACCAATGAGGACTTTGGCACTTAAGAGGGACGCTTGAATGTTACAATCTTGACAATGTTTAGAGGTGAGAAAAAATATGGAGAGTTTGAGTGAAAGACTAATTGTATTGGAAAAGTTGTTGGGAAACAAAAACATCAAAGCCTTATAAAGGCAAATAACAAAACAGAGAATACAGAGAGGAAGAAGAAAGAGAAAAAGGAAATAAAGAAAGGACAAGACTACCCCTATAACAACTTATCTATTTTTCCTAACACCCCCCCTCCTCAAATTGTAGGGTGGACGAACCCTTAATTTGGAGAAAATATCAAGATGAGATACTCCAGGAAAGGGTTTAGTCAGAATGTCAGCTAATTGTTGCTTAGTGGAAACATGAGAAAGAGAGATCAGCCCTTGAAGAAGCTTGGCTCTGACAAAGTGACAATCGACTTCTATATGCTTGGTTCTTTCATCGAAGATGAGATTTTCAGCAATATATATTGCGGCTTGGCTAGGGATGGCAGTGGGTCCTGGACCCGGTTGGACCCGGCCCATTAAGACGGGTCTGGGTCCAAAAATTTTGGACCCAGCGGGTCTCGGGGCGGGTCCGGGTCTAGAAAAAATTTAACGGGTCCGTGTCCGGGCCCAAGCACGGACCCGTGAACCCTACCCATAGACCCATTACAATAAAAATATTTATAATTTCCCTAAGAAAATAAAAACTCAATTAGTTAATTACAAGTCTACTCTACTGTGTACTACACTAAAATACTAAATCTAAAAGACTAAAACCCCTAGACTTACATAGTCACATTCACTAACTCACGCAGACTACCACATCCGCACTACTGTTCTAGTGCCCATTTCATTCTCCACTATAACATAAATATATCTCTTTATAATTATGAAATTTTTTTTGGCATTTTGAGTTGTGTTGTATTTTGAGAGACTTTTGTAATATTTTGTTGATGTCTTGATGACTTTTGTGATGTTTTGGCATTGGAAACTTACAATTCGCTCGTATCATAGTATATTGATGTTTTGATCTTTTTATTGTGTTAAAAATAGGTGTTTTTAAATAGAATAATTACTATTATACATGTATACAAGTATAAAATCAACCCCAAAAGTTAATAAATTTAGTAAAAAAAACCCATAATGTGGTTGGACCCATTAAAGACCCATTAAAGACCCATGGACCCGTGGACCCATTGAGTCCGGGTCCGGGTCTGAATTTTTGAGACCCATCGGGTCTTGGGGCGGGTCCGGGTCCCAAAAAAATTGCCAGGTACGGGTCCGGGTCTAGCAGAACCCGCCCCAGACCCTGCCCATTGCCATCCCTAGGCTTGGCTATCACACTTGATAGGAATTGGCGTGATTTCTATAACAGTCACCTCATGTAATAGTCGACTTAACCAGGATAACTCTGTAACAACACGCCTGATGCTTCTGCATTCCGATTCTGCTGAGGATAAGCTAACGGACTGTTACTTCTTCGAATTCCAAGAAATGAGAGTCTAACCAAGGAAGATGACATAACCGCTGACGGACTTTCTTGAATGAGAACAAGCAGCCCAATCGGAATCACAATAGGCTATTAGAGGAAAGTTATCTTCATAGTGGAGGAGAACCCCAAGAGCTGGTTGTCCTTTTAGATATCTCAAAACATGTATGGCAGCAAGGTAATGAGGGACACGAGGCTCTTGCAATAATTGGCTAAGATGCTGCACTAAAAAAGCAATGTCAGGACGAGTCTGAAGTAAAAAATTAAGTTTACCAATAAGTTGTCTATACTTAGTAGGCTCAGAAAAGATCTCACCGGAATCTCGAGACAGCTTGTCATTAAGATCAAGAGGTGTAACTATTGGAGATAAACCTTAAGATCAAGAGGTGTAACTATTGGAGATAAACCTTCACAATCAAATTCCTTGATGAGAGATTTAGTGAACTTTTGTTGAGTCAAGATGATACCTTGTTTATATTGCACCACTTCCAAACTAAGAAAATAATTGACAAAACCAAGGTCTTTTATTTTGAAAATATAATTGAGATAGTTTTTAACATCAAGAAGTTATTGAGTGTCATTTCCAGTAAGTAATATGTCATCCACATAAATAGCAAGAAAATTAATCAAATTTTCTAACTTTTTATAGAACAAAGAACAGAAAATTACTAAGGGGTACCCTAATTTTTGGTGAAATATTTTTCTGGTACCCCAACTTTTAAAAACTAATTTTGGGGTACCCTAACTTTTAGAAATACAAATAATTAGGTGAATTTTTGGCCAATGATTTGAATTTACCGGTGAGTTTTAGGCGGGAAATTGATTAAGTGTTTTTGTGGACGAAAATGTCATTTGTTTTTGTGGACGAAAATGATTTGAATAAATCGGAGTTTCGCCGGAAATTCACCTAGTAATTTCTAATCCTAAAAGTAAGGGTACCCCAAAATTAGTTTTGAAAAGTTAGGGTACCAAAAAATTGTTTGTTCAAAAGTTAGGGTACCTCTAATTAATTTTTTGAACAAAGAATAATCATTTTCGGAATGCTTATATCCTCTTTTATAAAGAACCTCTGCTAATTTTGCATACCATTGCCTAGATGCTTACTTTAATCCATCAAGAGACTTGATCCATTTACAGACAGCATGAGGTATATCAGAATTAAGTCCCTGAGGGAGATTCATATAGATATCTTCATGGAGACCACCATGAAGAAAGGCGTTATTGATGTTTAGTTGATGCATTTGCCATTTTTTCTAAACAGCAACACTCATTAAATTTCTAACTGTTGTCATTTTAATAACCGGGAAAAAAGTCTCATTATAATCAATACCTTCCTTTTGAGTGAAGCCCTTGATGACAAGCCTAGCTTTTAGCCGTTCTACAGATCCATCTGCTCTATGTTTCACTTTATAGACCCATTTGGAACCAATGGGTTTCTTACCTTTAGGAAGGGGAACTATGTCCCATGTGTTGTTGTCAATGAGGGCCTTGAATTCTTTTTGCATTGCATCTTGCCTGCCAGAATATGAGGCACTTCTTCATATATAGATGGCTCAGTGAAGTCAAGATTATTTAAAAGATTCTTACTATGTGCACTTAAAGTAGGACAATCGATAATAGGTGCTTGGAGAGACATATAAGTGGTAGTAGCAAGACAAAAGGTAAATGTGGAATAGCATGAGAATAAATGGAGTCATTAAGGTAGCTAGGGGTTTAGTGAGATCTAGTGGACTTTCTGACATGATCAGAAGAAATGAATGGTTGGGATTGTGAGGATGTGGAAGGTTGTAGTTGTGAATGAAGTTGAGTGGGAGTATGAAAATCATCAAATGTTGGTTGTGCAGGGGGAGAGATAACGGGAGCAAAAGATGGTGATGGGTTTTGAAAGGGGTAAACATTCTCATGAAAGATTAGATCCCTGGAGGTAAAAATAGTATGATCTTGAAGAGACAATACTTTGTACGCTTTCTTACCCATTGGATATCTTATGAAAACACAAGGGACGGCTCTAGGTTGAAAGTTGGATCTTCCCTGTTTAATAGTTGAAGCATAGCAAAGGCAACCAAAGCATTTGAGATGGTCATAAGAGGGTGGTTGACCATGAAGGAGCTCATATGGAGATATATATTTGAGGAGAGCAGATGACATTCGATTAATAAGATAAGTAGCGGTCAAAAGATACTCACCCGAATACTTCATAGGTAAATGAGATTTAAAAAGTAAAGCACGACTAACTTCCAAGAGGTGTTTGTGTTTTCGTTCAACCACTCCTTTTTGTTGGGGTGTATAAACACAAGTGGTCTGATGGAAAATGTCAAGATCAATGAAAAAAACAGCAGCAGCCTTATTAAGACCTAGTTCAAGGGCATTATCTGTTCTACTGATTTTAACAGTCTTATTATGTTGAGTTTTGGCCATGTTGACAAAAGATTTAATCAAAGATAGAGCATCATTTTTGGTGACTTACAAGTGAACCAAGGTGGTTTTGGTAAAGTAATCAACTATAGTCAAAAAATAACTATGGTCTGAATGAGTCTAGTAGGGGCCCCAAGTATCGACAAGAATGAGTTCAAAAGGAGAATTTTTAGAAATGGAACTATGAGAGAAAGAAATTCTATGTTGTTTTGCTTTAGGACAAACATCACACGGCAAAGAAACTTCATTACAGTCATGTTTCCAATGAGCCAAAGTAGGCGAGTATTTCAAAGAAGAGAAAGATATGTGACCAATCCTTTTATGCTACAAGTTGCAAGTATTACAATTTTGAGTTGAGACTAAAGAAACAGGTTTTATACTATTCTCAGATTCAATGGGTTGTCGACTACCAATGTCTGCAATCTTAGAGTCATCCAGTGTATATAAGCTGTGTTTTTTGTTACCATGAACCAGTGGCCTCTTCATAGAAGGGCCCTGCAACAAGCGATGATCAGGCGTAAATACAACCCAACATTGAAACTGATTGCATAATTTTGATTGACAAAAGATTGAAGGTGAAATAAGGCACAAAAAGAACATCATGTAAAAGCAAAGAATTCCAAATTTTTAAGTTTCCGAGGTAATTAACCGTTAGCTTTCTTCCATTAGGAAGAGTAACAATAACAGGTTTCTTTAAGGGTTTTGATGTTGTCAAGAAGTTGAGCATTAGAAACCATGTGGTCACTAGCCCCTGAGTCAATAATCCATAAATTTAAATCTAACTTGGACACACAACATATTGAGTTTGCAGACAGGATTTTTTGAGAGAAACTTGAATCCATACCTGCCATGAAGGCGTGAGATGTGTCTTGTTGGTTCTGTTGGGAATGTTTAGACGAATTGCCTTGAAGTTTACTCAAGAAGTTTAGCATTTGTTGTGATTGATCACGATTCAGACCTGGTAACAACATTGATGTGGATTGATCATCATGTGCAGACTTGTCATCAGCCGATTGTTGTTCTGATGTGTCAGAAGAATTCCAAGCTTGATTAGCATATCTGGTAGAAGCCGGTTGTTGTTCTGATGTGTCAGAAGAATTTCAAGCTTTATTAGCATATCTGGTAGGCTTGTTCTTGTTCGTGTCCCATTGAGAATTATTGTTTGGAAAACCATGAATCTTATAGCATTTATCAATGGTATGGCCCGGTCTTTTGCAAAAATCACTGAAGGGTCTGCCCTTTTTTTGTATTTTAAGATGCATTTCTTAAGGGGTTGTACCTTTGAGCAGTAGTCTTGAAAGAAGGACTCTCAGCAAGAAAATGCGAGTTCTTCTTGATTTGCGCCTTTGTCTCCCTTCTTGTATGAGAAGAGAGTAAACTTGACTCAAAGTTGGGAGAGGAACCATCAGTAGAATATTACAACAAATTGTAGTGTAACTTTCATCAAGGCCTATGAGTAATTGAATGACCTTCTGTTCTTCAGCATACTTGTGTAAAGTAACATTAGTAGGAGTTTCACATGTACACTTCCCGCAAGTACATTGAGGAAGAGCACCAACAACAGAAAATTCATCCCACACCCTTTTTGCTTTATTGAAATAAGATGTAATGTCTAAGCTTCCTTGAGACAAAATTGAAGTTGACTGTTGAACCTAAAATAATCTTACTTTGTTGGACTGACCATACCTCTCAAGAAGCTCTTTCCACATAAAAGAAGCAGTTTGACAATAAAGAAAGCTATCCCGGATGTCTTTATGTAGTGAATTCAGCAACTATGACAAGACCAAATCGTTGCATCTTTGCCAAAGACGAGCCTGCTGAGAAGTTGAACTTGGCTTGACAAACGATCCATCAAGAAAACAATCTTTATTTTTGGCAGAAAGAGCAAGCAACACAACCCTTTTCTATTTATCAAAATCTTCTCTAGAAAAAACGTCCCCAGTTAGGGATTGGCCCAGATGATCCGAAGGATGGATGAACAATGGGTTAGAGGGATCAATTACAACTGTGGTTGTATTTGTTTCAATCATGAAGAATCAATTTCAGATCAGGGAGATAAAAGAGGGAAATGATTCTTGGATTTGAGGAGCTGTAGATAGAGGAAGACATATCAAAGATGCTCTGATACCATGATAATGTTTAGAGGTGAGAAAAAATATGGAGAGTTTGAGTGAAAGACTAATTGTATTGGAAAAGTTACTGGGAAACAAAAACATCATAGCCTTATAAAGGCAAACAACAAAACAGAGAATACAGAGAGAAAGAAGAAAGAGAAAAAGAAAATAAAGAAACGACAAGACTACCCCTATAACAATTTATCTATTACTCACTCCGTCCCAAATTAATTGACACTTAGACTAAATTTATACCGTTAATTACTTACAAATTACAATGAATTACAATATGAAATTACCGTCATTAGAAAGATATTTTACTAAAAATTACTATGGGGGTAATTTCATATTAATATTCATTGTAGTTTGTAAATAATTAACATTAAAAATTTGGTCAAGTGTCTATTAATTTGGGATGGAGGGAGTATTCCTAACACCCCTTTCAAATTGGAGGGTTGATGAACCCCCAACTTGGAGAGAATATCGTGATGAGATACTCCAGGCAAGGGTTTAGTCTGAATGTCATCTAATTGTTGCTTAGTGGAAACATGAGAAAGAGAGATCAACCCTTGAAGAAGCTTGTCTCTGACAAAGTGACAATCGAGTTCTATATGCTTGGTTCTTTCATCGAAGACGAGATTTTTAGCAATATATATTGCGACTTGGATATCACACTTGATTGGAATTTGCGTGATTTCTGTAACAGTCATCTCATGTAATAGTCGACTTAACCAGGCTAACTCTACAACAACACGCCTGATGCTTCTATATTCCGCTTCTGCTGAGGATAAGCTAACGGACTGTTACTTCTTCGACTTCCAAGAAATGAGAGTCTAACCAAGGAAGATGACGTAACCGCTGACGGACTTTCTTGAATGAGAACAAGCAGCCCAATCGGAGTCACAATAGGCTATTAGAGGAAAGTTATCTTCATAGTGGAGGAGAACCCCAAGAGCTGGTAGTCCTTTTAGATATCTCAAAACATGTATGGCATCCAGGTAATGAGGGACACGAGGCTCTTGCAAGAATTGGCTAAGATATTGTACTGAAAAAGCAATGTCAGGACGAGTATGAAGTAAAAAATTAAGTTTACCAATAAGTTGTCTATACTTAGTAGGCTCAGAAAAGATCTCACCAGAATCTGGAGACAGCTTGTCATTAAGATCAAGAGGTGTAACTATTGGACATAAACCTTCACAATCAAATACCTTGATGAGAGCTTTAGTGAATTTTTGTTGAGTCAAGATGACACCTTGTGTATATTGCAACACTTCCAAACCAAGAAAATAATTGACAAAACCAAGGTCTTTTATTTTGAAAATATAATTGAGATAGTTTTTAACATCAAGAAGTTATTGAATGTCATTGCCATTAAGTAATATGTCATCCACATAAATAGCAAGAAAAATAATCAAATTTTCTAACTTTTTATAGAACAAAGAATAATCATTTTCCGAATGCTTATATCCTCTTTTATAAAGAACCTCTGCTAATTTTGCAAACCATTGCCTAGATGCTTGCTTTAACCCATAAAGAGACTTGTTCAATTTACACACACCATGAGGTATATCAGACATAAGTCCCTGAGGGAGATTCATATAGATATCTTCATGGAGATCACCATGAAGAAAGACGTTATTGATTTCTAGTTGATGCATTTGCCATTTTTTCTTAACAGCAACACTCATTAAAGTTCTAACTGTTGTCATTTTAATAACCGGGGAAAAGTCTCATTATAATCAATACCTTCCTTTTGATTGAAGCCCTTGATGACATGCCATGCTTTTAGCCGTTTTACAGATCCATCTGCTCTATGTTTAACTTTATAGACCCATTTGGAACCAATAGATTTCTTACCTTTGGGAAGGGAAAGTATGTCCCATGTGTTGTGGTAATGAGTGCCTTGAATTCTTTTTGCATTACATCTTGCTAGCCAGAATGTGAGGCGGCTTCTTCATATGTAGATGGCTCAGTGAAGTCAAAATTCTTTAAAATATTCTGACTATGTGCACTTAAAGCGCGAAAATCTATAACATGATGTAGACACCGAAAAATCGATCGACCTTTTTCGCGGCGCTACTTAAAAGTGATTGGGAGCCGACTAGGATTGCTTAACCTTAAATAAGGTTGAACTTTCAAGAATAATTTTGCTAACAGATTAAGAAATAAGATTTATGCGCCGTGAGCCCAAGATTCACCTTTTAAGAAAAAAGAAAGGGAAAACGATAAAAAAAAAAGGGGAAAGCGCCAGGAACCCGTCTGGGTTCACTGCAGGAACCAAGACGGGTTCGAGAAAAACAAAGAGGGAAAAGAGGACAGGAACCAAGCCGGGTTTCCTTGCGCTATCTGCGAATTTCACCGAATAAAGAGACGAAGCAAAAGAGAGTGAAAAGAGGACAGGAACCCGCCTGGGTTCTTGGATTGAACCAGACCGGATTACCTTTGGCGTTAATCCCAAATTAGGTCATAAAAACCGTAGAAAAAGGAAAATTCCAAAGTATGAAAATAGAGTCGCCAGTTGAATTTTAGGAGAAAAACAACAAACCATTTTAATAATCAACTCCGGCCTACGAACCCAGAGACGGATTCGGGGGTAAGGTTACGAATTTGACAATTAAAATCATCAAATCCGCCTATTCAACGAATAGACTCTACTAGAATTAAATTAAAGAAAAACAAAAGTTAAAAGGGAGGAATTAGATATAAATTTCACAAATTTATCATTAAAATCATGCAAAATATTGAAAATACAAAAAAAGAATTCTATAGATTACTACATGTTTTACATCAACTATGCTAACCTTTAGTGAAGCAGCATGCAAAGGGGAGAGAAGAGGTGGAGAGAATATGCTAGTGTCAATACT
The DNA here is from genome assembly GCA_029582165.1 of Portulaca oleracea. Lineage (NCBI taxonomy): Eukaryota > Viridiplantae > Streptophyta > Magnoliopsida > Caryophyllales > Portulacaceae > Portulaca > Portulaca oleracea. The sequence continues at coordinate 9,795,834 of CM055881.1, read as the reverse complement.
CTAGCATACCATGGTGTGTCTATGGAAGGGAAAAAAGGGTTTAATTTATAGTGGAATGGGGGAGGCAAGGGGTGCGTTCTAGGGTTTAGGTTTAGCCGCGACGACAAAAAACCAGCCGAGTTCTGCTTCGGGCCGATCTGTGTTTGGCCCGGCAAAGAACCTGGGTTCTTGAAATGAGCTGTGTTTGGCCCAAGAACCAGACGGGTTCTATTGTTGTGAACCAGGCTTTGTCCTTACCGAACTCAGTCGACTTGTTTTGTAATTGCCGGGCTATTTTGCTTATTCTCGGGCTAGGAATGAAATGGGCTTGCATGCTACTAAACTATTTGGCTAGCTTATTTTTACAAATAACTAAAACTAATAATGGTACAAAAATCCGGCGTCTACAGATAGCCCCCACTTTGATCGAGTTTGAGTAAAACGATGATCAAAGTAGTCTTGATGATCTTGGATATGAATCAGAAGCCTGTTCTGAAGCTGGTTGACGCTTGGAAGCTTGGTCCTGCGCCGATGTTGGTTGGCCTGCTTAGTTTCTTCCGTAAAGCTGACCGAATTGATCCGCCTCATTTCGCCGTGAGGTAGATCAAGGTTGTGCACTTCATTTCGCCGTGGAGTGCAACACCTGTGTCTGGATGCTGAAAAGGGTGTCATCGCATTGTGAGGGCCCGATGACGGCCGCTGAAGATGAGTTGACCTGCTTAGTTTCTTCCGTAAAGCCGGTCGGGGTTGATCCGCTTCATTTCGCCGTGAGGCGGACCGAGGTGACGCTTGGAAGCTTGGTCCTGCGTCGATGTTGGTTAGTCCGCTTAGTTTCTTAGTAAAGTGACCGAGGGTGTCATCGCATTGTGAGGGCCCGATGTGACGGCGAAGATGGGTTGACTGCTTAGTTTCTTCCGTAAAGCGGTCGAGGTTGATCGCTTCATTTCACCGTGAGGCGGACGAGTGGCGCTTGGAAGCTTGGTCCTGCGTCGATGTTGGTTGGTCTGCTTAGTTTCTTCCGTAAAGCTGACCGAAGGGTGTCATCGCATTGTGAGGGCCCGATGACGGCCGCTGAAGATGGGTTGACCTGCCTAGTTTCTTCCGTAAAGCCGGTCGGGGTTGATCCGCTTCATTTCGCCGTGAGGCGGACCGAGGTGACGCTTGGAAGCTTGGTCCTGCGTCGATATTGGTTGGTCTGCTTAGTTTCTTCCGTAAAGCTGACCGAAGGGTGTCATCGCATTGTGAGGGCCCGATGACGGCCGCTGAAGATGGGTTGACCTGCTTAGTTTCTTCCGTAAAGCCGGTCGGGGTTGATCCGCTTCATTTCGCGAGGCGGACGAGTGGCGCTTGGAAGCTTGGTCTGCGTCGATGTTGGTTAGTGCCTTAGTTTCTTCCGTAAAGTCGACCGAAGGGTGTCATCGCATTGTGAGGGCCCGGCGACGGCCGAAGATGGGTTGACTGCTAGTTTCTTCCGTAAAGCCGGTCGGGGTTGATCCGCTTCATTTCGCCGTGAGGCGGACCGAGGTGACGCTTGGAAGCTTGGTCCTGCGTCGATGTTGGTTAGCTTGCTTAGTTTCTTCCGTAAAGCTGACCGAGGGGTGTCATCGCATTGTGAGGGTCCGATGACGGCTGCTGAAGATGGGTTGACCTGCTTAGTTTCTTCCGTAAAGCCGGTCGGGGTTGATCCGCTTCATTTCGCCGTGAGGCGGACCGAGGTGACGCTTGGAAGCTTGGTCCTGCGTCGATGTTGGTTGGTCTGCTTAGTTTCTTCCGTAAAGCTGACCGAAGGGTGTCATCCCATTGTGAGGGCCCGATGACGGCCGCTGAAGATGGGTTGACCTGCTTAGTTTCTTCCGTAAAGCCGGTCAGGGCTGATCCGCTTCATTTCGCCGTGAGGTGGACCGAGGTGACGCTTGGAAGCTTGGTCCTGCGCCGATGTTGATTGGCCTGCTTAGTTTCTTCCGTAAAGCTGACCGAATTGATCTGCCTCATTTCGCCATGAGGTAGACCAAGGTCGTGCACTTCATTTCGCCGTGGAGTTCAAGACCTGTGTCTTTGTGCTGAAAAGGGTGTCATCGCATTGTGAGGGCCCGATGACGGCCGCTGAAGATGAGTTCGTCTTTTTGTAACCGCCTGACGACCGACGTATCTCGTGTATTGTCCTGCAAAACAGAGCAGGAGAGCATCAGTTTATCTGAAAATCAGAGCTAGTCAGAGAATTTACCTGTCAATTGCGCTTTAGCTCTCGAAACGGGCTTAAGTCTGCCATTGTTTTGGGCTTGAATTAGAGCGACGAATTTGGGCCCATTTTGGCCTTGTGAACCCGCCTGTGTTTCGAATTGGGCTTTCAATTGCAAGGCCCGCTTTAACTGCGATGGGCTTGGGTCGGTACTTTTGCTGAGGAAACCCGTCTGAGGTTCTTTCGTCCTGCATTGGGCCTGCAAATGCGAGGCCCACTTCTTGGGCCGGTATTTTTGCGCAGAGAACCCGGCTGAGGTGCATTGGGCCTGAGTTACTGGGCTTGAGTTTGGGGCGATTTGGGCTTGAATCCCGTCTGCGAAACGAGGATGGGCTAATGCATCTGGGCCAATGCAAACAAAAGAACCCGTCTGCGTTTCATATCCTTTCTCTTTCTTTTTTTTTCCTGCAAGGCCCAATTTTGCGCAGGAACCCGTCTGGGTTCCCCTCTTCCTGCGTTGGGCCTGTAAACGCGAGGCCCGCTTCTTGGGCCGGTATGTTGCGCCAGAACCCGTCTGGCCTAGCTCTTTCTCTTTTCTCTTTTTTTTTCAGCCAATGCATGGATAGATTTTAGGATAGATTCTCGGCCAATGCATGCCCTCCATGATCTTCTTCTTTGGGACCGCCCGGCCACTTGTGTGGTATGCATGCATCCACTACCCTTATAAAAGGGGGGCCTCTTCATGCTTTCAATCACATCTCATTCTTCCACTTCCATTTCTTGCTCAAAAATCCTTCATTCACTAGTTAGGAAGCAATGGTTAGAAAAGTTAGGGATCCGCCCGTTCAACCCATGCGACAAGCGGGCACATGAAATGTCCTCCCGTGACATGGACTCCTAGGCCGGGTTGGGAACCGTCGATATTGGTGCCTGAACCGTGGAATCACGTATGGCACAAGCATTCACATGTCCGGGTAATGTCTTCTTCCTGACTTTGCTCTTTAATCATAGCATAAATTTGCAAGTAGAAATGTTTAATTCTAGCTTGTTGATTTAGCTACTATTATTAAAGTAATTTATGTCAATTACCCGTATTGTTCAAATTGAGCTTTAGAGGACCGAGGATGATAGGCCGATCCTTTTTAGAATGGAATGTATAGCGAAAACTCGTCTCAGTTTTCGGCCCAAATCCACCCCTAATTAGATGATAGGCTGCAATTAGATGATTTGGTGGGCCGGAATCAGCGAGGCCCAAACCCTGAACCCGTCTGCGCTTGCCTTGGGTGAGCGGAAAAAGAGCGAGGCCCAAACCATAGAACCCGTCTGCGTTTCCTTGGTGGGCCGGAAAAGAGCGAGGCCCAAACCTTAGAACCCGTCTGCGTTTGCCTGGGCCAAAAAAGAGCGAGGCCCAAACCATACCCCGCCTGCGTTTCCTTGGTGGGCCGGAATCAGCGAGGCCCAAACCTTAGAACCCGTCTACGTGACTTGGGTGGGCCGAAAAAGCGAGGCCCAACCCACTTTTCTTGGGTGGGCCGAAAGAACACAAGGCCCAGCCCCCTTGTAGGAGAACCCGGCTGCGTTTCCTATTGGTTGGGCCGAAAACAGCGAGGCCCAACCCACTTTTCTTGGGTGGGCCGAAAGAAAATAAGGCCCAGCCCCCTTGCAGAAGAACCCGTCTGCGTTTCCTATTAGTTGGGCCGAAAACAGCGAGGCCCAACCCACTTTTCTTCGGTGGGCCGAAAGAAAAATAGGGCCCAGCCCCCTTGCAGAAGAACCCGGCTGCGTTTCCTATTGGTTGGGCCGAAAACAGCGAGGCCCAACCCACTTTTCTTGGGTGGGCCGAAAGAAGATAAGGCCCAGCCTCCGTTCTTTTTCCCAAGAAGTCGTCTGAGTTCTTCTCGGGTGGGCCGAATGATTTTTTTTTTTTGTTTTGTTTTTTTTTATTTTTTAGCCCCCTAATTTAGTGGAAGCTCAATTTAGCTTTTGCTAAATTAGGGATCACCTGATAGGTTGCCGTAGGGACTTGTCTTTCTTTTTTTTGAATTTCTGTGGTGGATCCTCAGGAAGACTCCCTTAGAACTGGTGGTAATATGCGGAAGCCGATCAAGGTGGTGGAGCATTTTGCAGAAGATAACTGGGCGCTTACACTTTTAGAAGAGTCAGGATTCGACCTCTTCTGGAAATGTGTTAAGGCCTGGGAACCTTGTACACCACGGGTGATGGGGCGTCATGAGAGATTGCAGGATTCCACCAACACCTTCCACCTCCGGTAGGAGAAATGGCCATAACCCCTGTTGACTTTGTGATGATTCTGCAAGACTCTGTTGGGGTGGTCAAGATGTCGACCGACCTGTTGTGCGGACGGTGATGGAACTATTAGAGCCCGTGCTCGAGCAGCCGATTTGGTCGAAAGATGAAGCTTTCTTATGGTTCCTTCGAGGCTGTCATCACTTCCGCCGACTTCACTCATATGGATGAGTTTCAGCGTCGCTTCATTTTCCTGGCATACTTCATCTCTGCCACGATGTTTGCCAACCGAGGAGACGATGTTTACTTGACCTGGATGAAAAACCTCCTTGATCTAGAGCAGGTCATTCATCGCCGGCTGCTAAAGCTGCTTATGCTAACTTCATTCGCTGGCTTCACATTGGTGTACGGCCTGGTACTGATGTGGACCCATTCTTCGCACCAGAGAGTCCGCAGGAGATGAGCGGCCCGAGCATGTGGAAGGTGCTCGAGGTAATCTTCGAGACGTTTCTCTTTTACATGCTTTTCTCTCTTTTCCTATATCGTGAGTCTTGGTATTGACGTACTTGCAGGTATGGGGGTACGAGTATATTAAGGGATTCACTATCCCTACCCGACACGCCCGCATGCAGTGCGGCAGAACGGTGGCACAAAAACTGCCTCGAGCAAAAGAAGAAACCATTTGGGAGCTTAGATGAGTTGCGCCGCATCTTGGATCACCTTGAAGAGGTACATTTTTCATGTAATCTCTCTTGCATTTCTTTGGTGCTCATGTTTCCTTTACTTGTGCAGGATGATGTCAATTGGAACGCCTGGGATGGCTTCAATATTCCGCAAGATTTTATTCCCTCGCGAAATGCGGTGCATAGGGATAGTACCCTACGCTTGGTGATGGAGAGCCCGTCCGGTTGGGTCTGGAGTCTTGGTGAGAGGTTTACGAGGCAAACCCTGGGTCATGAAAGGTGGATAATACCATCTGACCCTCCTAAGACCATGAATGATCCGTGAGCCTTGCATGCCGAGGCGTTTGTAGCAGCTAAGAGGGGTTCTTGGTATACTAACCATGCATCGATGGCATCGCCCGACCAATTCTGGGAGGAATGGGAACAATATCGGGACCGTCTGGCCTTCAGAAAGGTAGGGAAGAAGACCTCTATTTATTCTTTTCATATCCCTTCTATTACCGCCTAATATGACTAATTCTTTGCTTGTTGCAGTTGGGACCCTATTGCAAGGATGACGAGAAGAGTCAGAGTAACTCTGGGGACACAGTTTGCGGCTACCTAAGGGCGACTAGTGAGGACATCAAACCGGAACTAGAGAAGATCCCAGAAAGCCGGGTGATTCCCCTTTTCCTTGCTTAGTTGTAATTTGCTCAAACTTTGACCAATTTTCCTCATTCCGCGATGGCGATGGAAACAAGCAAAAGGGTTCCTCAAAATTACTTCACACTTAAATGGGCTCGCGAAAGACCTTGCAGTTACGTGGTTGGGGGCAACGCGTGGATGATGATGCACAGTCTCGTCCTGTGGATCCTCCTCGCCATTCAGATGCGCACGTGCTTCGTGGCCGGTCGGAGCGGATTGACCCTCCTCGACATTCTTCCTTTATGGCCGACGCGAGGCGGTCTTATGGGGGTGAGGCTGTTCTCCGAAGGCACGGGGAGAGGAGTAGGCGGAGCACGGGCATGCCGGCTCACGAAGACCGTGGGAAAGGTATCTTACTTGAAGATAGCCATTCAACCAGTTCCCACTATGGAGACACGGGTTTCGGCCACGACTATCAGCGTTCTGTGGAGAACAGCATATCCTCCATGTCTTTAGGTGAGCACGAGCATCAGGTGAGGTCTCATGATCATGGGAATTCTCGCCGGAGCCGCGGCTCTCGGCGTGGCACCCCCAGCTTCGTGGTGGAGACATGCTCCGAGTCTAGCGCTGTTGGTGGAGTTGTGTGCGGCGAGCAAGAAGGCATTTCACTGCATTTAGGTACTCCTTCAGAGTCTCATCATTCGGGGTCTAGGCGCCAACCTTCTCATCCTTTGCCCCAGCACCAACCGTGGATTTAGGTTATGGCACTCCCTTTGCGGCGGTCGATCCTACCGTGGTGCTTTGCAGTGATTCGGGTGCATCTGTGGGGTGTAACCGTGCCCTCGCAGATGACGCCTCATCAGTGCTTCCGTCTCAACCCGTTGTACCCGTTACTCCTTCGCAAGGGGGTTTGGAGCAGCCTCGAACGTCTGGATGGGGAACACAAACTCAGGAATGGTCGGGATGGCCTGTCCCAGAGCCCGTAGTAAGAACTTCTTGGCCCGCTCCACGGGGGTGGCCTGGAGGTAATCAAGAGTGGCAGGTTCCAGAACACTCTTGGCTCAATGCAGGCAGTACCGAAGTGTTGCACCTGTCTGGCTCAGGTGGCGATACAGAGGTGGTAGACTCCTCCTATTATCAGTGGGACACTTACTTTGGAGCCGTGGAGCGGGCTCGTGGGGTGATAAGCGCCCGGTGGTGGTGGTTGATGAGGATTGAGAAAGATGCACATGCAGGGTCTGTATGTAATGAACTTATGTAATGTTATGTATGCACTTAGGATGATGCAATGCAATGATTTTTTTCCTTTTTTTTTTAATGCTTTTGTACTAGTGCGAACTACTGATGTGACACTTATGCAGTAACGATGCTAAGTAATGCACTTCCTTTTATTTTCATGTACTCTTATGCACAAAGTAACAAAAATGTGCAATGCGATATGCAATCTACATGGTGGGATTACTCCCACTTCCCCAAACGAAAAAAAAACCGAAAAAATAAAAAAAACAAGAATTAGACGCTACAAGTAAGTTCGAGCTACAGTTTCAGGGCCGGCGAAGACATTTGATATTGGGATTTTCTATGTGCTGCTGAAACATTCTGGGATAAGGAATTTTCGGTCGAAACAAAATCAGTTCAATAAGCAAGCATAAAGATTAATATGGACAAGATCAAAACTCAGTTCGAAAGAGATAGGAAGAAATTTTCGAACCCCAAAGGAGAGAACAAGTACTTCAGAGGCATAAATCCGCCAACAGTCTTAAGAATAATGCAAATGTGCGCGGTTAGTTATGGACGTAGGTCAGTTAAAAAGAGCAAACCTCACATGGGAAAGAACAAACACTCAAACACTCAATTTTGAAAATGTATGTGTGTTTTCTCATACTCAAACCAATAGAAACAAACCACCATAAGCTTGGTAAGAAAGAACCTCGCTCTCCACTACTGGTATGCAATGCACAAGTGACAATCAAAAAGACTTTTTCGGGTTACAACGGGGCTTAGGTTAGGGTAAGGAGCGGTAAAATTTGGGAATGAGGAGTTAAGAGCCATGCTTGGATTGATTTTCAACGAATAAAACACTCTGAACTCTCCTTCTTGCTTAATGTATGCAAGGCATTTCACCTTTCACCCTGAAACATCTCAACTGAATACAACCGGGTCAAAGTTTTCTGAACTTTAAATTGAATCTCCCTAATCACCCTTTTATTTTTGAAACTCTTTTCCTTTTTTTTTTACTTTTTTTTACTTCTTTTTTTTTTGTGGGTGATCGGGGAGAAGAATATCTATGGAATCTTCGACTTTGATATAATATATGAACAACATAACCAAATACCAATCGCTCAAGATATGGGACTTTCAGATTCTCCCAAACTTCCAAAAAAAGGCAAACTCTCATCCAACCAAGCAAGGCAAAGGGATACTGGATATCAGAGGCCAAGGCTCGTATTGTCAGGGTTCAATCATGAAAAAAGGATAAACAAAGGCTAGGCGGGGCAAAAAGAACGGTAAATATAATGTAAGGAAGGC